>JAAGVU020000038.1:11023408-11041729 GCA_011763525.2 Mormyrus iriodes
CAGAGAGAATGAAGACTGTGGAAGACCCCACAAGAGAAAGACATTATTATTTTCCAGTGAGTGTGTGAAACAGGGAACTGTGACATGGCGTACACAGAGTCTCAATCAACAAGATACTTATGTGCATAGACCAATGTTTCCCAACCTGGTCCTGGGGGACCCACAGATGATCCACGTTTTCACTGTCTTCCAGCTCCCTGGCAGACAGTCCACATTTTTGCTCCCTCCCAGCTCCCTGGACCAGATTGGGAAACACTGGGATAAATAACTACATTAGAGTGTTAACATACCCCGGTTTAGACAAAGGCAGAAACACACAATCAATCAAACTGACCCTGACAGGAAAGCTTGGGTTTACAGATACGCTGCTCCGGCGATGGCGAGTTGAGTTGGTAGGGCTGAACACCATCAATCCATCACTACAGGGACGCCAGAAGGAGGGGAAACAGAGGAATACAATCACTGTACTTAGGTAGATAGTGTATGGATAAGCTTTTCAGAGATAGAAGCGTGCAATTCCCTCACCTGACACCGCTGATCATGGGAGCGCTGTTGGACCTACGTAGGACCCCGCCTCCGTTGCCAGCCGTTGCGCCTGCGCACTGGTCCACTTCCATCCCTTCCATTCTGACTCGCCTTAGTTTCTGTCAGCTGAATCAGCGGCACTGAAGCTCGGCGATCGGAGTTACTTTAGTCCGGTGAAAGCCCGACCTGCAGGCCTCACACCGGACTTTGGACCAAACCTGAACCAGAAAACTAGAGGGACGCGTACCCCGTTGCTGTTCTTTTATCGCATTGTTTTTAACGAGGCAGCTTTCGTACTATGGTTAAAAGCTTTTCTGGTCGTAAAGAACCATGAACTAGATATGGAAAGGAAGACTGCGCATTTGCCAGCTGGACAAAACGGCGGCTGTAAGGCGGCCAGTTGAACTAATTCGCCAAAACTACCGTCTAACATAAGCTATTCAGTTTCCACTATAATGAAGTTTCCAGCAGCAGTGCCTTCGAAGTACGTCTGACTAGCCTGTAGATCAACAACTTTGGACATCTGATACTGTATTTTCGCGCATTATAGGCATTGGTGGAAATTACCCCGCATCCGCAAAGTACCACTAAAGTTAAATTTTAAAGGCAGCTAAACGCCGTGCGCATTCACCACGGCGACAGCCGCCAGCCAGGCGGGCAATGAAAACGAGTAAACGTCACCATGAACAGAAAATCTGCGCACTATATTCCCTATAAACTCAACTCAACAGACAAACGCTTGTCCAAAGCTTTAAACCGTTAATTAAAATTGTTACATAGTGCGCGGCAAACTATTCTTTCCTGTGTGGCGTCTACAGCGCCTCGCAGAGGTCGCTGCGGATACTGCAGCTTAGGTGAGATTCAGCGAAATGAAGGGAGGTAAGGGAGAGATATGGAGCTGTAATTCCACAGCAAAACACACCTGTTAATGGCAGGATGCAGGAACCTTGCGATTACTTTAAGTGGAAAATCTTTAAAAAAAATAAACGGTAATAACACCAAATTCGTTAAAAGTCCAGCAATATGTGTGGCTACTGCTTGGTAGATGAAACTTAAATTTACCAGTGATCCTTCAGTGGTTACATAAAGTTTATTCTGTGGTCATGCTAGGCATTACACTACAATCTTGTACTGGTAAGTGGTTAAAATTGCTAGATGTAAGACAACATTTGAACTATTTTTTCATTATAGATGTTTATTGAATGTCAGTATCAGAATGTATTCCAGTGAATATGATTTTCTTTAAATGAAATTAAAATAAGCTATATTAATGACTTATATTTTATATTTCTGTTAGCTAAAGCAATAAAATGCTTAGAGCTGTGTAAGTTATGCAGTACTCAGAACACCCCCTAAACAGATTCATGACTGGTCATATACAATAAAGTAGGAGTCTGCAACTGAACAGATTTTAAATGTTTTAAATACATTGAATATATTGGTTCCTGAAGCCTAATCATGAATTACAGTGGGTGGTGAATTTTGCTCAATTTCTTGTGCTTATCACTGGAAGATAAAGGTTGAGAAAATAATGGAAAAATGTAACAATTTATTAATATCAAAAACTGAGCAACTTCAGCCTTTCATGCTATCATGCAAATATTGACCTGTATGTAGTCAGATACTTGACCATTCTTGACAAGGAAAATCCTCCAGTTCTTTAATCCTTGAAAGGTGATTGAGGTGGCTGTGTAAGGCATTTGACTTAAGGCTCTTTATTTTGTGTGTAAGGGGCTTTGAAAATGCTGATTGTTAGATATTTTATAGCTAATAGCTTTTATAGCTAATAACTGCTAATTTGTATTCAATCAAATATACAGCTGTGGCTGAAAGTTTACATTCAACTAGGCTAAAGGCTTTCAAACGCAATGCTTCACAACTCCACATGTTTCTTTAATATAAATTTCCTGTATGAAGTCAATTAGGGTATCTTCTTTATTCTATGAGGTAATCTCAAAATGATTTATTTTAAATTTATTTTAGTTTTTATTTACTAGATCAGGTTTTCAGTGGGTCAAAAGTTTTCACGTTAGAATTTGGTGGCATTGCTTTTTAATTGCTTAACTTGAATCAAGTGCATAGGACAGCCTGCCACAAGTTTTTCACAATACATTGCTGGAATTTTTGTGCATTGCTCCTGACAAAACTGGTGTAAGTCAGTTAGGTTTGTGGGCCCCCTTGCTCAGAATTAGTTTTTCAGATCATTTCACAATATTTCAATGGGATTCAGGTCAGCGGTTTGTGAAGACCACTCCAAGACTTTCATTATGTTGTCTTTAAGCGGTTTTGTTTAGCATCATATTGCTACTGGAACTTTAAGTCATGATAAAGTTTCAGCTTCTTATGTCTGATGTCATAAGCTGTTGCTTCAGAAATTTTAGATAATCCTTCATGTTCATGATTCCGTCTTGTTTTGAAGTGCACCAGTTCCATTACCAGCAAACATCCCTACAACATGATGCTGCCACCCCCAAACTCCATAGTTGTGACGGTATTTTCTGGTTTAAAAGATTCTCTCCTTCCTCCTCACAAAGCGTAGATCATTATGGTCAAACACTTCAGGCCATGGTGATTAAGAGAGTCCTTCATAGTGGATGTAAATATTTTAATGCTTGATGCCTCCATGTCCTTCACCATTTCTTTTGTGATTATCTTGGAGTTCAGTCAAACCTTTCTGAACCAAGTTTGTTCATCCCCGGGTAATCAAATTCTGCCTCGTTCCTCAAAAATGTAGTTTAAGTATGGTCCCTAGATATTTTGTATTTGCAGACAATTGTTTGTATAGATTCTTGCGGAGCCATCGGTTATTTGTAAATTGCCCTTAAGGAGGAACCAGACTTGTAGAAATCCACAATTGTTTTCTGAGGTTTTGGCTTCTTTGCGTGGATTTTCCCATGATCAAGGGTAATGAGGTGCTGGGCCTAAAGGTGGACACTTAAATATAGCCACATGTTGACTCCCAATGAACTCATAATTAATATAATAATTAACTCATAATTTCTGGAATCTTCCACAATGTTTTAAAGGGATATCCAACTTCATGTATGTAAACTTTTGACCCACTGAAAATCTGATATAGCAAATGCTGAATCCTAATTGACTTCACAAAGGAAATATTTAGCTTAGGTATATGTAAACTTTTGGCCTAAACTGTGCTTGTAATTGTGACTTACTTATTTCAAAGTTAGTTCTTTTTCATGAGGCATATCTATTTTGTCCAAACACTGTTGTAGTGATCAATATAAAGTATGAATACTTCATATGACATTTGAGGACCTAATTGCTCCAGAATCCTGTTGTTCATATCATAGTACGCGACAGTATACAGTATTCTGCCTCTTAAAGCTGTTAGAATGCGGCTAGTACTCTTCTTCTTTCAAATTATGCTCCAGGTCATTGATCAAAAGCTATTTCATAGGAAGGAACTGTAGTTTTGCAAAGGGGATGTCATGTTTAATCATTTATATGGTGATGGTAATGGCAACAATATTATCTGTAGTTAAGGTCTCCATGGATCGTTAAGCCATTAGCTATTAAATAGGAACCGGAAAGGGAAATGACTACTTACTGGACCAGTTTACCTTGCGACATCACATCTTGGAATCTTGCACACTGTCAGGCATTAAAATGAATGGGTGTGCAGGGTAGTGTGTACCTTTTTAATGATTGAGTGTACTGATGTTGAAGCAGAGGAGGAGGTTCTATGAATAAATGTGAACAAGGCTTTCTCCTTGATGAGGTTGTGTTCACACATACGATAGCATTCAGCCTATTGTGTCAATGCTGTTTTAGACCTCTATTATAATTTATCTGTCAGGGAAAAATAAATCCAACCAGGAGTCTCTAATTCACACTAATCACCCTTTTGTTCCTCAGCCTCTCTCCAACACATTTGTCGTCTATCACAGCAGATCAGGTATGAATTTGTTTTAGAACAGTATCTTCTAATATTCCACACAGTCATACATTTTTTCCCATGCTATAATACTATCACACCCATGTTGTTATTGTTTAGGACCTTTGTAACTTGGTAATGTTGACCTTTTGGGTAATGGCAGGAAGGACTATTAAGGACCTGTGTAAATAATCTGTAATAAGCAGTTTGCTAGTTATCCGTTTGTGATATCTGTGACATTGCTCCGTTGTACACTTTGTAATGTTTTTAGGGGCCCATTTCCAATGTATTTGTGTAGTTGATGGTTAAAGATGATTAATGTCTTTATAAAGCTCTTTATGTTCTGACCACATGACATGCACACAGACTATTCTGCCTGTGAGCCAGCTTGCACAAAACAGACACAACTCAACCAACCAGAAGGTAATTATCTTATTTTATTTTTTATTCTATACCAAATCTCAATGGCAGCCAGGAAAGAAACAGAATACAAGATTGGTTTCAAGAAAGTGCATTATGCCATAAGGAAATTCAAAAGGAGTTAAGTGCATTATAAGAAGTTATTGAAAGAACTGTACAACTGGAGAGGTTGTCACCCCATATCTATTTAATTCTGTCAAATTTCACCCGTACCTGTGCCATGTTCAATGACCATTGTATTTGGTCATTGGGAATCCAGGAATCCTCAACATCAGCTGTGTTTGTGACTCTTAAACTGGCCAATTAAATTCCACATTTTGAAATGGGTGCTAACAACTGACAATAATTTGAAAAGTCAGGAATTCCTCATGACTCTTTTGCACAATAAGCCTTGTATCCAATATGCAACCAACAGCCAGGGACTCTCACTGGTTTCCTTCAAATTCTTCCAAGCAAATGCGGGTAGACTTAGACTCGTTCTCCTTTTCTGGTATATGTTCAGCTCCTCCAACCTCTTCCCCATCCCCTGTTCTTCCTAGCGTCCTCAGAGGCCAGAGGAGGTCACGGGGATGATTGGGGTCTGGGCGTGGACAGCAGGGTGGCCCCTTATCTTTAGTGAGGAAGTATAGCAGAGCATTGAGCCAGGCATTAAAAGAGGCCAGTGGCCGAGTGACTTTGTAGCAGATGGAAACCATACGCATGTTGTGGCAATGGACATTCTTTAGCTCTTTAAGTACCAGAAAGAGTGTGCGGGTGATATGGAAAGGCAGAAAGCACAAAGAAAACAGGATTGTGATGGTGACAATAGTCTTGATAGATTTGCGCCGGCGGTGCACATAGGGGGACTGCCCAGATGCCACAGACATCCTTTCCTGTCTTCCATTGCTCTCTGTTCCAGCCACACCTTGTTCTACTTGAGGAGGCAAGTGCAAGGTCCGAAATATAGTCAGGACCACGTGTGAGTAGCACCAAGCAATGACAACAAAGGGGATAAAGAAGCCAAGCACATGAAGGATGATCCCATAGGGGACGTACTCAGAGAATTCCCCATCAATAGCATCATCCCAGCAGTTCAGGAAGGTTTCTGGCTCCCCAGCGTTGACTCCTCCTTGGTTCCCTGGGCCAGCCCGGACAACATACCCTGTTTGCGCAAAGCGGAAGATTGGACTGGTCAGGATGAAGACCACAGCCCAGACTATAGCACAGGTACCCTTAACTGCCCGCTTGCTCTCCATGATGACAGTCCTCATTGGGTGGCAAATACCCAGGTATCGATGAACGGATATGCAGGTGAGGAAGAAGATGCTACAGTACAGATTGAAATAGAAGAGGAAGCGCACAAGGCGGCACATAAAGTCCCCAAAGACCCAGTGGTCCCGCATGATGTAGCTGGCCACCAGGAAGGGCAATGATAGCCCATACATCAAGTCTGTGGAGGCTAGGTTAACCATGTAGATGAGCGAAGCATTCCAGCGTCTGGTGTGACGGAAGGAGCGGTAGAGAACCACTGAGTTGAGAGAGAGGCTAAAGATGAAGGTGAAGGAGTAACACAGAGGGAGGAAGATATACTTATAGGACTCATCGATGCTGCAGGAGGATGTGAGGAGAGTTGGAGGGAGGGAAGAGTTGGCCCCTTCAAACTCCGCAGGCCGGGTTATCCTGATACCCATCTTAATATTGGCAGTTTCTCTTCTTGTTGATATGTCTCATTTCATGGTCTTCCTTTCATTGTCTTTGCCGGTCTTCATGCCTCCTTTGTACCTTTGGTGATTTGTTCCACATTTCCCTGGGTCTTCAGAGGGTATTACTTCTTATATTGCAGTGCTAAAAATCAGCCTCCCACTTCTGTAAAGACAGCATGGGTTCAGTCTAATTTAATGACAACTTTTTAAAAATGTCTGTAGCTGTCAGACACAATTACAATCTAAATCCTGAACTGTGTTCACTTGATCAGTGTCATGTGCAAGTGGAAATTCAGCTCAACCTACACTATGTTTGATGCTCTCCATGACTTAAATATATTTGCACAGCTCAGTAAGACTGAGATTTACTTAGTAGTGCCATGATATTGTCTAGGTCCATGACACCTACAGCCAGAGTTCAGTGCTCTCATTACAGTGATCAAATATGCAAATTTGCATGACCCAATCTTCACTCCAGCTATGTCTCATGTCATTCTGCACTTACCATTCAGACCTGTTTTTTCCCTGTCTCTCCCCCATTACACAATCCACAGGGCTGTTTTTTGACCAGTGTGATTGTATGTTGCTGATTCAGTCCCTCTCACTCCATTACCTCTTAAATAAGTAACACGTTCTTAATGTGTTCCCATTCATCCAGCTATCTGCTCACCCACCTACTTATTCCTTGGACCCTGTCCCGCTCCTTCAGGTGAGCTTGCTTCACAACCGCCATTAACGTTTTAACTAATATTTTCACTCACCATCATCCGCTGTTTTCTATATTGCTATATTTCTCTCTCCTGCCACTAATATTTCCATCTGAATTACATTTGCACTCCAGTAAAAACTGCACTCCATTGTACGACTTGACCTTTGGTTCATAAATGGAACTTTTTAATAGGACGCCTAAACCTAGGGTATTAGCCTTCTGAGTAGTGTAGGTAGTTTTACAGCAAAATGTCTTAGTTTTATAACTTCGGGACATATTAATCAGGGGCCAAGGTTTGTTTAGTTTTGTGATACAGATTCCAATATCTGAATTTACCATAAATTATTAATTACTATTTGTAAAGAGATGAATGGACACCCAGTAACTCAACCTAGTAACTCAATATCCTCAGGGTATTGTGACACCAATCTACACTACATAATTTATTACACACTAAGCAGAAAAAAACAACTATTTAAAAAACAGGAAAATATACAGCTATGTAAAATTTAAAATTCGTAAGGGTATGTGTGTCAGTGTGTGGGTGTATATCCTCTAAGGATTAAGCTTTTGGATGTGTGTGAATGTAGGTGCAAATGAAAGCCACTTACCTGTTGCTGTTGTGCTTTCCCATCAGTCTTGGTGAACATTGTCATCCTGCAATGATATTACCAGACCTCCAACCTCCCCATACACCCGAGTTCACATAATCGGGGTCCCACATAGACTAGTTTGGGGAACGATGTCCATCTCCCTGTTGCACTTGCTTGTTCTGACACAACCACCCATATGGTGCCCCCCTCCCCCCACCCCCCCAACCTCTGTTGGGGCCTTCCCTGTAAGTGCTGATCTGGCTCTTTCAAGAGGTACTCTTTGGCATGCTTGCTGATTCCAGCGAGGTTACAGAGTTACTACAAGGCTGTAGACACTAACCTTGTTTTTCAATAACACTTCCGTTGGTCATAAAACAATTGGAGATTATTTCAATAACATGAAGTGTGGCTTTTACATTTGCATACATTTTAAATGCTTACTTCATACAGTTTGCCCGACTGAATCAAACCAGAAAAGGACAGCGCCAAAAAATTGATCACTAGTCGCCTGAGATAAACCATAGGCCAGTTATACACTAAAGACAGCGGTCACAGAACAACAGCTAATCAATGGCCATACTCACTATAAATATCAGCTTAGCTTTTTCAAAGCCTGTCTCCCCTGCTACTTCTAAGGAAGTTTATTGTATTGATCTCCAACACACAAACACCCAATTCCTGATCCCTGTCACAAACAGAAAGAAACCTAATTCCCCACCTCTCTAATACACTGATACAAAGCTAAGCCCCTTCCTTCTCTCCCATGCACACACTGAACATTCTCCCTCTTACAGAAATAATAATGCAAATCCCCTGGCAATTACCAATAATGCCGGTTAGATTGATTCTTTAAAGTATTTTAATGAAAAATCAATTAAGAGTATTTGAAAGAATACTAAAGCCTTAGAAAATTACGCCAGACTACTTAGCTAGTATTTGTACAAACTCTTTGTACATTTGTAAACTGTCTTTACAAGGGAGTACATTTTTAAATGGTAAACAAAAATGCCGACATTTAAACTTAATGATAGGTATAACCAATATTGCAAATCAATATGATTTGATCTTCTTCTTCAAGAGTAACTGCAGCTCGTCCTGGTGATTGCTGACATTACTGTACTAAACCTTTTTACTGTTGAACCACCATCAGAATGAAACCAGCGTGAAAGGTAACTTTCCAGTAATGCCCATTCTGCCCCCTTGTGACCATTTTAAAAATGCACTCAGAAATTAGTATACAGTACTATCAAATATCATCTACAACATTGGGCCACACAATCTCATGCAATTGAACACGCAGTTTCTAAAAATATGAAAGTTAATGGATATTATAAACAGTAAATTAATTTGACTTAAAAGAAACCTGAAAAACCCTTGCTGAACCATACCGCAGTATTCTAATTTAGTCAACAGATCCTTTTACAGTGGTGATAATCACTGCACTATTCAGCTTTCATTCCTATAACAACACAGAGTGGAGATCTGCTCCTCTGATGAACCGTTTTGCCTCCCTCCCACTGTGAGGCCTTTGCACTGCGGAAAACAAACCTAATACACACATTTTTAATCTTTTTACACCTGGGCATGGGTTGCATTGTTGAAGCCCTTGTGTAGAACCATAAAATGATGTGTCTGTGGGTTAGTGCTCTGCATCTGTGATGGAAAGGTTATTGGTTCGCATCCCATGACCAGTACAGCAATGCCCCTTTATTGAAACGCTTTATTTACATTATATAGTCGAAGTCTTTACTTGTCATTTGCACAGTATGACAGAGACTTCCATATATACAATGAAATGCTAGTTGTGAGGCTCAAATAATCGCACATACAATCACACATATGGCATGCCTGTACCGCAAGAATATAAATAAAGGGAAAGGGGAGAAGGTGCTCAAAATAAAAAAGGAGTTAACGCCAGAGGCATGTGTTGAGATGAGGACTCTAGTAGAGCAAAAGAAAATAAATACACACAATACACAAAGTAGTGCTGAATCTTCCTGTCTATACGCACATTGTCGTGCAGACTGGGCATGTCTGCCGTCCAGTCAACCAAATCCACGTCATCTTATTCTGTTAAGATTGACAAAATCAGTTATTTTAATCTACTAATAATAATTACCCTAAACTTGCTGCAGGGTTGCCATCTTTGGTCAACTAGCTGGAGTGAGATTTTCAGTTCAACACAAGTCCGCACATGCATTTTACATGCATGTAACAGTTTATTACCTTGCAAATAGTCTGTAGGGTTTGCAAACTACCCCAACGCTTCTGATGTAACTCATTTTGGTTTTATAATGGAATAACATAGATTCGCTGTAAGATTTGTTTTGCGTGAGAGTCTGGAAGTGTGAGTGCCATGCCAGATGCGTGACAGTTGGCAACCCTGTTGCTGGATGGTAAGGGAGTGGTTAACTTATAAGCTTGTAGGAGAGGTAATTTGTAATGAAAAGCCAACACCTGCTTGTATATAAGCAAACTATTAACTAATATTTACAAGCAGCTGTTGTAGGTTCACCTCAAAGATGACGGATTCAAATTTCTCACACTCATACACTTGCCTGTCTATACCATGGTTACGGAATTCTTCAGCCGCTCTTCTGTCCCCCAGTACTGTCTCGATTTGATGACAGAGCTGTACATTCCCCTTCCTCTGCCCCAGCTTCCCGCAACCACAGCCAAGCCTGCTCTGGACTTGAATCACTAGACTAGTGAATGATTAATGATGTACGTGCAAAATCTTAAAATAGGAATCAATCCTAAAATACACAAACAAGGATATGTATTATTATAGAGTCATTTCAATTAGCCATATCAGATGGGCCAACAGCTAAATGGACAGGGGGGAAATGGAATACGGAATCCCATAGTTTTTCAGACCGTCGAGACAGCAAATACATCTATAAAAGAAATCAGGTTCTAATAGCATACATTAGCCTTATAAACGCATGCTCACAGGTTTCTTTACCCCTTAATTCCTCCATGACATTACACTTTGTATCCTCAACAGTTGACAGACTTGGTTATAGTTTTCAACGAGACCAGCAGACCATGGTGAGTCAAGTGACACTGGAGTCCAGACCCCAAACTATGCCCTTGACACTTCGCCTTCTTTATGAGTTACGCTCACGCTGAGTCACCCTCACAACAGGCCCTGTGCACTAAAACCAAAGGGAATTTTTGCAGCCTCACCCTCAACCAAGTCTTCTTTACAGTTAAGTGGAAAAGCATTATGCTACCATAATAATCTTTTCTGTAATAACGTGAGTTTTTAAGAAAAACAAGAAGTTTATCTGCTCTGAGAAGACCATGGTCATGTGGTCCTATCACACGGACTGAGCAGTCTGAAGTTTGGTACACGATTTGAGTTCATTTTCAAAATGTGTATGTTATAAATTAGCGTTTGACTTCCTTTTTTGTAACTGCAAGTACAACCAAATACCGAATGGTATTGTGTATAAATGAAGACGCAAAGCTGTTTTAGTTAAATTAATACTTAATCTTTGCAACAAAGCAGAAAATTGTAGTGTATAAACATATTGTGAACAAATAAACAGTAATTACAATTGTCAAAATCCCTTTTGAGAATCACCAAGAGAGGCCAGAAACAGTAGGAAGGCGTAAAACATTCAATTTTGGGCCAGACTAAAAGCAAATACCTTTAGCTTTGATTTAGGACAGCAGTCAGTATTAACAATGAAGTTTTATTAGGTTCTTACTTTGATAATAATTATGTGTAGTTGCGTAGCTGGGTGGCCCCTGCTTCAGAATCGCTTACACTTGTACACTTGTAAGTACATGGACAACGTAAAACAACAACCTTAAATTGAAAATTACAAATAAACAGGACACGTATTGACACTTGACAAGTGAAAGGCTATAACTGAAGTTAACGTAATTACGTTGTATACAGGAAATGGTTTGGCTTGATGAGATTTTTGGGAAAATATGGATGTAACCACCCTGTGTTGTTTCTTCCCCCCATCCCCTTGTTTCACAACATTCCTTTTTTTTGGTGAACATTGACTCCTTTGCACTTTTCAGTCGTATAATTTCATTTGCCTGCTGCCGTTTATCTAAAAACACACAATTTTCACCCTATAACTGCGAGTAAGTTAACTCAGTGGATATTTCCACCAGTGAGTCATCAGCCTCTCCTATAGCATGCGACAACAAATCCGAGCCAAATTTTCAGCGACGTGAATCCTCATCTGGCCAATACTGTATAATTGAATAAAAATGGATAAATATTATTGTCATGCCTAGTCAGCTTGTGAAAATGAACTGTTCTCCAAAAATGTAACATTCAGTGACATATGCATGTGTTTAAACATTGTCACATTAACGTGATACTAACTTGATATTTTAATATTGTACATTAAAATGTAATTGTCTTCTTATGTCTACATGTTTTTTTGTGTTTTTTTTTTTTGCACTGTTCTCTTTTCTGTGTGCAAAGCATTGTGGGAAATATGAAAATGGTAGTGGAGTTGTGTGAGTCTGCATTGCTGCTGACTTGATTCATGAGGGCTTAATGGGCCCCTCCCCCTAAGCCATCTGCTTTGAAACATACTTCGATATGGCAATGGGTCTTGGGAATGTGCAAACGAAGGTGAAGTAGTGAGGCAGAGTTTGCAGGGACCGGTTTGGCAAAGGGCTTCAGTTGCATCCAGACTCTCCTTACTGTTGGCTTTAGACAAGAACTCCTCTGAATGTCTAGCCATGTTGTTCATGTGAATATTAAGGTGAATGTCAACTGAACGTTAATCATTCTACGCATACTCCCTCTTGTTTCATCCACGTTTAGTAGCGCTGTCAGCTCTGTTGGAATTTTCCACCTGAGACACTGACGGCCAAAAAGCTGACACAGTGACCTGCATGCAGACGTCCTTAGCTCCCTGTGCCATGTGCAAACCAAGAAGATTGATTTAGGTAAGCTGTTTTGAGCACGATGTGAGGTCACATTATCAAAGGGAATTTAAGCAGTGACCTGGGAAAACCTTGTCTGATGCGAATAAAACAATGAATGCTATAAGAATTAACATTCAAGAATAAATTATTGTCATGTCTGAGTGCACCTGCAGCATTCCGGCACAGAGGGCAAGCATTTATCACAACGTAAGACATTATTATTGTTGGTCAGAAAATATGGCATAAGGAGCTCATATTGAAAGAAGAATTGACAATTAAAGAGCAGAGATACATAAAGATCAAACTAAAGAAACTGTCTGATGCTTTCAACTCTGGAGACTGTGCAGTTCAGTAGAGCCAGTTATGACTTGTACAGGGCAATCTGACATGCAAAAAGAGATTACAAAGACACACTGAAATCAGGATGCAGGGGTGCTGACATCAGTCATCTGTCGAAATAGCCCACAGGCCATCACCAACTACAAAGGACAGAGATGTCAGATTACGATGTCTGATGTAAAATCACCTGATGAGCGGAATAACATTTATGCATGGTTTGAGGCTCAAAAAATATAAATTAGGCACAGAAGGCTCCCAGTCAACCAGAAAAAAAGTACTCCGCTCTGTAGAACATGAGGAGGACCTTCAACAAGGTCATACCTGCAAATCTGTCTGCCCTGTTGGCATCCCTTCTGCTATTCAAAAGATGAGGTGATAGAGTGCATGGACAGACTGGTGAAGAGACATACCAGCAACTTTGTTCCAGACTTTCTGGACTCCTACAGTTTGTGTACCTGCAGAATAGGTCAGCTGTGTCTCTGGTCTATCACACCACATGTGAACACTGCCACCAGAGGTGCACCTACACCAGAATGTTAGTCATGGTGCCACACAAGCTGGAGGACAAACTCGGAGAACATTCAACATTCAATACAGTTACTTAATGATGGGGATACATTCTGAGAAACACGTCGTTATGCGATTTCATTGTTGTGCAAACATCAGTGTACTTGCACAACCCTGGATGGTATAGCCTACTATACGCCTATGCTATATGGGTTAGCCTAAATAACGATAAAAAGTACAGTATAGTAAATACATAAACCAGTAACTTAGTTATCATTATCAAATATGTACTGTACATAATTGTATGTTATGTTTTTGTATGATTTACAGTGCAGTACGTTTGTTTACACCAATATCATCACCACAAACACGTGAGTAATGTGTTGCACTATGATGTTAAAGTGGCTATGGCATCACTAGGGCAATAAGAATTTTTCAGCTCCATTATAATCACCACTGTCCACTGTTACCACTGTCGTATATGCGGTCCACTGTTGACCAAAACGTTGTTAAGCGGGTCATGACTGTATATCCATCCGTTTGTCTTCCAAAACCATTTATCCAGTATAAGGTTGTTCTCAGCCAGAATCTATCTCAGGATGCACAGAGCATGACGCAGGGGGACACGGACAGGATACCTGTCCATCACAAGGTGCACCTTTACAATCACAAAATATGGGCAATTTTGAGGCATTTTATCTGACTATATGTTTTTGTCTGCAGGATGACACATGCACTAACATGGAGAATCCTTACATTCAAATCTCGATAAATGAACATAAAATGAAGGTTTGTAAACATTTTACACATTCATTTAGTGCGATGAAACAACTTGTACTTGATTTTATATTCGATAAATGACATGATAATAACATGACTATAAGATTACAGTTTTTCTTGGTTGCTTTGGAACATTTATAGAAGTCCTCACAGGTGTATTTGCATTTCTGATGAACAATTTATATGCCACAGCGTAACACTACGGTTCAGCTGCAAAATGAAGTCATTGACTCAAAACTTTTCACTAGTGTTTCAAAATGTAATAATTGTGTCAGTGCCAAAAAAATGAAAAGTCCTTGGATTATTGTGCAGAGCCGAGGCAGTCAAAATGTTTAGACACATTGTCAGTAGTAAAATGTACCATGGAGGTATTTTGTAACTATCTGAATGCTATTGTGCACAAAACCAAATGCCATGTGATTATATGTTACAGACATAATTCCAACAGTACAAGGTTCCATATTGTTGTATGCTGTAAAGAAAAGATCGTACTGTACTTAGGGGACAAATCATATTTACATGGAAACCATTTTAATTGTGATTTTCTTTCAACACAGTACAATACACAGGAAACCCAAAAACTGGTAGCCAAATGTACTATATACTGTGCTAAGAAAGTAAAAATACAATCTTATACCTTTGGACAGTTGGGCCACTCAATACCTGATCAGGCTTAATATTAGCGTGGACAGTTTATACATTTTGCACATTTTAATTTTTTTTTACTAATTTATTTATTTACTTTTTAAACATTATTGTATTATGTTAAGCTCTCAGGGAAACTCATTTCATGGCTTGCATCTATTGGTGTTTCCTATAACGTTATGCATTGTATAAATAAACTCTGATTTGATTTCAAATGATCTTCCTCCTACCATATGTCTCATTCCACAATCTGATTGTTTTTTTCCAGTTGGTGATGGAAAGTATATGATTATAAGCCATATTAATAGTTCATGCTTCTTGAGGCAATGCAAGCAACCTGTGATGATATTACTGCTGCCGCTTGTTAGGTATAGATGAGTCACTCTAAACATAACTCCCCCACTGTTTAGCCAGGGAATGCATCTTTTCTGATGGAGATAAGAACAAATACAACAATGTTAATTTTCATTTGAGAAATGTGCCAAAGCATTCGAGAAAAACTGTACGTGACTTTGGAGCTATGATTTTTGTTTGGACTTTGTATGTATAGTTTTGGTGCAGTATTCTGAGAAATGAAAACAACTGAGAAAAACTCTAAGCATAATCCTCAAGCAACAATTATTTTATTATATTATATTATTACATTATGTTTGATCCTCCACATCAACACTGCATTGTTCGCAGCATTTTAAGCATTTACCATTGTGTTCACACAAAATTCAGCTGTTGAAGCAATTTATGCAACTGTACATGTACAATTGTCTCTGATTGGCCCAGTATTGCATAAAGTAAGCCTTGGTCATTAAAATGTATTACAATATTTTCTGCTACATTTTATCACTTTCTCATGTATATATCAACAAGCTCATTATGTAAATCTTAACAGGAAAAATATTCCAGCCAACTCCAGTCATAAACTGCCAAACAAATGTATTACATGAATTGTAGTGATCTGGCATAGTTGCAGTGTCAAAATTGAAACCTGTTAAATGATTTTCTCACAATATACTGTAACCAATCAGACATTGACTTTAGCTTTCAAATGTTGAGTATGGGACATCCAAGTATCAGACAGGGACAATAGCTTGCTCTTACAAGGGGATGAGGTGATAGAATGTGGTTTTTGCATTATAGAATGCCTTTTCAAACAAACATTCCAAAACAAGTTTCTTTCAAGTGGGAAAACAGTTATGAATATATTGGTGTGATGACATTTATTTTAAAATGCATTTTATTCATTCTGTACCATTTTGTTTCATGGGATGTAGAAGACTTTTCACATCACAATCAATATGCATTTTGATTATTTGACTAATTGAATTTTTTGATTAAATAACAAAAATGTAAAAGAAGCTACATATTTTCTAAGTTATACACAAAGCATTTCACAATTCAAGTCTTTTCATAAATTAGTTTCATTTTTCTTTGTAATTTTTAGTGTGTTCTTGGAATTGCTGTACATTCACGCATTTGTGTCACCGCCCTAATAAGAGACCTCGAGAATTTTCCTGTGGCTGTGGTCAAGCTTAACACGTCAACCCTGTCATGATGAAAAATCCAATAAATTAATATAAATTTAGAACATTAAAATATATTTTTGAAACGCAACAAGGTCACCTTTAAACGACTAGTAACTAGTAAGCTAACCACTGCACCACCCTGCTGCCCCCCCCCAAATAAATCAATAACTTATTTTGGATAATAAAAACATGGCTAATAAAAGCATTTCTTTATGAACACCAGGTGGACATATACTGTCATTTGAATTGTTCATTGTTCATACATATTTTCTGTTGGGGGGGCATAGTGCTGCAGTGGGTAATACTGTTACCTCACATGTCTGGGACCAGGGTTTGCATGTTCTCCCTGTGTCGTCGTGGGGTTTCCTCCAGGTACTCCGGTTTCCCCCCACAGTCCAAAAACATGCTGAAGTGAACTAGAGTTTCCAAATTGCCCGTAGGTGTGAATGATAATAAGTTGGCACCCCATCCTGGGTAGGTCCCTGCCTTGTGTCCATAGCTGCTGGGATAGGGTATGAACCCCCCCCTCCCCGCCCCCCAACCCAGAATAGGACAAGTGGGTACAGAAAATGGACGGATATTTTCTGTTCATTCTCGTGTGATGCTGAAAGCACAACTGATGATTTGGCGAAAGAAAGAAATATTACCGTATAATAAAATTAGTAATTCACAAATATTTTGAGTAACCAAACAATTCTGTTGAGAAAGGAACACAATGTCTGTCTGGAAATAGCAAAACTGTTAATACAATGCAATAGAAATATTATTAATCTTTTTTGTCCGTGACAGGGTGGGCATACCCGCACGCACGCGCACTCACAAATACAGACTGGCTTCCCTCTATCGTCTCCGCAGTTTCAGTCCGGCTGTGAATTTCACTGGTGCTGAACTTTTCAAACACATTACAGTAAAAGAAAAAGCAACTACATGGTATTCGTCTCTTTTCATTTCAGAAAAGCACTTTGCTGTTATTGGCATTTTACCCGTTACTGCCGCTCCAAACGGTTTGAACAGATCCACACGTCGATACATTTTCCTCTACCTGAAGCCGATTGTTTCACGGACTAAATGGCAAAACAGTTCACAGACAGACGTCTTACAAAACACAGTATCCTTTGTGCTTGTCAGATGGATGCATGGTTTGCGCGCTTGAAGCCGATAGATCAATATTATCCGATCATGCGCAGCTACTATGAACACCGAAGATGCGACTTCTGACTGGATCTTATTCAGTTTCGTCACTTTGTGATATTATCGTCTCACTTTTATCCGTTGACGAAAGTGTCAGTACATTTCGTTTTTGGTATCATATTGTTTCAGCTTTTCTCAGACGCTTTAGTACATTTCTCGAATCATCCTTAACATTTGCAAAACAGTAAGTGCATTTATCGAAACAATTCGTACAAAGAGCACCATACGATAGATTCCCTGCAAAAGCCTGTGACTTTCTCAGAATCCTTAGTTCATCCCTCAAAAGTAAATATTTATGTCAATGAACTTATCAGTGCAACCAGAATGACAAGTCCTTGAGTCATCGTTCATGAACAAGATGGTCAAAATGCCTTACCATATTATCAATAGAATTGTGTACTCTGTAAGTATTTTCCAGTGTAAAGTATTAAGGTTTTGATGACATGACTGAAAATGCACAAGGTTGCACTTTTTCTGTATGGTATATATCAATTTTTATAGCACTAAATTACATATACTGTAACACACACATATATATACACTCACCTAAAGGATTATTAGGAACACCATACTAATACGGTGTTTGACCCCCTTTCGCCTTCAGAAC
>JAAGVU020000038.1:11041829-11064848 GCA_011763525.2 Mormyrus iriodes
TGGTTGATTAGATAATTGCATTAATGAGAAATTGAACAGGTGTTCCTAATAATCCTTTAGGTGAGTGTATATATACATATATACAGTGTGTATACATATCTATGTACACACTTTAAGTATGCATATATATGTGTGTGCTACAGTATATGTACAGTATGTAACTGTATAACGTATATCTACTATAAAATGCAAGTGGAATACTGTAATAGGAAGCATTTCAGTACAGTGCACATTGTTGGATTACATACCTGTTGTCTCTCTGAAACGTTTGAATGATTGAGGACATAGTTGTTCTCACAATATTCAGCATTCGACAAGCCTCAGCCATTGTAAGAACATGACTGAGGACATGGTCCACAATTACGGTCCTTATTTCATCATGAACGTGTGTCTGTTCTTGGCCTCTCCTACCACTTCCTCTGCTTTGCCTCCCTTCCCTTCCTCCATGCACCGTTACTCCTCTTCTTCTTATTGGCTTTTGACCCTGTTCATTTCCTTGTTGCTCTTCCATTGCCAAATTGTAACACTGTGTTGCGCTCTCTCATATATGCTTGCCAACTGAGATGCACCTCTGAGCTATTTTAGAGAACTGGTCGATCTAATGCTTTAACATTCCCCTCTATTGCTGAAAGACAAAATTCAACTGAGAGAAATACATCAAATCAGGATACATTTATAAAAAAACACTATAATAGAGATGTATAGAGAATATGCTTGACAGATTATGACAACTGGTTCAACCATTTTGCAGGTAATGACTTATACAATGAACTAAGTTCATTGCCTTTTAACTATGTTTTGGGGGGTAAGACTATTCAACAGAGAATTAGTATAATACATTTTGACCAACATGACATAAACGATTCATAATGTGTGAATTTTCATCAATGAAAAATAACAGTGTATTACAGTTTTCGCCAATGACATTAACCCTGGTTCAGCAATCATGATGCACCCCTCGTAGTAAAGTGGGGCCAGTGTGGGAACCTTTTAAGTAATACAATATATTTTCAAAAAGATAAATAGTTTTTTGGAAGTTTGGAGGTCCCAAAGGCACCCAATATTGTGAACGACACGACCCAACGTGAAAGGTTTTTGATAAAAATGGTGTTTGTGTGGTATGGCTTAACAATTATGCTATTTAGTTGGGTATAGGTACATTTGGTGACACTGATTTATGTGACTTTGGTGACACTGATTTATGTGATATTGAAACTAGAGTCTAATGAACAAACTATGGTCTTTTGCAGGGGATATACTGGTTTAGTTGCATATTATAAACTGATATGGTGACTGTATTTTAAGTCTTGAAAACTTTAACAGTCTTTCAGAAAATGTGCTTAAACAACTGAGTACAATCTGTGATACATTTACGTAAAAAATACGTTAAGAGGAATGCCAACCCTTCCAAGCTAAAACCATTATAAAAATTTGTCTTTGCTGGACTGCATATCTACCAGCTTCCACTAAGTGTCACTCAAGAGCTGGTAATTGACCTTTTTAGACCTATGGGGCTGTGTCTGCCTCTGCATGTTCACCTTCTTGTAAAGTGAAAACGTGAAAAATCTAGAATCTACAGCACTTAGATGAGACCACAGGTCATGTAATCAGCTATGTCTTCCCTAAAATGTCATCATGGGACATACAGGACGCTCTTGCCACAGTTGAATGTCAAAGTACATGCACCTTTCATCAGAATTGAGACTGCACAAGTCTAATTTACATGTGCAAGGAGGCAACCCTTGCTATCAAAAACACAATAGGGCAAGATTAAAGTTTGCTAGAGAACACCTAGACAAAGACCAGGACTTTTGGAACAACGTGCTTTGGATACATGAATCTAAAATTGAATTATTTGGACACAGTATCAGGGGACATATTTAGCATAAACCACAGACAGTTGTTGTGCAAAAGAACCTCATATCAACTGTGAAGTTTGGGAGTGGAAATGTCATGGTTTGGGGCTGCTTTGCTGCAGCAGGACCTGGCCAGCTCACTATCATAGAATTAACTATGAATTCTTCATCGTATCAGAGGGTGCTTGAGGACAATGTGAGATCATCTGTCCAGAAGTTGAAGCTGAAGCAGGGATGGACCATGCAACATGACAATGATCCAAAAAATTTCAGTAAATCTACCAAGGAATGGCTTGGAAGAAGGAAACAAAGAGTTCTGGAGTGACCAAGTCAAACCCCAGATCTGAATCCTATTGAGATGCTGTGGGGTGATTTGAAATGGGCAGTACATGCAAAACACCCTTCAAACATCACACAGCTTAAGGAATTCTGCGTTGAAGAGTGGGGAAAACTTTCTGCCAGTCGATGTCAGAGATTGATAGGTGGTTAAAGGAAATGTCTCATTCCGGTTATTTCAGCCAAAGTGGAAAATACTAGTTATTAGGGCACAGGGTGTCCTAACTTTTTCCTCAGTGGAAATTGGCATCTTAGTTAATTTCTTTTGTTAAATTAGTGAATTTGCTTCTTGTGTTTGCATAGGTGATGCAATTATATCACTTTTATCTACAGATATAATTTGAAAGAAGATTTAATATTGATATGCTGATATTTCTTAATAATGAATTAAATATTCAATGGGGTGTCCTAATTTTTTCACATGCCTGTAGAGAAATGGATGGATGGTTGTGGAAGTGGAGATAGGGGCAGATTAGTTGCAGATGCCCATAATGAAGAGTGAAAGTAAAGAGGGAAGCATCGGGAACTGCCAAGGTGGACAGAGCTACGTATGCAGCATGTGCAGACTCTGTTTGTCCACCAGGGAGCTGATAGCAGCCAGCTCTGCTGAGATGGCCATCCCAGAGGCTCCTGCACCCACCACCAAAGCAAAGCAAAGTGTTCAGGACATTGGTAAGAGTGGCTGTGGAGCACCAAGCCTGAAGAAAAGCAGAGTAAGAGAGCCGTGCGTCTCACAAATATGTTACGGGGTGTAATGCAGTAGCAGAGAGATTTCAACATTGGGCCCTTGAGCGGGGCCCTTAGTTACCCCAGATATTGTGTGACCCCGTCTTTTCAAACAAGTTGCTTTGGATAAAAGCATCTGATAAATTAAAAAAAATGGATGAACATATACTGACATTTTTGCTTATTTGTGTAGCAAATTCTGTGACTATTATTATTACTTACTAGAAAGGCTCCTGTAACTCCAGAGGCTGAAAAAGTCCAAGCAGGAGCCTGAATAAGCAGCTGAATAAGAATAAAAAATCAACAAGGTTCAGAAGAAACAGGGATCAAAGGAAAAAGGAAGTGAAGTAGACGGAGATATCAGTCCAGGGTAAGAGTCAGCAAGATGCAGGCTGATAAAGAGGGATAAAAATGAGCCAGAGGAGAAAGGCACAGATGCTGATGGAAATTCACCGTTAAAGTTGCCTAGTCCTGGAATAGCAGGAAAATAGAGTTATATTGTAATGTATGACATGACACTTCCTCACATCTCACTCATGTCAAGAAGACAAGCATTTTATTTGTTTTTATTCATGTTTTCAGAATTCTCACATAATTTGACTTCTAACTTGTTGCCAACTGACAACTGAATCAAATGGTTCTTGCTAACATCCTCCTTGTTCTCCACAGGAAGTCGCCTCTTACGTCGTATTCCAATCTCCTGTCGTCATGGTGACAGGCTTCCTCCACTGTGGTTCCAAACTGAAAAATACAGTTATTTTTTTTAATAAATTTATTGAAATTACTAATTATATGGAAAGGTAAAACAATCTTTAATACATTCAGTAATTCACATCAGAAACACGTAGTTTAGTCATACAATAACATAAATGATATCATACAGCAAAATTATACGTATAAACAATATATTTGCAGAATACACAAAGCAGCACATATTCTTAATGAATTGCAATACCCATGTATTTTTATGGTTAGCATATTTAAAACATTGAGATGAAGTATTTCAAATATTATTGAAATATATTAGATATTATTATATCTATAGAAATTTTATTTCATGTGGTCAATAAATGAATTTATTCAAAGTTAGAAGGTGCTTGTAATATAGAGTGGTTCCTCATTTTTGTATAAGCTTTGACTTATATTTGATTTTGATAGTGTCCCTCTTTGCGTCGCTCATCTCCTCCTCCTCGCCTCAGCACTCAATCTGCACCTAAATTTAAACCAATAGCCTTGGTCCCACAGGTCTAAAATTAGCCATGATGACATGTGTGAGGAGACGACAGCAACCAGTCCTGATATTCAGGATGTTAACCTACAGAATCCCAGGCATAGCTACCAAAGTAGCAGAAATTCATCACTGTGCACCCCTTTGTCTTGACTACTTTAATGATTACACAATTATTTCATTCATCATTCTTATACATGCAAAATACACTGTATATACCAGACTCTGTTATTCTACTTGTTTATTCAACACAAAGTCTGAATAAAGAAAATGATTATACGAAAACTAACTTGATAATATTTTATTGTCCATTTATACAAGCATACATATACAGGAATTCCTTGGTTTTTTCATATTTCATCTTGCTGTCCTACAAGACATTCGGGTCAGGCAGGTGCAGGGGTTATGGACTTTGATCAAGGGCCCAACAGATTGCTCTATCAGCCATGGGATTCAAACCCGTGACCTTTGCAACATCGGAGCAGATTCTGGACCTGCACAACTACACACTGCCCCAATATGGTTATCAATGCACTGTCAATTAATGAGCATCCAAAAATACTCCTTGTTTTTGTGTTTAAGAATACTCACCGGAAAGTATTCACTTTCAGTTAATTGAGTGGAGTTTATAAAATTACAAGTATTAAATATCCAGTTGTTGCCTGATACAAAATAAAAAGCAGTGTGTTCTTTTGAAAATCCAATGATGGAATGATGGAAAAGCTGGTAGGTTGGCAGCAGATGTAGAGATAAAGCAGGAGCTCATAAGGAAATGATGTCTTTCAAACATTTATAAAAAAATATAAAAAATGTAACCATACAGCTATAGGTCTTGGTGGTTATGGACAGTATCTGAAATACTTTTTGCAAAACTGTAATTAATATAAAAGAAAAACAAAGGGTATCTTCAGCATTAGAAGGTCAAATCTTCGTGGAAATTTTCCTGCAAAGTGCACTATTTTTATATAAACCTTGGTGTATATGAAAGGATCCAATGGAAAAACACATTCAGTCATACACACAGACCAGTAACACACCGGAAGCGCTCTGCATTACAGTCAACGTAGTAGATTAGTCATCATAAACCTAAATTTAATTACAAAAATTAAAAATTTAATTACAATTACAAACACAGGGAAGACAAGGAACACACGGCATTATCTCTTCAGTGACACACAAAGCTTACACACTCCTGATGGCCTGCAATGCTTTTACTGGTAATCTGTCAGTAACCCTTCACTACTTCACAAAATCACCTTACAGATGAAATGGGTACTTCACCTCGTAAAGATCATATTCTGTCCTGTTAAGCGTCATGTAAGGAAAGTCGAGTAAGGTGACAGCCTTTGCTAAAAGTGCAAGCGCAAGATTAATTTCAAACATCTGATACTCGTCCAAAATTTCCACGCCTGGTGCTGCGATGAACTGGTTCACAAAAACCGTCTTTGAATAAAACCTTTCCCTGCCGATGCGCCGATATTCACGGATCCTACCAAGACATCCCACTGCTGTGCTTTTATTTCACTCTACGTTTTAAGTAATAAAATAAAGCAGAAAGCTGCGGTCGTGGCAATCTATGGAACACGCAGATCGTTAATAAACAGCCGGAAGGCTCCGAGGTTTACTGTCACGCACGTGCACTTTTATGTAGACTGAGATTTTTACGTGTGCTTCCTTCAGATTAGTGCTAATAAATGAAAGACAATAGCAAAAATTATATACATACAGATATATATATATATAAACACCCACGTCCAGCTGACCTTAAACGGCCTCGAAATGGAAACTTGGGGTGAAGAATGACCCGTGCACCCTCCCCCTCCACCCCCGCGAAGGTTTCCTCAACTTGTACCTTTCTATCATCGTAGCATAGCAGACGTATAGTCCTAATCGTTGCGGCTTCCAAATTTAACATTTACTGGCAAATAATCGTTATATCTCAGGGTGAAAATTCTAATAGACCCAATCAACAGATTCATTTTTATTCTATTAATGTAAGGGACATTTGCCGCATGATTTTGCGAAATGTCATTAAACACGAAGTGCCTTTAACAATTCATCCAAATGCAACCAAGACAAGTCGTTAAAAATAAAATTAAAACAGTCAAGCGACTCCGGCCAGATGAGCTTCCAATAACTTTATCATGCACTGATGGCTAGACAAAACAAGGGTTGATATTTCCACAACAAATAAATTAAAAAGTAGTATTAGCTCAGACTTGCTGTACATGCCTCTAAATCTTGTTCCAAAGTTACGCATATCATGTAGCTGGGGTAGAGCGAAAAAGATACTAAACAGGGCAAACTCAATGAAAAAGACATATCCGTCCCGGAATGCGTTACATTGATTGGGGAGTTCAGACTGAAGAATGTCGTGAAAGATCAGCGATGGGGTACTAGCGAAGGCTGGGTTGAGGGTAGGAGGGGCAAATCTATAGTCTTATATCTTGCACGACCAACTCAGTGACCCTCACTTAATATCCATCCCATCCCGGTAGCCGGTGTCCATCTACATCCACGCTGCACGGCATAGACAGCAGCTGTCATCTGACCGCGTGAGTTGCAAAGCGATCCCAGGGCCTGTTAACGGTAAGGATTTGGCACGTCTGCTGGGTGTCACTTTCCAGACATAGCATACATTTTCTGTGTGGTGCGGATTGCATGGTATTAATGGATAGAAATGCATTGTCTCTATACGTCGTAGCCAGGACTGGAATTTAAGATCTCCCCCTCGCTTGCAGAGTAATTTAGACTAAGGGCGAGTACAAATATATGAACACTAGAACCCTGGCGAGTAAAAAAAATAAAAATAAAAAATGCATGTCCGACTACATTTTTTACTGAATTAGTCTGGCTGGCAAGTAGCAGAAATTCTTAAGTTCCACATCTGGTTGTTGCCAGTCATCATCTTTTGAGAGGCACTTTTGTGAGCGAAGTGCTTAACTAAATTTAGCTGCGGTTTTGTCGGTTATGTCCGGCACTGATTATAATTCATACACTAATTATTTTCATCATATCGCACTAAGCTTGGAAATTCCAGTCCTAAGAGAAGCCTTAGCGGTCAAAATAATGATTTTTGTGGAAAATATTCAGACGGACACAAAAAATTTGTTGCATATTAAAATACCTGCAGAGATACAAAATACTGTAATTGTCTGTCAAATTGTATTTCCACAGCCTTAGACGACCTGAACTGTGTTTGTAACTGTTTGTATTTAACCCATAAGAACCCGGACCCATTTCTCCTTAAAGGAAAATTATGGGGAATATAAAACAGACCAAAAGGACCACACAGAACACATTTCTAATTTGCTTTTTAAATTCTGACCTGTAAAAACGAACATGTCACTTTGGGGCCTAATGAGGTAAAGTCAAGGATAAAGTTGTGTGAGAAAGTTTCCAGGACATTTAACGTTGTGGTGACACCTGTGTCACAGTGGCTTCTTATAGGTCAATAAGTAGATTGCTAAAGAGTACACATCATTGTCCATCTTCCAACCACTTATTAAGGTCTAGGAAGAGGAGACATCAGATATCTGGTTTAAACACACACACAGCCATTTGAAGGTAATTCTGATTCTATACAGGCAGACAATACTTGCAACGAAACACAGTGAGTCTCTGAGTTAGAGACTTAGAGTGAAAAGGATGGTATACATGTAAGTATTGTGAAGGATGGTATGGTGTTGAACAGTTGAACAGCCCTGCCGATGACCTGTGATGAACAGTTGGACACCTTCAGTATTGTGGTTTTTTATCTGCCTCTGGTTTGGTACATGTAGAGTTTGCTTGTTCACTTTTGGATGGGTTTTCTCTGGGTACTCTCCACTTGCAGTCATGAAATATGCAGTTGGGGGTATTGGTGCCCTGTGATGGACTGGTGTCCAGTGCCTTGTGCTTCTTGGGATAGACACCCATATGCGGACCATAACCCTGATGCAGGCATTGTGTGCCTGTGCATTTGTACAAGTACAAGTGCTCTGTCTTGTTGCTCACTCACTGCTATTCCACAGCTACCGATGGCACACATCCTTGGGGAAAATGCTCCACCAAAGCAGTGGATGCACCGGCGTGATCACAGGAAAAGCCAGGCCCTGTCGGGTGGAGAGAAGAGTTATGGGGGCGTGAAGAAGCTGGGCAAGGAGAAGAAGTCACTGCGAAGGTATCATCAAACATACAGACATGTGCTATTGGCATATATACAATGCGGATGTGCTGCATACTAGCAAAGTACAGTCGCTCAGTCAGCATCACTCTCGCCTCACACCTTCAGTGACAGGGGTCTGAATCCCCTCTCTGCTCTTTGTGTGTATGTGGAGTTCGCATCTTTTCCCTGTGTTTTACAGATTTTCTCTCACTTTCCAAATACGTCCAGTTAGGTCAACTGATGTCTCAAAATATCTTGTAATATGTGTTTGTATTTGCCCTGTAAAAAACTGGCATCCCATATAGGTTACACCTCTACCCTGTGCCATGTGCTGCCTGAGATAGACTCCAGGTCCCTTTGCCACCCTGTCTAGGATAAGTAGCTGGAAGTGTGGAAGAAATTTAAACAACCTTCTCTGATAGATAATTTAGAAATAAGGCTCTGGAACTAGTAGATGGTGAGTCCCTTCCTGCAGGTGCTTTCACCCCCCTCGTGTTGCCCATGTCTCCAAGGTCTCAAGGCCTGTGAGACTGACTACGAGCAGGCTGGCTGTGAAGCAAGGACATACAGTATTCAAAACAATTTCTTCCTGCCTAAGGCCTAAGACATAACAAACCTGGCTTACCAATTTTCTTTCCACAGAAGATGGAAGGATGTGAGTGATCCTTTAATGATATATGTTATTTTAGTGTATAGTATGCTTCTCTGGAGACCCCTTACAGATTGCTACTCTCTGCCATACATATCCCAATCCCTCTCTCCCCACCCCCCAGCTGGAAGAAGGGGGTCCACGATGTCGTTGCACATTCATCTACACTCGCTGAGCTTCCTCAGACCAACCCTCACTGCGATCTGCAGTTTTCACGGGCAACTGAGGAAGACTTCGAGGAGATCCTTAGCATAAGCAAAGATATCTATGGAGGCCTGGATTACCTACCATCACGCTATAGCGCCTGGCTGCAGGATCCCCACCGCATGGTCATCTTGGCCAGGAAGCAGGGCAAAGTGGTAAGCCTGGGACAGAGATCATGCATTTTTTTAGACCCAAAATTCATAGCCTACAATGACTGATTTGATCTCTATACAGGTGATCATATGTCCTCTTTTTCCCATACTTTTCCTCTTTTCTTGGAACATAAAAATGCCTGAAATATCCAGGATTTCCCTTTGTTTCATGTTGATATTTTTTTCTACAGTTGGAATATTGTCTGTGTGCATATTTGCATTGCTTTGACGCCTCTCTTTGCATCCTGCCCTCTTTTGTGTCCTCTTTCGGGCAAAGCAAAATATGGTTATCTATCAAATTTGACACATAAGGGCTCTTTGAGGCCTACATACTACCCCAGGCCTACATTATGCCTCCTCCACCCCTTGCCCCAGATCACTTTGCATTCAGTGTGTATCCTTAATGATAGCCACATCGTGCTATGTGGAAAGCTTTTCAAGGAGGTTTCTAGACCGATGTTCTCTTCTACACGTACCTCCTCCACCACCTGCTCCCAGATCGCTCTGCAGTCGGTCTGCGTCATCGACGATGGCCAGACGGCACTCGTGGAAGGCTTGCGGGTGGCACCTCAGGAAAGGGGTAAAGGTGTGGCCAGGGTTCTGCTCAAGTTCTGCTCCGAGATGGTGAAGTCCAGGTATCCCGGCGTGAAGGTGAGCCGGCTGACACGCGATGACCCGCTTGGGCCCAGGGACCTACAGAAGTATCAGCTAATCGCCAAACAGGTGGGCAAGGTCACCTTTCTGCCTGTCTGTCTGTTAGCAAATAAACCCCATACCAGCCCTTCCTCAGAAGTGTCTATTTTTGACCTTCAGGCAATTCATTATAAAAATATATCTTAAATTCTGTAAATACTGCTACAAATTCTTCATGCTCAGTACAATATTTGCCTTTTCCATTCCTTTGGGCTTTCTGATCTCCCTGACACGTCCAAAACCAAATATTTTACTACTTTGTGTTCTAGACTCAGAGACCGATGGATGGATACATGCATGCATGTATTTTCATTTCTTCATTTCTTTTATTTGCAGGGCATACTTTTGTTTGGTTTCCAGGCTGAGAAGCTAAGGCAGCGACTAACTGATCTAGGGTCAGATCTGGGGACCGTGCAGACGGGTCGTCCGCTGAGACTTGGGCCTGAGGAACTGCAGCGGTTACTCCTGAGTGAGGATGTTGCCCAGGACATCCTGCCTAATGGCACCATCGTACAGGACTGGCAACCCTTCAGGCTGTTGCCTGGAAATGTACAAATGCTGCTGCAGCGGAAGGTAGACTGGATGGCGGATGACATGTTCAGGCCCACTGTTCTAAGCTTGTGCTCAGCTCCATTCCGCGTGCCTCTCAACCTCGGCTGCCATTGTCTCACTATTGACATCTTCGGCAGGGCGCTGGAACCGGTGCGACGGCAGGTCCTGGCCCACCTGGAACATTCCACCCACAGCCTGATTGGCCATGTTGTATGCCAGATGTTTTTGGCTCCACCCCTCTGGGAGCTGCTGGCCAACTTCTGCTGTGGCACGCTGGGGGCAGAGCTGGTACAGGGGTACTCCGAACAGTATGTAGTGGAGGCCGAACTGGCATAGTCATAGATACCGTTTTTGTCACTGCCTTACCCGGATATCTGATAAATATCCACCTGACACCAGGCCGTACAGGGAACCTTCTAAAATATTTCAATCCCCAAAGTCTCTTAAGGTCAGTCTAAAGATCATGCTGAATCAGTGAACGAAAACAGTGCCCTGGATTTGTATGTATATACCAATTGAAAACCTGTCACAAAAGCATGAAACGTCGTAGGACCACGATTCCTAAGTAAAAGGGGCGCTGATGAATAATGGCGCTTTTCCACTGGCATGCAGGAACCAGGCCATACCTGATCCATACCGTGAGGAAACACTAGTTACAGTGCGGTTGCAGCTTGCTTCAGTTTTCCACTTCAAAAGGAACGGCTTGGTAAAACCATTGCTGGGTTTGGATTGTGACAGTAACTTAAAACCAAAGAGACATTTACTGTTCACACGGTGTACATCATGATCTACTGTGTGCTTATTTCTGCTAGCTTGTCTGTGAGAATTGCTATGTTATATTAGCATCAAACACTGGTGGAATTAGCATAAGCTTGCGTAAATTTGCTTTACAAATCCATTCCCTTCAGCTGTCCTTTAACTTTTTTAAGCAGAAGTTTGGAAATTTTTAAGTCTCAAGTTATAGGGAATGCACAGGTACATCGCTATGTGAAATACTACTAATAATGAATAATATAGCATTTCTGTGCATTTCAACCAATAAACTGGTGTTGTTGCAACCAACTCAGTCTGGTCAGACTTTTGGCCCAGCTAGTAAGCAGGCCATGTCAGCATGTGTATGGCTTGAATAGTTTACAGTTGAAAGCAGTTATATTACAGTTAGGTCTTTCATTACGGCTTGCATAATTTACAATGGAATACTGTCTTTTTGCTGCGGCTTGGGTATGACTCGGTTCTTGGAGACAGGGGAAAGGTGCCATACTAATCTTTGGAGGCCTGATCCATCGTGATATTGTACCAAACTAGATTTCCCAACGAAAGTATACATATTTGAGTTCCTGACAAGCTACAGCTAGCTTTGTAGTTGGTGGTCTTCTTCTCATGACCATGATTCTAGTTGGTCATTATCTGTATTTTCTTCAAACATGCAGCACACATAAACTGATCTCTCATTCTGTAATCTTGCTAATGACTTTTGAAAGAGGGCGGGCTTCCAGCAGAACCACGTCAAACAGCAAACAACCAAAACTAAACTCTGTTCCCTGGAGACTTGGGCTCATAAGTGTCTCCCCAGCTTTCTCATAATCGCGTCTTCTTCCCAGATTTAAACAGCATCAGTGAGCTTCCTCTCTCCGTCCATGTCTTGTCTGCTCCGCGAGGAGCTTGCATTGGTTAAATGATGACATCGTGACAAATGCCAAGTTAAAAATACAATAAAATAAACGTGGTGTGTGTAACGTGATTTTTAAATCGCCACAGGTAGCATACTCGTTAAAAACATGGACAAATGCTACTTTGGACAAAAGTATCACGTAAGCAACTAAATGTAAATCTCTGTTCTTTAAAGCAACCATATTACTACGTCTTGTCATAGTTATGTTGTCCCAAATCCTGAAAACTACTGTTTGTAAGGTTCCTAAGATTTACTATACACCAATCCCCATGATTATTCTAAAGCAGGAATTATACGACATATTTAACCCCTGTGATATTTTTGGGGTTTAAGTGACCCTAGTCCATTTTCAAAATGAGGATAAATTCTATAGAATCTAGAATTTAGAACGGAAGAAGTAAAATACACACGGGTTAACATTGGGACCCAAAGGCATTAAGGTTTTGTGCAGTGTGGCAGCAATGGGCATAGTGCCCAGGAAGCTGAACTTCTGACCTAGTGATGAAATGTGCCAAGTTTCAAGGTAAATGCTGTAGAACTGCCCCATGGACATTGGATAACCCAACTGTTTCATGTGTGGCAAGGCAGAGGAAGCAAAGGGTACACATCACAATGGGTGCAACAAAAAAATCCAGAGAAGCTCAATAGGAAGCTAGGGTGAGTTTGTCACCATAAAATGATAGCTAAAGGTTTATATAGAAATGCTATACAAGTTTTAGGGCAGATAAGTCCAAGTAAATACTTCTGTCATATTCTCAGCTGTCTAGGTAGGGTCACTTTCATGACCGTCAACTCCAGTCCAGGCAGATATATCAAGCAAACCCACAATGATGCAGGATCACTATGGCACAATCATATCAGAATCCAGGCAAGAGAAATATAAGAACTACATAGCAGACATTCATTATACACTCAATCAATGTGCACCCCCCACCTCATTATTAAAAAAAAGTGGATTCACAAGTTGATTAATTTTTTAATCCCTTATGTAAAATTACAATTTTCAAATCTTGTTCCATCATGACAAGAGCTTAATTCCTGTATCTTTAAGATTTAAATCAGGCAAAATAATTCCTCCTAAGCTTAATTACAATTCCACTCCACTGTCCGTTTAGAAAGAAAAAAATTACACTCCAGGGAAAATAGGAAAGAAATTAAGCAGATATGTAGAGAAAATTAGGAAGGAAAGAGGATTTTCACTTATCTGTGTCAGTGTGAATGGACTGCTCTGTGGTCTGCATTGGTACATGAACTGGTTCACCTCTGTATGTACAACTGAAAAGGTCATTGGCAATGATCAAAGAATGTTTAGGGGTGAAACCTTCATAACACAACAGCAGATTGTGAGTATGTACCAGGAGACTTTCTTGAAAGGATCATGAGTTATGAGCATCTATGCAAGGTTACATAAGACTTTAAGGGGGCCTACTTTAGAGGAAAGGAAAACAATGCAAAAAAGTAAATTCTGCATGAACTGTAGACTCTGTAATCTGAAGCCTTGCTCTTTATCACTGACCCATGCAGACACTCATTAGGGGCTGACGGAAAGCTTGAAACTGTGACGAATTAGTTTTGCTCTTCAGTGCCAGAGACTACAAACCCACAGCTGTTCTTTCAACAAGGGGTCAAAAGAAAGTCTTGAACCTTATTTTGAGATAGTTTAAAGACCTGATGGAAACATTCTGGTTTTCACAAAAATACCTTCTCAGGTTCACCTTGAGCTATAATGTATCCCACAATCACATACTGCAAAGTTAGAAGTGCATAACAAATGTATCTTTACAGTGCTCACTCTTTGACAGGAGATGAAGCTCTACAAGGGCAAAAGGTGAATGTCAAAAGTCTTGTTTATTCTGGGCACATTTATGGAAGTGGGCTCAACTGTTGAGCCCTAAAAACTTCTGATCACAGTTTAAATTCAGACCACAACCCCAGAACATAATCACATGAGTATCACCTCTCATCCAGGCCTCTGCACAGCTCTGGGCTGTGTTCTTTTCTCAACCAGGCATGTGTGTAATCCAGGAAAGACAATGTCATTAGGGTTAACTGTAAAGAGAAAAAATACTACAGAGGTGGTATTTTCTCTCATCGGAATGATTTTGTAAAGCCTTGTAGTATAGTTTGATGAACAGAACTAAAATAATCACTCATGATATTATATGCATTTTGGCTATGTAACCGTGCCAGTATTTTATGAAGATGTTATTGTATGATGTCACAGAAACCTCAGTATATAAATAATGCCATGTTTCCTGATTGTCTTCAGTGCAGCCTCTTACAATATACCTATAAGTCATTATTGGTAACACTTCATTCATAACAAGTAATAATGCGTTCATAAGGCATTATAAACATGGCTATAAAAATTTATCAAAAGGCATAACACATTATATCCATGTATATTATGCTTTATGAAGCTCTCATCTATAATGCACTATAGATAGCTTTATAATGCATTATAATAGTCAGTATAAGTATTAAAGATGCTTTGTACTGCATTATAAAGGTATCTATAGTGCATTATAGCTGACACCTTCTTAAGGCAGTCATAATGCATAATAAAAATGGCTGTAATGTGTTATGTCTTTTTATAAATATTTAAAGCCATGTTTATAATGCTTTACGAATGCATTATAATGCATTATGAATGTGTTTATAAATTACTAAAAACATGGCTTTAAGTAAAGTGTTACTTCATTATCTAGCTGCCATTATTATCCATCAGCTCCTCCCTGTATGTGTTTCTCCTATTTTCTGCCATTTATCTATTTTGGTATTGGTTGACATTTTTTTCTTATTAGCTTTACTTGTGTCTCATTTAAGTTACGATGTTTGTTGAAATAAAGAGTAAGTCTTTTAGCTGGAGTGGCTGAAGGTTTTCAGCCCTCAACACAAAACTGTATGACCTGTAACCGTCAACACAGAGGGGTCAGTGTTTCCCTGCCGCTCTCCACTGACCTCAGACTTTATTTTAGGTAACAATGTGTGGGGCACACAAGAGGCTATAGTCCATCACACCTCTGACAAGGGGAACAGGTGATTTCCACGACAGCATTACAGCAACATGTGACAAAGTGTTACACATGTGGCAAGGAGTTTTCATAAACCCACCTCTCCATTGAGGTCAAAGGTACTAGCCACCTTTCTTTGTGGGAGGGGCTTGGCAGCAGGGACGGAGCCAACAAGCGCCTTTCAAAGTATGAGGTCAGTATAGAGTCTGTAGGCTTTTAGCCAAGCTTCCTAGAGCTAACCTTGGAGAGTGTGTGGGGCGGGGGGACTGCAGACTCACAGAAAAGAAAATGGGGGATTGTATACTCACTGAGCACTTTATTAGGCACGCTACACTAATACTGGGTTGGGTCTCCCTTGGGTTTCAAAACAGGCTCACTTGTTCATGGCATGGATACCACAAGATGCTGGAAAAATTCCTTCACACGATTTCTGCAGATTTCTCAGCTGCACATCCATGCTGTGAATCTCCTGTTCTACCACATCCCAAAGGTTCAGAGCCGGTGACTGAGAAGGCCACTGAAGAACACTGAACTCACTGTCATGTTCATAGACATGAACAATACTGAACTCATTGTCATATATCATAGACATGAAACGGGTTTGAGACTTTTGCTTTGTGACATGGTGCATTATCATGCTGGAAGCAGACATTAGAAGATGGGTAAAATGTGGCCATGAAGGGACGCACGTGGTCAGCAACAACACTCAAATAGGCTGTGGAATTCAAACGATGATCGATTGGTATTAACAGACCCAAGGTGTGCCAAGAAAACATTCCCCACACCATTACACCACCACCACCAGCCTGGACTGTTGACACAAGGCAGGTTGGGTCCATCAAATTCTAACCCTATCATCTGTGTGCCTCAGCGGAAACTGAAATTCATCAGACCAAGTTTTTCCAGTTTTCAACTGTCCAGTTTTTGCTGACAGGAGTGTAACCCTACATGGTCTTCTGCTGTTGTAACTCATCCAACTCCATCTTCAACGTGTTGGGCATTCTGAGGTGCTTTTCTGCTCATCACAGGTGTACAGAGTGGTCATCTGAGTTGCCGCAGCATTTGGCCCGGAACACACTTCTCCTGTGTGTCACGGCTGCGGAAAGTATCGATTTTCATTTCAGCGCCCATGTTAACAGATTAGAGTGACCACACTGCCTTCCTCATCTACAGACTCGTAGTGGCACCTATTTTTCACGGGTGACGTCCCAGCAAAAATAGAGAGCTAAAAGATCTTTTGATAGCCATACTGGCATCTTAACAACAACTTTACATAACTGACACCTTTCACTATACAGTCTCACCCTGGGTTATGATGGGTTTATGTTCCGACAAACCTATCGTAAGACGAAAATACATTTTAATACAGTACACCTAACCTAACAAACATCATAGCCTAGCCTAGCCTACCTTAAACATGCTTAGAACACTTACATTAGCCTACAGTTGGCAAAATCATTACCACAAAAGCCTAATCTATAAAAAAGAAAGTGGAGGCTACTTGTGTACTATAAAGTAAAAGCAGAAAACCTTGTACAGGCTATAATTATATTATATCGATAAGTTAACAGAATATTAGTTTAAGCTTAAGTAGTTTAACAAGGGCGACAAAAATAACGTGACTGCATGCTGGTAAAAACTGGCCAACTTTACGGTCTTTTCTAACTAAACATTTTATTATTGAAGGTCATTATCATAAGTAAACTCAATGTAGAGAGGTATGGCCTGCAGTAGCAGCGCCGCAGCAGTACACGTAGCAGTCCATTTCTTCCTGTCCTCTGCATCTTCTCTCTCACCACATCCATAAACCTCCTCTTAGGCTTTTCCCTCTTGCCTGGCAGCTCTATCCTCAGCATCCTTCTCCCAACATATTCAGCATCTCTCCTCTGTATATCCAAACCAACGCAATCTCACTTCTCTGGCTTTGTCTCCAAACCGTCCACCCTGAGCCATCCCTCTAATACACTCATTCCTAATCCTGTCCATCCTCCTCACTCCCAACATAAATCTTAACATCTTTACCTCTGCCACCTCCAGGTCTGCCTCCTGTCTTTTCGTCAGTGTCACTGTCTCCAACCTATATAACACATAGCTGGCTTCAATACCATCTTGTAAACCTTCCCCTTCACTCTTGCAGATACTTGTCTGTCACAAATCATTCCTGCCAATCTTCTCCACCCACTCCACCCTGCCTGCACTCTCTTCTTCACTTCTCTTCACTTGCACTCCCCGTTACGCTGAACTGTTGACCCCAAGTATTTAAACTCCTCCACCAACTCTCCTCCCTGCATCCTTGGTCTTCCGCTGTGCTCCTTCTCATTCATGCACATGTATTCTGTCTTAGTCCTACTGAGCTTCATTCCTCTCCTCTCTAGAGCAGATCTCCACCTCTCCAAGGTCTCTCCAACCTGCTCCATACTCTCACTACAGATCACAATGTCATTTGTAAACATCACAGTCCATGGGGACTCCTGTTTGATCTTGTCACCATAGCAAACATGAAAGTGCTCACAGCTGACCCTTGATGTAATGCCACCTCCACCTTGAATGCATCCATCTAAGTACCCAAATACCCTGTCATATACTTTCTCTAAGTCCACAAAGACACAATGCAACTCCTTCTGACTTCGTCTGTTCTTCTCCATCAATACCCTTAGAGCAAATATTGCATCTGTAGTGCTCTTTCCTGGCTTGAAATCATACTGTTGCTCACTAATCATCAGCTCTCTTCTTAACATAGCTTCCACTACTCTTTCCCATAATGTCATGCCGTGGCTGATCAACTTTATCCCTCTGTAACCATTTTGGGAGGGACAAAAACACAATAAAAAAATGTGTTACTTTATGAAAAAATGCTGTTTAAATATTTTTAGCATTCTGTACCATTATGAGAAGCAAAACTGCACTTCAGAGTTATTTTTTAAGTGTATTGCGGCACAGTTAAAGTTCATAACATCATGTACATTAAAAGTGTAATATCTGTATATTATGTTGTCATATCAAATATACAGTATAAACAATGCTTACATATGGTAAGAATACTGGAAACACACAGCCACTGTGCTAAAAAGTCATGAAGAGTCATTCATGAGCTATTTATAAATATTTTCTTGTGGATGTTTGCCACCCCCCCCAGTAAAGCCTCAGCCCCCCAATTCATTCATCTCTAACTATGTCCCTGAATATGAATAAACTCTAGAGACTGCTGTGTGTAAAAATCCCAGGAGTCAGCAATTACAGAAATATAGTACTCGGACCAGCTCGTCTGACACCAACACACCAACAGTCGTGCCATGGTCATAATCACTGAGATCACATTTTTCCCCATTCTGGTGTTTGATGTGAACATTAACTGAAGCTCCTGACCTGTATCTGCATGATGTTATGTATTGCACTGCTGCCACATGATTGGCTGATTAGATAATTGCATGAATAAGAAGGTGAACAGGTGATTATAATTAATAACTCAGTGAGATATTGTGGACTAGGAATATCAGTATCCCCGATGGTTGTGGGTTGGGGGATGTTAGCTGGGGGTGCTGAAATTTTTTTGCAGGGGGGAATTCTGGTGGATTGATCATTCCATTTCCCTAGTATTTGTGTCTCGTCTCTTTTGTCCACCTTATGGGCGACCCTGCCTGGGAGTAGTTCATGTCCTTATAATAATGTAGACATTTAAATTGCCACAAACAAAAATCGATATTTCGACTCTAGAATTGATTATCAAAATGAAAACATTAATACTGAAAGAATCAGTATTTTATGTAGTATCAATCCACACTTCCCTACTGCTGACCAGAGACTGAAAACCAGGGTGACAAAGGGAATGTAAGCAGAACGTCTGCTATGTTTAGTCGATGGAAAAAGGTTAAAGGTCAGTGCAGAGACAGCTGACCAGTTGAACCAAAAGTGCATGCCTCTGCCCTTGCTAATTCTGTTAGCAATGTCGTTGGAGAGAGCTGTTTCACTTGGCCTCAGGCCATACATATTTTTAGCCCTTTGGTGTGTCATACCGCAGTTTAACACACTATTTATTGAAAGAAATCTGGCTCTCGGGATCAATATATTACATATGCGTTCTAATCAGATCAGCCTTGGAAAAGCTTCATGTTTTTATTACACTACGCCACACTACCCTCTAGTGGTTATGTGTGTTTTCTACAGCTCTGTCGAACATGTGCAGTACGAAATATAATTTTAAAATAGTTTAAAAATATTATTAATATAAAAAGAGGACTGACGTGAAATATTACACACAAACAGATATACGAACAAATACTGTTTTTAGGCCTTGTCATTCTTTCTGCCCAGTTCCCTCTGAAATGAAGTTCACAGCAGACACGCAGTTGGCACGTGTATTGTTACACGCGTTTTCGATGTATGTTTAACTCCTGAAGTAGCGACACTAAGTTGAGTCATGAGATCAGATTAGGAAGCCATACTTCTAGAGCAAAGGTCAAGCCGACAGAGACAAAGCTGACAGGAAGAGTAACGGTGGCATGTAGGCCCTTGTGTCGCTATTATCATGTTAATATTGTGTTCAGTTTATTATATTGTAGTGCCGGCGACATGAGTCCGCGTAGCGAGGAGCATGCTGGGAAAATTGTAAATAGGCCCTGTGTGTGTTGTTAATACTTCCTGTGTTCCCAATTGTCGTGGGTGCCCCTGCCTGTGTCTCGCGTGACCCCTGTCCGATCCTTACGTGTCTTTAGCCAGTGTAAATTATCCACCGTGTGTGTGTCTTACTGTCCGACGCCCGACCTCCCTGCGTTGCCGGTTTAATTTTACTTAGCAGCTGTAGGGAATCATTTTTATTTTGTTTTGGAATTTAATAAAAAGGTTCTCTTGTCTAGGGTTTTGTGAGGTTTGTGTTTTTGTTGCCGCCGTTTCTCATTTTTATTTTTTTACTGTATGTTTGTTGTTTATAGTACTTTGTGCGTTTATGATATCTTGATATATCAGCTGGTAAAATACCCGAGTTGCCTGCCGTGTTTGGTTTTACTTGCTGCATGGATATGCATCAGAAGCTCGGCCTTCGGTTAGCACCAGCAGGCGTGAGGCCTTAACTGTTGAGGACACTGAGACCGAAGCCTTTCTGCATGGTCGAGTAGCTGGACGCCACACGACGACGGTACAAAAATCACCGATTTGACAAACCAATGTTATTTATTCTCTCACCTTTACGAATGAATGAACTATCAAGTTGTTTACCGCTCAAACAGGGTTAATTCCTTCAGCCCTTGGTTGAAGTGACCCCAGTCCATTTTAAAAATCAGAATAAATTCTATAAAATCTAGAATTTAAAACGGAAGAAGTAAAATACAGCAGGGTTAAATGCACTGAGAGATTTATTAAAAAGCAGAAAGCCGAAGCAATGCTCACCATTTGCTTCCACTTCAAATAAGTATAACCTGGTCTTGAATTGGAGCTTATTGTCAGTACAGCCATTGCGGACAGTTAAAGCGTTTTGCCGTGTTAACAAATATTGCTTTTACCATCTATATAAACCATAATTATGTCAATGAGATTTTCGCTAAAATTAGGTTCGGCTCCAGTGTAATTATGGAAGTTGTTATTATCGCTTGCTTGCTAAGCAGACGGAATAACCAGGACTCCAATCATGAAAGTAAGGCGACGCTCAACGCAAACAATGTGACTCTGATTAGGACACGGAGATAGTCACCCCCGAAATAAATATGAGCATAGTAGCAGTTATCGGGGCAAAACACGACTTACTAAAATTATAATGCCAGTACACATTTACATAATTATTAGGCCTATTGACTGCTTGTCGTATTAATTATGCAATTCCGTTTCTCATCGTCTCTCTCCTCAGAAATAAAACTTGGAGAAAGTCTGAAGAACGGAAGAGGTCCGAGGAAGCAGAGACGGCCGGAAACCCACTGCATCTCGGATGAAGGAAAGCAGCAGGCATACCAGCACCACGTTCTTAAATTTAAACTTAAATTTATTATTGTCATTAGCCTATTTAACCACTGGTGTCCATGAAAGGACAAAGAAGCTCAGAGAGTTAAGTTTAAATACCAGCTCTATTCTGGATCATGCCCTATTTCCCTTTGGAGTAGCCAGAAACGGCGATTAATGGCAGGTCGGTCAGTATGCACGTTTTAGGAAAAATAAGTTATGCTAAAAAAGCAACTGATAAGTTCGCTTGTTAAATAGTAACATTTATTATTACTTCCCAGGCTAGATCAAGATCTTATTACCCACTTTGTCCGGTGAAGTCAGTAATTCAAAGCAGTTGTTCCCTGAAAATTAATTCACTGGGCTATTCGGGCTGGTCGGGGATTAAAGATTGGCCCTCGACTCTGGGATCCCTCACGGTAGATTTTGCGGAGAGCCAGGGGTGGTCCCTCATGATAAATGTTGCCAACCAGGGGGAGTGAATCCCCCATGATAACTTATGCTGGCCCAAATACCCATCGGCCGGAAAACGCCTGGTATGCCAGATGGCCACTCCAGCCTAGGGTCCATTACACATGACTAAGAGTACAAAACCAATATCTGATAAAACATTACAGGCCTATATAACACATCAGCTATATCTACTAGGCTAATAAACATGAATTCTCATGTGTATTGTTAAACTGTAAAATAGCAGTTGACACATCCCTGACTAAATAGGCTGCTTCGTTCCAAAAATGAAAAGATTTCAGAAATCCAGCACATGTATATTGGAAACTGGCTGCGACATTTTAGTGCATGTCCATGTGTTAGGCCCCATTCTGGGTAAGTGCTTTTCCAGATCCATTATTCAAAAGACCAAATTGGACACGCTTTAAATACATACTATTTTATTAATAATAACATTTATTTTAATCAGTGATGCTTAAAAAATCATCAACCTGTCCGTGTCGTGGATGCCAGTAGACCCATGGTTGGTGTGTTGCTCTGACAAGACCGATATCTTTTCATTCACCAGGTGAGACATAAGCTAATTCTTTTAACATGATTTAAAACCCAAACAAAAAGCATAGTGTTGTGAACCGAGCAGTATCTGCTTATCTGAAGACACCATGCCCATTTGGATAGCTAATTTACTTCAATTAAACAGGAGCTTTTGGCATTTTACCGGAAATATATCAAATATGTCAAAACTAAGGCTTATATGCTACAGTTAAACCATTCATTTATTCCTTACAGTATTCGACTTTTTTCCCCCCACGAACACCTTAGACTGACTTTATAATCCCCACTTTAACGGAACAAACCTGGTGCTTGAGCAGTGCGATAATGAGGGAATCAAACAGAAAAGAACAGCTAATGAATGTAAGAAAACAGGATGAATAAACTGCTGGTAGTTCTATGAATCTATTTAAAATTCTGCAGGCGTTTCAATTTGACACATATGAAAATAAACCATTAGAGCAAGATCATATATAATTATAAAATAGTGAGGCGATGCTTAATTAACGCCATTGTGCCATTAGTGGAAATAATGTCATATTAGTTTCGGCTGTGTACATTGTGTATGCCCGACACTGCAATTTCTGCAGTGTTCTGCTACCTGAAGAATATGCCTACAATAGATATTGCTGCTGGGGCTGTATTTACCCTTCATATCACTTTGTAGATTTTAACACATTTTTAACTTTTTTACTAGGCCTACATGCCTGGCAGCAGGAAATGAGGCTTAAGACCCTCTGGAATTCATGCATACTAAATGCTGGGGGGGGGGGGGGGGGGGGGGGTGGGGGAGGGAAGGCCCCCCCCGGGGTTTCGAAATTCACATAGTTTTTTTTTTCCCCCGTTTGGTTTTGTTTATTTTG
>JAAGVU020000038.1:11074139-11093892 GCA_011763525.2 Mormyrus iriodes
CCACCCTCCCGGTACAGATAGCTCCCTCCTACAAAAATACCTCGCACCCCTGAACCTCTAAACACACACCCACACAAAAACACACACACATAGCTTCCACTCATACTGTCTCGTTCAGCAGCCATTTTGGATGCCTTTTCTTCGTCATTCACATTCACCGTTTACAATGTCTTTATGTGTGCATGATATTAGTATGTGACAGTGATATCACTAGCATGTGAAGAGCCTCAGAAGTGGTGAAAGCCCAGGACAAAAGCTGAAATTTGTGCGTGTGTGTGTGTGTGTGTGTGTGTGTGTGTGTGTGTGAGTTACTGAGTGGGCGGTTGCACACTGTGTTTCTGGCCCTTGGCGATTCCTCACATTCACTAGCAGCTAGGGCAATCCATCCACACCCTCCTGGGTGCCGGGCTACAGACAAATCACAGTGCCCCCAGCTGCCTGCCCATTTCACAGCTCTGACCGAAGTATGACTGTGTGGGTCCTTAGTGGCTTTCACAGAGCACAGCGTGTCCCGCGTGGGCAGCGGGCTGCACCTTTGTCGGCCTGCCACTTGAACCCGCAAATCACCACCTTCCTTTGTTTTTTTTCCTTCTTTTTTTAACTTGCCGTTGCAGCCTGAAAGTCCTACACTGTATTCTCGTGTTGCTGTACAGACCCAAAGCCCTCAGCTTCACATTCACGTAGCGCATCCACCAGTGACAATGCTGTTCCTTTCTTTGAAGGACCAAAGCTTTTGACTTCTGCTTATTTGTGTCGTGATGTTTTGGTTTATCAGTTAACTCCAAACACAAAGAACCTGCCTGTGAAGTCATAACATACATTGTTACCTTTTCCGGGTCATTTTGAAGGTAGTTACTCAGCTTTCTGCGATAATACAGGGCTCCTGATCAGATCTGCCTGAATTACTAATGATGCATGCATATATCCTTCCTGTCAGTATTTTCATTGCAAATTCATAATCTGTAACAGTAAATTTTCAAAGTCAAAATCTATTATTTATCAGCAAACCTTTTAAAGAAATTTAAAAACTGAAAAATGCTTGCAGAATTCAACACATACACATACTTGGTGGGACCACCTCCACCACCTTCCCAACCTCTGGGAGAATGCTCATGCAGCAACCGGCAGCAGGTTTTTGTAACTGAACCTGAACCACCTTTTGCTGCAATAACAACTCTAAGTGTTTTGGAATAAGTAGCTACCAGCTTTTTTCACTATTTCAGGGGGTGCATATTCTTCATGGCAGACTTGCTTAAGGTCCTTCAAGTTGGTTGGATATCATTAAATTGACTGCAATTTTCAAAGACAGCTGCAAGTTCTTTGTGGGGTTTAGACCTGAACTTTAACTTGGCCATTGTAGAACATTCACCTTCTTGTTTTTGAATCATTCCTGTATTGCTTTGGCCAAGTGCTTAGGATCACTGTCCTGCTGTACGGTGAACGTTTTCCCAAGCATTCGTTATTTTTTGTACAGACTGATGCAGGTCTTCTTGTAATATGTCTCTGTGTTTTGCGCCATTCTCTCATCAATTTTGACAAGATGCCCAGTTGCTGGAGAGAAAAAGCATCCTCACAGCGTGATGCTGTCACCACCATGCTTCACTGTAGGGATGGTGTCATCGAAGCATGGGCCAAGTTATGTTTGTGTCACATACAGGGCTTTGAATTTTGGCCACAGATCTGTATCTTGGTCTCATCAGATCACAAAACCTTGTTCCATATCATCACTGAAACCCACATATGTCCATTTTTTGACGATTGTGACTACAAATGGAATATGCCCATTTCCCTCTGTATACTGATTGTGTTTGGGATCTAATTGTCCAATGGAAAGATGTTTTATGAAGTCAACTATTTAACTAATATTTTTATTTGTACTACTTAACATTTGTATTCACGATGGTCGTTTGTATGGATTACTTTATATTGCTAATTTTAGCAACACTGATAGCATGATAGTTAACATCATTGTTAACTGTGGATATAACGTGAGATTAGTTTGTATCTTGTTGACATTGACATGTTTGTCTCGCTGACAACAATCCATGTAAGTTCATTTAAGACATTAAACCATTCACTGACGGCTGTGTAGAGATAGGCTTCTATTCGTTGTACTGAGGGTGTCTTGCTGCATTGTTTTAGGTTTATTTTCTAAAGTAGTTTCTGGGAAAATGGGTTTTTTCATGCTGCTGAAATAATGGATTTTTGGAGATACGTGTTTTTGATTGGACAATAATGACATGTTGGATGAGTCACTCTAACACCTGCTGGCAAACTGTAGACATGCTTTCATATAGCTCTTCTTGACTAATGTCTTCTTTCTAACCAGCCGCTCCTATAGGCCAGCAGTCAGCAGTATGCTCTTGAAATGGTGGGTTGGTGTAACTTCACTCCGCTCTCAACCAATGAACTTTGCATTTCATGTGGCTGTTTGCCTCATTTTGCCTTTCCTCACCAGTCTCCTTTTTGTGTGCTTGCTGAGTTTTGAGGGATGGCCTGGTCTAGGCAAGTAGGTGTAGCTTCCACGTTCTCAGTATTAATACAGTAGTGCATACTAGGATGTCCAATCTCTTGGCTGTTTTTTTGTACCCTATTCTAAATGCATGCAGTTTAATTACTTTATCTCTGACTTCCTTATAACGCTCTTTAGTCTTCATTTTCATTCCATCCATTCAGACTGACAGTCTTTCTAATGATAGTAAAACAAGGGGCAGAGCTGATCACAGGTGGAAGCCGACTGTAAGACAATCGTGTCCTTGGTAAGGCAATGTCTTCCCTCAGTGTCATTTTCTTATTTCAGCCGGAACTTCCAGAGCACAGGGGTTGAATACTTATGCAAGAAGAATTTTTCAGCATTTCATTTTCTTTAAGAGATTTGCTGACAAATAATAGATTTTGACTTTGAAAATTTACTGTATGATTATAAATTTGCAATAAAGATACTCACAGGTAGACTATGTATATGTATCATTCGTAATTCGGGCAAATTTGATCATTACGGGGGGAGCACTGTATAAGCAATATCTACAGATGCATGTATAGCAAATTGTTGTGAGGAGCACATATGTTTTCCAAGTCATCCTGTTTAAGTTCCCAAATTGCAGTTTGAATAACTTTGAATACAAGTTCCCTCGCTATGTGAAAATAGAGTTTTCCTATGAAACCTTTCAGAAGCCGATATGGCGTAAAGCAGAGAAGCACTTATTATTAATTTTGAAAAATGTTCAAACAATTTTTGAGCGTTCCCAGACCCAGAAAGTTACCTACCAAATCATACCACATAACGCATAATATGTAAAGTAACAGTAACATATAGTAAAAGCGGGAATGATATGATAAATACAAGGCCTACATAAAGTAGGAACTATGCATGTACATTCTAGTTTCATCACCCCAATCAGTACAGTCATGCATCTCCTAACGACAGGGATACGTTCTGAGAAATGTGTCGTTATGCGATTTTGTCGTTATGCAAACATCACAGAGTGTACTTACACATACCTATATGGTATAGCCTACTATACACCTAGGCTGTATGGTGTAGCCTAAATAACGATAAAAAGTACAGTATAGTAAATACAGAAGCCAGTAACTTAGTTATTATCATTATCCAGTACATTGTCCAGCACGTAATTGTATGTATTGTACTTTTATATGACTGGCAGTGCAGTAGGTTTGTTTACACCAGCATAACCACAAACACGTGAGTAATGCGTTCCGTTATGACATCACTATGACGTAGCTTGCCGATAGGAATTTTTCTCTTCCACTATAATCTCATGGGACCATCGTCGCACATTTGGTCCGTTGTTGACTGAAACGTCGTTAAGCGACGCATGACTACATATCTATAGTTGGCTGGCTGATAAACAAATGCTGAATGCTATTTTTGTTTTTCTCCTTTTTCGTAAAACCCTCTTCAGATTTCTTTCGGTAAGAGAAAACAGATGCTGGTGTAGATCTTTTGTGAAAGCAAAATGGCTTAAAGCGAAGCCGTAAAGCTGGGGATACCTGTGCCGGTCAGAGGGTGGCGAGTGGCTCAGCGGGCTTTGTTTCTGTACTCGTGATCAGAAGGTTGCTGGTTTGAGTCCCAGCCTCGACAGAACAGTGAAATATCTGTGACCCTTTGAGCAAAACCATTAACCCCCAGCCCCAAGGGTGCTGCATGATGATTGACCCTCCCAGGTTATGGAGAGTGAGATGGGGTAGGTGAAGAGACAAGTTCTTATGTACTTGTGCAATGGCCAATAAAGAATTATTATTATATTAAGGATACATATGCATAGTTCCCAGTCTTATAAAAGGAACTCTTGCTTCCTTTCCTCTTGATAGTCACCAATACAAATGAGGCATTTGGCAGCTTCACAAATGAGTCCATCAGTGATGTTAACCCATGTGATCTGTCCTCTTCAGGATTGCGACCGGGGCCCAAATGTGATACCAACCTTCAGCATGGGGTCCATTGTTCCCTCAGCAGAATAAATGTCATTGCTGGACATAAACCCCACTGTCATTTTACTTTGTGGGGCTGTAAAGTCACCCTTCGGGTGGTATAAAGTTTAAATGGAAGCACATTGGAAGAGAGGGAACTGCAAATGCTGTTTTTAAAGGTTACATTCCCTGTAATCCCGTAAACAGTTTGTGCTGGTTGCAGGAGGCATTCATGGCTGCTTATAAATGGACCAGAATCCTATGAATCTTAATGAATGCTGACGAATGTCATGCTGGCACAAAACACCCGGAGCACATGTCCGAGGCACATTTTGGGCTTACGACCAATAGAACGGGCCGGGGACAAAGACCCGCCGAATGTGTGAAACGTGCTGTGTTCATTGTGTTTGCGAACTGCAGAACTGCATCCACTGATAGCAAAGCATGCAAACACCACCACCCCCCCCGCAGCCCCCAACACGGAATCTGACTCCCTCCTCAGATGCTACTGGTCCCCATTTCATCACGAGCCTTCTATCCTCCTGCAACCGTAACATCCTCTTTCCTTGTCGTTCTCTCTCTCTCTCTCTCTCTCTCTCTCTTTCTCTATCCATCAGTTTTTTCATGGTCTAGTGAACAAATAACCAGACTCCAGGCATGAAACTTCATTATGAGGGAGAAAGGGTGGGAAGTGGGTGGTAACAGAAGGACAGAAAGAGAAGAGGGGGGGTAGAGGAGGGGGGGGGGACATGTCACAAAAAGATGGAGTAACATCTCCTCAGGATGCCTGAGGATGAAGCCTTTGTGTTACTAGTAAAGGTGATGCACCAGGATGACAGACTAACACACATTTCTGCTTCCTCTTTTACTTCTTGCCAAATATCTCCTGCAAGGAGACATCCTGCATCATTATGCTGAGCTATGGACTGACAACAGGACAATAAGAGACAAACGGCTTGTCTAAGAGCCATGGTGCATGGCAGCATCTTCTTCTACGGCCTACGTTCTTAGTATTGGCGATGTAAGCCGTCACCCGCATTTTGTTTACTTCCCACTCGGATGGCTGCTCGTTTCGGCAGAGCAGAAAGAATGTCATTCTTCCCCCCCGCGACCCCAGGAGTCCAGTTGACATGCGGTGGCATCCAGGAATTCCAGACGTGCGTCGACCCACAGCCACGGGAGTTTGAGTTTGCCAGATGCACTGTGGTGCCTGCCCGAAGACAATCAATCAGTTTACACTGAATATGTGTTAAATCTCATCTGTGAAACCCATTTAGACACGGCCCGCTCCAGGGGTTCCTCAGCGGCCCGAGTTCCTGCCAAAGCCTCCCCATCCCGTGTATGACAGATGGTTCGTCGATGACGAAATTCACAGCTTATCAGCATGTGCTTTTACTCATTCAGAGGGCAGGCATTTTAGTATAAAGGCCTATTCCACAGGGTCAGGCCCGTAGCCAGGGGAGTCCAGCAACCCAACTGAGGTCCTCAAACTCATGAGTTTGGTCCCTGGCCATGTGCCTGATGGGAAGCAAATACATTTCGTGGGGGGTTAAAACTGCTATTTTACTATGTGGCTACATGCCTGCAATGTGTGCCACAGCAGCTACGTCCCGTGATTGGGATTTTAGACCTTTTCCATCAGCTCTTCGCTGTTTGCATAGCAACTCTGTGAAAATATAGGAGGTAAAAAGCAGCAGAAAATAACACCACACACCTGCCCCTACAAACACAGGGCGGGGGTGGGGGAATCGAACACCAGATCCTGCAGGCTGTGAGGCAACGTTAGGCACTGAGTCACCACTCCACCCATCAAAAGGTACCAAGAAATCGGAATTATTGCCAGCAGAATAAACCAAATCTATCACGTAAATGAAAACACTTTTCCAAAACAATTTAATCATTTAAGCAAACATGTCCTCTTTTAAATGGTTTTGTCGTTCAAAAATACCATCAGCGGCATATGTTATATAGAAATATGAGTCCAAATAAACATAGAAATGCACAAATCGAGCTAAAAGCAACACGTTAGTCATCACTGATCTCATCGTTAGTCTGCATGTGGCCACAGATTCTCATCACCATCGCATCTTCACATCCTCATTGGCGAGGCAACGTGTGATAAATTGTTTTGTGTTTCTTACGCCTCCCTGGTAGCGCTGTGCTCTTCTGTCATCGGACGTTTCAGCCATGGCAGAGATGAGGATGGCGGTCATAAGCTTTTGAGCCTCGGGCTGAGACTTTCGACAGGAGCACGGGGTACCGCACCACACGTGCGACAATCCATTGTTTTCTCACCAGCACATGGTGGAGGTTTACTTCGTCAGAGACCATAGCTATTGTAATTTCCGTGACTAGACAATTGCTTTGAGTCGTCTTTCGATTTCAGTGTTTCAATGTGCAAAACTCCTAACAAAAACTACCAAGGCTCTCACTTTGGGTCCAGAATTTGAACCAAAAATACTGAAGACTGCTATATAAAACTGCTGAGGGCTGTGGGAGCATTAGACAAATGTGTTTTACAATAAAACTATGGCCATCAAACAATGCTTTAAACATCATAATGATGCTAATCAATCCATTTGTTTATATGTACGTGATCCTTTTTAGATGACTCATCGTAGTAAAGGTAAGTATTCTTGGAACGAATAACATAATCATTGCCTACGTGCATATTTCGAAGGGATAAGATTACAATGTACATGTCTTGGTTATTTAGCATTAAGGATGCAGATGGGTTCTCTACATCATGTGAAAACGCAGTTCTGTATCATGTTTAGTTCTTAAAACTGTATCCTAGTAACACAGTAATATATAGCAACACAGCAACAGTAGTTGGTAGAGCTGATTTATAAACAAATAATGCATTATTACTATAATATTAATGCCGTGTTCTGTACATCTGGGAATAACCGTGGGAACCTATTAACACAGGAATTTTGTATTACAAGCCTTGAGTAAGTGATAGGGAGTCCTGCGTTAATGCAAAATTATTATGTAGAATATGCATGTAAGAATTAAGCCCTCATCATCTGGAGTCTTCCTCATTGAAACTGTTGCTAAAAATTAGTCAAAGCAGTTGTTAAGAAGCTCATCCTCCTCTTGAGCTAATTACATTAACATTTTTACTAATTTTCGCAAACATTTACGTTCCTTCTTAAATATGCTGTACCCACACCTACCCCCCACACCACCTCCTCTAATAAACAAGAAAAAGAACACAGTCATTCTTTGTATATTAATGTTTCACCTGCATGCCGTTGTTTGGGCAAATTACTCTCTTTCCATGCATAGATGCCAGAACAAAACAGATTTTAGAAGATCATCCCTGATTGCTCCATTGTCTAAGCTGCACTTCTCTCCAGCAACCGCCAGATAATTGTCGAGTGTGGCATGGCAGACGTGTTTATAATGCCGCAGAGGTGCGTGCAACAGCCTTCCTTGCTTCTAAAGGAAAAGTCTGAATGAATTATTTTGAATAGTTGTCCCCTCCCTTTTCAAAACAAGATAAGGTATCCTTAGGGAAAAGGTAAACTTTACTGCATAGGCCTGCGTGTTTCCACATAAAATACAGCAGCACCATAAATAATGACTACTTTCATGTCATACTTTTTAATGTGATCCGTTTGACTCAAGTTGATAATATCACCAGGAGACCTACTTTCACCTTGAGCTGGAAAGCCAAGGTCTTGAAATAAGCTTAAACGCACTTATCACCTAATACACCACCTGCTGTCCCTGGTTGACCTGAGAATCCATGCATCCAAACACCTTGTGTGTTTTCTGTAATTGGTTATTTTGCTGCATCTGATTTTGCAATTAAATTCCCCCATTTTTTCAAAAAAATTTATGAGTTTCTGGTCAAAAATTAATATTGATAATGATAACATAAAAGTACTGTTTGATTTTCTTACAGATTTAGTCAAATAGTAATACAACTTAGTGTGACTTAATTTAAAGAACATTCATCACTTTGCCAAAGACTCAGTGCTTAACAGCTTAAAATACAGGACAGTCACTCATTGACAGTGAACCCACAAAATTCAACATTTTATTTCTTGTGGCTAAAAGACTGAGAATTGAATATTGTTTGCATGTATCACCTCCATTTGATCGGCTTTACCCCAATAGTGATCTTTCTTCTCTTTGACTACAAACAACCCACGTGACAGGACCTGTAGAACCTTGTCCACCTCTTACCTGCTTTTCAAGAACACCTAGAACTCAACCGTCTTCCCATCAATTTCCTGTGTCGATTCCCCCCCCCGTCACAATGAACCTGCATACCTTACTCTGACAGCATCCCAGAATGAAAACCAGTGGTATGGAATGTACCTGACTGGACAAAAGAAATGTGACATTGGGGATTGACTGGGATTATTTCTATAACAATTCTTTTTACGCACTTCATTAACATCTTATTTAGAATTACCCTCCAAAACTCAGCAATTATCGGCTACGTGTCCATAATGACTGGTTGTTGGGTTTATAATGGACATACAACCAATTTCTGAAGCACAAAGTGGATTCCTGTCAGGTTAGTGGAAGATTCTAGGGTGAATTTCCACATGATAATACATTTTGATAAGCTCCGTTTCATTTGCACCTGAGATAAGTCTTTGTGTGTGAACGCGTGTGTCCTGTGTGTGTGTGTGTGTGTGAATGCACGTGTATGTCTGTGTGTGTCTTTGTATAGCAACGGTTTATTCCAATGTATGTGCATCTGTGTGAAAAAGCATGTGTGTTAATTTCTGTTAGTGTGCGTCTTCGCATGTCTGTTCATATGTCCGCAGCACGCACAAATGTGCATGTGTTTGTGTGTCTGCAGTGTGTGCAAACGCGTGTGTCCTGTGTGTGTGCGGACACGTGTGTCCTGTGTGTGTGTGTGTGAACGTGTGTGTCCTGTGTGTGTGTGTGAACGCGTGTGTCTTGTGTGTGTGCGAACACGTGTGTCCTGTGTGTGTGCGAACGCATGTGTCCTGTGTGTGTGTGTCCTGTGTGTGTGTGAACGTGTGTGTCCTGTGTGTGTGTGTGAACGCGTGTACCCTGTGTGTGTGTAAACGCGTGTGTCCTGTGTGTGTGTGAACGCGTGTGTCCTGTGTGTGTGTGAATTGTCAGGAGGTAATTAAATGCAGAGACTTCTCCACTATCGCCTTCTCCAGCCGCACACCAGTGACGCACCAGGCGGCTGCAGAGAAGTGAGTCATCCAGCCGGAGGGATTGTCACCCCTCCCTCTCTCACCTCCTCCCCCCCACCGCTCCCTCCCTTCCTAAAGAAGGCACTTAACCCGGATGGGTCCGGGCGCTCGTCTGAGCCAGGCCCCTGGCTCTCTGGGCAGCCTGCGAAGATGCTTCTTACACAAGCTCTTAATTCATTATGTGACTTATACTGCTGTGAGTGTTTAAAACATGATATAAAAAAAACAGCGGAGCAGTGAGTACAAGTAGGCTTGAAGGAAGCCACTCCTAGGTGAATTTGTACTAATGCTCTGCTGTGCCACCTTGAACATTTCCCAGGATCTCACCTGAACACTAAATGTAAGCACCCATGAGGACACCTTTTCATGGTGGAGCATCACAATACAATGCAAAAAAACCAGACAGTAACCCTTTACTTAAAGCGGTCAGCTATAATGCATTATAGATACCTTTATAATGCATTATAATAGTCGGTATAAGAATTAATAAAGCATTATAGCATCTTCTACTGACAGTCATAAGGCATTATAGTATGGATTATGATACTTCATAAGCTCCAGTGAAGCTCTTATCTATAATCATAATGAATTATAATGTTCGTAATGAATTATAATGGTCGGTATAAGAATTTAGGGTGCTTTGTATAGGTATCTATAGTGCATTATAGATGAGAGCTTCTTAAAACATTCATTGGTTTCATGGCTATAATGTGTTATGCCTTTTTATAAATATTTATAGTCATGTCTATAATGCTTTATGAATGCATTATAATGTGTTATGAATTTGTTTATTGATTCTTATAGACATGACATTTCTTGAAAGTGTTACCAAAAAGACACTTAGAGCAGTACCCATACAGTTTATATCAAAAATCATAAGAACACAGCAATATTTGTCCTGAATCCCATGTCACTGTACACTGCACTGTACCTTATTGAAGCAGTCGCCAAGGGGCTGCATGTTTGCTCTTGCCTGATGTTCTGGCTTGGTCTTAGGAACAGATAACCATGGTTTCCAAGGGCACAAAATCTCCCTGAAGAATTATCGAAGCTGTTGGTACCAGACCTAATGGGTAACTCAGCATTCAATCCACCATGGCCCTGCTGCTATCTTTTAGACCTGACACAAAATTGTGGAACTACTATATATATTATAAAAAGCAGACATGGGTAGTTCAGGTCCAGTGTATAGAAGTCCAGACCAAGATTTTGTTTCAACCAACCAGTTGAGTACTCTGTGACTGTGACTCTTTGTACTCAACTGGTTGGTTGAAATAATATCTTGGTCTGGATTTTTACTCTCTGGACCTGAATTACCCACCTCTGATAAAAACTATGTACAATAATTATAGGAAGGTTTACATTGTCTATTTTGTGTAAAAGTCTTTTAGAAGAAGATGAAGGTTAATCTCTCAGGGCCGTATCTTGATCCTTTTGGTTACTTTCAGTTCCTGTAACTATCCCAGAAAATCAATCATATTCAAGTGTACAATGTTGTCATTGTTATTTGTGAATGTGAAAAGGGTTTTTCTATAATGGGCGAGTTTATAATTATTAGTACAGTATTTGAAAACTTTTGCAAGAATGTGCAGTTATTTCCAAGGAATCTTTTATAGATGCTTCTTTAAGAAAAGGAAATATTTATACTGCCCCCTGCTGGATTGGAGTGTGCCCTTGGCTTGACTTTCACACAAAAAATTAATGTAGTGTCTTTTGTCCTAGAAAGTATAAAGTAATGAGATGCTAATTTGGAAATACAAGAAAATGTATAGAGCTGGTAGTGAAATTTCTGGCTTGGCTAAATAACTAAAGACAACCAACTGGTACACAAAATATCTTAAATATATACAACAAGCAAGCAATGGTCACAAAAGGTCTGTAGAATTAAGTAAACATTTCAGATTTAAGTACTAGAAAGCTTATTACAAACCCCTAACAACATTTCTCTTCACAGCTAAACTGGTATTCATCTAGTTTCTATTCATGACCTTATGTACTTGTATTGGTGCAAATATTGATACAATCATCCTTATCTATGCCTCACAGGAGTCTGTATAGCTGGATTCAGGTCTTCCAGCCTGTCATAGTAACAGCCGGCCTTTAAGACAGGGATCATTTCTGCCAATCTCTCGACTTTCTGTACAGCAACAATAGCCTTTGTGAGGTAGTCTCTCAGCCAAGGCTCATCTGTAAATGACATGAACTGATTACCCTTCACATAAACACAACAGGCTAAAAACATCGAAGAATCATGTTTGCTTTCTTCAGAAGGTATCATTCAGACAGCATGATGTAGCCGGGCAGGAGTCCATGTAAATGGCCAGATCCTTCTCAGGAAAGGCTGCTGTTATCTCCCCATACAGAGTCTGTATAGTCGCTGTAAGACAAAGTGCTGCCTTCTGTGTGATTCATTCTGAATTTGTCCATATCAGATTTAATCGGCCACATCTCCCTCACTGTTATTCTTTTTGATTTAACGTCATCACCGCCTGTTCATTTATGTTACGCTACTACAGAGCTTATTTTTATGCTATCAGTCAGTTCATCTAATTTTCTTTATAACTGATAAGTCTGACAAAACCTTTGTCATTTGAAAGATCTGAAACATGAACCAGCCCAACACAGAACACTGATTGGTGCCCATGATTAATACAAGCTCAAACACAGTCCCTACCATCAAAATTATTTTTCACCAGCTGTCAGAAATTTTTGCCATAACGTAGGTTTACTTCTCTCCACACAACGTCAATCTGCCCCGACTTCTCCCACTTGCCCTGTCCCACTAGATCCATGATCACCGTCCCAACATCCACACCACGGTTAGCTGTGCTCTTCATTTCTACATGATGAAATATTGATTCCTCCTCCCACTTCCATGTGGCGTGGATCTGCTCAGCGCCTAGGCCAGGCCATTCTCCCATCTTCATCTTCTTGGGGTCAAATGACGAGAAGAAGGCCACCTAAGTTAAACTGCGTAATTACCTTTTAGCACTGTATTACAGTAACTGGCCCTTAGTAACGCTACCGCTAGCTAATTGCTTTAAGTCTATTTGCGACATTGCCGTAGCCGATGTGAAGAGCTATGGCGTAGCTATGTTGTGAAGAATGCAATTTAAAAATAAACTGAATTGAACTGAATGTGACTGAATATAGCTCACTGGCTTCAAAAGAGGAATCTACAGCCACATGTGGGATTCTGCTTCCACTTCAACAAACACCTGTACAAAATATGAATGCACTCATTTACTACATTGCTGTCATCCTTCAGCACTGTGCCTGATTGGTCTCTCTGCTAGCTATATATACTCCTCATGATTTTTTTACTACTCCAGTTTTGAAAAATGCCTTAAATACGTTTTTTCTTTGTGCGGCTGAACGCTGACTCTCTCTTTAAATGCTTTCTCTCGATGTGATTTATACACGTACCTTAGAGTGCTGAATTGATCACCGAATATTTGATTTTTTTCATTGCACGTCGCAAAGTGTATCTCTTTACATGAGTTTTCTAAGCTTTAGGCATCTAAAAATATACATTTTCCCAAAATATATAAATGTATTGTTAGCCCTTCGTGATATATTTGAAATTAATCCAGCCATTTCGTACATTGCTCCTGTCTTTTTGTATCATACATTTGCTTTACCGCAGAAGTGGATTTTCAGTTTAGATTTATCTGTTAATGAATAACAGTGTATGTCTAACACAACCATACCATGGCCTCAATCTATCATAGTATCTGTCACCGAAGTGCCCTCGTTCGGTCCAGATGATTAAAGCCAGGTACCAGGTCGATAAGCGAATCTCGCCTGATAGAAAATTTCCCAGAATGTGTCAAGCAGCCTTCACCAGTCATTTGTTGTCATTCAGTGTATTCACTGGAATAGTGTAACAATTTATGCACATGAATCATGTGTCAGTTCTTAAGCCTGAAATTTGTTTTATTTTTGTTTATTTTGGCATGTATTCCATCCTCTTTCTATCTACTTGGTCTTTCTGAAGAAAAACACCAGCATTCACACCTGCTATATTTGTAGTGTGTACAAGAGAGTGTCAAAACTGAAAGAGGTTCACGACTCTATCGCTACTTGTGTTTAATTTGCCAAAAAAAAACACACTGCATGAATTTCTTGAAAGCCTCTATCCGTAGATCAGAAGAAGTCAGACCAATCACAGCTAACCCAGGCCCTGTAGCAGGCATCCATTAAGCCAAGAATATCCAGCATCAAGTCATTGCAGCATTTCAGATACTTTAAGGTGTCAGTCACTGCCGCTAAAAACTGCAATTCCCACAAGGCAGTGTTGGCGAATTGCTTGCTGTATTCCATTTACCTCGGAGGTTGGAACTTGGAACTGGGAATGATGTCACACACGAGTTAACAGCGTTCCAGTACAGCAAGACGGAAAGCCGTTTAGCAATACCAGAGACCCGTTTCAAAAAGCAATATCCCTTGCTTAGCCGGATAACTTATCGGATTAATTTACTCCAGTTCACATGGCCTTTATCTTCATTCATTTACATTTAGTCCAGACTACCTTAAGTCAGAGAAGCTGTCCGGCTAAGCAAGAAATCCTGTTTTGAAACGGGCCGCAGTTCTAGCCTGGTTAACTGTAAGCAATATCAATTGATAACAACACATTACATGGTATTTTGCACATAAAACATCATAGCAACACATCCACAGACAGTAATTGGACAGTACTGTGTATAGGACCGATTTAATGAGCCACAAATAAGACATAAGTGCTATTAAACAGTATAAAACTACAGCTCTAACTTCTGTCGATAAAGGATGCCGCCATCTTGAATTGTGAGCTCGCGTTTGTCTTGATTCCTCCGAGTTCACAAGTCAGAATTCCGACTTCAGGGGGCTTTCCAGTTGAACTTTTTGACTAGGAACTCGGAATTTCTGAGTTATGAGTTCAAATGGAATGCAGCAACTGATTAGCTAACTAGAACTTCCCAGCATGGCATGGCCGTCAATCCCCAGGAAGGGACTGATCATTAGTGTGGTGGAGGAAGCTCTCAATGAGACACATGGTAATTTTTCAAGTACATCACAAGCTGATTCAGTTAATTATGTCAGTCAATCATCAATTTAGCAAGCAAATCAGAAATTAGGCCACAGAACAATTTACTCATGATGTTTACCTTGGTGATGCCTTTTAAAGGCTTTTCTTAAGCTTCATACATACAATAAACGGTCTGAAAAACATTTCACTGTTGTTATAAGACTGTCAATTCCAGCACTTTAAATGCTGCTGTAAAAAAGGACAACACAATCTAACACAAACATCAGATGCTGCCTCCCAAAGCAAGAGAAGGTGCTTTCTTGTTTAGTAACACTGGGCCCTTGAATTCCACCGTCCTGTGTCTCCACAATACTCCTCCAATTCCCACTTATCCCCACACAGTCAACATGAGTCGCACTGTGTTTATTTGATCATTACCTGGCCAGCTGCCAGCAGATAAGCGGACTCATTAGCATATGAAATTAGCAACATTGCCATTCAGTTGGGGAGATTGAGAGAGAGGGAGAGAGAGGGACTCACTCATGAATACATTAGTTACTTTGATGATTTTAAATGGGCTCCCCACTCCTACGTTCTCCCAAAATATGTAGAACATAAGAGCATCAAGCAGTTTAAAGGTTGCATGCGTTTCCTTGGTGACAACCACCAATGAGATGCTGACTCCGGAAGCGTTATTTGTGGAATATTGTATAGAAAGCTAGGAACTGTGGAACACAGCTGTAGAAAGTGGCAAATCTGTAAAATGCGGCTGTACTGTGTTAGAACAGTGATACAGTGGTAGAGTACAGTAGAGCTCATCACTATAACAGTGGTAACGCACAATAGAGCTCGTCGCTATAACAGTACAGTAAAGCTCATTGTTATAACAGTGGTAAAGTACAGTAGGGCTCATTGCTTTAACAGTGGTAGAGAACAATAGAGCTCGTCGCTATAACAGCGGTAGAGTACAGTAGAGCTCATTGCTATAACAGTGGTAGAGTACAGTAGGGCTCATTGCTATAACAGTGGTAGAGAACAATAGAGCTCATTGCTATAACAGTGGTAGAGTACAGTAGGGCTCATTGCTTTAACAGTGGTAGAGAACAGTAGAGCTCATTGCTATAACAGTGGTAGGGTACAGTAGAGCTCATCGCTATAACAATGATAGAGTACAGTAGAGCTCATTGCTATAACAATGGTAGAGAACAGTAGAGCTCATTGCTATAACAGTGCTAGAATGTAGCACAGTTGGACACAGTTGTACAATGGGGTAGAGCCATGAAACATAGCTGTAGAATGTGTCCGAGCTTTGAAACATGGTGTAGAGCTGTTATGCAGCCTGGTTGTGCTGTGAAACACAGAGGTACAGTATGCCTGAGGTTTTAAATGCAGTTAGAGCTGTGTAATGTGGTTCTGGAAATTGGTTGAGCTTTGGAACACAGTTATAAGCAACCTTTGGAATATATTTATTTAGCATCCCAAGAATAGGATCCATGCCATTGGATTCAATCCATATATCGATAAATCAAATCTAATTTTCTTCAGTACATTCATAGATGACTGACATAAAGCATATAAAAAACACATCGTTGACATGTAATAGAAGCCTGAAGAAAGCCCAGAGATATCTATCTAACTATCAATTTATTTTCTAAACTGCCTTTCTGTGTGAGTCCAAAAACAAATGTACAAAATATGAAAAATTACTTTCTGACACCAAGAAGATTCACTTGGTTAAGACTTAATGAAACATTAAAAAGAGACAGCAGATAATTATACAACAAACACCATACAGTAATTTGCAAGTTCAAACAGCTTGTGGCTTAAGAGATAGTCATTGGTGGGTTTTTGGGAAAATGACTTGAGAAAGACATTCAATGTCATTTTTATCAGAACCTGATTCTTACGAATAGCCTGATGAGTACTTGTCCATCAAATTGAACAATGAGAGGGAGATTGAGTACAGGGCTGTAAAAAGCAAGTATGCCTATGTATGGATGACACAGACCCAGTACAAATACTCACTGCTAGTCTATCATGTCTGTGCAGATTTGGCGCTAATATATACCAAGTGTGCTGGAAAACCCTGATAGTATCATGAAAAGGATGTAAAAAAAAAGCCTTATTGTCATACCGACCCGGCTAACCATCCGGGAAGGCAGTTGAGTCTGTGAGTCACACAGTCTATTCGTCCCGATTAGCCATGACTGCGCCTTGACGGGGGCCGAACTATGACAGGCGGGAGCGCAAAGGAGCCGGCCCATAGAGCTGAATCGTTCTCCCCAAACTTCTCGGGTCAGGTTAAATACTTATAAAAATAAAAAAATAAAATAGATGACGCCACTCATGTTCGGAAACGGCAAAACAGGTCCCGCAGCATTGGATTTTGTCCAAAGAGAGAGAAACACTCCTGACATTTACCTGCAAAAGGCCAAATGTATATAATACAACAATGTCATATATTAAGTATCATTCAAATACTTTTATCTTACACGGTCGGGCGCTTGCAAACTCCCTTTTCCCTCCACAGTTACACAAACAGGGAGATTTTGCCTCGCTCTCCTTTGCGTGGATCCGAGGCTTGTCGCTGCGGGTGTCTTGGATGAGTCACACCGTCAAATTACCCCGTTTAAAGCGTCTTTCAAATTACTTCCCTTCCAGTCGGGTGCAGCGCTGATAACCGATAACAATTTTCATTTCTTCAAGGAGTTTTGGAGGACTCTGGCGCGTTTGTTCTGGGGTATCGTGTGTGTGTGTGTGTGTCCACGACACATTCGTTTATTAAGGCTGGACGACCCGTTCAAGTTGGCTTTACATTTATGCTGTTGTTTCATTCATTCATTCATTCTCGGCCAAATTTGGTTCTAAACAGTGCGTCCGTCCTTAAATACATTTCTCTTTTTTGTCTTCGAAGTATTTGGAAACAAATACTTTTGAATAAATATAACGAAAAACAGGACCGCCAACTAGCGAGATGGAATTAAACACAAAATGGAACGCTATGACTATTTGACTGCCGCTTCTGGAATTAATTTAACGAATTATGAGTTTATATAATCCACATTTTTCACTCTGAATACTATTGTTCGAAAAAGGTGAAAGTAACCTCCAATAAACGTAAACTGGCAGTGCATTATTATTGACCCGTCATGACGTGTTAAGGAATCGTTACCTCAATACTGGGCGCTTTGCAAGTTTATTACAAAACTTATGCAAGTTTGTTTAGCGTTTCAGTTGCCTCCATAAAAAATAATATATTCTTTCAATATGTAGTATAAGTTGTTCGTATTTTTTTATGCACGACTATTTTTTAGATAATTGTGCTCTAATGTGATATAAGATGACTTATCGGTACAGGTTTATAAACGGCTTTAAACCTGTAAACATCCTTAACGTACAGCGCCATACGTTAAAAATTATATTCAAAAACCAGTTTGCCATATTGTCATTACCTATAACGAGCTACAGGCCTCTCGTAGTCTGTATTGTAATATTACATATAAATATATTTAACATATATAAGTTATATAACATACAGAGGTTCAATAAGGCTGAAAGATTCTCTTTCAGTTTAGGCCTTGTTAGGATTTTAGTGGTGAATACAAATTCTTCACATCTTGAATCATGGTATACTGAGACTGTAAAATAGTTTGAATAACCCAGAAGATCCTCTTTATTGCCAGGTATAAATAAACAATCTAGACTGTGTGGAATTAAAGCCCTTTTGGAAATAACTGTACATTTCATTTCTATGTAGCATTTGAAAGCTTTGAAAGTATTTTTTCAGTTGTTCACACTCCCCACGGCATTTGTGACAGTTTACACTTCATTCAGTCGTCTTGTTTGACAGCAGTATCACACGTTGCTTGCACACAGCAGCACCAAGAATGACAACATACTGTATCAGTGGAAACAAGATGTCTGACTCCCTGCCTTGTACACGCAAGGCTGTGTTGCTGTGTTGTTCAGTTCCGGTGAAGGCGGGTGCTCATGAATATTCATCAGCAGCAAGGGCCTCACTTGTCTCGTTCTGATTCCAATCATTACATCAGTCTGGTTATAATGTTATATGCCATCTAAATCAAGATACATTCCAAACCCGCCTGCTCATGAATATTCATTAGCATGGCTCGTGGCTGTACCTCCTTCAATGGCAGTAGAAACCTTGTAATGCACATGCATCATAATTATATGCAAGGTCAGCTTGGCTAGAAACATGAGGTACAACTCATGATGGAGACAGTGGTTTCATGCAGGCTATGAGCTCCATGTCAAATGTTTTACAAAGGCCTGGTCTCTGTTCTCAGTCACCTCCTTGGCTCCTACCTCTGTTGCTGCTCCTGGTCAATCAGGGGAGCCTCCGGCTCTCTGACCCCCAAAATAGTAGGGCGGAGGTCTCATAAAGAGATTATGTCCTTGTTATTTTTTTTTTCAAATTGGCCAAAAAACATGGTGAGACTAGGCTGAATTACTTGTCCATTGTAACAGGGACAGTGGACTGGGGTGTTGGTTTGAAAAAAAAGGTCACAGGACTGGTCTATTTAGAATGATTAGTTGTGGTAATGCTTACCTAATCTCACAAAACAAGATTCAAATACAAGTAAAAAAACTGCACTAAAATCTAAATACACAAGTGCACAAACACAATTATGGTTTAGAAGTACTTGCTAAGTTAAAAGTTACTACACTATTCCTTGAGCATTGGGTTTTTAATTAATTAAGTATATACAGCACAGCAGACTACGCAGCAGTGAAATATTACAGGCTGCAGCCTGAAGATACAGATATTTTCCATTTTCCAAATGGTGTCTCTAGGTACTTCTAGAGCAGTGTTTCCCAATCCAGTCCTCGGGGACCCACAGACAGTTCACGTTTTTACTTACGGGAGCTGGGAGGGAGCAAAAATGTGGACTGTCTGGCAGGGAGCTCGGAGGAAGTAAAAATGTGGACCGGCTGTGGGTCTCCAAGGACTGGATTGGGAAACACTGGTCTATGCACATAAGTATCTTGTTGACTGAGACTATGTATACGTCATTTCACTATTCCCTGTTTCACACACTCACTGGAAAATAATAATGTCTTTCTCTTGTGGGGTCTTCCACAGTCTTCATTCTCTCTG
>JAAGVU020000038.1:11093992-11127701 GCA_011763525.2 Mormyrus iriodes
TACAGAAGATGAATAAATGCAGAAAGAAATGAAACTATATTTCAGTTAATTAATTCTATTTTTTGTAATTATGGCCATAAGTATTTACGACGCTGCATTGTAGGGACACCCCCTTTAAAAATGAAGAAATAGTTGAGCTTGTGGACATAAGACTCTTATTTTTACCATTAATACTGCATCTATTAAAAAAGGAAAATTTATGAAGTGAGCAAGAAATTCTAATACAAATATTATTTCACCAGTAATAAAGACATCAGCATGGCACGGCTGAAATCTTTACAGATTGCTTCAAAAAATAATGTTCAAAGCCCTTTGCAGTATTGCTTGACAAATACAACAGCTCCAGGAATATGAACAAGGCTTGCCTCACACTAGACATCTTTCATTATAAACATATATTTTTATTTTGTTGATATTGCGTGGTTTGCTACTATATGATTCAATTATAATTTACATTGCAATGAGTTCCTTTGTTGCCCATTAAAACAGGCTCTTAGCTTTATGATGCGTCTTATGAAGAACAAGATTCCAGGCACCATGATGTCTTACACTATTGCACTGAATTTATCTTCTCCAGAAGAAAATGTTTTCCTATATGAGTATATACTATACTGTAAGGTGTAGACCACAGAGTCTTGGGTGCTGGAAGCTGGGTCTCTTGGGAAAACTGTTACCATGGCAATTGAGCGAAAACCTTTGACTGACAGAATTGCATGTAACTGTTCAGATATAACTGCATTTTTTTCTGAAAGGATGGACAAACTCCCACCTCTCTAACCCTGGCAAGAAAAAGAAATCTCATGGTCAGATGGATTTTAAGTAGTTTTAAAATATATGAGTCAACGGCCATCCGACTTGTGTTATGTGCAATAGACTTCAGATCCACCATGACCCTGTCCAGGATAAATGGTTGTAAGATAGATGGATGATTTCTCCAACCCCATTAAGAAGTCAGTCAGGAAGCCCAGTAAAGTAGATCATCTATGCTATGAAACAGACACAGGACATCCCATTTGGAGCCCAGAGGCTCACAGCCCCTTTAGCCTTCTCTTATAACAGGTTCTGTAGTGGGCTTGGTCTTTGTTGTTCACTCGTCACCGTGTATGTAGTAATCCCTGCAGAGAAACGGCAGGAGGAATCTCCGCTTATAGTTTGTCTTTGAATGAGTGACACTTTATGTGGTGCCTGCAGGCTTGCTTAGACACCAGAGACACCTTTGAAAGATTCAGTAGACATTTCAGACATGTTTTACAAATTCCACCGCAGGCTGGATTTAAACTGGGGTGGCACAGCGGAAGAGTTCCTACATTTGCTGAGGGTTTAAGCAGGTACTCCGGATTTCAGCTACAATCTAAAGGGAATGTTACAACACCTCACATGCTGGTCTTCCTTGGATTCACGTTGGATCACTGCAGCCCAACCTGGATAAACAGATATTGAAAAGAGGCAGATAAAAGGACTTACTCAGCCTGACTCCTTCAGAGGAATTCCGAGGTCGATCGCATAATTGCTTTCCCCATAAAACATTGGCTCAGAACATCGAGGAGCTTCAAAAACAAACTCTTAGAAGAAAGCAGTAACCATTAGCAACCACTGTATATCTGCCTTTTTAGTAACAAAATTCTGTCATTCGTCTGTGGTATGCCTTGGTATATTTTATTATAGGTGTTATAAATAGAAACATGACACTGGAAACATTTAAGATAAATAAAAATATCCTTGACTGCACTTACCCAATCAAATCTCACAGCTCTGCATACAATTTTGGACTACACATCAACACCAGCCGTGTCTGGTACAAAATCCATATATCTGGTTACTTCTGTTGCCGACTAGATAACCATTAGTTCAAGAATTTAAAAATAATCAATGGACAGTCACTAATGGCCATTTCTCTCCATTGATTGTGAGAAAGTGCATTCTTTATTTTCCTTACAGTGTTGTGCGAAAACCTTTGGCAGTCAAAGAAAATATTGTTTAAATGGTCTTTGTGTCTGTGTTAAACTATGATATTTTGTCTGTAAAAGTATGTGAGCTTAGCCATTTGAAAACCTCTCCTAAAATCACCCCAGCACTTGCAGCAACCATCCAGTGGATAAATGGAATGGCTGAGGTGCCCCTGAGGAGAGGTTTGGGAACTGAAGTGGTGTTCATCTAGCCATCCAACAAGATATTAGTAATTTATTGAGAACAGAAGAAAATCGTGTTATTGTTCATTTGTATGTGTTCTAATGCTAAATTGCTTTATTTATCTGAGCAAATATACACTTACTACTCAGATAAATATCCTTAAACATTTTCCTTGACTGTGTAACATTTTTGCAGAGTGCTGTACAGCTATGAGGTTTACAGGATGAAATTGTGTATGTTAACCATCAGGTTTTCCACAAATGATTCAATAACAATTAATAACAATTAAATAACAATAAAAATGAGTGCCTGTTAGCATCTTGTGTTTAGTATGTACCCTTTATAAGATTAAGCACCTGTATTACATTCTTTTTGTGCAGTTTTATGATTATTCATCCGATTCCACCCATATTCCAATCACTTATCTTGGTCAGGGTCACAGGATTTAAGAACTAAGTTTTTAAACCAATCCTTAACAAAATGGGGGGATCTGAACATATGGTTTCCACAGAGGATTGAGGGCAATATTGGAGAAGTCAGCCTGTATGTTCAATATACTTAACCAATACAGATCTTATGTAATTCTGATTCTGTAGCTATAGGCACCCTCAGTCTAGCACATTGCTTTCCAACCTGGTCCTCAGGGAACCCCAGACAGTCAATGTTTTTGCTCCCTCCAAACACCCGGTAGGGAGCTGGGAGGAAGCAAAAATGTGGACATTCTGGCAGGTAGCTGGGAGGGAGCAAAAAAGTGGACTGCCTGGGGGTCCACAAGAACTGGGTTGGGAAACACTGGTCTAGCAGACGCAGTCAGCTGCTGCTCTGCCTCTCCTTTTACACCGCTTGTCAGCCCTTGTGTTCTATCTTCAGCTCATACACGCAGCACTTGTCTTGCTTGACAAGGACGTCCCTTGTGGACAAGAGTTTTCCTTCTCAAATGTCAGTACAAGTTTAGCCTGGATCTTGAGAGATGTGGCTTACCTTGTCTGCTCGGCCATGCCATTGACCGCACAAGTCCTTCCTTAGAATGTAGCCCAGTTAATTAAATCCCCTATTTAATTCACAATGAAATTATAATTCTCACTAGAAAATATATATAGCAGGGTAGCATTTGGGACAAACTGTGCACACCTTGAAGTAAAGAAGATTAGTTTTAAAAACAGCAAGACAGTCGTCTTTCGTGTAACACTGTCACCTACGTATCTGGCCTCGCAGGTCAGCAAATGTTCCGTATTCGGCTCACAGGAGTCATTCACACACCAGGAGATGTTGACGCAACACTCCCGCTGATTGGGTGTGTGCATATTCACTGTGTCAACCATTGCTTGTTCCCCCTCCCCCTGTGAGAATGCAAAAGCAGTGCAAAATCTTTTGTCATTTCAATGAACAGTCCCTTTCACTGGGAGGAGGGTCATGTTTACATCATGAGCTTAATTCTGTAAACAAGATGAAGTACCATCAACTCTACCCTTTGCAACTGCACCATGGCGTGTCCTATGCACGCAGGAGACATACCCCGTACCAGGGGTGTCTGGTTCTGGCCCTAGTGGAGACAACCTATGTGCTGGTGTTCATTCCAGATCAGCAATTAAGAAACTAATGGGGCTAATTGAGCCTCGCTGACATTATGTTTGCTTTTCCTTAAGAAGGCTGTTAGCTGAAGAGTTGAAAAATACATGTACTTGTCTTCCAGGATCAGTCCCTACAAAGCCTTAATAGGCTCAAGCAAGGCCGTGTCACTCTCTGGAAGTGCACAGTTTCAAAGAGCAGAGCCAATGAAATTAGTTGCAATTAACAAGACCCACTGAACCAAGAATCAGATATTGGTCTATATACGTATATGGACCAATATCTGTGTATGTTCTAATGCTAAATTAGAATATATATATAATGTGATTAAAAACCGGCATGTGTGTCTGTGTGTATGTATAGACATATGTGTGTGTATCTGTGTGTACGTATAGGCCTATGTGTGTGTATCTGTGTGTACGTATAGGCCTATGTGTGTGTATCTGTGTGCATGTGTAGGCCTATGTGTGTGTATCTTTGTGTCTGTATAGGCCTATGTGTGTGTGTCTGTATAGGCCTATATGTGTGTGTATCTGTGTGTATGTGTAGGCCTATGTGTGTGTGTCTATGTGTATATATAGGCCTATGTGTGTGTGTCTGTATAGGCCTATGTATGTGCGTATCTGTGTGTATGTATAGGCCTGTGTGTGTGCATAGACACCACTGAATTCACTTTGGATCGAATGATCTGTTTATTTAATGTGAGGATAGAAACAGTAATCGAATTTGCTTTCAAGCAGGCTACTGTTCAGAGGCTGAAATCCACATAATAACCATTCTTAGGCCTTCAGCACTAGATGCCGATGGTGGAGTGCATGGCAATAACTCAGATGCTGAATTCAATTTGAATTCCAAAGGGCGAAGCAGAATTAAATGTTTAGTTTTGATTTACTTCAAAATTCTGGGATTTTTAAGGTAATTGGTTTCAATATTTTCTTCTGTTAAGATTAACAACTTATTAATACTTTTTAAGATTCATTTGAGGGACAGTGAACAAGACTTTATATCGATAACACTGATAAAATAATCGTGTTATTCTTTTGCATTTATTGTTCAGTTTAATTCAATTATTTGTATAGCGCATTTTCACATCACATTGTCTCAAAGCGTCTGGAATGTAGAGATATTTTGAGAATGACTTGCACTTTAAAGACGCGCCTGGTGAAACATTTCGAAAAGGGACAAAACGTTACACACAAGATTTAAAAAAATAAAATAAAATCAAACCACGCAATGGAACGGACAAAGAATTAAAAGATTTGTCGAGAGGCATATCCGGCAGAGTTTAATAGCACTGTGAGTAACGTGGCCTCAGAATGACTGCAATTGCAGCATTTATCTCTACCCCTCAGGACAGAAATAAAACGGTAGCCGATCGCAGACGACGTGATTCAGGTGATCGGAATACCAGTAACACGGAAAAGGAGAAATTCTATGCTGTCCGGTAATATAAATGCACAGTTGCCCGTGCTCATATCTTCGCTTCATGGTGAGAAATGATAAGCTGTGAAATAAATTCGAATAATGATAAAGGGCACACTCCGTATGCGCACAATTTGCGCCTGCTGCAGAACCGCGCTTAGCGTTACTTGAGACACATACATCCCAGAGGCAAAGACGGTCGCCTAGGGCGCCATCTTCTGAGGGGGTGTTGACTTTACCCACCCCCCCCAATCTCTGTCACACACCCGGGGCACACCGTCAGAGACAAATTTTGGTGAAATTGGGCGGTGAAGTTTGCCCGGGGGGGGGGGCGCCGGCTGTGAAGTTTGCCTAGGGCGTTATATGGGCTTCGACTGACACGTAAATGTGTGCATTTTTAGCCCCTACGGACTCCAATAAATAAAATGCTTTTACTATTAGGAGATCATACGGGGTTATTTGTCACCAGCTGTAACTGCAAAACCCCGGGAGTCACACAAGGCAAAGTGCGCCTAGTGAATGTAATGATATATTCCTTCCTTTATTGTTTTGTACAGAGGTTATTGTTCGTTACTTCTTACGGTTTCTTTTACTTTATCTACAGAAGTATATCTGCACTGGAAAGGATGTTTTATGATTCGGCGGTGTGAATTTTGAAAGAGTGTGTGGGAAACAGAGACGAGAAAAAAATAGGGGGAGAGGGAGAGATTAATAGCGGGGAACACCACCGCCTCGCCGCTATCGCCCACTGATCTACATCGCTTCATTATCTCCACTTCGAAACCGAACTCCGAGGTTATCCATCAACGGTGTCGCTGGTCCCCGTAGGGTTCCGGCGTGTTATTCTGAGCCAGAAGGATAAACAAGAGAGACGGGCTTCATGACGAACCTTACTATGGGCTGGATACGAACGATCCGCTGTTTAATAAAGTCTGGGGCGGAAGCATAGCGGAAAGCATATGTACAGTGCTTCATTAGAGTCTGTCTCGTTATAGTGGGATCATTAGATCTGTGTAGGCAGGGGGTAGGCACTGGAGTACCAACATCTCTTTTAACTTCGCCAGCTGGGTCAACATCTGTTTTGCTTTTTTAATGTGGCTTCGGCGTACCATTGTGTACAAGCGTGGGGGGAAATGTGAGAAACACGAGCGCTCCCTTGCACAACAAAACTAGAAAATACGAGAAATGCTCAAAGTAAAAAAAAACAGCTGTAGGAAGAACGAGACAAATTCTTAACTGGAATTTAAGCCGTAAAGTGTGACGTAGGGGAGTGCAGCCAACCACCCTGGTCTCGGTCGTTTTATGAATGAATGCTGGATCTGGGAGGCTGGTGTGGGCATTTCCCACATTTTGAATATTAAACAACGCACGCTGAAAGGTTACCGTTTTGTTTTCAAAATGTCAGTATCCGTTATTAAAACAACAGCATGCAAATACACACGTGAGAGATAACGGAGGTAGTGTTGTGAATGAACGGTGCTTTAATGTGACTTCTGCAGTCCGCCATCAATACAGTATTCCATATATGATTGAAACGCGGCATTTGCAATTAATGCAGGCTATTTCCTTGAGCTAGACTTGAGAATTTTTCCTCTGCCCTCAAAAAGGTCGCTGTGATTTCTTTTACAAGGTGAGCAACGTAACTGTTGCAATTTGCATTTTCCAGTACAAGCGACGAAAGTAATTTTCTGAAGCCTGTGATCTGCGAGTCGTACACGAAAGAAATTTTAGAAAATCTTAATAATTGCAATTTAGTAAGCTGTCGCAATTGCAAAGCCCCCTGCCAGCGGCTGCCAGTCTCAAACGCGTATCCTGGGATTATCAGGGTGAAAGCTGCCCCCTAAGCGGCGATGGAGACCCCGAGCCTGTGCCGCGTGGTGTAGGCGCGAGACTCGTACACACCATTAAGCGCTAGCCGAGGCGGAAAAATACATTGCGAGGTAGAATTAATCGCGTCAAACATTTTCTCCATATGTGCATATTGTGTGATTCATAACGTATGTCATTATCATTAACCCACATATCTGCTACAAGGTTATCTAGATTCTTTAATCGTTAGTTCTATATTTGCTACAATATTGTTTTTTCCGGATAAGAGTTCCATTGAGAAACAAATGCAACTTTTTTCTTCCCTTAACTTTCTGGTTGTTACTGCCAAATTTATTACTGTCGTTAGCAAAGACAATATTGGTAGTGACAATGAGTCGCACATTGTTAATGTTTGCTTCCAATATTTTTATTTTTTGTATAATGTTAATCTCGCAGTACGATGTCCTTTGCTACTTTCGTTTATTTTCTCAGTGCAATACATTTTCAAGCATTATCCGTTAAAAGTGTACGGATGGGAATGGAGGAGGTGAGTCACACTAGGATTGGAAAGGAGAAAGGGTCTGATCAGTTGGAATTCTGAGTGGCAGACCGGAATGCTAAGCCGTTATATCAGAATATGGCCTCAATGACACCCCATTAACCATGGCTACTCATGCAACAATGCAGCCACACTTAAATATCCATTCACACGCACACACACACATACACACACACACATGCATACATACACACAAACGCTGCACTCAGCATGCACTCTGAATCAAATCAATCACAGTATGCAAAATTGTACCAAAAGCGACCCTAAATTAATTTCTTTGAGATTGATGCTATTTTTTGTTTCGAATGTAACTCGCGAGTATTACAAGAAATGAAGGCTTGGCTGAATCAACTTGAACTACGTCGAGACGGCTTTAGCATATCCGAGTCAAGAAACAAGCCTCTTCTAATTCACATCTTCCAGCATATCTATTGCATTCCCCATGAAGTGTCCTTATAATTAAAATGCAAGTCTAAGCTATTAGTGAACGTCAGTATGAAGTGTGAAAATATCAGTGAAACATGTCGTTCAATGCGTGTTTTTTTTGGAAATGTATTATAGATTGTTATCTAGAATTGTGTCATGCAATAGTCTTTCTGTTAATGACAAAACTATTTGTGGATTTTGAGTCCCACTCAAAGGGGATTGGGTGAGTTTTCTTGTGATTCCAAAACCTGTTCAATTTGTATATTTTACTGCGACAAGATTTCACTCATCATTTTATTGGGTTTATACATGAGAGACTGCAAGTATCTGCCGTTCTTACAAAAGCGTCGATATGAAAACACGACACATTAGTCGCTTCATTGTCTACCCTGTTATATGGTGTTAAGCAATTAATTCAGGTGATATATTGATTGTTGCAGTGTCTCTGTCATGCGGATGGAATGTACACCGACGCCATTGTATATGTAGAGATCTACTCTATATACATGTAGGAAAAAGAATGATATAGCGTGTCAAGCGTCGTCATAATTAAAATACTGTCTCTGAACACCTGCTTACAATCCTGCCAAAACGTATTGAATTGCTAAGGCTTCTTGATAAACTCTTAATGTGTTTTTTGACTGGTGCTGTGCTCTATTAAATAAAATCTGATGAATCAATTCGTATAAAATTTGAAAATTGAGGTTGCATTAAATATTTTTTAAATAGTCGGCATGTTCTCGAGGAAGGAGTATTTAATTACAAAATAGCTTACTCCGGTTTAGCACAGGTGAGAGTGACTGCACGTGTGCGCCATTTCAGTTAGTATAATCTGTATCCCTTGTAGTTGTCCACCTGTGGGCGTGTGTCTGATCAATGAAATACCTCCAGGCGAAATCAAGCAGAAATGGGTATTATACAGAATGTCAGGAACCGAAAACGAAGCTGACAAGCGAGAGACTGATGGCGGTGTGTGTGTGTGTGTGTTGAGAGTCAGAGACAGCGCGAGACAAAGAGCAGAAAATTGAAGGAGCCAAGGAAATTGAGCGGAAATTGAGCAGCTAGGCTGAACTGTATGCGTCATGACCGTTCCACTGGACTGACGCCCCTCGGAGTGCCGATTATAGGCACCCTAGTAGCCCACTGATCGATAGGTCGAAGAGTAGAGTGGAGGCTGAGGGGACTTGCTCATGTATGGGTATTTGGGCGTGGGGAGAGAAGCACTTGTAATTATCCCAGTTATCCTTGTCACGTAATCACATTTTTGATAATTAATGTCACGGTTTAATTATAATTCGGCAATAGACCCAAGACAGAAGCGGAGGGTGCCAGAAGGATTAAACGGCTACTTTAAACATGCTTAAAACATCTGCCATCTCGGTAATTTCCCCTCCCTTTTCTTCCTTCAATGAAAAAAATAGTATTTCATTCATCCTGTTTCCGTTCATTCATCAGGGCACTGCAGCGTAGCGAAGACTAGGAGTTCGTTTCTGACACGAAAATTCTTATCAATGGAAAAGCTGACGTCAATGAGGGACGCTAATGTCTGGTCACGTGGTTATACGGGTATAAATACATCGAAGTGAAGCTGGCCGTGGTTCTGAAAAATACTCTCCAGCGCCGCACTGGCGAAGTTACTCTTTTGACGTTGTGAATGACACGCAAAGATGCGAGCACATGAAGTAGTTTTTATTGAATAAAATACGTTCATAATAAACACTAGCATTTCAAAGGAAAGTAAATACAACATCCGATCGTCCATTTAAGAAGAAACGAAAGAGAAAAACTGAAACTTTTAAAACAATTTGCACTTACCAACATAGGATTTCAGGTAAGACATTGTACCTTTTTACGTACCACAATAGTTAGCCTTTTAGCGGCAGAAAATTATACTGTTGAAGAAAAACAAATTGTAGCCTACTAGTACGAGTAAGACGTGTGAAGTTATTAATATTCTAGTAACTGACACGTGCCTATTGATTTTCTCGAAGAGCATTGTTGATTAATCTCATCATGATAGAAAGATAAACAGAAACGGAATGATAAATGAATTCAAATTGAAATGGGGCTAATCAAGGAGAAAGGCGAATAGATGGAAAGCATAATAAGCAACAGATACAACGGGGCGGGTCGGGCGCTGGCAGTATTTACAAGGTGTGACACTGTAACTAATGATGCAAAACAAATCGCGGATGTTTACAGAGGGATTTGTAGTGCTGCTGATACACAGATTGGCAGAAGCACTATTTAAAAGTGAAAAAAACAGAAATAGATATAACTTCTGCGCTTTAATCTGGAAGATGACGCAGCGCATTCAGGTTGGATTTTAGTTGCATCCAACGCCGAAAGAGATACAATTAACGGGGAGATGGGCATTATTAATATCATATGGGAAAACATGCCAAATGTTCAACCTGAGCGTGGTCTTAAGAAGTTGAAGGGCATCGCGAAGCATGGAGCAGAAGGAAAGGAGACAGAGGGACGTTCCAAGAGACGTCCAAGCATTGAGCATAAAGAGATGGACGTAACATTTGTAATAATTAAAACGGATGTATGAACATAAGGCCAAGGGTAGGATGTGATTATCTCGTCATTTAAAGTTAGCTAAACGATGTTTACGGACTAGTCCTGGCGTCAAATGATTGAGTAAAGTATTTTTTTCGCCAGAACATCTGATCACTTGGTTCCTTGAAAAGACAGACATGCTGATATGAAACATGTTTTAAATTGACTTTTGCAGTTTACATTGAGTGCATTGGTTTGCAAGGCGCTTATTTGTAGCTCATGTATTGTATGGGAATACGTGTTTAACGAATGTATTTTCAGTTTGTTAAGTCGCTATTAGAAACGGATAATGCATTTTTATACAGAAAATCTGGAATTTTTGAGCTCGTCAATATATTGATATGACCTTAATGCTGTTTTCTTTTGGGTAGTGTAGGTGAAATTGCATCAGTTTTATTATCGTTTTGCTTGCTGCAGCACTCAACAAGTAACTGTGCTGAACTTCGGCGTCGAAGTAGATTCTTATACTGAGAAGAAAAATATGTTCGTTGGTGAAAATACTGTGGTACATCATCAGCACTAATTAGTGCCTTAAATATAATCAGAGCGATATAATATCACACCGACTAATTGACTGGGTTAATCTGCAGGCAATCGCACGAAAAGGCGCTACGCCTTTTACGCCGATGAGTAGAACGACGCAGACAAGCTTAGACTGGGAAACGTCACAGCCCTCCGTTATTAATGTGATTACCTTTCTCACTTAATCATTTAAACCAGCCGATGAACTCGATATGTAAATAAAGCGAATTGCTATGTTGCGATTGTTACCAAAAAGTAATGTTGCAAACAGTTGTTCTTTATTCTCAAGCTTTTTTTTGTACGCGCACATGCACTGCGTCAATAATAGGGATTATGCAAATACAAACACAGTGAATTTAAGAACAATAATCAGTAGGTGGTACTTAAAAAGATAAAAGAGCTTTTCAATGGAGTTCAAACTGGCAAACTATAACCAGTCATATTGAATCTACACTGGGTCTGTTGCCTTACTCTGAAGAAAGGTAGCCGCCATATGACTCTGTATGTATGTGTGTCTCTGTCAGGTGCTTCAGCCCCGCCCCTTGCCCCCATTCTTCACTCTGATTGGTCATGACCCTGTGCCAGCACGCCTCCAGAGCTCCGATCCTGCTACTCCTCTTGTACGGTGTTACTCAACGCCTCAGCATCGCCGTCCCTGTGGTCGGCGACCAGGACAGTGATGCAACAGCTGCCCCGGAGCAAACGATGCAGGCTGATGCCGGGGAGCGGTGGGAGAAGGAGGTGAGCCTGATCCAGACGACTCCGGAGGAGGAGCTCCTGAAGGATATGGATCCCAGGACCCTCGCGGTTGCTTTGCTAGACACCATTTCCCAGCCGGTGGAGAAGGCGGGGGGCGAGAAGGTCAAAGCAGTAGGGGGCATGCTAAGGGTTCTTCGAGGTTTGGGTAATCACATTATGCCCAGCCCACCTGGCATTACTGAAAATGTGTACGAGGAACCTGAAGGAGGGGAAGATGATGAGAAAAGCGGGCCTGGGCCGGGGGAACAGGGGGTGGAAAGGCTGACAAAGGAGGAAGCAAATGACAAGCAAGCTGAGAGCTTAAAGACAGAGCTAGCAAATGAGGAGAGGCTGGGGAAGACGGAGGAAGAGGATGATGAGCAGCAAGATGAGGCCATGAGGAATCTACAGAGCCTGCTAGGAAAATTACAGAGACATGGGATGGGGACAAAGGAGGCAGGACAGACGGGACTCTACAGAGAGGCCCGGGGATACTTCCCAAACATAGACTTGGGGCTCCATAATAACGAGATACTGCCCCCACTGAAGGGTTATAAGCTGTACAACCAGCAACTTGCCAGGGCGGGGAAGAAACTGAAATGGCAAGAAGAGAAGAGCAGGAAGATGCAGCCGAAATTCAGCCAGATGAACTTCATGAGGGACTTTGAAGAAGATGAGAATGAAAGCGATGGCGATGAGGAGTTCTTGACACGTGAGGAGGAGGAGGCGCAAGCCCGGGCCGAGCAGGAGGAGGTGAGGAGACAGGAGGCTGAGGCCCAGAGAGCACGGGCCGAGGAGGAGAGGCTGGCCGACATCGCGTCCGATCGCGTCCTGCAGTACATGGTGAAGAAGCAGGCGGCCAGTTACGCCAATCAGCGGAGAAAGGCTGCCCTGGCCAGCAACGCCGTGGAGGACAAGCGATCAGAGGAGGAGGACGATGACGAGGACGACATTGACCCTCAGACTATCGACAAGCTGATCGAAATCTCCAGCAAACTGCACCTGCCCGCCGATGACGTTGTTGACATCATCAGTGACGTGGAGGAGAAGAAGAAGAAGAGGAAGGACACGCCACAAAATTCACCTCGCTATCGCCCCCTGGTGCCCCCCCCAATCCCAGCCTCCCGATACTCTCCCACTGTGAAATCACCGCCGTTTAGCCCTTATGGCAAATGGTTCAAGGGCAAAGCTAAGCCGTGGAAGCAGGACTTCTGGTCCAAACCTCAGAAGCAGTTCCTTGCCTACCCTTCATATCCCTTCTACCAAAAACCATATCGAGCTTACTATCCCGTGTATTTCCCACTCCCAAATCCCAAATCGCGTTACTTCACCAAGCCAGCACTGTCCTTCGATGAGCTGCTGGGGAACTCCATGGACCATGAATTTGATGTTCCAAAGCACAGGTACCGGCCCTGGGGTCAGAGCCGCCCCAGAAAGCGTCCTGCACGTGTGCAGGGTCCCTATATCCCCAACTACATCCTGCCCCATCCCCGAACTTACGTGGTTCCCAAACCTCGGCAAACGTCCCGCCTTCGCCCCTCCCTCTACTATCCCGCTTCAGCCCCTGTGGTTTCCCAGGATGACAGCTACTACGACTTGACAGGACAACAGCAGGATAGTGACGAGGAGCTTGAGAACTTCATTGAGAAGGTCTACTTGAAACGCAGACTGTTTCAGTAATTACCGATAATGACGAGAAAACCGAGAGGTAATAAGCTATAAAGGACAGAGAAAGTGAGACAACAGGAGAGATTGCTCTGTTTTTTTCCACTTTCTTGTATTGTATTGAAAACGGGAGACATTACTTGATTTGATTACTTGATTATATGGCCTTTTTGTTTCATTTAGGTGATCTCCATCCTGATCTGCTGTTCAGGTGTTTCTGACCTGGGATCCATCTTGCATGCATTGACTTTTCTTTAAACCAATGAAATGCAAGAGAAAAAAAAAACGTTGACACCTTTTCTTTTTGTCGAGTGCCAAATACACCCAGAAAATCAAACGCTTCTCTCTCCCTCTGAAGGACACACATACACCTAGACAGTCCCTAGACAGTCCAACCTGTTAAATTAATATCAGTTTGCACTGTGAGCATAAAATATACAGGTATAAAATGAAGGGGGATCAAACAGTTTCATACAATTTCAGACCTTGACTCAAGCATTTCTTTGTGCCTGGAATTAACATATTGCTCTCTGACCTGAGTGTCTGTTTCAGTTTGTTACACTTTGATCACTGTCATCTATGTACAGGGTTTGTTTTTTTTTTTAATGATCTGTTGGTCTTTTTTTAAACCAAACACTTGTGTATCTTCTTTTCATATGGCAGTGCACAATGAATTCATACATTCCAGCAGTTAATGAGAAACAAAACATTATTAATGCAAGCTGTGACCAGACCAGAGTTCTACTGCCTTACTCTCCCTTATGAAGAGGTCGCACCAGGAAAACATCACACCAAAGGTTCAGGAGGTGCACTTTTAACACTTAGGGAGAAGTAGCTTCCTTTGGCCTTGCCTTTGGAGCTCTGCTGAGTATTGCTTCTTCATAGGGCTACATTGCCTCTCTCACTGGAAGGGGCGGAATGGCCCGTTTGGACTTGTTTTGGTTTATAAGGTAGACAGGGCTGTGGGGGTGGGTGTGGTATTTTACGTACAAGTGTAATAGGGTATTTATTGAGCTGGCCCTCTCTCTGTCTGCCACTGTCTGCCCCAGTGCCCCTGCTTTCTCCTACGTGACCCCATTGTCTTCCCTCCAGGCTCAGCTCATTCATCAGCTTGGTAAACCACCATTCCCATTCTGTATAGAATCCTCACAGAAGCCCAAATGATACTTATATGGAAGAACCACTCATGCAACGCCATGACGACAATCCCCAGCTAAAGACCCCGGCATGATGATCACACGGCGATGAGTGCACTGAGACGTCACTCTCTGAAGCTCTTTGGTGGCTCAGGCAGCCAAACCGAGGCACTTCCCTCACACACTTGTTCGCTTCATTCATAATTATGGCATCAATAGCATCCTGGAGTGACAGATGCAAGGGGTGTGATTACTGATCACATGGTGTCCACATCTCCTTTCTCTGTCTTGTGCTTTCAAAGTGACCACAGGCTCTGCCATTTTCCACTGAATACAGGAAATCATGAATGTAAAACATGTATAAAAACAAAGGGGAAGTCACCGGGATGTCTGTTTTATTCTTTTTTTTTTTTTTAAAGAACTTGGAGAAAGGAACGTGGAACAGTGGAGAAAGTAGGGGAAAGGGAAAAGAGAGGGATTCGTGCAAGAGAGAGGAAAGGAAGGGTGAAATAGATTGCACGTCTGTGTGTACTTGCATCTCTTAAAAACTAAAAAAAACTGTGGGAAAACGTTGTTTCTTTGAATAAATTTGCTCATTAAAAAAAAAGATAAAAAAAAACTTGTGACGATGACTAGCATACACAAGTAAAAATGTTGAGTCTTGTAAAAGGAAACTCTGTCCTTGATGTCTCTTCCAGATTGTGAATTGTACAGTATTTAATAAACATGCGTCTGCAGTGTGTAAATAAAGGCATGTCGATTACTAGTTTTGCTAAAAGAGAAAAATAAAAGCAACTATTTTATTAAAAATCAGCTTTTTAATGCCTTTTTGGAAAGATACATGTTAAGTTTATTGGGTGACAGAAGAAAAACGGTAATCTAAATCCAGAAAGAGAAAATTACCCACACCCCATAATCTGCAGGGGTGCTCCGTACTGCTTCTGCATTGGACCAGATACACTTAGACCTAATAGTCAAAGCAGAGACCATTTTACGCAGATCCATTATTCTGTCATCTTCCTTTTTCGTGATATTGTTCTATCCTAACTCCCAGCTTTAAATCACTGGAATCTGACCACATAAACAGAACAGTTTGAATCAAATCATTTAACAAACACCCTGAAGAAATCAGCACGCAGGACGATGAACGGCCTGTGTGCTCCTGTGTGTCCCCCAGTAGGTCTGGCTTGGTGCTTATTTTTCATCACATGAAAACAGCTTTTCATTTATAACCGGGGTGTGCCAAAAAGATTGAAGAGACTGCCTGAAATGGAACGCAGATGTGCAAAAAGGCACATTAATATCTGTGCAGATGTTTCCAAACACATTAAGGAACACACCGAATGCACATATACATTAGCTGGAAGGCTCGCTCTCACACACACACACACACACACACACACACACACACACAGATGCATGCAAATGCACACAGACAGTTTCCCACGTGCCTGGCATACAGAAAGCCAACAAAAGGCGCAGAGTGAATAGAAGAGGGACAAGACTGCAAAAAAAAAAAAAAAAGCCTCGTCATAACGTGTGGAAAGAAGATAGAGGATAGTAAAAGGGGATTTTGACCAGCGCACCACGTCCACAAGCCGGGGAACAACAGAGAGGGGGCGAGGAAAGCTAGAATGATTGATAGGTCACATGGTGGAGAGGTGAGTCATCCACCTCCAAGCATCACGGCGGACCCTGCATGCTACAGTGAAACAGCAAGACACACAAGGCAGGAGAGAGGCCATGTGCTGAGAAACATCAAGAAGGGGCCTGAATGGAGACCACGCCCTATGCCCCATTACTATGGCTGATCGGTGGCAGGGGTGGGGGCAATTTTCAGCAACCCATCTGCGATACAAGCTGCCGGACCACCCAGCCATCAGCTTTATTGTCGAGAACTAACAGTGGCCTCTGCAAGGGGAGTGCCGCTTGATCGCCTGCGGCTCATGATGCGAGGGAAGTCCGGGACGACAGACCTTCGATACATTTGTAGGTGACATCCATCACTGGAACCAGTTGGACCAGTTAAAAGGGAGGATTTCGTGCAGGAAATACAAAAGCAATAATGTGACCCGCAGACAGCTACTCCCGGCACACATGCAGAGGGGCCAAGTGGATGTTGGGTCAGAACCCTGCATGGACTAGGTCCTGACATCCTCCTGTCATCTACCTGGCTGTGTTTTGCAGTTCCATTCATGTCAATGCAGTTCCTTTCTGATTCATTCATTAATCCATTTTAATCATAGACAGCAGTCCCTATCTAACTACCGTAACACACACACACACACACACACACACACACACACACACACACACACACACACAAACACAGTTTATGACACACTGTTCAGAATAACAGACACAAAAACATGGGATTAAGCATGGCAAAACATACAGATACAGACACACACACACACACACACACACACACACAACACAAAGAAATGAGCATTATTTGACTGTAAACAAAACACTGGATTATGCACATACCTTTCCCCAGAGAAACGAGCATTAAATGATTGGTTTACGCACAAACAGAAGATTATACACACACTTTCCATTACCCAGGCTGAAACACTGACACGCAAACAGAGATAAATTCACCCCCCCAACTGAAGAAACAGGCAGATAATCACACTGACTCAGACAGAATGGAGTGACAGAATGGGCTGTTTTCACCCACACACACGAGCTGCAGCTTAACACACCTCACCAGCACACCAAAGTCTCTTCAAAGCACCACAAAAGCTAATACATAATATGCGTTTTAAATTTTTTTCGAACATTTATTTAAAAAAAAAAAAAAAAAAAAAACTATTTGCACATGGCTCCTTTGCTTTTGTGTACCGTCACACAGTAAATCGGAATGCTTGAAACGCTTTCCCAACCTCTGCCTTTCTCAGGAAACCTCTCTCATGTTAGGTTCACAGAAGATAAAACGAAAACTGGCTGCGAGACCCTGCATCTGATAGGCTGCATCTGCCAGCCCGTTTCAGCCTTTCGACACATACCACACAACGGCATTTAAAAATGGTGCTGTGGGTTTGAATTATTCGGTCTTTTGCATCCCTAATACTGCAGTATTAGATTACAAGCAAAAAGACCGAAAGCTCTTTGGATATCGCAGGATTAGAAAAGATTTGGAAGGGGATTTTAATGAGCTCCCCCCAAACTTCTAAAGGTAATAGCTCATCGTTCTGTATGGCTCTCCCTCCAAACCACCCCCCCCCCCCACAACCACAGCCACCCCAAAGGGTACCGACTTCCGGCTTCCAATAAAGGTTCAAAGCCATTGTCAGATTATTTTGTTCTGGAAGAAGTCCTTAGATAAGTCTAAAGTGGCCCCTTATGGGGTAATGACACCCAACACCTCTAACAGATTTCATTTCATCATTTTTCACAGGGTCGCAAATGTGTCTTGATTCGGACATGCAAAGAAAAGGTAGGAGGACATGAGAGCAAAATCTACGTCTAAATGTTTTTGCTCTGGATTTTTTTTTATGCACAACACAGCAGCCCAACCCACAAATCAATTCCACGAAAAACAATACAACAGAAACAATTTCACATTATTCCCACAAAAATAAAACAAAACCATGTGAAAATCCCCCCCATCAATTTTTTTTTTTTTTTTTTTTTTGCAAAGTTCAACGGCAGCTTTCGTGATGCAGGCCGTAAGTCACACCACTTCCTGGCTTTTTGATTGGCTCACTCCACTATGCCAGGACACCCACTTCCTCTGATCCAAGCCCCTCACCCCCTCCCCCCATCCCAAGACAAAGGTTAGGCCAGACCCATCTCCTCCAGCACGCTCCTTGGAGACTCATCCTCCTGTGATTGACAGTGGCGTGGAAGGGTATCAAAAGAAAAAAAAAGAAACATTTTATCTTCAGCATCATCATCCCAAGCCCACTAACATAACCATTTGTTTCAGAACTTCAAAAATAAGATACCGTTACCAGAATGACACTATTGGTTATACAACCACTGTCAAGCAAGCATGCACAATCATACCATAGGATAAGCACACAAACTAATCAAACATCGAAGGCCGCCTACCTCCTGCAGCAGGTCGGCCTGCTCAATGGCCTTTAACACGCTCTTCTTGGAAGTGTCTTGAATCTCACCCCCCATGAGAAACTCATCCAGAATGAAGTACGCCTTCTCAAAGTTGAAGATGATGTCCAGCTCGCACACCTGGAAGACAAGCAGCCCCAAAATGATTAGAGGTGGAGGGAAGAGAATACTTCACTCAAATCCACACGCCATCCATCCATTTTCTGCAACCACCTGTCCTATGTAGGGTCACGGGGGGTCCGGAGCCTATGGGCACAAGGCAGGGCTCAACCCAGGATGGGGCACCAATCCATCGCAGGGCACACTCACACTCCATTCACAAACTTGGCAAATCCAATTAACCTCAGCATGTTTTTAGACTGCGGGGGGAAACCAGAGAACCCAGAGGAAATCCCACAATGACACGGCAAAATTCCAAAACATGCAAACTCCACACACACGGAGCGATGGCGGAGACTTGAACCCTTCAGGTCAGACTTAAGCAAAGTCAAGAGAAATCAGCTCTGCACCAACTGAAACTGGATGACTGAGCAGTCAGCTTTCTTTAGGACTTTTGCACTTGAATCCAGAATTTAAACAATCGACGGTTACAGTTTCTGCCCTGTTGTCTCCATTTCCAAGCCAAATCTGCATAAGAGAATATTACAGGTCACAGTTAAATTAGCTTGGAGAGATGGACGTGAGAGTAATTTTGTTGGGGCTAAAGGTAGAGGAGAGGGGCATGACACAGGCTGACTCCTTGTTCTAAAAGGAAGGATGGGAGGACGGGAGAGCAGAGAAAACGTGAGGAGGAGGATGGGAAGGCAGCTGGTGACTCACGCTGCCAAAGTACTTATCCAACAGCTCCACAAAGCGGTGGATGACCTCCAGGGTAACCAGCTCATTGTCCTGCTCCTCCACAGCACAGCAGAAATATAGACTGGCATACCTAAGGGGAATGGGGGTGGGGGGAGGGAGAGTTAACACACATACAGACCCACACACGCATGACTATGGCTTCCATCTCGCAATAATGTTCCATTTCCATGGATCATTTAATGCGGCTAATAATTCCCAAGTCCTCACCTGACACAATCTGAGACACATGCATGGATACATAAACACCCACAGCCAGCGAAATACACAATTTATGCGTGCCCACACACAAAACCAAAGAACTGCCTTAAAGATCGTAATCGGCAGTTAATTTGTACCAGCAAAATTTTAAAACTGTGTCACTGTAGCTAGATTTACCCCTCAGCTATGTTTTGCAATCCCACCCTTCCAACAAACAGCCATGAGCATTATTTTCATTTTGATCTGTATAGATTATACACTGACATTACATTTACTTCCATTTATCAGACACTTTTGTCCAAAGCAACAAACAAATGAGGCAAACACGAAACACACCAAAGCGTAACGTGCACGGTATTCCATGTTGTGAATGTGCACTGAAATTTAAACTCCACTGAATGAAAACTCTACCTCTTATACACAATCTTGAGGTCCCTCCACTCCAGGAAGCTGCACATCTTCGGTTTTCTCGCCAGCACCACTTGCATGAGTTCACGCACCATCTTCTTCCTGTCACGCTCAGCAGCAGCCGTGTACCACTTCTGCAGACGCAGCTTGCCTTGCCGGCTGAACAGGAGCATGAAGCGCATCTGCAAGGGGGCCGGGGGGGGGGGGGCTGTCAGAGATCACGACGGCAAATGGGGCCCTCATCCCGGCCCGCTGCAGGCTGCTACACAGGAAACAAATGCCACGTCAAGCGTCCACTTTTCCATACAACAAAGGATGCAATGTCAATGCTACTCCCCAGGTGTAAATGACACAAGGTGGCGCTTATGACCAGGTTAATGAGCTCACAAGCACTACATGCGATTTTGTCCGAGGGCCCCTTAGTTGTGCCTCGTGGTTTTTACAACCTCTTATATGAAAACACTTACACATGTGAGAGTGCACGGTTCACTTTACACATTGATGCAACAATACACATTGCTGCAGATGAGATAACCTAATGAAGCACTGTTTCCTTTATATTCCTCTGACAAAACTGAGACAGTCCGGGACATGGTGACTGGCTTTTTATTACCAGGTTCCAGAGAACATGGGGGTGCAGGGACTGAATAAATTGTACCATCTACCCATTAGGGTACAGCCATGATCATGTCTTTTATGGAGATGTAGCCTGATATTAATACTTACTTGCAGCAAATGCACATGCAAGCAATGCATAAGAGACTCTACAATTACAGCCACGGTCGAAATCCTGCCGCACTATGTCCTGCAAGGTACACATCTTGCAGCTAAACTGCAGAGCTTTGATCTCCAAACATGTTTCTAATAGAGATCTCAGGGAGGGGGGTGCATTCAACCCTACTGTATAACACTAGTCACCATCACAGCTTTAGGGGAAGAAAGATAATGAGCAAATCAAAAGCATTGCTAACTAGGAAGGCTTGTCCAATGAATTATCTAAGCGGCTGATAAAAATGGCACCACTCCCCAGGGTCTCTGCTGCCTTCCCATTGGCCGTCGTCTGTCATCTCCGCTGTTCCGCCCCTCCCATGCTCATGTGCCCTGTCAATGTCCACTACCTACGTAGCATCCAGCTCATTCAGGCCTGCTTATGGTTTCAGCCACCCACACTTTTAATCACTCAACTCAAGGGCCATTAAAACAAAGGAATGCAGACTTGGTTTTAAATAGAATACTGCGTTTTCTCACTAGCAGCTTTTCCAGTGGTGAGAAGTTTTTTATGCAAAGAGTCATTTCAAGCTTAGAGTAATTCCTAAAAAGCAGAATACTTAAGGTGGCCGTAGACTTTAAACGAGATTGATGGAATCGACGCTGTTTTAGCAACACAATATCGTATAAGCCGAAATCACCATGGTGATCACTGTGATCAACATACTACTGCCTATGCAAGTAAACTTTTTTGTTTGTAATGATCCCACTTACTGCACACGATTGGCTGACAAATGTGATGCCATGGGGCTGGTCAGCAGGACTAAAGACCAATAAATGACGTAAATTAATATATGTATTTGTGCATTTATGTTGTAAATGATGTCATAACTGTGTACCGTTTACCGTGGAATGCGTGTGCTTTGTTTGCGTGTAACCGTGAGTGTCGTGTAAATTGTTGGCTTCCCTGTCTGGGCCGCTGCTAGTATTAAACCAATAGTGATTGTTAATAAAATGAGCAAGTTCCATTCTACAAGAGCTGTCATCTCCTTTATTAAAATGACTCACGCAGTCACCGTAATGTGTTTTTTTTTTGCGCTCTTTATAGAGGTCTGCTGCATCAAAAACATTCTGCGTTCTCTGTGGTTGTGGAGTGACGCAGAACGAACAAGGCAATAGCGGTACTTTAAGTATGCGATAGATCGTTCTTGCCAATGTGTTCGATATCATTCTGTCGGGACATCGCCTGAAGTACACAGCCACCTTAAGGGGGGTAGGGGGCAAAGAAAAAGACAGGTCAAGTTACACAATAAATAGCTACAATAAAGACACAAAAGAATAAGAGCATGTCAAAGACAACACTGGTTAGTCCAAATAGATGCCCTTCATGCTGGACCGAAACCGTCATATTTGCTATTACAAGCTGAATTCAAAAGGCTTGTGGCGTTTCTCACCAGTAATCCTAAGCATACACAGTGGACAACAAAGGGCCCAGGTACTGAACAAGTGACCAGCTTCTTATAATAAGCTGAATTACCATGAATTTATAGATCTGATATCTGCAAATGTTGATCTGCAATGACTAGCAGGGCTTACAATGTCACAAACCTAATGCTCACAGCTTATGTGCCAAGTCATTATTCAGATACATATTTGAGGCTCTCTTACATGGGACAAGCAGGTTCAGTACCTTCTGTGATTTTTAAATATTTTGTATTAAAAAACTGATCTCATATTTCACCCATTACACTCAACCAATATGTATTTCACTGATTCCTTTTATAATTTTACAAGCCTGGAAGTGACTGTACACAACTTGACAGCATTCGCACATAACGCACTGTCTGAACTTTCTCACTAGCTTACATAAAGACGCACACCTGCACGCTCGCGCTGAACTGCTACAGAATGGCACAAGTTACTTACCGCACATTCGGCTCTTCGCTGACCATTTAGCCTGACATCATGAGTAAGAGTTTAAGGAGGGCGAGCAGTAAGAAACAAAATGAAATAATGACAGTGCTTTGCATTTTTTGGCGACCTCCTTCTGTAAATCATGGATGCGGGACACTAATTAGGGCAAGTTTTACGCACGTGTAAAAAGATTAAAAGAAGTGGACACTTGTAAGTAGGGAACATCAATATGCCGGAAAAACGTCTTTGGCAAGACCCATCTGTGTCCATGTATAAAAGAAACTGTTTTTTGTATGGCTCAATTTTTAAATACGGTGTCTGAGGTAAAAAATGCATTCTGATCACAATTTGCCATGGTGTTGAACCCTGATTGTGAGCATGCTCTGAGGCAGCACTTGACACACCAACACATTTCGCCACGGGAAGCTGGACTTCCGAAATCTACACGGGCCAACGCGAAGTGGCGTTCGCACGTTGCCATGGTGCGGGTGAGCGCGAGCTGTGCTTTCCGGTCCACGCGTGTAAATTACGTCATTTATTAGCGCAGCGACATACACGTCAGCTCCCGCGGGTCAATTATATGGAACACGAATATTACTCTATTAAACTTGTTTGTATATATAACATACTGCCAAAGTGCCCATAAATTAAATCTTTAGCTATGGAAATACTCCTTTCTTCTCCTAATATGCATTAAATGATGTGAAACGACAAGGAATATGTGTGTCAATACATTAATGATATAAGAGCACACTGACAAGGTTGCTTCAACTATCTTCAAAAAGCTGAAGTCTCTAAAGAATGCAGGATTCAGCTACAAAACGCTGAACAAGGGTAACACAACGTTAGCTAAAGAACTGTCGTGGGATACTCAGGCTTTTCTGAGCAGACGGCTCAGTCTACGACATGACATCTGAGCAAGCCCAGACGTATCTTTAGTGCAGTTAATGAGCCTTGCCAGCATTTTATATTCCTTCCGATCACTATACCTGTCTGGGCGTGACAACTCAGCATTAACTGGCTAACTAGCTAACAGGCTAGCTGTTTTTGATATCTCTGTCACTAAGTCTTACGATCACTGTTGGGCAAAACGTGCCCCAAAAATCGCTTATTGTGCATTAATGTGAAGTCACCGCTATCTGCCCATACCGGTGTCTAACAACCATCTGTATCTGAACAGCCACCGGCTAGTTATAACGCACTCATACACGCTAGGTGCGATAAGCAGACTTACCATCTTGTACGTTTCTGTGCTTTTCCCCCAGATTTCTGCTTCCCTTTCTATCCAGCAGACCTTTCCTTAGAGTCTACTAAATATTTAAGTGTATTTATCTGTTTTGGAAAGCAAAACGGTTACCATTTCAAATGTACATTGTATCCAGGTAAAGGTTTCCAAACACCTACAGCGAAATGAAAGGAACGAGGGGAAGCGTCGTACACCTTCCGCACATGCGCGTTGCATCTTGTTACCGAGAGTCCCTTGCTTTCCGTTCGGTGTTACCAAGGAAACCCAACTTCGTCTACGTATTGTAAGGATAAAGATTACGTGGTTGTCAGGGCAACCCGTCGTGGAATTTAGCCAGCGTTGTCAAGCATCATCAGCTGAGAAATTCGAACAATAAATATATCCTTAACCACATAACCAATTCTACCGTTTATACAGTATAACGTAATATCAGAAAAATGTTGTCCTGGTAAGAAAATGTGCATATTATGTAGGGCTTGTGATGCAGTATTTTTCAAGGATTTGGGAGCGCTAAAACCTCCAAGAAAAAAAATCTGTATGATTAGAATAAGATAATATTGTGTCATCATAGCAATAAAGGTGAAGTGTCTTCCAGATACAATAGCAGTGATTGCACAAGGAAATTTAGTGTGATTGGGCTTGTTAAATAATCAAATACTAATCCAAAATCTGGCAGCAATTAGGGCAATAAGAACAAATACAATTGCAGTTAGAATAGCAAGCAGTTCATTCTTGAGACTACAGGGGTCATTGTTGGTTCACACAGACCTATACTTTGGCAGTAGCCATTTGTCAGTGTCAAGATTTGTGCCTGTGCGTACTACTACATACTAATATGTCGCCAACAATTAATAAGCAGATTTATTTAAGATATAAAACCAAAGACAAAATCAACACTGGACAACAAACATTAAATTGGCAACGAAATATATAAATAGAATCAATTACAATATAAAATTTTTAATGTTATGGGTATGAAAAGGACATATATTTATAACAGATTAAAAAATACAATACAATAACATTAACAGTTGACAAAAGAATAAGCTAAATTGCTTCGAGCTTCCAACTGTCTCCTTCAGCGCAATCCCTGTGTACCCTCCACATCTTCCCCACATTTTGCCTACATGCAGTTCTTATTATCTTGTGTCTATTGGCATAAGTCTGCCATTGTATCATATGTGCACTTTGAACTTGAACTTTAAAAATTCCACTGTTGAAAAGGCTTTTAGCTCAATGCCAGTGAAGTACAATCCAGTACAGAGTGATGCCAAGCCCGCAGAGAGTGATGCTTAGTACAACTAATAGAGAATTACTATTTTGAATTAAACAAGACGTATAACATAGAAAGAACATGCCAATCCCCCACACACATGGAGCAGTGTGATTTAAACCCCTAATCCTGCAGGTGTGAGGCAACAGTTCTACCAAGTTCTACCCAGTGGTTGAAACCCACCCTAGACAAGCTTTACCACCACCCCCTCCCCCCAAGCTGACGATAAGAGTTGTTGACTGGGGTGTCGGGGGGGGGTTGGTGCCCGCAGTTGCCACCTTGGGTAATTTCCCATGTTGCCCTTGCCAAGATCTGTCACTGACATCATCCAACAGTATAACTGTATTTTTTTCTGTATTTAAACGTGATTATCGGGTTCTGAAGGTTGAATTCACTGAGGGTGGTTGACTTCACCCATAAACAGGATAGCCCCTGGGGCAAAGACACAAACCGCAAATGCTGAAAGACACTCTATGACATTTTCCATCATTTCGTTATTCAGATTTTCTTAAGCTGCCACTGGTTTGATAAGGTCCATGTGACTAATGCGGGAGGGGGAGAATAAAGAAGGTGCACAAAATAGATGGGGTGGCGACAGAGAAGGAAGATGTCGGCTGACTGACCTGTTGGCATGTGTTGAATGAGAAAAAGGAAAGCTCTATCCAGGGTTATCTCCTCAACAGCCATCTGGGCGAAAAGGATTGCAGCTAAAAGGTGGGAATCATTTTAGGGATGATAATTATTAAGCATGTAGACCTCAAGTAGACTCAGGCATAGCTAAGAGAAGCTTTTAAATATCTCCTTCTGATTGGCTACCAAGAGCTCTGAGTCATCCTGAGTAATACAAATCTACGTCACATCGTTGTCTGTGTTCATTGAACCATATAATCGATTGACCCAGAAGTGTCACACTTTCATCACCCCATACAAATGTTTTATTTTCGGGGCTAACACTCTACATTCAGGGTGAGAGCTGAGAATAGGAAGGCTGCGCAAGTGTAATCGGTACCTGTGGCTGAGGAACCTTCGGTTCCCTCCTCATTCATCCCTACCTTCACTCTCTGCAGCACATTGGACAACAGAAAATGAGGAACTATTTTCAAAAACATTGCCACAATGTAGAAAATATCCATATCTGGGCTGAAAAGGGGCAGCTTTTCACAGCACAAGGGACAGAGGTAACATCTGAAAATATCTTTGAGATGGACAAGGGGATGAGAATAAAGTACATTTCTCTGCTAGTAATAAGGTATGAAGGTATATACAACTTTATGTATGATGATGACTTTACTTCCATGAAAATTTGATGTCTGTGGAAGACATAATTATTTCCACCCATGTGGCCTTCAGAACAAGCTTAACAATTTTCTTTGTGTGGGATCATCGTAATTTGTTCATCAATCTAGCTGATGTTGTTAAGATGTAATGCAGAGATATGTGGGTGTGAAATATATTGGTTTATTCCCACTTACAAAATTCCACCTACATTTACACTCATATCAATCTGTTTAGCAGCTGCTACAACATTAGTGCCTGACTGCAATGCATGTGACACTCACTGGTGATGTGTGAGAAGTCAGCATTCTTCTGGGTGAAGAGATCCCCCAAGCCCTCACTGGAGAGACTGGCCCTCAAGTCGAACTCGGACTCTACGATGAACCTGCAGACCACACAAACAGGCATATATCCTGTTCAGTGAGTGTACTGTTTGCTTACACAGTGTGACAGACAAATAATCATGCACATAGTTCTACATATGAATCAATACTCATTATTTCAATGCACTTCTTAATTTACACGTAGCTGCCTCCACTCTAGCTCAAGAACAAATGAGGAAAGCTATATACTCCTAAATTTGAGATTGTCACCAAACAACTGCTATTTTGCTCACTGCACTGTGAACTTACAGGGCTAAAGGAGATGTTCATCATTTTAACACACTTCGACAGGATCTATCCTAATAATATCAGTGACACTACGAAGGACCTCTGGATGTGTTGGGGAATAAATTTACCCTCCAATGTATGAATGATAACCGTCCAATCAGCTGAGCAGACAAAAGACATAGATTAACAGAGTAACCTATGGATATGGGTTTAATAGCCCTCTAGGCACCAAGTCTCCCCTCACTTGGGCAGGGCTAGTTTCAGAGGGACCTTTTCCAGCTTGGCTCTCCACTCCTGGAGACTGTGGACTGACAGCTCTTTGGTCAAGACTGAAAGCGGGATGTGTTGTTCAAAGGGAGCTACCAGCAACATACTGAGATTGCTTTGTGCATAGGGCAACTCCACCACATTGTACTCCAAGCTGCCTGCAGTAACAAAGCGACCTGTGGAGGGAACAGTCATTGTGAAATCACTTCCACCAGTGGAAGGGGGTCTGGTATTGTATGTTTCCCTGGCAGCCAAAGAGGAGCTACCTATTTAATTAGTTAGTTGTTCCCTACAATCCTATGTTGGATAGATGGTTGGAGGATAGGTGAATAGATAAATGGATAGATGGATGGACAGATTGATGGATAGATGGACGGATGGATGATAGATTTATAGATGAATGGATGAATAGTTAATGATTAACACTTCCTTTTTGGTGTGGCATTGTGATATTAATCAGTTTTTGGATTATCAGTATTTCCTGTAGTTTTCGTTTTTAGCTGTGCACAGACGTCATAGGAGATTTCAAATGATGAATGACAATCCTGACAGGATAGATCATTAGGTGTTTAAATCACTCTGCGTAATCAAAATAATTGCACCTGCTGCTTAAACAATGCTTGATTAATCAGGGTTCATTTTCTCTCAGTCTCTTGTTTTTTTCTTCCTGTATCTCTCTCTCACCTCCCCCCCTCACTTCTTTCCTACTTTATTTTTCTCTCACCGCAGTAAGGGTGCCGGATATTTTTCATCATGGGCACAACAATAGAACTCCCATCAGGACAGAGAAAGGGTTGTTCCTGAGTCAACTTGGGGTCAAAAGGAAACTTCCAGAGCCCGTTGAAGTTCATGGCATTCAGCAGCACCAGGCGGCTGTCCTTGGTGAAGGTGCCGGGCTGCAGAAAAACAGGGATTGTCCCTGTTAGAAGGACAGGATAACACAGGTAGTGAGGAATCAGTTGTCAGAGAGTGGCTTACACAAAACAGAAAGGATACTTGTTCTCACATGAAGTGAGGGTATGTCTCTGAAACAGCTCATGGGAGTTTTACTTACACAAAAATGTTCTTAGGGCAGAATGAAAAAAAAATCATTGGATGAGAGAGTTAACCAATTGGATTGTATAGAAGGTAGGTCCAAGCAACTAGAAGAGGCAGGACCAACGAATCAGATAACTTGGTCCTGCCTCCTCTAGCTGCTTGGACCCACCTCCTCTACAACTTGATTGGTTGTCTCTCTGAAACCAATACTTTTTTGTTCTGCCCTCAGAACATTTTTGTGTAAGTAAAACTCCCACAAGCTTTGAAACACTGTTTTATACAGAAATTGCCAAAATAATCGATATGGCGAGTTGTGTCAATTTATGTACTTCTGGATAATTTGCTAAGGGAAAACACTTAACTCTACAGTAGCAGTCACTAACCTTATGTACAGTGAGAGCTACTTTTTCCAAGTACTGAGCAACAGTAAAAGTTCTGGAGGGGGGGTAGTCACCTTATGTATATTTTGCCAACCAGGTAGATTTTGGTCTGATTGTCACGATCAACTATGACTGGAAGACTGACCTGCCCATTGTGATCAACTGGTTGCCGACCACTGCTCTACAGGAACACATAGACTGTTCCAAACGAACAAGCAAAATATTCTAGCTTTTGTTTAGGACTTTTGTGCTGGTGCATGACAAACATTCATTGATCTGTGTTATGAAGTGCTAGTCTGCTTGCCTCTCAAAGGATTTTTATTGTATCATTTAAAATATATCACAGTATAGACATGGTAGCTGGCATGGTTCCCAGAGATGTGGCGTGAGTCGGGGTGTCCATCCTCACCTTCAGTTTGCTCTGACACCCAGCTGTTGACAAATGAGAGAGCTTCATTTGGCCTAGAAAAGTCGAGTGGCAATGCGCTACTCTGAAAGCCCTGATCAAGAGCCCAGAGAAAGCCCTTCTCCAGAACCATGTCTTGTTCTACCAGCACCACGCTGACCACCTGTACCGCCTGCTCACTGGACAGCTCAACATGCAGAAGATGTTGTTTTTGGAGGGACATAGGATCTGATGGTTGTTGTAAAGGGAATAGATGCGAGAAGTGAGCAGTAACACAGAAATCAAATTAGAAAAAAGAGTAAATGTTTCCACTGGGCTGTTTGATGTGATTCTGTTCAAAGAGGTCGGTTTCCTTTTAGATGAGTGACCAAGACGCATCTATCTGTAGGTCTGTCTGCTGCTCTGTCTGCAGATTTGCCAGTGGGGTTTTACACTATTGCATATCCTGCATATCTGCAACGGCATGTGGTTACCATAGGTACCATTGCCTACTGCATTAAAACTAATAACCAAAACAATAATGACATTATCCTAACAGTGAAGATCATTAGATACAGTCTGGGAAATTTCAGGTGATAAAAGGAAGAGCTACATAACAATCACCTGAATTTATCACTCATTATAACAGCTTTTTATCTATAAGTTATGCAAGAGAGGTAAGAAGGGTAAGCTGCTCCAGCGCATTGCCGCACCCACCACACGACAAACCAGCTCAGGGATAAGAACCCGAGTGCAGCCAGGCAGCGGGTGATATCTCAGCACCACACTAGGTCAAATGGAATGGAACAGTGTGAAGTTTTTCCAGTGGCTGGAGTACCAGTCCTGCCACCAACCCCCAAGTTTTCCCTGTAAGTTGCAGGGCTGGATATAGATTAACATCATACCCAGGACGAAGCGATTGCAGGTTAAGGGTCTTGCTCAAGGGCCCAACAGAGTAGAATCACTCCTGGCATTCACAGGATTCAAACTGGAAACCTTGCAATTGCTGACACAGATCCCTAGCCTCGGAACCAACACTCCGCCCCAAGTTGTGGCAAGGTTAGGTGATTATTAATATTCATGAGCAGTTGCACTTATTTCACTTAATACCAATACTTACAAAACTGTTGTAACTTTGCATAAAACATTCTAATAATTCATCCATCCACACATTTTTAATAATTGGTTATCCAGTCAGTTACATGGACCTTCTCATACACACATCTCATACAAGAGGCAATGCTTGAAATGGGACGCCAATCCATCACACGAGTAGGTCCCTTGTTAAATATTAATGTGCATGGAGTCTGAATTTCCCAGCATATCCTGTATTAAGTGCAAACTTTGAGGTATTTATAGAACATTGTCAACACAGTCTGTCTTATGGGGGTAGAGGGGTCCTTAGGTTCCCTCACCTTGCAGAGAGTAGCCCAGCCTGGAGGTCAGTGTTGACAATGTCTCACCGGAAGAACCTATCTGTAATATTCCCAGAACAGAGGATGCTCCATTGGGTGAAAATACCAGGTTCTGCCTGAGGGGGTTAAAATAGGAACCAGCGACCAGTCTGGAGTAGATCTGCAGTCCAAAGTCCACCTGCATGTCCGGCATACTGGTGTAAAGTCCCCCCACACACAGGCTGAGGTACAGCAAGACGTAGACACAATGCATTCTGGGAAAAAGTGGGAGGTTGGGAAAAAACAATGGGAGCAGAAAAGATGTATTTTATGCTTGATTTTTAATTTAGTCTGTCTTTCTATAGCACAGAAAAAATCCCAATAAATGGACTGATTTATGAGGTAGTTAAGAATGATTTAAACAGAAAAAAAATCAAAGTATTGCTAGGCCAAGTGCTGGCTGGAGATGATTGAAGGAAACTGGAAAACAGGAACCCAGAGATATGGTACCTGTTAGCCACTAGCTTTTCTTTTTCATGTAGGTCCATCATTGTTATCTTTAATCAGCTGATTATTGTGCATGTCGAGATCACAGCATAGCTTACAGCCAATACTGAAACATGGAACCAAAAAGGAATTTCAGGACAGAAAGTAACTGTGGGTAATGAAACACAGAGAGTGCAATTTACCTTTCAAAGCTGAATCAATGGAGGTCCTGCAGCCTTCTGGCACTGAGATTCTGCTTTCAGAATATTTTCCTACCTTATATAGAAGCTGAAAAACACTCCCCACCACTGACCCCCCACCCCACAGTGCGTACTCAAACATAACTACAACAACAGTGATATGCTTTGAAGTCATCTTATTGTACATGTAATCACACAGACACTAGTGTTATCTGACAGGGTCACACGCACACAGACAGAGGGTTCTGCTGGGCATTGGAAGGTGTCCCATTTTCCACCCCCCCAGTTATCTCTGGCATACATTCAGATAAACACGCTGACTCATCACTGCCCTCACAGCCCAATCTTTCACCCCCCTGAACTGCCATCCCACAGGACCGATCCTACCTCAGAGCCAGCTCTCTGAGGTCTTGACTGGCCATACTGCTGCTTCAGAACATATCACTGGGATGCTGGAGAAGTGGCCTGTAAATGATATGACTCTCTGTGGTTAGTTATGAAAAGCTATGAAAGTCCCGACCAACACATGGATGCAAGCTATGCTTCAGCAATGGACCTGCCCGGTTACATACAGGCCTTACTGTTTTTCCTGGAGATCAATTTACTTATTAAGAGGCAGAAACCTGTGTGTCTCAACCACAAAAATGCTCAGTCTCTGACCATAGCACTCATACATACTGATATACAGAGTTACCTAAGAGCATCTCTTGCAATACCGTATACCACGTGGAAAAATAATTTAATAAGGTCAGATCTTAAGTTTGTGGATCTAGTGAGGTTGCCTTGGCTATAGTACCCAAATGTGCTGTGTATAAACAGGACACAGTGTACAGTTAACTGTATAATAAACTGGCATAAAAAGAATGCATATTGCAGTTATTCAGGCTTTAGTGTCGCATTGCTTTTGTCAATCTGCATTGAGTGAAAAACATGACTGTAATGCAAGTACATGCAAAATACTCCCCATACGATGTAAGGAAAGCAAAACATACAAACGTGTATAAAAGTATATCTCAAATAAAGATAAATGATAAACCTGAAAAATGATTAAAAGATGAACTTGAGAGCTATTAGTTCCAGGAGCATAAGACAATTTGTTCCTAGAATGGCTGTGGATGCCATGTATCTGTTGACGATAAGGCAGAAGATGAGGGTCAGGTCATCAAGTATTTTCAGGCAGGCTCAGTGAGAGATGTTGGACAACTGTCCAGATATTCCATCTTCCATCACCATGGTGATTGCTAAAAGGAAAGTACTGGATTATAAGGTGTAGGGGAGAAAGCCTCTCTTAGCTTTGAAAAGAGCATATCTTTTATCATAATTTATCCAAATCGGTCATTTTTTAAATTCATTTTTACAAGTTGATATGTGTACTGTAAAATACACTGACAGCCCAGTCAAAGCAACAGCAACCTTAAGTTCTTGTGTTTAGCCAGTCCGCATTCATTTACATTCTGGTAGGTATATATTCGTTTACATATCCACTTTATTTGTGTTTACTGAGTGCACATTTTAGATAATTTCACATTTCTAATTTTTTCACTTCATTGATTTCAAAACAGATAATGTGGAATACTCTGTTGACACCAGAAAGGCCTTTGGAACAGAGCAGCCACAGGGTAACAAATTCCTTTTATAGGTATGCATTTAGAACATCTGCTGTGTTGTTTATGGGAACAGGCACAGAAATTGACTCTGGAAACCTGAACACATATCTCCCCGTTACCATGGGCAACAGATACGGAACGCTCCAGAAAAAGTAGAAGAAGAAAAAAAACAAGAGAATTAAACACTGCAATTTGCACAAACAGTTTTTGTGCTGTGACAGAACTCCATTTGCTCAAATATTAGATGCACAGTGACATCTATGATAGACTGCAACTCACTGAAGAGCACTATGACATTTTTCACCTCCAGCCTCCTCTGCAGGTGTGAGTCCTCTGATTTACAGCGAGCTCAAACCTTTTGTGCTCCGTTTCTGTGCTTGTTTATGGCTCCTCGGGTGATATAATGCATGGTTACACTTACAGTTTAAGATGCACCTCAAAGCACAGATCAATACCTGTAAGCCAGGTGAAATTTACCAAGGCAGGGAACATAGACTGTATGCCAAGAAATGTTCGAACTTCAAACAAAATTTTTTTGCCATTCCTGCTTTTTGAGATATTCGACTTCGACTCATCTACATGTCAAACTACATATTTGAATAGCATTAATTCTGCATATCTGATAACCAGTTCAGAGAACCTTATTTGCTTTTGTTCCGCTAGAAAAAAATTCTAAAATCTAGCAGGTAACAAACTTTTTTTTCTTCCCCCGCAACTACTTTTCACAAAATCTTTCCAATCGCTGCGGATATGGGAGCCGAAGGTAGACCGGCTGAGAGTAACGTGGGGAACCACAATGATGAGAGAGCGAGTTACGCTTATACGTATTTGTCGGGCCTTTGT
>JAAGVU020000038.1:11127801-11140927 GCA_011763525.2 Mormyrus iriodes
GACCGGCTGAGAGTAACGTGGGGAACCACAATGATGAGAGAGCGAGTTACGCTTATACGTATTTGTCGGGCCTTTGTTTAAAGTCAGTCCATAGTGAGATATATACTGCTGCTTAAATACTTAATAATGATACTGTACGAGGCATTGATCTGAGGAAGGGTGACACACAAAAGCACATTCCCCAAATACCCACAACACGGGAGGGAACACAGCAGCATCTATACATGCGTCGCTTAAGGACATTGATACGTGCTGAACAGGGGCGTTTGCCTGGGGCTTGTGGTTTTTTTTCCCTTGAAGGACGATCGGCATCGGTGCTAAAGTACTCGTGGCTATAGCCCAGAGTGATCGGACATAACGACGCCCATGGTTCTGAGAAATGCGTCAGCTGTCAGCGTACTTAGCGGCATGCTGTTTTACGATAAACATTTTTTTATAACTAGAAAGAGCATATTATAAAATAACGATAAAAGTACAGTTTGATAAATACATAAACCAGTAACATAGTTGTTTATTATCACTGTAAGGTACTAATAATAATTGTATGTGGTATACTTTAATCCGACTGGCAGCGCAGTAGACTTGTTTACACCAGCATGAACACGAACACGTGAGTAATGCGTTGCGCTACGACATTTTTCGACTCCATTATAATCTGTACTATAATGGGACCACCGTCGTATATGCGGTCCGTCGTTGACCGAAACAGCTATTGTTATCACTGAGCTCTTGGCACAAGTCATAAAACAACATAATTCACATATAGAGAGGTTCTATCAGCCAGATCCAGATGGTCGCTGTTCCCTGCACGTTCCGCATTTTCATATAATTTATGTTTATTTGTTTGTTTATGCTTCAGTACGGTGAACCTTAAACTGTAAATAAAGAAAACTTTGCGCTTCATACACCTGTTTAAATTGAGCACTGTGCTACATAAAAATGCTATACGTTGGGCCTGAGGTGGGAAGGTGTCTCAGGGCCAGGTCGGGTTACCATAGCAATTGATGTGCCTACAGACACATTATTAAAATCCAGGTGGCCCTGATTACACTAAGTACCTTGTTAAAAACCAAATAGGGCCAGCTAGGCACTTCTGAGAAATAACTATAGGAAGCCTGAGGTGTGTGTATGTGTGTGCTTGGGTGTGTTTGGGAAGAGCCAAACACACCCAATATATATACCCAATATATATACCAAACCAAATATAGTGGGAAATAATATCTTTGAAATTAGTTATGAAATGTGTGATACAGCTAATGAAACTGTTGTTCTCATTGCCAAGGTTGTCTGGATTACATGTATGACATAAACATCTTTCTTTTGATAATCTTTGTCCTTGTACTTTTTTCATGCTTATGTGCAATGTACAGTAACTACCCTCATGTTTCCATCCCTACTGGGTGTAAAGTTTAGTAATTCTGAAACAGAGAAACAACAACTTATGCACCCCTCTGCCATCTGCTTTGTACTGGTAGCTATATACTGGAAAATAATCACAATCCCTTATTCTTGATATCTGTCTTTGTTTGAACCTTTCTGAGGTACTGGACAAAAACGTCTTCTTCCAGGAAGGTACGCTTTTGATGTTTTACTTTCAATTACATTTACCTCTACTAAAACAATTACACAAGTTATGTATTTGTTATATTCTGATTTTTATAAACCCAATAACCCTATACAAAGCATATTTTGGTTTTATGAAGCGGGAATGCTTTTTTTTCCACAAGCATGGTAAGGTCTGACGAAATAACCAGCGGATATTAGCTAAATGAGCCAGGGTAGGTATTACATAAGCTCCAGCATTGTGCTTAGCTTGGTGGGTTTTCGTACGTTTGTCTGTTTATATTCGACCACGGCTGCTCAGAGAACTGAGACGTACGAAAGACAAATGCATTTTAAAAAATGATGAATATCGTAAGGATACGAGGCTACATATGGTGTAGGCTGTTAGCGAATTTGAACACTTTGACCACGATTTAGTAATATCGGGGCTCGGAAAAGCACCATGAAAGGTTTACTTGCTTGGGAAACTGTCATTTGCGCAACATGGCATACGTGGGCACCGTACTGTGAAACGGCTAATCTCCAAACCTTTGATTAACTGGTAATAAAACACCTGCATATATTTACAGTGCACACTATACATCATTCCCTTCCATCACATTCAGTAAAATGTAGATTGTATTTTATGGATCATTCGACCTTTTCTATCTTACTTCAGTGGACACCAAAACAACCCTATTGTTTCTCACATCAAAAATAAAAGCTGTGCTTACTTTTTGCATGACTCGTTTTATTTTCGTATTCTGGGGTTTTTGCCCAACTAGAATGTTTAAAGAGCGACGATTATTTTCACTGCTATTATTACCATTATTTCGCAGAGCGTGAAGTGGGAGCGCAAATCAATTCGACGGTTTCCACGGTGACGCAAGGAGCTCAATGGACAACCATGAAGAGAATGTATAATAACCTACATAAAAATCATGAAAAGAACAGAAAATTGACCGCCGAAGGGTTTTTATGTTACAAATGACATCCAGTAAACTGTTATAGTGAACGTCATACTCGTGACTCATCTCAAGTTCTCTGTGCACCCGCTCTGTAGTTCACACCAAGGTTTACATGGCGAGAAACATTAACTTTTTTTTTTATTTTATCTAAAAACACAACAACAAACAGCAGTAGCAACAATGCACTTCTATATATTTCTGAGAAATCACCCTTTCGCCACAGGCACCTACACTTACTTCCACGCCAGAAGGGCCTCGCTCGCTTGTCTCACTGTTCATTTTAAAAGGGTGCTGTACCCCTGAGTTAATGGCGTGCAGAGATGCAAAGGCATTCACTAAGTGTGTGGTTATGTCCTAATCCTAAAAAAAAAACGAAATTCCGCAGGAACCGTTTTTTTGTTTCATTTGGTTTTGGGTTATGATTAAAAATATGCAATTGTCGTATTCTGGGTTAGATTATACTATTCACGAAGCACATAGCTTTGAACTAACAAAAAATTACGTTTTTACAAAGCAACGCTAGAAGACGTTTGCTTCTCATTGATATTTGGCTCCATCTTGTGCCTAAAATAGAAACTGAAAAGATTTCAACCGCCGCCCGAAAATATTGGACAGTAGGTCGGATATATGCGAAACCGTGAAATCTCTCTAATTTTTGTCTGTGGACTGGTTGTGGGTCAGAGGAATTCCTTGTACTAAATTCTTTCTTTCAAAAAATCTGACAGCCTTAATCGGAAATTTAAAAAGAGATTTTTGAGGGTGCCTTGTACCGATTAGAAAGCAAACGATACATTTTTATCTTTTTAGTGTTCTTTACCGTAACACATTCTGTCAAATAGATCTGCTCAATGATTAGTAGCCAATGGAATGATTAAGCAATATAAGAGCTGCACTTATTTCTAGAATTATAGCAGCACCATTAACTAGACAGATACATGCATTGAGACAATTCAGATTTAACACAGAGGTCCAGAGTGGTAGAAAGTTACACATCAGCGTTGATCAGGGTTAGAATTCCGCACCTATAACATTTGCGGTAAGTCGGCAAAACGATCAACAACGCTGCGAGCAGGGTTCGAACCTGCGCGGGGAGACCCCATTGGATTTCAAGTCCAACGCCTTAACCACTCGGCCATCGCAGCGAACCGTCCTAATTTGTTCTTTGTGAATTTAAAAATGTAATGCTTAACATGGGACCTTTTTCTCAGTACTATTAATCATTATGTAAACAATAATGCGATGGGTGCTGAAGCATTAATAAAAGGAAACTTATCATCCTGAGAATGTTTGTAGCAAAACAGAGGTTCCGAAATTTGTTCCCGAAAGTTCAGCCTGCATGCATATTTATGAACTGCCTGCGCACTATTTTATGTTTCTCGCACTGTGCTTCCCTGTCGGTGAAATGAGCTACATCCGGTAATCAGATTCCTTCTCCACCTTCACGAAACTCTCGACTCATCGGTTTCAGAAACACCTCCATGGGCGTCGTTAGGTTCAGTCATTCGGGGTCCGATGCCAATCTTTCTTCAAAAAAGAAAAAAAGCTGTGAAGTCCCACGTAAACTTGACTTATCGCCTGGTCTTTTTAATAGCTACAAACTCCCGTATTGCTTAATATTATTCCATGTTCCCTGAATGCTTTTAATGTTGCACTTTCTGTTGATTGAATGTTTCTTATTGGGTTCTTGCTTTGTTTAGATAGAAGATGCGGTTTAGCTCGTGCTCCAGTTCTGCTTACACTGGCATTCACTGTAAACAGCCGAGCTGTGCTGATGCCTGGTCGACTCCTCACTTGTACATCACTTTGGACAAAATCGTCTGCTTTTTAAATAAATGAATATGGACTGGTTAATTTAACAAATTTAAACCTTTCTCAGTATCTGGTATGGAGTAAATGGAAAATTTCTTATTTAAAGCCAGTCAAAGTAGAAGAGACAATTTTCTAAATTTTTGCATTAATTCTAGTTCCTCAGTAGTGGAATACGACCGGGGAGGAAGAAAATGCGCGTGCGCAGGTGCGTGTGGGGATGTAGCTCAGTGGTAGAGCGCATGCTTCGCATGTATGAGGTCCCGGGTTCAATCCCCGTCATCTCCAAATGACTTTTGGCCACTTTCGTTTAAAGGCGATTGATCTCTTATCACTACAATAAGTAACACAAAAAAGCACCACGGTCGATCCTTCGGCATCGATGTATCGCGTGACTGGCGTATTACAAAAAAGGGACTTTTCTGGGAGTTAAAAGCTGCGAACGACGCGCAAGGGCTTTAGTAATTCATTAATGTATAAACTTTGTGTAGAGTGCTGGTTTGGAGGACGCCAAGCACGTTTACTGCAGCCTCTCACGTGATACCTGGCAGTGATCTCTCTTCGCTGTGCTTGCATGCTTGCCAAGGAGTCCATGGGACCAAAAGATTTTACAGGGGCTGTGCCCCTAACCCCTGCGATGTGGAAGGGTCGACTGTATATGCTGTTGCATACCAATGACAACTTGACACTGATTATGGATAAGCAGGGCCAGCTCTACTTTTTCAGGGGCCCTGGGCAGAGATGTTCTTGAGAGGCCCATCCACAAAGAGAAAAATGATTATCATTTAACTTCCTCTGGAACGCAAGTTATTTGGGGAGCCCAGCTAGAGCTGGCCATGTTTCTGCCTGCACATAAAAATTTTATATATCCATTTTAGGTATTTAGCAAGCGCATTTGTCTGAAGTGACATACAAGTGACTTGCAACTTTTTTTTCTGACTTTGTCTGGGGCCCCTTATGCTGACCGAGCTCTACACTATCAGAAGAAAAGAGTACCAATTTGTACCTTTGCTTGTCACTGTGGCTGTACTCTCAAGGGTCTGCCAACTGTACCCTAGATGTAGATTAATGTACCTTTTAGTCTAATTTAAGGTACAGAAATAGACTCTGAGGAACATCTCCAAGGTACAAACAACATTAATATCCTTTCATGCACTCACTCAAGGACTGATCACTCAATACTATCACTGCTGCTGTTGTGTAAAAAGACAATGTATCAAGTCCCACAACTGTTAGTCACTTGCACTTTCTGGGCAAAATTTGCACATTCTTAAGCTGTAAATTGTAACATTGTAAACCTAGAAATACTTTTCTTTGCAAATATAACTTTATTCTCATTTATTTTTATTTTTCTTAACTTAACTTGTAACATTTAATTCTCTGCACAGTCTGGAAAGCTCAGTACAGGGTGCATCTCCCTGCTATTGACTCTTGTTTGGTGTTGTTTAGCGGATCGGATGATTGAAATCTGAAGAAACAAGACATATTGGCAATTTAACAATTTATTCATTTAACAAACAGGAGCCTCAGTAGCGTGTGGAAGAACCATACGCAGCCGCAACAGCCTCCCCATGCTGGTCACCAGCTTGGCCACACACTGCTGTGGGATGGCATCCCATTCTTCACCCAGCACCTGCTGGTTGCCCCTGGGGTAACAGAAGCTCAAAACAAGAGTCAATAGCAGAATCAGCTGTTTGGCTTTGGCAGAGAAGATTTGGCAAGTTTTTCATGGGCACAACCCACATACTCAACTCTGCTGCTCAGCCCACAAATGCATTTTTCTTACAAATGTGGCGCCATTTAAAAGGGAAATAAACAGGCTTTCCAACGGTATAAGATTTATTGCTAAGAAGCATTGTTACAATAAAGAAATAATCGACCAAACACGAATTTCCTTACTTTCTGAGCTAAGTTTCTATTATTATATTATATAACCTAAAATTAGCTAAATCGAAAGCGTTGGGGTCGTTTACAACCCCTACAGACTATTTACAAAGTGATAAAACTGTTAGATGCATATAAATGCGTGTGCAGACTGGGAGAGGGCCAACGCGGACGGCCGATTACGTAGTACGTTGCAAAGACAAATCTGCTATATTTGAGTATAATGTTTTCCACAAAAGTGAAAATAAAAGTCATGTGTTAATTAAATTCTATTTGTTGATATTATTAATTTATACTTCACAGTGAAATAAAGGCAATACATTTTTACCGTGCCGGAGCAGCCCCTCTGAGTATGAGTATCAGCAGTCACCGTCACCCGATCAGGAAGACAGACACGCTCCCCCACCCGGAGGCTAGATGACTATATAAGTGAACCTGCGAATCGAAAGCTATACAGAGAGACACTGGGAAAATAGCCCGTGGTGTAGACAGCGGCTATTACCTGGACTATTTTGGCTTATCTTTCAAACAGCAGGTAAGCAGCTCTGTGCTCCAAACCGGTCGATTTTGACATCCGGATTTTTTCTCGCAAAGTAATCCTGAAATTTATCCCCGTTCAAACGGCGGTTTGGCACAACTGATGGTTAATTGATGGCAACATTTTTCTCATGGTGGTACTGCCCGACTAGGAATTATAACTGCAGTTTAACACCAGAATCGTAGGGTTTTGTTCTAAATAATAACGCTAGAGAATCAACACCATGAAATGCGCCTGATCAGTTGAATCTTGGTGTCAGGTTAAAATAAAGGTTACTGATTTTCATAAACTTGTTTTCTGAATGACTAAAAAAGGACTGAAATGAAGAAATATAACTCAGAAGAGAAGTCGTTAAAAATCCCGTTTGACTGGACGAGTAGAACAACGTTGGCTTTGTGCTATTCTCGGTAATGCCAAGAAAGTCATTTTCAATTCAAATAGGACAGAAGTTCTGTATGTCCGTCGAGATAGTGCATGCAAATGTATTTACATTTGCCCTTTTCCACACAGTATTATAGGATTGCAGCACACAACACTTACTCCACGGTTCCGGTTGTTCCCAGCAGTTCGCTTCTGCTGCAGTTGGGGCTGTGGTGTTTAAATCACCGCGTTTTAATGTGATGTCTGGCGCCCTAGGCTAGATTCTACTGAGCGCTCCCGCCACCAACAACAGAAAACAAATTTTGTCAATTCATTTATATTAAAAAAACATTTCGGTATCACGGTGTCTGGGTGGTAAATAGCTAGCTGGCGTCTGTTTCACAAGAAAAGTAAAATATTAAAACTGGTGAAGTCAGCAGCTCATTAAAGTTCAACATGCATCTAACCGGGGGCAACACGGGGGCTCAGTGTTTAGTAGTGTTGCATGTCGGTTACCGGGTGGTGGTCTGAATCCTGCCTGTGCTACACTGTGTCCAACACGATGATGTACTGGTCCTGAAATACCCACATTTCAATGAGTGTTTTTCATTGTTATTGTTTAGCTTGTTTCTTAGTTATAATCCTCCCATCTTCGATGTGACAAGTCTGCCATTTCTCCAAATTTAATTGCGGAGCTGTGTTGTATGCGTGATCATATGGTTCTTTTGATATCCCTTATTGGGGGGGCGGCCCGCCCTTTAGTCGACATAGGCGATCGCCTAGGCTGCCAATTGATTAGGGGGTGCAATAGAGCGAGCGAAAAAAATAAGTATTTGTGATATGACCGTTATCCACACTCATTTTAATATTTCACTTTTCAAATACCGCATCCAGATACCGTGCTACCGAAAGGTTTTTAATGTAAATGAATTGACAGAATTTGTTTACTGCTGCTGCTGGGGGGAGCGCTCAGCAGAATCTAGCCTATGGCACCAGACCACGAGAGTCGGCCCTGCTTATTGCACTATAGAATATTAAAAGGCTGACTGCAGGCCATACACCTGCAGCTATATGAGCTCTGATGGAGGAGGAGTACCTGGTTACGGTGAGGACGGCGATGATGCCCAACGCCGGGTCCTACGGCATAGCCCAAGTGACGCTCCTCGGTACCCAGGCAGTCAGCCCGACTGTCTCTGTGGGCAATGGGAAGCAGCCACTGACACCTGGTTCAGTGAGTATCCCTTTACAGTGTATGATAGACTTCCATTTTTCAACAACAACAACAACAACAACAGCAACAACAACAATAATAATAATACTGGTAACTGCACGTGGTGACACACAAGCTAGCTATCTAGCTACAATGTCGAGTTATTCAAATTAACGATATAAAGCAATGTACACAAACGACCATCATGAATAGAAATGTTAAGTAGTACAAACATAAAACTTGTTAAATATATGACTTCATAAAACATCTTTCCATTGTTCAATTGGATGTCAAATGCTGTAAGTAGACAGGGCAGGATGAGCGTATTCCATCTCTAGTAAAAAGTCACCATTGCCAAAAACAATGCATGGTTTTCATCAGACAGCTATGAAACGAAAGATCTCTCTTGGAGATGGGGGGTTAGGGTGTTGGCCCAGCCTGCTGGACGCTCTCACCTTGCAGGAATGTGTCATCACTGTGAGGACGAAAAAGTCCCTTGGATCCGTGGCACTGGTGCGCCTGTGTCTGGAGGGCCGGCCTGGCTTCCCTGACTTGGAATGGCTCTGCCAAGGAGTGGAGGTGGCTGCACTGACCCCTGCCCCCGAAGGAAGGCGGCATGTAGAATATTTCCCCTGCAGTAAATGGCTTCGGACAGCAGATGGCAGCATCGTACTGTGGACTAGGCGAGGTTTGAGTTTCGCGCGTTGTTCTTTTGACATTTTGGGGGTTACTTCTAAACATGCACCATAAAAAAATGCATTTTAACTGTGCAATTCTTAAAGATTCTCCTTCACATAGTGATAATTTTATGCTGACTGATGCATTTGCAACCTCTGTTTCTTATTCGTAGTTTGTATCATGAATTTGGAAACTGTGGATATGTTGAAAGATCACAGAGTTCAGGAACTGCAGATCAAGCGGAAATATTTTAGGTACAAGAACTTCCCTTTGTTTTCTGTGCCTGTAAATGTGCTTCATTTTCTCATCGTACCCATAAATGTATTTTCTTTTTCTCCTCACTTGTAAGCATGCTTTGCTCTCAGCCAATGAGCATGCTTTGCTCTCAGCCAATGAGCATGCTTTTCTCTATTGTTGTACCTGTGAACATATTTTATATTCTTTTTACTTGTAAGTGTTCATTACTGTCTCTCTGTTCTTGTGAACCTACTTTGCTGTATCTTACTGGCCAACTCATATTCATTATTGTAAACTAACATTGATGGCATTGTGGTTGAGTGGTCTGAGACAATGATTCTCAACCTGGACCTCAGGGACCCCAAAATAGTCCACATTTTTGCTCCCCAGTCTGGGGGTCCCTGGGGCCCGGGGTGGGAATCACTGGTCTAAGATACAGGATCTAACTGTAAGTCTCCCTGAAAGCCATTTGGCTTATTGCTTATTTTTTCTAGCCGTATCCACTATTTCCCCATTCTACAGGTGGAGCACTTTTGCTGAAGGTGTCCCACACTGTGTGGACATGACAGGTGTGAACCAACTTGGCCCTAACATGAGCTACATGCGTCAAAGGTCTGTGGAGAGGACTTGTATGGGGAAATCTTAAAGTACATGATAAAATATTTGTGTGCCACACTCCAGTGGGAACAATGTATAAAATGGAAGTGACACTGATTTTTCTTGCCTTGCTTAGTGTTAACTTGGGCTAAAAAATATATATATATGCTTACAGCCTCCACCACTTTTATATCATCTCAGCTCAGGTACCAATCTGCTGTATCTCAGGGGGTTTGGGGAAAGGGCATGTTCCTGGTCTAGTCTGGAGGACATGGAGATACTGTTTGCTTATAACACCCAGGGGAACAGCACTGCCAGTAAGTTTGATTCCCTCCCCCATTTGTTTTCTATAGCCTGATGGTCTGTCTGCACCTCCAGCTCATATTTCCTCCTTCAGTGTATCTCCTCCTTCAGTCACTTTATTGATTCCACAGGGAAATTGCTTATGCTACAACTGCACAGACAGACAGACACCATTGGACACGATGAACGCTATATAGCAGGAAGGAAAAGCAATATCAGAAACAGAAGGCAAAGAGAGCTAAATAAAATAGAAAATATAAAAGACGGTATCAAATACACTACAGTATAAACTCTTTGGGAAAAAAGATATATAATCTGTTTTCAATAAAGTACTATATGTGGTTATGTAAATAGTTCCTTATAAAGGGTAAGGGGTAAATTAACTAAAAAAATATATCTATCCACCTTATGAATAATGATCCAGGGCTGGGTCACAGGGGGTGGAGCCTATCTCAGGTAGCAAAGGAAAGACTAAGAGCACATAAAGAAGAGGAAGAGCCTGGCTGGGATGCCGGTCCACTGCACAGTTGCACACTATAGACATTTTAGAGCTGCCAGCTCATTTGTTTAGAGTGTGAGAGGAAATGGAGCAACTTGATGAAATGTCCAAACTTACACACAGGAGAAAGTTTCAATCCCCTGTAGGTGTGAGGTGATGATGCCATCCATCAAGCCACCATGCTGCCCTCCCATAGCTCCTAAAATCTCAAAATGATTACCACAGACTGCTTAATGTGGTAGGCTCCGGACCCCCCGCGAGCCTGAACAGGATAAGCGGTTTCAGAATGTATGGTTGAAGTGGAAGTTCTTCCATCCATCCATCCACCCATCTACTAACCGCCTATTCTGGTCTTGGTCCTTGGGGCCTGTAGCTTATCCCAGACAACACAAGGCTGAGGTACATCCTGCTTGGTTTCTCTGTTTCAGGACACGTACACACAGTTATACACTATGGACAATTTAGAAGCATCAGTTAACCTAGCTCAATGTCTTTGTACTGTGGAAGGAAATTGGAGAACCAGAAGGTAGCTTGCATGATATGGGGAAAATAGACATGTTCCACACACTCAGAACAGATGCAAGATTGAAACCTCCAGTGCTGGAGGTGTAAAGCAGTGGTGCTACCCAATAGGCCACCCAACTCAGCGCTTTAAAACAACAACATGTCCCATAACTAATGTTGGACAAAGTGACACCCCATGAACCATTTGCTGTATTTTCTGACCCCACTAGATGGTGCTCTCTGTTCAAAAAAGGTCACAAAGCATGCCCCAAAGCAAACAAAGAGCACCAGGTATTGGGGTGAAAAAATACAACAAATAGTTCATGAGGCATCATTTTGTCCATCACTACCCATAACTTCATCAAATGATTTAAGACTAGCCGAGTTGGTTTGACTCATATTTTCATGTTTTGTGTGACTGTGTACCCTACTCCACAACTAAGGCTTCCATTGCTGTCCAGCAAATAGCAAAGCTTCTACTCAACTTTTTGTCCATATGGCTGATTCTCAGAGTATGTCCTTGCTCACTGGAAGGAGGATTCCTTTTTTGGCTACCAGTGTCTCAATGGCTGCAACCCTCTCATGCTTCATCGGATCCAACATGTCCCACCCAACCTGTCTGTCACACCTGACATACTCCAACCCTTCCTGCCTGAAGGATCATCATTGGAGCAGGAAATAAAGGTGTGTCTTTCTTGTACATGTGCGATTTGATGCTGTTTAGGAAAACACTGTATCAGCTAGGGATGAAATGGTTACCGTTTTCATGGTAAATCACGGTAAAATTCCCGATGGTTGGTATTACCATTTCAAAATGTAATTATCATTAAAACCAAGGATAATTACCACACTTTGAAAAATTCATGTTAAATACCATCCAACCAAAGTTAGCAATAGTCTCCCAGAGGCAGGTGCGCAGACGTATCATGCAGCATGGGTTTGTTTTGTGTCAGTGAAAACATAGTGGAAGGCAGTGACAGCGCTCTGGAGATTTTAAATGTTGATGTGCATTTTATATGTTTTTCATATGTTCACATAACATATAAGCTATGTTATTATTTGAATATTTATGCAAACAAAAGGTGCATAGTGCTGATAATTGTCTTTGTGGTTTCAATATAAAACTTGGTGAAATGATTAAAGTTTCTGTATCAGTACTTTTTTGAACATTTTCAGCACATTATAACAATACTAAGATTATACTGATAAACCGTGATAATTTTGGTCACTTTAATCATATTAAATTTTCGTACTGTTTCATCTCCAGTATCAGCCTTCACTGTGCTGTAAGGCAAACTATGGATGATGATTATTTAATGTTCTTTTGTATACTGCAGCTAGGAACTATTTTCCTCCTTGATTACAAATTGCTGGAAGGTGTCCCGGCTAACATAGTCAATGGCAAACAACAGCACCTAGCAGCCCCTCTCTGCCTTCTACACTGTGACCACCAGGGTGCACTAAAACCAATTGCAATTCAGGTACTTGGAATAAGTCCAAATTTCCTGTTTTTCTACTTTAGGATTATTCCTAATATTCTGCCCTAAATTTGTCATAAATGTATGCAGGTGCAACAGACTCCTGGTCCTCGAAATCCAGTGTTTGTTCCCTCTGACCCTGAACTGGACTGGCTGCTGGCAAAGGCCTGGGTTCGCTGCGCGGACTTCCAGTGCCATCAGCTGGTTTCTCATTTCCTGCGCACCCACATCCTGGGGGAAGTTTATTGCATCGCCACCCTCAGGCAGCTCCCAGAAATACACCCTTTATACCAGGTATGTGCATAAATGTATGTATCTGCGGGTAGCGAAATTTTACTTATCTTTTGAATGAATGAATGTTACATTTATATAGTGCTTTTCAAGACACCCAAAGTGCTGTTTACAGAGCCAATGGGAAGCCACTTCAACCCCCACCGCTGTGTAACACCCACCTGGATGATGCGACAGCAGCCATTCTGCACCAGTACGCTCACCACACAGTAGCTAAGGTGGTGAAGGGGC
>JAAGVU020000038.1:11141027-11166670 GCA_011763525.2 Mormyrus iriodes
ATGATGCGACAGCAGCCATTCTGCACCAGTACGCTCACCACACAGTAGCTAAGGTGGTGAAGGGGCAGGAGAGAATTCACCAATTTGATATAGGGGATGATTAGGAGGCCAGATTTGAAAGGGCCACAGTGGGCAATATTAGCCAGGACCACGGGGTACCACCCCTACTCTTTTCGAAAGATGCCCAGGGATCTTTTATGACCTTAGAGAGTCAAGACCTCGGTTTTACGTCTCATCCGAAGGATGATTGTCAAATCATTTTCCAATAGCAAGTCGCTGGATCACAATAGGACTCATTCATGTGATATATGTATAATTCTATTACAAATAGCAGAAATCAAAATAAAACACAAACATAATATTAAAATTGGCATCCAATCCTGGATGTACCCCATCCTTGTGCCCTTTGCTACCTGGGGTAGCTTTCAACCTCCCCTCCAATCCTGACCAGGATAAGCAGTTAGACAATTAGGGATAATACTGAAAAGAATCTGGGTCTTTGTATTACTATACTATTATTATAACTACCTAAAGAGAGGGAGAGAACAAGAAGCATGTTAATAAGAGTGGGAGAAAGGGCAGATTAGATGGCATCCCATCATGGAGTCCTACATTTTAAGGGCTGTCCAATAAAAAACAACTCTGTCCCTAACTTGTAAATATGTTGCAGGTGTGTATTAAATCTCTTTATTACTCAGCAGGTAATTTTTGAATCCAGGTCCCAAATTCTACGTTTATATCAAGCCCTTCACTTATGGAACAACTATATTCTTCTAATTTTGCTAGCATAGTTTACAGACAAACGTGGCATTAGGTATGCTATGTGGCTAAAAGTATGTGAACACCAGCTTGTTCAAACTCTCATCCTGAAATTAAGGGCACTAATATGAGGTGGGGTCCCTGCTTTGTTGCTTTAATAGCCTCTACTCTTGTGGGAAGCTACTCTCTTCTGTTGGAACATTCCTGTTGGGGGTCACTGCCGTTCAGGTTGGCTATTGATGATGTGTTATCAGGTCCTTTTCTGTGCGTTTGTCCAGCCACCTCGCAAATGAACTTGCTCTCAGCTGTTGCCACTTTACTAGGGGTGACCAGCACAGAAATTGGCAAACTGATTTATTGGAAATATATCATTCCATCATGGAAAATCACTATACTCTATTGTGCAAACACCCATTCTGCTGCTAATGTTTATTGCTGAAGACTGCATGGCTGTGTGCTTAATTATACACAGGTGTCAGTAATGGGTGTGGCTTAATTATACACAGGTGTTGGTAATGGGTGTGGCTTAATTATACACAGGTGTCGGTGATGGGTGTGGCTTAATTATACACAGGTGTCTATAATAGGTGTAGCTTAATTATACACAGGTGTCAGTGATGGGTTTGGCTTAATTAACCATTATTAGGGGTGTCTACGTACCTTTAGCCATATACTTTATATTAAACCTGTATCTCAATTATGGTGACATATGTGGAGAGGCATTTAAAATAGAAAGTCATATAGAGATGCACGCCACTTTCTTGTTAAACATATATTCAAAATATTTGATGGTTATTCTGGACTAGGATTCGGTTGGCAGTGCTTATATCTGTCACTTGGGCTTAGAGGCTGCCACATGTGAGTTTCTTATTGTAGCAGCCAGGAATTTTTCCTAAATTGTTACTTCTACTTTGAAGCACCATAAAAGACCATAAAGGCCTAATTGTGCTATTCATTAAGTTTTTATTATATTATTATTTATGTGTAATTTATTACACATAACATAATATATGGACCTCTATGGTTTGATTTCTTTGTATGTGTGGATTGGATGGATTGTTATCGACATCCGGTGAGAATTTCATGCCAATAGCACCTTTAGAAATATATTTACTTAGAAAATTTGTGATGTATTCAATACTTATTTTCCCCGCTGTATATGGCACCCTCCTAAGCTGCTTGAAAAACACTTAACAAAGATTTCACCAGAACAGCATTATAGATGTACAAAACAGCCAATGACGCACAGGAATGAAAAGTAGAGAGCAAAGAAAAGAGAAACTCCCCTGATCGTTATTTACGGTCTATTAAAAGTATGCAGCAGAACATACAGCAGCATTAGAACCGTTATATAACAGTCAGATTAAAATAGTAGAACTTTTAGATTGAACTACTGTGTGAGTTTGATGCTGAGCTCTTGATGGCTGGTTTATGGTGTCCTAGCTTCTGATGCCACATATCCGGACAACCCTGCAGATCAACATCCAGGCGCGGACATCCCTCCTGGCTCCTGGCGGAGTCTTTGACAAGGTCTCTTAAAATGTGCTTGTGTGTTAAAGTCCGAGCTGTCTAAGACTGTGTGTTTATCTGAGATTTGTTTTGAGTGGGAAAGCAGTGTGAAGTCTCCATAATGCCTGAAAAAAACATTTGTAAATCTTGAATATGTTTACACTGTGTGTGTGTGTCTGTATGTGTCAACTAGTCCATCGGCTGCGGCCTAAAGGGAATTCCGGTTTTGCTGCGGAATGCCATGCAGCAGCTGACCTACCGCTGTCTGTGTGTGCCTGACGATTTGGAGGACCGGGGAGTAGCTTCACTGCCCCAGAGCTACTATGCACAGGATGCCCTAAGAGTGTGGGCCTCCCTCCACAGGTAAGATGGGGGTGATCGTAAAGAATGATGGCTAAGGGAAATGATTGTGATGTGCTGCCTGTTCCTCATTCACAGTGCAGGTTATACATTTGGCCAGTGAGAACTGTATTTTCCTCCCTGATCACTTCCAGCCAATGGACAGGTGGCTAAATCTAAGAGCATAAATCCCATTGATTATAACTATGTGCAGTTACTGGATAAACTGGGCTTGCAACCAAAATCTCTGACAATTTAAGTTCTGAGTACATTCGCATATATATCGAGAACCATTTTCTCTCTTCAGTGATATGCAGTCTCCAAATGTAGCTGGATGATAGTTTTTGAAAACAAAGATATGAAAAATGCACATATACACTAGTGGCCAAAATTGCGGAGACACTTCTTGTTTCAGAGATTGTAGAACTTTATTCCAGTAACTTCAGTTCCTGATTTAATCGTCCAACGTATGATGTTTGTAACATTTTTTGATTGTTTATAATCATTACTGCTAGTATTCGCGTTGTAATTTTTAAAGCAACGTACCAATCATGTTAGGTGTTTCCACAATTTTGGCCACTAGTGTACAGGTGTCAGTGGCTGGTAGCTGGTTTTCTGCCAGAACTCACTCATAGTCAATGTAGTCAAGTTCATAGACCAAGTAGTAAAGTCAAAATGCTAGGAGTCCCACCAGGCAACTCCAATATCTCCACCAAATCTAAATATTTCCCACACTTATTTACTCTTGATAGATTATATTCACTGCATGATACTGACCGATTACAATAAAAACAATGCTGTTCCCTCTCAGAAAAGAGAGCGCATATGTGATTACTGGGTGTCCACTGCACATGAGACAGCCGTTCTCATAACCTTGCTAACCGATATAAACAGGTACGGTACGAAAAAGGATTTCAGAATTTTCTCTTAAGTTTCACTTAGCTCTATCTCAGCTAGACTCAAGTTTGAAGACCCATAAACTAGGATCCTTTGTATATAGAACAAAATTGCAATGTCCCATTGCATAAACCACGTCTGGGATCTGTGCACTCTCTAGCCTACAGCCTATTTGTTACTAATTAACTCATAATGAATAATTTTTAAGCACACTGTAGATTTCAGGTCATTAAGAATAATAGTTAAGCATGAGATTAATGTAAATCCCCAAGTCACAGCTGATTAGTCTGAGGTTATTCATCGGAAATTTAAGATTCCATAATTGCATGTTGATCTTCATTTCCAGCTTTGTGTCTAGCTGGGTGGACCTGTACTACGACAGTAACTCCAAGGTTGAACAGGACATGGAGTTACAGACCTGGATTCGGGAGATCTTCACACATGGTTTTCTGGAATTCAGTCAGTCAGGTCAGTCTCTTATTGTAGGATTCCATGTCTGAAAATATTGTAAAACTGAAAGTCACCTAACTTTAAAGTGTGATTTCTTTTTTGTTACTATTTGACTATTTTTGATTAAACTTAATAATTGTATCAACTGTTAATGTTCCCAGTAGACAAAAAGAAAGAGCTAAGTATGATGGGGACATAAAAACATGTTAAAATGACCCTTGTCATCCTATCTCATATATATTAACTTGCAGTTTTGATTCCCAGGTGTTCCACAGTCCTTCCAGACTAAAATGGAACTCAGCAAGTTTGTTACCATGATAATTTTCTCCTGTTCAGCACTGCATGCTGCAGTCAACTTCTCGCAGGTGGGTGAAACTTCCCATTCGTTATGGCTCCTACTGGCTATACATCAGTTTTCAACTCCATCAGCATCTAATGTGAACAAGAAAACAGGCTTGGTGTAGACCAGAGAGATAGATTGAAGTGCTTAATATACGGAAGGGTGTGTAACGGTAATCCTTGGTGGTTAGAGTACTTGTCGGAGATCTTGTGCAGACAAGTAAGGGTAACAAAAGATCGCAGAGTAGTTGTGGAACTGCAGTTATAATGGAATATGGTAGAAAAGTGACCACAGGACATCAGGGAATTAAGAGCTAATATGCTAATTGCTCATACATTGCTTGGAACTGTAGTTTTGGATTTATTTTCCAGAAGTCTGATCTTGGAATCACTGAAACCAAAAACTAGATATATGATGAACAGAGGCACTTTAATGCATGGGCTTACCCAGGCTGGAGCCCAGGGGCCTCTGCTAAAATATGCCTTCAACTAACCTTATTTAATAAAATTTTGAACCTGGAGTTGCCATCTGGTCTGTATTTCACTGATCCTTCCCCTAAGGATTTTTAAAATCTCCTCAAATAGCCCAGGGGTCTCTGACCATGTTAATGTTGATGATCCTGCTGACTATTACTGATGGACAAAATGACGCCTCATGAACCATTTGCTGGAATGGTGCTCTCTGTTCAAAAAAGGGCATAAAGCATGCCCCAAAGCAAACCAAGAGCGCCGCCTAGTGGGGTCAAAAATACAGCAAATGGTTCATGAGGCATCATTTTGTCCATCACTACTGACTACATACTGATAGTACCTATAACCAATCAGATTAATCATTGTAGCTATAAAGCTCTCATTGATGTTGCCACTCCATCCAATTCCTTGATTGTGTTCATGTATTATGAGACTTGGCACTGCAAGCACAAACATGTTAATGGAATTTCTGTGTGGGCGGGGGGGAAATCTTAGACATGTGGACATTAAACCAACCAAACCATTTCTCTGCCCAACATGTCCCCAGCTGGAATTTAGCCTGTGGATGCCCAACAGCCCGCCATCAATGAATCACCCTCCACCCCAAACCAAGGGATCTGTAACACTGGATGACTTTCTGTCGATCCTGCCAGACGTCAACGTGACATGCAGTGTCCTGGTTACCCTGTCTCTGCTATCTCAACCAGGAGTAGACTTTGTAAGTTTGATCAGTTATGCCCAAGAGGTTAGCTAGTTATAAAGAAACTTACCCACATTCAGGTAGGTGGCCCTTATAGTAACTCCACAAACACATTGCAACGTTCATAACATTTAGAACACCAATTAAGAAGAATCAGAAACAAAATTCTACAAATCACGGCACTGAACAAAGACCAGACTGTTCTATCAGGTCCTAAAATACATCTTCATTTAGCATTAACGAACCAAACATCATGCTCAATTTCATTTTCCTTTTCTACCAGATCCCTCTGTGCCAGTACCGTGAGGAGCACTTCAGCAGTGATGCCCCCCGCAGGCTGGTGGAAGCACTGCAGAGGGAACTGAAATCCATTTCTGCAGAGATAGTGGAGAGAAACCGTCAACTGGACCTGCCATACCCCTATCTTTCTCCAGACCGCATTGAGAACAGCGTGACCATCTGAGTCACAACTACCAGTGTCTTGTCAGAAGTGCCAATGAAGCATTGCATCCCGAATCCACTATTAATTTGAACCACTTAAATACCTTTTCTAAGAGCTTTTTCTACGTTTTTTTTATGCTGTTGTGTTTTATTAGGCTGTACCTCAAATGGATTGGCTGTACTGCGAATGAAGTGCACTGAATACTTTTGAATCATGCTTATTGGATACATATTATATTCATTTTAGCAGATGATTTTCTACCTTTAAACTGCATTAAAAGGACATAATTATAAAAAGGTATTTCTGTTCATTCATTCGCCGTTCAAGGTTTGCCACTGTGCTAGTACAATGACATGGATAGTCACTTTCCATAAGCCATGTAATGTGAAGAAAAGACAACACTATTTACGATATGCAATAAAACTACAGTATAAGTGATGGAAGTGTAAAAAGCAGTGATTATTCATTTATGATGGGAAGGTGACATACAGGATAGAAACGGGAGTATTGCACATGACAGTACGAATTGCTTGTTTCATGTGTCCATTATTGCCCATAGAAATGAATTTACCCTGGAAGTGCAATACTGTTGAATGAGCAGCAACTAGTATCAGTTGCGTAAAGGAACATATCGGCCTTTGCGGCTGATTCCTCCCATGGTTTCTTCCTGTGAGGGAGTTTTCCCACTATTACTTCTGGATTACGCTTTTACTTTTACACTTTTACGCTTTTACACTATTACTTATGCTCTGGGGGCTTTGGGCAGGGATAATGTAAAGCTTTGAGAAAATGTAATGCTGTGAAAATTAGCTATATAAAAACAAATTCCATCCATCCATTCATTTTCTATAACCGCTTATTCCATATGGGTCGCGGAGTCTATCCCGGAAACTGCGGGCGCAAGGCAGGGAACAACTCACACACCATTCACGCACACCTACGGGCATTTAGCTTGTAGGCATGTTTTTGGACTGTACCCGGAGGGAACCCCACGACGACACGGGGAGAACATGCAAACTCTACACACCTGGAACCCGGGCGGAGACGCGAACCCCGATCCTAGAGGTGTGCGGTAACAGTGCTAACCACTGCACCACCGTGCCGCCCTATAAAAACAAATTGATTTATTGAAATTAATATAAACCAGCTGTAGCTTGGATAAGTAATCTTGGGTAGAGGGTTCCCCAAAGAGCGAGCATACTAGTAGATTAGTTACTGTCTATAACGCGCTTTATGAAAGTAAGCGTAACGGTACGATCTGGGAGCCGCAGATCAAGCTACTGGCTGTACTGGGCCGTGCCGCATCAAACCGGCAGTTCGATGCCGTTCCTCAGTATGCCTTAAACCAGGGACGGCGTTTTTAAAAGCGACGCTGCGAGCAGGGTTCGAACCTGCGCGGGGAGACCCCATTGGATTTCGAGTCCAACGCCTTAACCACTCGGCCATCGCAGCTGGGTCGGTGGCCTGTCAGTCCTCTTGATGCATGCCCCGACGTAAAAGCTTTCGCTGGGATTTGGTGGCGCTTCCAGTCGGTTTATGACCGTACAACGGGGGGTATCAATTCAATTCAATTTATTTTTATATAGCGCCTTTCACAACAGAGTTGCCCCAAAGCGCTTTACGTGATATTGAGAGAGGTATCAGTTTCCCATCTGTTTTTTTTTACGGATTATTGTCGTGCATCTAAACTAGAACCTTTTGTGTAGAGACTCTATAGCTTCATTTGTGTGTGCACATTTTGCCATTTATGATTTTAATTCGTAATTATTAGGGTTTTGAACACAGAAGTCCGCGTATTACGACCATCACCACCAGCTCCGGGTCAGCACATGGTGTAGTTTAATCAATAATATGAAATAATAAATATACACAAAGTTTCAGGATGCGTTAGCACACGTTTTCTCTATGTTAGATGCATTTCTGAATTTCGTGAGGCACCAATCAACTTTCAACTCTGACGTCATGTGTGCTGTTGCCCAGCGATGCTTACTCTTAATCCCGCCGTTCCACATCAATACAATAACATGGCAAGAGAGAATAACTGGTTAAACAGATACTTTGCTGAGTAAGAAAAAAAAATAAGACGGATGATGCACGGATGCCATCTTTGGTCCGCTGTCTGGCGTGAGAGTTTCATTTCGAGACAAGTCTGCACACTCATTTACACGCACGTAACACTTCGGTTACCTTGCAAATTATCAGTAGGGTTTGCAAACTACCTCAGCGCTTATGGTGTAGCTAAGCTTAGGTTTATAACGTAGTAATATAGATTTGCCGGAAGACTTGCGTGAGAGTCAGAAAGCGTGAGTGTCACGCCAGATGCGTGGGAGTTGGCGACCCCGATGATGAATTTCAGTGAATAATGTTTTGCATCTTAAATTTGCAAATTCAATCTAAAGCTCTAGAGCATTTTTGTCAGTGACATCAGACAACACTTTTTTCTAAACTGCTTCGATTTATTTGAAGCACAGCGTTTCCAAACAAGTCAGTATGAAAAATGACACTCAAGTTACAACACCGATAGACACGCTGTTCGAAACATTTAACCCCGTTTCACTTAGAAAAAACTAAAACTGATCATTTAAGATCGAAACATGTTGATCCAAAGTCACCTAAATAAAATGAACGAAATTAAATCCATATGCTCTATCTGAACTATTAGCTCTTTGTGAAGTCTCATTTAGTCCAACGAGTTTGGCGACCCCTAATATAGAATATTGTTATGGCACATGAACTGTGTATGTTATCTCCAGCGATGCTACATATTATATAAAATAATATATTGTACCGTCTGGCACACCAAGGAATCGTGGCGGCGGCAAAAGACGAAAAGGTTTGCTTGCAGGAGAAAACAAGACCCTTTTATTAAGCCCTTTAAACGACTAACACAGGTATTAAACAACCACCGATTGGCACACAATGCGGGTAATTACACAACAATTACACACATGTCAGAGTTTCCGACAACCGGGAGCACAAGTGCTTATACTAAAACACAGACAGCGGCTATTTACAATTGCTGGCGGGACAGCCCGGGACATGCTACTTGGCTTCCGCAAGCCATTCCATCGGCGCTAAACTATTAATATCGACTTTGTTTTTGATTAGCATTCTGCCTTTCTAGAAGTAAACAGCGGTCATGTACTTTTACTTAATTTACCGGAAGGCGTTCTATTTGTAAAAACTTAAGCAAGAACTTTTATGCCCACAAAAATCTTATGAATTACTCAAAGAATAAAATATAGAACTGCCTCCCCGTCGGGGAATCGAACCCCGGTCTCCCGCGTGACAGGCGGGGATACTAACCACTATACTAACGAGGAACTGGCGAAAACTGTGATCCAAAAAATAGCTTTTATGAGAAATAATATTTTATAATATGTAACGCTTGTTTTGCAACTTAGAAACGAAGAGCAGGGTTTCTTAGTAGAGCACCGTATAAAACAAGAAACGGCGGTTTCCGTTGGAGCTCTAACCCATGACCTTCTGCGTGCAGAGCGGACGCAATAACCACTACAATATGAAGGACGGCCAACTTCATGTAAAGCATGATACTTACAGAATTTAAGCAGAATTGTCATTTTGCACGTATTGGCATGCATTGTTCTACAAACCATAACACTAACCCCTTACCAAAGAAAGTTGACGGAAAAAAACATCATCACCGTCGGTGACTCGAACCCCAGTCTCCCCTGTAATAGGGTTACTAACCACCTTGCTAACGAGGAAGCCGGTTAGTAACTATGGCAACAAATACAAATAATAATTTTTGGTTATCATGGAAGATCTTCATGATAACTCTGTAAATTGCCATTCCACAAACCAGCAACTTAGTTTTTTAAGTGATTTAAAAATAAATTACGGAATGACATGAATGAGTAGATGATGTGACTGTCTCTAAGACCGTCACCACACATGCCTGGCAGAGACCATGGATGATATCAGAAGTACGTGCGCTGTCGAAAGCCCACAATATTGCATTTAGATCAGACAACAAGCAGCCCTCTGGATGGCATGGGCCTGTGCAGAGGCCTCAGAGCAGCTAAATGTGTGTACAGCAAGAAAGTCCACAGCCACTTTCAGGACACCAGAGACTCACGGGGTATGTGGCAGGAAATCCACTGACCATCTGTGACAGTGATGCCTCCCTTCCAGATGTGCTGAACGGCCCAGGGCTCTGTGCTCAGCCCTCTGGTTCACACTCCTGATCCATGACTGTACTACGGTGTACAGTTCCAACATCGTCGTCAAGTTTGCTGACGACATGAAGGCGACGAGTCTCATCAGCAGCAGGGATGAGCTGGACTCGGCCATCCACCGGCACGTCGTTATTTTATTACCATCTGCCGCCACTGTGAGCAACAGTCATTATTTATCTCCAATATTTATTTACTCTTACCTGCTTTGCTTCTTCTATCATTAAACATCCATCCATCCATCCATTTTCTGTAACCGCTTATCCCATTTGGGGTTATGGGGGGTCCGGAGCCTATCCCGGAAGCTGCAGGCATAAGGCAGGGAACAGCCCAGGATGGGGCGCCAACCCATCACAAGGCACACACTCACACACCATTCACACACACACATATGGGCAATTTGGCAACTCCAATCAGCCTTAGCATGTTTTTGGACTGTGGGGGGAAACCAGAGTACCCGGAGGAAACCCCACGACGACACGGGGAGAACAAGCAAACTCCACACACGGAACACTAGCAGAAATTCGAACTGTGGTCCCAGAGGTGTTTGGCGACACACTGCACCACCCTGCCACCCCTCATTAAAACATTATATAATTATTGATTTTTACACTGTATGTCAATTATATTAATATTTTTTCTCTCCTTGCTCTTGTTCAGTCTATCTCTGCACTTTATGTATTTGCTGAATATGGCTGGTGTGACAATAAAGCGCCACTTGATTTGACTTGATACTTATTTTTCTGTGTCCATAAGACTTCACAGCACACCTGATGGAGTCATATATAAAAATGTCTTATATATTTGCTCCGGGGTTACTTCAGCATACACAAAGTCAGTGCTTAATCAGTGGGTGGAATGAGAAATGCCTCCACCACAGGCTTAAAGGTGTCTGCCTTCTTTCTGAGTGTTAAGCCCTGAACCACCTGCTTTTCTGAGATAATGGCGTTGGATGGCAACTGGACTGTGGTGGTAAATATTCCGAGATTTTTTTTCCCTCTGCACTCCGTATGTATCAGTGTACCCTGCTTTGTTTCACCTCAGTAGCCCAAGCCCAGTGCTGACATCACTCTCAAGACTCAAAGCATGTGGTAGATTCCCAGGTTTGTACAATCTCTTGTTTATTCTTTTTTATGTTTTTGTCAGGTTTTCAACAATGCAACTTTTGTTAAATATAACGACCAATAGCTAATTGGACAGAAACCATTTTTATAAAGGCAAAGTTTACCTACATTTAATCAATACCTTACACCTTGAGCTCTATAAGCATCCATTAATCATAATTTGAAGTGCTGTTGATCTTCGAATTCAGGAGAACTCACGGATACTTTCCTGGTGAGGCAGCCTTAACTTTTCAGCATAAAGGCAGTTCTACTTCACAGGAAGACGTGACACTTTGCTTTCTTTTCATTGTAGTGAAAGATCTAGGAAAGGTAAACTCAACCTTAAGGAACAGAGCTAACGGAGTCCCCCAGCCTGAGCATCACTGTTTTAATTACATCATCCTTCCATATATTCTTAGCTCAGAGTTCTGGTGATTTTTTGACGAGATTAAAATAAGTTCGGCCTTAATAAACTCTACTGAAAAGCCAAAATGTCTGTCAACACAATGATGTTAGGAGATGCCTGTTATGAAAGCATCGATCTTTTTATTTTGCATGAAATAGTCTATAGACTGCATCTACTTTTGATTCAAGTACTTTTACATAAATTATAATATACAAAACAATAAAACTTAAAAAAACAATATACAACATTGTCTCAATACCCAGGGACAGATTAACTTATCTGGGGGTCCTAGGCCATAGGCATGGACATTCAGGCGTTTCCATTTTTCCTGAGGTGGAGTGGGACTCTAATGCCAGGGCCCGAGGGTATCCTAGCCTAGTGCTGCCTACACATTAATCCACCCCTGTCAATGCCGATTGAACATTTTATCATCAACCATTTTGGTAGCATTGTGGATATTGATGAAGTCCTGGGTCTAAGTTACATCCAGCATCTCAGATCCAATCCTGGTGGTGTCTACTGTTTGGTCAGTTGGCCAGCATTTTAAGTTGGGATTTTGACCAGCATCCCACCCACTTCACAGCGAGGGAACGCAGGATTAGCAGCCAGCTTGATAGGCATCTGAAATACTCCAGGAAACCAGAGGTTTTTGAGTGTCCCCTGCTGCTTCAAGGATTCTCATTGTAATAGATGAATGAGATATTAAAAAGATTCCTAAAAAGTGGGAGACTGTCTTGGGTTTGTCAGACGCAAGTCACTGAATAGATATGGATGAAATGATCACATTAAGTATCAGCACTCATTTAAAAATTTGTCTTTTAGTATCTAAAGGCATGATAACATCCTTCAGTAACTTTGTGATAACTTTAAATTCGGGAAGTGCACAAAAAAATGAGAATGAATCAGAGTTTACCACAAAAGTCAAACAGTTCACAGAAGATCTATACATCATAAATCAGGGTTCAGATAAACATCTCGTCAATCTTTGTCCTCTGTTTAAAATGGCCCGTTCAATACTACCTGGTTGGGATGCATGACATGCATTCATACCTAAAGAATGACCTCTCAACAGTGACGCTGGATGTCAGGGTTCAGCAGGGTTCATTGGCCTGGGGGGAGGGTCCATGGTTATCTTCTCAAAGGCACTGATTCAGGCCTTGGTAGACCCCACAACGGACTGCCATTAACTCTCTTAACTCACATTTGGAAATTTTGGTTAGCAAAGATATAAAGTTTTTTTTTTTTATTTTCATCAAATTACATTTAAATTTAATCAATTAACAAAGTACACACTACAAAATCTGTTCAGGAACAACCGGTTTCGGGTGGGGTCCTATTTGGTATGAGTTTTATATTGTTATGTAATGTGCAACTTCATTTATAAAAATAAAAAATTTAACAGATAATTTCTCAAACAGAATACTTAATAAAAATACAAAATAAAATATTTAAATATATATTTTCCTTGTGAAGCAGGCAAACAAATATGCATAAATAGATTTTCACATTTATTACCCAACAAGAAAACAAGAAAATAGGGCTGGTGTCACAACCAGGACTCAGAATGCTTGGTTAAAACACATTTATTCACTCAACAGAATCCAAATCCGAGCACCCCGAACTGGACAGTTAATCCAGAGTGCCAGGTTTTCTGCCTCGTGGTCCCTGAGACCACTGGACAGCACGCTGCAGGAAACGGCTAACCGTGTGACTTAGGGCTGACTAGACAGGTAACTCTGGCACACTGGGCAAACCAGCAACGAAAGCCAGCACACAGGAATCAGAAAATGAGACTGGAATAACAAGACAGTCATAACAAACCTAAAAAAAGATGCCATTTGTACAGCATACCAGCTACGAAATTCAAAATAACTAAGGTGACATATTCAGAATCTAGATGACAGATGTCCAAATTCATGAAACGTGAGCTAAGACACAGACAAACTTAAAACAACATAACCATCACATAGGGCGTTTCTCAATTCCAAGAACGCAAAGATCGTACTCGTGGTCCTGGCAGGAGCAGTCTTGCTAACTTGCCTTCCAAGAACGAACTTGGAACACAGTGAATTATGGGATTAGTCTTGTTTGGCGAGGATGCAATCGATGCATCCTTGATATCTGGGGCATGGCAAGAACGACATCCAGGGATTTTTACTGTCCTCTGTACTTCTGTTCTTGAGTATTGGAACTGGTCTTCAGCAATGGAAGATGATGCAAAACGGGTACATGAGAACACAAGTACGGTCAGGTGCGCGTATTGAGAGACCCCTACAGTCAATCCAGCAACCCTAACCTGGAACCTAAACCTGGAAATAAAACAGTGACAGATTAAACCCAGCCCCATAAACCAGAACCCCACACTCCACACTGAAACAAACACTGAAGCTCAAAGACTGGAGACAGAACTGAGTCTAGAACAAGGTTCATGGCTCAGTTTAAATTTTAGATTCAGAGCAAGGTCACATAGACCACGTTCATATCAACGAGACAATGCAGCACAGGTGTAACAGCTGGAGGCAGGATTCTGGACATGTCACAAGTTGGGGCAACTATGAGAAGTTTAATAAATTACATGTGCCTTGTCATATCTGCATTGTCATGTTGCATTGACCCAAACATCAATTGGTCATTTTTATGTACCTGCTAGGTTACGATGTGTTGCATTATAGTTTTGCATTGTACAGGACTAAACACACCAGGTCAGAGTCCATGCACGTGGTCAGGTATTTGGGATTTTATTCCGTTTCCAGTGTGCATTGTGACACACAAGGTGGACCAACAGAATTCTGGGATTTCAGAAATGTCACATTCATTATGAGGCTTTTTAAATTCACACGCACCTAGAGCTCATCTGCAAAAAACAGCATCCTTGGATACCTTGCGGGATGTAAAGTCATGGGGGAGGGTGTGTTTCTGTTTGAGGTTTGATGTAAAGAAGAACGTATGATATCCATCACCGGTTCAGCGATATACTCCTGATGTCTGTCATGTTGTGCGCTTCACTTTGACAGTAAGAATCAGCTGAAGTGTGTCATTAAATCAGGACCTTGTCATGAGGAGTCTTTCCATTATGCTAGCATAGAGATTTACAACAGCCCCCCCCCCAGCTATTCAAAAGACGATGGTGTTGCATTATGTTAAAAAAAACAACATAAGCATTCCAGAAATCATATCTGCAGCAAAGTTTTAAAGCCTGTTCATCACAGTGTGGAATCTATGCACATTTTGTAAAAAGCAAAGGCTGTTGTGAAGGCGGGGGTGTAATCCTGAAAAGCCCCCGGGTGGTGTGACCCACATCTCGCCTGGAGGTGGCAAACCAGTCAGCAGGTGACGGGTGCATCAGTATGGAGCTGTGCGATGCGTTGGTCGGTTACAGAGATGCTGTTGCAGCGTGAGCGAACGTGACCATCTCTGTTTTGTTACTCAGCAAATTTCATCAGGGTTGCAGTGACGCCCCGCCGAGGTCACAGGCTAAAGCATGAGTCATTCTGCGTGGCTGGCAGTGAGGGAGTCAGAAAAATTGTGGACAAGAATAAGCTTCAGTTGGAGTGTCGCTCCATCAACACCTTCCGGCCCGGTTTCTCAGTGAGCTGCGCTAGGCGTGCAATTGAAGGTTTTAAATCCAGGAAGAGTGACCCGGCCGAGGTTGTAGATGTCCTGATCTGACCCCAGGTTCATCCTCTTCACCAGGTTCTTTTCGTAAAGCAGGGGGTGGTATGCGCCAAGTGTACATGCTGCATCGTAAAAGTGCTGGTAATAGTGGCACAGCTCAGTCTTGCGTCGCGAGGGCAAGAACTCGTAAACGTGCACCACCTCACACATGGACATCATCAGCACTGTCCCTTAAGGAGGAAAAAAATGCAAAAAAATGATCAGGAGAAGACCCGCCCTGGCTTTATCATTTCGGGTTATTATGAATTTATCTGTTTTTCATACAATGTTTTACCAATTCCAGCTGTACAAGGGCATTGTTTTTATCGTCTTCTTAGCCCTCAAACTACTTTTTACAGTAATTTATGATAGAGCCGAGGTAACAACTACTGGAGCTGTGTCCTTTGTTGACTCGCAAATCACAGCTGGACCTATCAGTCAAGCTGAAATGTTACTGTAGGGGAAAGAAGATAGCAGTGAGAGTATGGAGACAGAGAAATGGACAAAAACCGTGCCTGCTTTCCATCATCATGGGCGAAGTATGGTTCCTGGCAAACAAAATGGATGAGCTCTCAACAGTTACTGGGAGGGACGGGGAGCACAGAATGGGCTTTACAGAAACTTGGCTAGGACCTGAAACTCCCAGTTCGGCAGTGGCACTAGACATTTTTCATACTGTCCAAGCTAAAAGGCATGAAAGTAAAAACCAGTAAAAGGCAACGAGTGGAACTGGCTATTTTTGTCAACAACAGATGGTATAATCTAGGACACATCACTGTAGAAGCCCAGGTATTTGACCGAGATATTAAGGTCTTAACCAATGGATTGTGGCCATATTACTAGCCATGGGACTTTTCACAGATCACAATTCGCACTGTGCCCCCACCCCCCCCTGCCAATGCAATCACCACAGGCAAGTTGATGCACTGCATCTTCCGTGAATTTCAGATGAAGTACCCCAATGCCTTCCTAACTGACAAGGAACATTCGCAGAACTTTAGCCAACATTATGTGAAGGTCTTATCAAAGTTGGCAGAGAACATTATTACTGTAACATTAATGGAACATTATTGTTTGCAAGTTTTACATTTTAACAAAGGTTTTGCTAATACAAGCACAACAAAATGTATTACCTGAACATTCTTTTAACACAATTAACGTGGAAAAATATTGTTTTATAATAAAATATTTTATAATAGTGCTATAAGTGTACATTATAAAATGCCATCCAGCTTTGGACCCAAGACCTTTGACATGCAAAGTGACAGTATTACCCCCTGCTCTACCCTGCCCTTCATTTGTTTTTGTACAAGTAGTCTTAGTTGTAGAAGTAGCTATAATACTGGGATGATATTCTGGGAACGTCAGGAAAACTGGGTACTTTGAACGTTTCCATACTTTAATTGTAACGTTCACTAAATGTTCCTAGAATGAAAAATTGTTAGCAGGGTTCATAGTGATCACTGGGAATTAATAATCTCTCTCTCATCCACCTCCAACAAGAGGGTAAGGGACATTGGGCATATGCTACTCAAAGGTCAATGATGCTTACCGTCCTTTCCCTTGGACAGACCAGATCACAATCGATACATCTAATCCCTGCTTGCTACAACTAGAATAGTGAGGGGGTAGACAAAGGATCTTGAGAAATCTTTGAGAGGCACCACAGAAGTGATGGACTGGAATGTGTTTTGTAACACACGCAGGGAGGACCTTGACAAACCAGAACAAAAGAGATTAAGCGCGTGCATGCAAAGCCAAAATAGCAGCACAGTGAGGGGGTAAATTAGTGACAAACTGGACCAGTGGAACAAGTGCAGAGTGAAATGAAATTATTACTGGCCACAATCACACCATGGGTGCATCCAAAGTCGCATACTTGTGTGTTATGTGGTACTGCTGGGTGGTATGAACAAAAATTTATGGCATGATATTTTAAGATTCTGGTGGTTTCATTGTATGTCACAGTATATCACGGTATTTTTCCCCCCCAAGTACACCCTTACCGTGGCACCAAGCGTTTACATCAATATGTTTACAAATGTTTTTAAAAAGATATGTTTTTGCTAAGGGACGGCACGGTGGTGCAGTGGGTAGCACTGTCGCCTCACACCTCTAGGATCAGTGTTCACGTCTCCGCCCGGGTTCCATGTATGTGGAGTTTGGTTGTTCTCCCCGTGTCATTGCGTGGTTCTCCCCAGTTATTCCGGTTTCCCCCCCAGTCCAAAAACATGCTGAGGCTGATTGGAGTTGCCAAATCACCCATAGGTGTGCTTGTGTGTGTGAATGGTGTGTGTGTGTGGCCTGCGAGGAGTTGAAGCCCCATCCTGGACTGTTCCCTGCCTTGTGCCCATAGGCCCTGGAACGACCAAGACCCCAAATGGGATAAGCGGATACAGAAAATGGATGGATGTTTAGTGACTATAAAAAAAGTTGTTTACATTTAGTCTGATAGTACAACCGACATGTTAGATTATGTATATTCAGCTTAATATTAACATGTTTTATTGATCATAACCATATACTTGGCTCGATAAAAATTGTTTCACTGACCTATTTTATTGGATTAATGATGCACATTTAACTAAAAAGCCACAAGATTTATTGTTAACCATATATTTAGCTCCACAGAGACATTTTATTGATCATGTTCAGCTTGGTAACAAAATGTTTGCTTACCAGCATAATTTAAATAATTATCATCATGATAAATTGATAATATTTGGGATTTTGCTTTACTGATGTGCATTAAATTGCAGGCCTAATTATATTACACGTAATCCAAATTTTCAGGCACAGACTGAAGCAGTGGCTATTGGGCCGTGTATAAAATTCAAGTAGAAAAAAGTGCCATTACCCAAGTTGACCCAAATATTTATTTAGTTGAAATATACTTTTACCGTTTTTATCTTTCATGGAGGTCAAGCTACGTCATTAGTAAATATCAAGTGATGTACAAGATGGCAATTACAGATAATCCAAGTGCATGCTTACTATTCTCCTATATAGCTATAGTATATACTGCGTTAGTGGTAAAGTATTAGGCATCTAAGAAAATTCAGTACCTAGTGTGTAAATATGTGGGCAGTGTGGTGGCTCCGAGGCTAGAAATCTGTGTCAGGAATTGGAAAGCTGCTGGTTCAAATCCCGTCATGCCAGGAGTGACTATTCTGTTGGGCCGTTGAGCAAGGTCCTTAACCTGGAATTGCTTTGTCGTGGGTATGACATTAACCTACATCCAGTCCTCCAATTTCCAGTGAAAATATTTGGGGGTTGGTTCCAGGATTGGCACTCCAGCCACCGGAGAAGAACTTCTCCATTTCATCAGAACTAATGTGGTGCTGCACGACTGAATTCGGGTTCTCATCCCGAGGAACTCAGAAATGGCCAATAAGTTCAATCTGTATTCCAAAACACACTGGACACCTACATAGCATTCTTCCCCTCCCTTAACATTCCCCACTTCATGGTGCTAGATAGGTGGGCCTCATCACATTCACTGCCCTGCCTCCATCCTTCTAGTGATGCATCCCATTTAAACCTGGAAGTTCAGAATTTGAGTTTCTCGTTGGATATTTCAACTGGAATGACCCCTCAAGTCAGATTTCCCACTTGAAGTTGGAAGAATCTCTACAACCCTGATCTCCGTATAACTTAAACAGCTCCGATTGCTAGTCAAGGACTATGTGGACACTCTGCAGTTTATATACAGGGGTAGAGAATGCACTGATCTGCACACTCCTCTTCCACTTAGGCAGAGTTAGCTGTACGGTGACCGCTTGAGGCTGCGAGACTGTCAATGATGAATGGTGAGCAACACTAGCGCATTCCACTTCACGCTCTCCGCAAGTCTTCAAGTACAATTCGAAGCTGCACCTACCTCTAAAAAAGATTCCTCTAGTCATTGGTGTATCGGCAGAAACAAAACTAATACCATTGTGTGTCAGCATACCAGGCAGCATATTTGGCGCTGTGTATCGGCCTCGTATGGCAATACTTCCACACAGACTGTGCGGCAACACTTCCTAATTTTGCACACACTTACTATATTTATTTTTCAAAAATTGAGGAAGCGAAATTCACAGGAAAGTACAGTTCTAAACCTGGAGTCCCTGGAGGCAATTTCTGAAAGGAGAATAATAAAATAGGTATTTCCCATCATGGACACGGTTGGCCCATGTCCATCAGCATCCCTAGCCATCAGCTCATCCCGCCCTAACGTGCCAAGCAATGCCTTCACCTAATGGGCAGACATTCATTCCTTCCAAGAGTAATTGGACAGTACTCTAAAATAACTGTCTGTCTATCTAACCACTGGCCTGGCTTGTTATTACCATGCATGGAATCATCAGCATCATATTTCTATGACCGTTTATATGTTAGTCAATCTACCAGTCTTTCCTGCTTGGGAACAGTAAAGTCTGACCATCTAGAACAGAATGCCTTTGTTATCATGCAGGAAGCAAGCATACTGACATTTTAGTCTCCGCATATCCCATCTCGCTCTCGTATCAGACTCACAAAGACATACAGGTCGGACGAACCTACTGATTGCAGGTACAGACCCATCATTACAGCTACTTCTACAACTAAGACTAGTTGTACAAAAACAAATGAAGGGCAGGGTAGAGCAGGGGGTAATACTGTCACGCCAAGCCAAACACTGTCACTCTTAAGGCCCTCCCTTATGTGAGCAACAGTCATCAGGATTGTTTGAAAACACTGCTTTAGTGGTTTTGTTATTACTCTGGGTTGATTCGAAAGCAGGCCAATGACAGCGTAGCCCATCATAACCATGCGCAGACACACTTAAGCATTTCACATACCTAGCAGGCCAGATGAGGGCGGATTCTTCTGAATGGCCTCAGCCATATTGTCCTGGATTCGCTCCCACAGCTGCCACTCAACCTGTGGGTGCAGGATGTAGAAAGGCTGCTGGGGATGCAGCCGGCGGTACTTCTGGTACTGCTGGAATATGGGGTAGTCAGTTCTGTTGTACCACTGGAGTTTGGAGAGAGATGCCAGGATTTAGAATTCAGAGAGATCCAAAATGACAAGACCAAAACAAAAAAAGATCCAGCAACAGCCTTCTACCAGAAACAGGATGCCTGCTGACATGGCGACTTGGCAGCTCAGGGAAGTTTTACTTACAAAATAATGCTCCGAGAGCAGAATGAAAAATGATTGGTTCAGATCTTGGTCAGATGTCAAACTAACCAATCAGATGTCTTGGTCCCACCCCCTCTACAATCTGGTTCTCTCTGAACCAATCATTATTTTGTGCAATCCTCAGTACATTTCTGTGTAAGTAAAACTCCCAGGCTACCCTGGGTTTGTTTACCTCCATCAAATTAGCTGAGTAAGGCGCAGGGTCCCACCCCACCAGGACCCCAGCGCTATAAAGGGAGCTGGACAGGAAACGGTGGTCCGCTGCTGCCATTACCTGTACAGTGCAGAAACAATGTCCATCCCAAATAGTCACCACAAACCAGTCAGTCAATCAGCCCTCATTCCACCAACAGGAGGACCTGCATTACAAATTCTCTCCTGCTTTACTCCTACACAAAGTACTTTAAAACAAGCAAAACACCTTCTTTCCACAGTGTGAAGCGCAAGACCAGTTATATTAAACAGAAGGACAGATAGAGCTACAGAAACAGTGAGAACCTGGGAGTTTATAAGACGAACTGTGGTCTTGGTGCCAACGTCCTTTTCGTAGCCAACGACAGGGGCAGCATTGAACCTCAGCACCGCATCATGCGAGTCTGTCAACAAAAGTCAGTTACCATTAGCATCTTCTAAAAAACAGACCAAATTAAAGTAATATATTCAGTAAGCCCTTAGCTAACAAACTTAGTGTTGTTGGTGAAAAGTAACAAATATGCAAATTAGTAGGAATGTGTGAGAAGCACAGTTGTGGAATAGATTCCCCACAGTGCCTGAAGGTGCTCATTCTGCTTCTTCCTGATTTACACCTAAAGTCCAGACCTTTTTAATGAGCCAAAGCACAAAACTACAAGGTAAAATAAACTGCTGCCTTACAGAAGGAGTGAAAATGAATAAATTAACACCAACAATATCTGTCAGAAAGATGCACCATTATGGGACAGGCAGAAGCTTTTACTCAGAAAGTGGTACGTGTGTGTGTGTCTCATGCAGAGATCCCTATAAGCCAGTGTTTTCCAACCAGATTATGAGAGGCACTCGTGGGAGTTTCTTACACAAGCATGTTCTGAGGGCAGAAGAAACAATGATTGGTTCCAAGTGATAACCAATCAAATTTTAGAGGGGGGTGAAAGCAACTAGAGAAGGCAGGACCAAGACATCTGATTAGTTGGTCCCACCTCCTCAAGTCGCTTGGACCCACCTCCTCAACAATATGATTGGTTATCACTCGGAACCAATCATTGTTCCTTCTGCCCTCAGAACATGTTTGTGTAAGTAAAACTCCCATGAGCATGAGGGGCCCACAGAGGATCCAATGTGGTCTGTGTGGGTCCCTGAGGACTGGATTGGGCAACACTGCCGTAAGTAGTTTTCATTAATTAACTGCACTGCTTGTCATTCAAGCAGCTGCCAAATGTGAACTACCACGTCCTGAATCATCTTCACAGAGGCCTTCATAGCACAACGGCTCTTCTGTTTACATACAAGCAGATGAAGAAACTGGAAAGTAACACAGCTTGTTTTGCACTGTAGTCGCCTACCTGTTTTGTTTACATGCTCCAATATCTCAGGGTGCTTTTCAATTTTAACAGATGGGAAACGCCAAACCTCTGCTGCCTGAGGCTGCACCAGGAGGGGAAGGGACTGTCTGAATAAGGATCTCTGTCATCTGCTCTCCTCACTTACATCACACTTTGTTGTGTGACACGAACGGATAAAACAGAATCTATGTAGGTCACCAACCTACACTTTCGGCTTGCTAACAGATGCTGTCATCTCAGTGGTTCAAATGAATTTACATGCACAACAAATACTGTGAGGAAGGCAGATTGTTAGGTGATGGGGTGGCTCTCTCACCAATCTCTGGCCCCAGGCCAGATTTTCTCAGCGAACCTGCTGAGGACACTACCGCGCAGCTCTGAAACGGCCCCAGGTCAGAGGTCAGGGTTCGGGAGGGCAGCTCAGAGCTCCAGGGCAGCTCTGAAAAGGGCTTGAGATTTGGGGTGATCGAGATGACCTTGACCCTCTCCTTCAACTGGCATAGGAGCTCTGGTCCACTCAGCTTGTGGCCCTCTGTAGTGGAGCCCTTGAAGTTCACTCCATACTTATTCATGGCCTAGGTGGGAAGAGGAGGTATAAGGAAATAGGTTATCAACAACTTCCTGATCAGGCCCACAAAGTTACTTTTTCAGGCAAGTGAACTGAGCAGTCATGTTATAAAACCAGTAAAATATGATGATCTGAGCTTCGCCATACCTGGTAGTTCTGTACCACCTTCTTCAGCCTTTTCCCAAGCATGGCAGCAGACATGTCATCATTCCACACCTCCCCCAACTTGCCGTGGGGCCCGAAGAGCTCTGGGTCTACTGGCCCCCAAGCCCGACCTGTCCCGGGCCTCCTTCTGGTCCCATCCAGGAGCCTCTTTACAGGCCCCGGAAGCAGCCAGGCGAGGCTCCACCTGGCACCCCTTTCTTCATGCTGGGGTCTGGTCACCCCTGGCTCAGCTACTGTGCCATTGGCCACGGGCAGGCGGGAGAGCACAGGAAGAGGGCGACGTGGGTCTCGGGGAACAATGCCAGGCAGGCTCAGAGGGTCGACAAATATGGGCTTGGCATTGGCACCGGCTGACCGCAGCGTCTTGGACACGGCACGGGCCCGGGGCTGGGCACGGGTTCGGGCCCGCACACCGAAGATGGCGTCTGTTACAGGAACACTGTTCTCAGCACAGAAGGCATAAAGGAGGCCCATAGCGATACAGAAGACAGCCATGCAGAGCACCCCCCGACGTGCCCGCCGACGCATCCTCCAAAGTAAGCTGACACGGTCTACTGCTGCACTAGAGATCTGCAAGGAAAAAAAAAATAATGCAACCACTGTGACAATGTTCTGTGTCATGACGGCACAACATGGTAAATATGGATTGAAGGCAATGATGCACTTATGGCTCCAAGAAACATGGGATTTATTAACGCAAAAAATAATATTAAAACAAAGCCGTTACGGCAGGAGCGGGGCATGGCGCCAACAGGAACAAAAAAAAGGAATGAAACGATCCACTGACGGCTACAAGACAAGGGGTTTATTGGGGAAGACTAACAGCTCAGGGAAAACCAGATAAACAAAGGGACCACGAGGGGTCAAAACAAAACAAGGCAGGGCAGGGGCTACAAAACTGACTAGGAGACAACCACCAACCAAGACAACCACCAACCAAGACAACCACCAACCAAGACAACCACCAACCAAGACAACCACCAACCATAACTTTCTCAATGCTCAACTACAGAACAAAAACCGAGCAGATACTTAAATACACATGATACTGGGGCAAACAAGGAACAGGTGTGAGGCAGGACAACCAATCACAGCACAAGGGAACAACAATCAGGTGAAATCAATTAACTAAACACTGAACCAATACTAACAGAAGAAACTAGGAATGTGACAGGAATTAAGACACTAGGAACAAGGTATACAGAAAAAAGGCATGGGAATAAATCATACAAAATCGAATCTAACCAAAGACACAGGAAATAAACCAAACTCAAACCCAATAAACAAAACAGGGGAGGCTGGACCCGAACCTGGGTGCGGAGGGCTACAGCTTCTTTGCCACCCGCTCAGCCCACTGAGCTACACAGTGGCCAGGTGACTCAACACACCGGGTACTAGGGGAAAACGGGAGAAACACAAGGGTAGACCAGACACACGGAGGGAGGGAGGAGGGGGGGTCGGCAGATGCCGATCATGACAAAAGCACCACAAGGGGGGGGGGTCATAGATGGGGAAACACTGAGGTAAATAACAGAATAAGACTTAACCAGGCACTGAACTAACAGGACTAACTACAAGATGTCTAAAGAACAGGTAAGGTAAAAACTGAACCAGGCAAATGCCGCACTTGTCAAACTTACTAAATCACATAGTAACACAATGATCCACTGGGGAAATGAACTAAGGCGGTAACTGAAATACATACAAAAAACCAGGAAAAACAAGGGACGGGTGTAACTCATAATCAATTTACCAATCATGAGAGGTGCAGGTACAATGAGAAACAGGCAGAAGCAGTACCACTAAATGAACACAGAACTAGGGGACATAGTAAACACTAGGGTGACAGACAGACTATGACCAGTAGAATACAGAGAAATAATAAAACATAGCAGAAACAGGGAAAGACTAAAAATAGGAAAATACACCAAGTAATAAACACTAGAAAACAAAAACCTAATAAACACAGAACTGGTGAAACTGGCCTCAAGCCCAGAACCGGAGGATACAACTTCTGAGCTGCAAACTGAACCCACTGAGCTACGCAGTGGTTCAAGGAGCAGGGAAGACATACTAGAAACTTAGGACTAAGACTGAGGAGGGAACGGGATGACCAGCAACACCTGCTGGCCAAAAGGGGACTGAACATATAGGACAGAGATGGACTATACGAGAGAGGGGGGGAAAGGTCACAGAGGATGGGGTCAGACGGGTGCTGACCCTGACAATTCCGTACACCTTGAGGGAACGTCCTACACATTTACATGGTGTGCCCTCCAATGGACAGAATTCTTGTTCAGTGTCACGTCCTACCCGCCATATCCACCTGACCCTCCTGTCTCCTGCCTAGTATATTACTAACAAGCCACATCTGTTACTCGTTTGTCTTACCTCTTGCTCCTCAGCCTCGTGTTAATCACTTCCTGCTGCCTCTCATCAGCTCCCTGGTTAGTCTCATATACACGCGATACCCAGTCCTGTGTTCCCCAGTCTAGTCATTGACGTCAAACCTTCCTGGTGTCAGTGCCCTTCCTCCTTCTAGGTCTCCTGTTTCCGATCCCCAGTGATCCTGTTTGTTTACTATCCCTGTTCAGTTAGTTCAATAAAAGCCCTTTCTGTTTTGCCGACATGCCTGCCCTGAAGTCCTTCGTCCTTCAAGTCATGACATTCAGGTAGTCTCCCGCCTCGTGTTTCCTGGGAGAGGATCCAGGTTCACAGCGACCCTGTGCTGAATGAGTGATTATGGAACTTAAATGTGCAAAGGAAGTTTAAGAGAGAATAACAGCAGGGTTGGCAACGCAACCAACATGTTCCTGTGCCTGTGGTATCACACTTGTAGCCCCCTGCCTTGTGCCCATTTTTATCAACTTCATGATCTGACTGCTCACTTGCCAAATATATAGACAAGGTGCCACTTAATGAGAATCAGAATCTTTAC
>JAAGVU020000038.1:11183792-11214649 GCA_011763525.2 Mormyrus iriodes
GTGTAAACAGTATAAACAGTATAAGGCAGTATGTAGAGTGTAAACAGTATAAACAGTATAAGGCAGTATGTAGAGTGCAAACAGTATAAACAGTATATGGCAGTATGTAGAGTGTAAACAGTATAAACAGTATAAGGCAGTATGTAGAGTGTAAACAGTATAAACAGTATAAGGCAGTATGTAGAGTGTAAACAGTATAAACAGTATATGGCAGTAGAGATGTGACCAGAAGAAGTAAACAGTGCAAACAGCTCAGATGTGTGGAACAACACTGGAAAAGTAACAAACAGTACAAACCAAGACAGTAAGGAGGAGTCAGGGTGCTGTCTAGGAATCTAAATTTCATCTAGTTCAGTTCAATAAAAGCAGCATATTTGTACAGAATATATTCATCTAATTTCATGATAGATATTTAACTGCTGATTGATGAATTATTTCATGGAGGTGCTGAATTGTAGCTGAGCTGTAATTATTTTGGTTACTTTTGGGCGAGGAGGCTTGTTTTTGTGGTTGCACTTTTTTCATCACTGCGCACATTCTTGTTTTTAAACAATGTGCGGGTCAAATTTGGCAAATACAATTCAGGACACTCCCTCCTTTGTGTAGCGTGTTAGAAGCTACCCCAGGACAACATCTTACAGTGGTGGATCCTGGCGAAGCAAGACGGGCATCAGTATAGGCAACTCCAGGGTTTTCTTCCAGGGGGTGCAAAGTGTGAGAGAGGCTATGCGAAACTGAGCTACACATGTAAATCTGGAAGAAAAAATTAAAATACATTTACAATTAACTATTATTACACACTGACATGACTAACACAAGTCGCATTTTCAAATATAACTTTACTATATAATTAAAGTTTATTGAACTTAAAGGAGCCCTGTTTTGCTGTTACAGTTTTCCCTTTCTGTTAGTGTGTGGCCTAATTTAGCGAAGTAAGAGTGAGTGTGAGAGAGAGAGTGTGTGTGTGTGAGAGAGAGAGAGAGAGAGAGAGAGTGAGTGAGTGAGTAAGTGAGTGTGTGTGTGTGTGTGTGTGAGATCAAAAGGTTGCTGGTTCAAATCCCTGACCAGCAAGGTACTGCCCCCATGCACTACTCCTTGGATGTAAAAAATAGTTGCCCACTGCTATATCACATATTGGTTAAATGTAGAGGACACATTGGTGCATTCTGTGGTGTGTTAACAATGACAATTATTTGCTCTATGTTCATGTAAACAATCTGCAAAGTCTTAAGACTAAAGTATACATCAAAGGGAGTAACTCTCACCACAGAAACCACTCTTCTCTAATCTGCCTGAAATGCCTTGTTGGAATTCCAGCGCTTACTTCTGGGACATGGTGAGGTCACCTCGTAACACAGTCCTTATTGGTTGTCTACCTGCAAGGATTTGTCTGCAGACTGCAAGATGGGCGTAACGTGTATGGCTAGCTAACCAATCAGAATACACTGGGCTCATCAGGGGTGGGGCTTAAAGTTCTAATACAGTGTTTCAGACAGTTATAGATAGAGGGGATAGAGATGTACAGTATTTGAAATTTTATATGTTATTGGAACATTGAAGCATGTAAATCTATTCTAGTAGACCCCAAAAATAAAATTATGAACAGTGAAAATGTTCAAATAACATTTTTATCTGACCAGTAGGGGGTGCAATCATCACCAACCCCTAGGCCTGGGCCACCACATGCACTTTGACCATCACTGACCTCATATGGTGGAAGATGGGGTCAAGGGAGGGAGGGTTCTTTTCACAGAATCGAACCACTTGTGCAGTCCCTATGTGTTGTGCCCTCCTTACAGGAATCAGCGAATGTGGTGCTGGCTCAGTTCTGATCCAGGACATCATGGCTACCTTCCCCATGTACAACACTGACACACAGCAACACACACTACAGGATCATCTTTCAGCATTGTGCCAAAGTCTTAATCAGTCAAAGGAAATGTTCAAAGCAATTTTTTTATAGATACTTCACTGATCCCTGTGGGGAAATTCTCTTTAGGCACCCCCCAACTTGCAATCTGTAGGTGAGAGCAAGTTGGCCACAAAGGGCAGCCACCCATAGCAGCACCCAGGGAGCTGGGGGTTAAGGGTCTCGCTCAAGGACCCGTAAATATGAGGAGGCCAGACTCAAAACCGTGACCTCACAGGTTCAGAGGCTTAGCCCACTGAGCCACAAGCTGGCCCCAAATTATCTGGCTATTAAATGTATATTTGCTCAAAACAAAAAACACAATTTTTCCATTAGAATATATGCAAATTAAGAGCAACAAAATAAAAGCAATAAAAAACAGATTCTCTTCTGATCTCCAAAAAGTCACTGATATCTTGTTGGACGGCTGTATGGACACACTGCGGTTCCCAAACCTCTCCTCAGGGGCACCTCAGCTGGTCCATGTATTCACTCATTTCAATTGCACCACTAGCGCAACTAATTAATTTACTTAAGTAGTTCAGTGACTGAATGAGGTTTTGAATAGCCATACAAGGTATACTAAGGGTCAAGTCAAAGAAATACACGTGTGTGTTGGATGGTTGCTGCACACATTGGGGTAACTTTAGGAGATGCTTTGAAATGGCTAAGCTGACACACTTTTACAGACATAATATCATAGTTTTACACCAACATGAAGATCATTTAAGCATCATATTTTCCGACTGCCTGAGGTTTTTGCATGATACTGCATTATAGGTAAAATTGATCATTACCTTCAGCAGCAGAAGTATGGATACTGGCATCACATAACAATAAAATGTGCCTAGAATACTGTAGCTAAGGGCAACCGGGGATGCCAGGGCCAAAGCGGATCTGTAAATAGGTACCAAGGCTCCCAGGGATGGCAGACCATAAAGGCAACTCTGGATCAAGCGACTCCCTTGAGACATCTCGTTCTCCAGTCATTTTCTGTCACGCACAGTCGCTGGAGACAGGAACCAAATGAAAGCCCGGTCTATTAGACAGACAACACACGACACAGAGCAGACACACAGATAAAAATGGCTGCCATGTTATGATGTGGCTGGATTGTCTTCTAAGGTACACATCTTGATAGTGCAAGCAGACAGGCTGGGGGGGGGGTGAGGCTCAGTGTCAGGGAGAGGCTTCGGGCAGAGCTATTGCGAATGTCTAGTGGATTATTCTGTTTTTGCAGCTTTAGTACACAGATATAGTATAGAACAGTGTTTCCCAATCCGGTCCTCAGGGATCTACTGGGAGCTGGGAGGGAGCAAAAACGAGGACTGTCTGCGGGTCCATGAGGACAGGATTGGGAAACTCTGGTATAGAATAAGAAGCCTGCACTTGCACTGTGAGGGAGGTGCAGCACAGGCTGCCCAGTTATGGTAAGGGAATGTTATTTATCATGGTCTACATGTTTCAGATGTTCTTTATTTATACACCAGCAGCTAATTTCTGTTGGCAAGCACCAAGGTCCCAGAAAACCTTCATAATAAAGTGTCTATAAACAATTTTACTTTTAACAATAATGTCACAGATTTTTCATGAAATGAATCAGCTTGATTTTTTTTCACAAATTGACACCTTTTCCTTTTTTAATTCCCGGTGGATAAACTGCTAGAGTGCTTTGCGAATATTTGCTTTTATACAAAAATCTGATTAATTTCTCCCAGATACCACATTTCAAGTGGAAAACATTGTTTTATAGGAGAAATCAGGGCATCGTGTCTTCGACAGAGGCACTGCGACAGGACAGCCAGGGCAGGCAACGGCCTGGGGCCCCAAGCTGGGAGGGGCCCCCCAAGGGCAGCCAATAGCACAGCACATTGCAACAACATATCTGCATTATTTGTTTATTCTGTTTTTGGTCTAGCGTTTATTAGAGGTCTTGTGTTTATTAATTTTTTTTGTTGATATTATTAATTTAACAGTAGAATAAACATGATAAATTTTACCATGCTGGGGGAGGGGATTTGGAGGACCCCATGGAGTTTTTTTGGTTAGGGCCCATAAAATAGAGTCCATAGAATCACCTCTGGTCTTCAGGACAAGAGGACTGTAGTGGTACTGTACATCCTTCCATCCATTTTCAGTATCTGCTTATCCTATTTGGGGCCATGGGGGGGTCTGGAGTCTATGGCACAAGGCAGGAACAACCCAGGATGGGGCACCAACCGATCACAGGCCACACTCATACACCATTCTCTCACACATGCATACCTATAGACACCAATCAGCCTCAGCATGTTTTTAGACTGTGGGGGGAAACTGGAGTACCCGGAGGAAACCTCACGACGACACGGGGAGAACATCCAAACTCCACACACATGGAACCCTGGTCCCAGAGCTGTGAGACGACAGTGCTAACCACTGCACCAACATACAGCCATCTTTTCTAAATACTTATCCTGGTCCAAGTCACAGGGGGCCCAAAAGTCTACCTGTTCCAGGTAGAACAGGCTGCAAGGCTGAGGTACACTCTCCTGCAAAAGAAAAACAGAAAAAAGAAATATATTTTATTTCCTCGTGAACAAGTCTAAATACCTGCGTGACAGAAAACGCGGAACATTACACTATATTCCTTTTGTTTAGAGTATTGTTCAGAATGCGCGTTTACATTTCCCTTCCGTATAACCAGATAAGAGACATACTTAAGATTAGTTAATACAACCACTTGGTTAAGGTACATGACCAGGCTTGCGTGCATCAAGGTGTTATTATATGTTAACGGACCGCAGCAACGTAGATCGTATCACTGGGTGGCATTCAGGTGGCGCCTTTCTAAGGTCGCGGTAGCTCCCTATTTCAGGACATCTTAAAACTACTCCTGTGTTACACCTTTTGCTTTGATTGGCTATGAATCGTGGTTTACAGTTTAGGAGGGGCGTTTCATAAATAACCGACCTACAGGAATCCTTCACTGAGGAATCCAGGAAGATATCTCATTCTGTTGCACGACATGCATCAGCAATTTTGAAACTAAAATCCAAAGGCAGACAGGTATTCAGATCTGCAGTTCGGTGAAATTTCATTTACGCTTTCAAACTGTTGGGCAGCTCGGAGATCCAGCAAAGGCGGGAGATTGCAGGAGATTTCAGGGCATATTAAATTTTGCGATCGGGTCCCGGCGCAATGGCAGGCCAGGAGGTAAAACGACTTTCTTTACCTGGTGCTTGGCTTTTTTGCATTCTAAACGCATTTGGTGTAGTTAAGTATCCGAAAGACTCATATGGAGTCAGATTCCATATTGCTCACTGTTTTTTAACCTGTCGTTTATGTGGATAACACAAGTTAACATAGGCGGTTTGGGATGGTTACACAAACAGGGAAATAAGCTGTGGGGCGGAAGATTTGCAGGGAACACTGACCCGATCATGGAGAAGTTCAACGCCTCCATCAGTTACGACCAGCGCATGTGGGACGCAGATATCCGGGGCAGCAAGGCGTACGTGAAGGCGCTGCAGAAAGCCGGGCTGGTCAGCCAGGAGGAGATGGAGAAGATAGTGCAGGGCTTGGACAAGGTGAGCTCTCGGAAGGGCTTAATGGGATCTGTCGGTTATAAAATTGCAGTTTATTATAACAAACACATATACAGTATTGATTTAATAATAAACGGGGACTTTCAGCGCAAACGCATAACCAAGAAACTCCAAAAAATGATCAGTAAAGTTGCCCTGATAATCCCAGCACTTTGAACAGTGGGCGTCGCCTGAGACGCTCTACCGGTTTTTCTCTCCATGTTAATGTTCCAGCATGTCTACTGGCTGCCCTCAGGTTTTTCCAGGTGCATAGTCATTTTGTGCAAAAGGCTTGATTAGAGCTGTGTCAGAGCCACCTGGTGTAAATTTCTTAGCAATACATTGTACTAACAAATATTAACTGTAAGGGTTAGGGTGGCCAACTTCTGTCAGCTGGCTGGAATGAGATTTTCAATTCATGACAAGTCTGCACCCACATGCACAGCCTTACATGCATGCAACAGGGGCCGAATGGGCCAAAGCACTTACAGTTCTACAACTATTTTTGCATATGTAGCTGTACCATCTCCATCTATCCATCTTTTTATCACTTAAAATATTTAGCCCTCGGATCAATAAAGTATATCATCCCAGCCAGTGTCGTGTAAATGTAGTGAGTACATTTACAATAAATACATTGATATGACTAGCACAAGTCACATTTTCAAATATACTTTGAAACTGGTTCACACAATATGGGCAATTATCCTCACTACCTGTCTTTGGGCAAGAAACCTGGAGTTTCCAGAGGAACTCTACTTGACGTGGAGAGAACATGCAAACTTGAATGAAAAGTGGAAGCAGGATTTATAGTCCCAACCCTGGGTATGTGAGATAATCAGGCTCCCCAGTGAGCCACTGGGTGTACTACCTATTAGGCATAAATCTAACAGGGGCTGCCATACGGAGCCATCTTTGGGCTGTTATGCAAATAAGATGCAACGTATTTGTTCAGCTTATTGTCTTTCTGTTTTGCCGAGCCTGCAGATATCTGATGAGTGGGCTGTAGGAACCTTCAAGATCCAGCCCTTTGACGAGGACATTCACACAGCCAATGAGAGAAGGCTGAAGGTTAGGGTCAGCACCGGGGGACCTTTTTATGCTGATTTCCAATGGAATCATCCACTTGGGAATGTCTGAGTAGATCAGCTTCAGAGTACAATTGACCCTTCCACTTTGCAGGGGTTAAGGGCACAGGGCACCCTCCATCTGGAAAAACCACGTAAAATGTTTTGGTCCCCTTGGCGAGCGAAGTGAAAAGATACAAGAAACGTGAGATATAGATATCACTGTGAAATCACTGCCAGGTATCACGTAAGAGGCTACAATAATCACGCTTGGGGTCCTCCAAACCAGCACTCTACATGTATTTTATGCATTTGTGAGTCATTAAACTTTTTGTATGTTCTCTGCAGCTTTTGCAAAAATCCCCCAAAATATTCCCATTTAATTTCATATGCCCACCCTGCGCTATATCGAAACCAGGACGGGGAGAGTCACGATGCAGAAGGGTCGACTGTATTCCTCCATTTTTGTTTTTGGGATTTCCTCACAACAGCCATTCCTAAGTTAACTGTTAATGTCCACTTCCTGTCCTGATAGGAGCTGATAGGAGACGCAGCTGGGAAGCTCCACACTGGCAGGAGCAGAAATGATCAGGTCTGGTGACCGCTATGCTGATCGCCACATAAGTACTTCCCGTGGAATATGAGTGAAAGTGACACTGGGTAGACCCAATGGTCTGTTCTGATTTGCATGTGTTGCTGAGCTCTTGGCACAGGCCGATGCAGAATTTCTTGTCTGCTGTGTGGTAATTCCAGCCCTGCATTCTGATTGGCTTGGCAGGTGGTGACTGACATGAGGATCTGGCTGCGAGATGCAATCTCAACTCTGAAGGGTGACATCGTGCAGCTCATTAGCACTATGGTGGAGCGGGCTGCAGTGTAAGAACACATACAGAAATACACTACGGGCAAAAGTATAAGGACACCTGTAGTAATTACTGGAATTGGCTACATAAGCCACACCCATAGCTGACATGCAGGTGTATAATTAAGCACAGAGCCATCAAACAATGGCAGCAGAATGGGTGGTCATACCGAAGAGGTTCGTCAACCTGGCACTGTCATTGGTCAGCACCGGACACCTGCCCAACAAGTCGGTTCTCTGCATTTCTGTCCTGCTAGAGCTGACCTGGTCAACTGTAAGTGAAGTGATTGTATAGTGGAAACATCTGGGAGCAAGTTCAGCTGCGACATGGTAGACACGCCCACCAACAATGTTTCAACATCTAATGGAAAATATTCCAAGAAAAGTACAGCTGATTACAGCAATTCAGGAATATCCAACTTCACATTAATACCCTTTGATTCAGAGTGAGATGTCGGACAAGCTGGTGTCCCGATACTTTTGTCCATATAGGGTACATATAAACATTTATACATGCTAATACACTCAGATACAAGTTTACCTGTGAGAAAGGTCAATTGAGGAAGCCTCCACAGCTCTGTGATGGTATTTCCCAGTAAAATACTTTCTCCACCATTAAATTTGACTGGTTCCATTCAATCAACAAATCTCTTGGCCCACAGAGAGATCGACGTGCTGTTTCCTGGTTACACCCACATGCAGAGGGCCCAACCAATCAGGTGGAGCCACTGGATTCTCAGGTTGGCAGCTGCTTGCTCACTGTTGCAGCTCACAGCCTGGCTGACCAGAGACACAGCCTGGCATTTCAGATAATGTGCTGCAGCCCTGTGTGTTACCACCAACAAGCTCTGATAATCAGACAGCAGCAACTGTTTGTACCCAGGGATGTTTCTACTGCACTGTCAGAAAATAATAATAATAATAATAGATCCTTCGTTGATCCCCGTGGGGAAATTATCTTTATGCCTCCCCCAACTTGCCCTCTGTAGGTGAGAGCAAGTTGGCTGCAAAGGGTGGGCACCCATCCATAGCAGCACCCAAGGAGCTGGGGCTTAAGGGCCTCGCTGAAGGGCTCGCAGATGTGTCGAGGCCAAGCTTGAACTGGCGACCTCGATCTAACAGGCATAGAGGCTTACCCCACTGAGCCACATTTTGCCCCCAGTTTGTACCTTTGAGGGTCCAATTACTTGTCACTGGGGCTGTACTCTCAAGGGTATGCCAATTGTACCCTATAGCTGTAGGTAAATGTACCCTTTAATTTAATTTAAGGTACAGAAATGGACTTTATGGAATATCTTTGTACCATTGAGGAATTTATACTTTATATTCTGACAGTGTGCTGGTGTTGGATCTGATTCACATTCTGTGTGCTATACCTGAGAGATACTGCTTTGCTGCAGTTTATTTTCTGATAGCAGTCTTAATCTGACCTAAGGTTCATGTCCAGTTTATTATTTAGATACATTTCTCCCGCCTCCCCCCAACAGCCATGCAGTTGCCCTCAGCAGAGACACGGATCATCTGGCGGAGATTCGAAGACGGGTGAACATATTACCCTTGGGAAGGTAGCTGGTAGCCTGAGCTGTAGGTGGAATAGCCATGAAGGACTCAGATTTGTAACAGATCAGACCTGATTGATTTCAGCAAAATATCTGGCTATTCAAATATAAATGAGTGGCATCTGTCAAGCAACATGATAATACAAACTGAAAACCAATGAACAAAAATGCCTCGACAGTCTGTTTTCTGTTTGCAGGGAATGATCGAGCTTTGCTTTCCGACCTACAGTGGCATTGACTAAATAGTGTTTAACAAGTAATAATGATTGACTGTTGCTATAAGAGATAAATGGTTAGAAGATGCGTCTGGGCAAATTTCTTGCGGCGCTTTGTGACACCCTGAACATTTCATCTGGCTTTACATTTTATGTTCCAGTGGGGCCATTGCTGGCAACCCATTTAACATTGACCGTGAGCTCCTTCGTAAAGGTAGGCCCCCATGACACCGCCATGCAGAATCCCCCTGTACATGTGGTTCAAAACAAACTGCTTGTTGTAGTTGTCATTGCAATAGGTGCCCTCTACTGGTTGGTCTTTCCTTCTACAGAGCTGTACTTTGATGATGTCAGTATAAACAGCATGGATGCCATTGGACAGAGAGATTTTGTCGGTAAGTCAGTTTTTTACATATTAATTCACTTAGACTTGTATAATAAAAATGTACAATTGGAGCAGACCCTGTATCCTTATAATTTTCAGAATCCTTAGCCAGACTAAGGATTATAGCCTGGGAAGGGAAAGGGAGACTGTATCACTTTATTGTAAATGTGGTGCACAAATGTTGTTTGAAAGGTAAACATGTAGACCACACAGTTAGGTCTGCATGGTGACCGCACAGCTACATGTAGACCACACCGTTGGGGCTGCATGGTGACCACACAGCTGCATGTAGACCACACAGTTAGGTCTGCATGGTGACCGCACAGCTACATGTAGACCACATAATTAGGGCTGGATGGTGACTGCACAGCTGTATATAGACCACACAGTTAGGGCTGCATGGTGTTTAGATAAGAAAAATACTGGAAACATACAGCATGCATATATTTTACTTTTCATTGGTTTTCATACACATGAGAATGGAAGATTCCCCTAAACACATCACATGATGACTATTTTTAATTTGCAAGTAATATATGCCATTATGTTTACTTTATGAATTAGCATGAATTTCACAAATGATGAGTCACAACCTATAAAATCCATCGGTTTGTATAGTTTTGTGTGCATTTCTATATCAGATTCCATAATTTAAATATATATGCCCTTCTTTGCAGCTGAGTTTCTCTTCTGGGCCTCTCTGTGTCTCACACACTTGAGCAAGATGGCCGAGGATCTCATTTTGTACACCACAAAGGAATTCTCTTTCGTCAGCCTCTCTGATGCCTACAGGTGAGGGTACTGACCGCATGTGGAAGAGAACAATGAGTGCTGACCTCCTGATGGAAAGTATGGTAATGTTACAGTAAAGGAGAGCATGGTGACTGATACTATCATGATGGAGAGGAAGGTGATCATAAAAACGGTTTGTCAGAGAGTACAGTAGCCCCCCCATATCCGCTGTTACAGTTGATACATGATATTATTTCATTGCTCTATCGTCGCTTGAGAATTAGGCTAAAATGTCACAATCCCTTTCATTTGAGAGTACAGTACTGTATAATAATGTAAAATGTACTTTATTATTACTGTATGTTGGTAATGTCTTACTGTGCATAATTTATCAATTACCACACGTAAATACATGAAAATCACATATATATCGGGTCGATGGATGGTTCACTATTATTTGCGGTAGGTCTTGGATTACCTGCAGATACAGGGGGACTACTGTCTGGTAGTGAAGGACAGTCTGATGCTTCATGAACCATTTGCTGTATTTTCTGACCTCACTAGATGGTGCTCTTGGTTTGCTTTGGGCCATGCTTGTGCCCTGTTTTGAACAGAGAGCACCATCTAGTGGTGTCAGAAAATACAGCAAATAGTTCATGAAGCATCAGTTTGCTAATCGGTACTGTATAGTAATTTTACGATGGTGGTAGTAACAGTGAGATGTTTTGGACATTGGAAGCATCCCCGTCATGTGGACAATGACACTAATGATGGTGTTTTGGGCTGAGCAGCACTGGCAGCAGCCTGATGCCCCAGAAGAAGAACGCAGACAGCCTGGAACTGATCCGCAGCAAAGCGGGACGAGTGTTCGGTCGGGTGAGCCACTCAGAGTCAAAGTAAGCTCGCAGTTTAAGACATATTTTGTTATTCTGAGCTCTCTTGCGGCGTCTTCTTCCTGTCTTTGCCCCAGTGTGCTGGATTTCTGATGACCTTGAAAGGACTCCCCAGCACTTATAACAAAGACCTGCAGGTAATACACATGTCTTACTGGCTGTGGCATGACACACCCAAGTGCCACCTGAATGGCAAGGCAGCCATTGTCTTCCTCTGATTCCAGGAGGATAAAGAGGCGATGTTTGACTGCTATGACACGCTGCATGACGTTTTCCAGGTGGCCCGGGGGGTCATTTCCACACTGACAGTGAGTGACCGCATCCATGCCACAAAAACTTCAGCATATCTCCTGTTTGTTACATCTCTTGCAACAAAATGCTGATGCCAGAGGTGACAAGAAAAAATTTGTGCATGCGCAAAGCAGTGATGGTGTCTGTACTGAAGTCTCACTGTCCCTCGCAGATTAATCCCATGGTCATGGGGGCAGCTTTGAGTCCTGATATGCTGGCCACTGACCTGGCCTACTACCTCGTCAGGAAAGGGGTGAGTGTGGCCTATCTTTGGCTTGTTCCCGGTGCCTGTACTCTCTCATTTCTTTTTATGTCTGTTGTCATGTACTGTAGGTACCATTCAGAGAGGCTCACGGCTGCTCTGGGAAAGCAGTTTCCCTGGCTGAATCCAAGAATATTCCCGTCAACCAGCTGACTCTGGAAGATCTCCATACAGTCAGGTGAGTGGGGTGAATGCTCATGCACATGTGTGTCATCAGTCATTGATGGAAGATTCACTCCCAGGAATCAATCTTCTAGTTGCAGTCACTGTTCTCACCTGTGAGTGTGTGGTTTGGCATGCTTGCTTCCACCTTATCCTTTTAGCTGTTCTCTTCTGTATGTACAGCCCTCTGTTTGACAACAACGTGTCTGTGGTGTGGGACTACACCAGCAGTGTGGAACAGTACAGCGCCCCCGGAGGCACTGCCCGGAGCAGCGTCTCCACCCAGATTCAGCAACTTCGAGACTGGCTAAAAACATGCGGAAACTAAGCTGTCCACTCCCATGCCCTCCCAAAACCTTTTTATTGTTTGCCTCATGTCTCAATTAGTTTTACATTTACCGCATTTATTTTTCTGAAAAGTGTACAACAGCGAAAGTAAAATAGCTTTTATTGAATAAAAATTCACTTGTCATGTTCTGCTGTTTGAATAAATGACCACTGGGTGGCAGCAAAAATACTTTTTTCATGACTTGGTTAAGCTGGCTAGTCAGGACCAGACACAGAATCAACATAAGAATTAGGAAACGTACATCACATTATTAGAGTCTGCCTCGAGCCCAAATGGATGAGTGGCATTTTCATAATGGGAAGCTTTATAATGTATGACATTTGTGGCCTATATAGGTCCTCAGTTCTGAAAATAGATAAAGGAAGGACAACAAGTTTAACGGGCCAGCAGGTCAAAGGTAACAAAAATGTCTGAAGTGGGTGCAGGCATGGTAGCATAAACAAACAATAGATGTTTGTGGCGAGTTGCCATGCCTCAGCAGTACAGCTAGGATGTGTGACAAATAGAGAAGAGCATGTGTTCCTGACTGGGTCATATAAGAAAGGCTATGATGGGGCCATAAATACTTAGAAAAACATACATTTACCTCTCTCTCAATATGCAGGTTGCCGGTTTTTGAATAAGGAAATTTGAAGGAATATTTCAATATATAAAAGCAGATAAACAGACTTCCCATGTAATTTTAGGAAAACGTAAAACTTCAAAATTCAACGTTTTACTCAAAAAAGAAAAAATTCATAATGCAAAATAGTATTTAATAAGCTTGGGTGCATTCAAATGTCAAATGGGACAGCATTTCATCCTTTAATGTTACTGAATTGCACATAAATCGGTTTCTTAAGACCATTTCCATATCGGCACCATAACTTATAAACTATGTAATATTAATAAATTGAATGGTTTTAAAAATGAAACTAAATTAAGTCTCAGTATGATTATAAACCAGTGGGTTGTGCCGCAATAACGGTCAGTGTTCCAATATTACAGAAGAAAATTCAGTCTTAGGGATTATCAAATTTATTGAAATGAAACAGATTACAATGCAGTAAACATCTGAATGTGTCATATAACCTAAAATGCATTAATGTAAAAGAGAATGATTCATTAAAAAATGAAATTGTGTGTCAGAAATGAAAACTGCATAGTATTGCTGTCGTAAAGACAAACAGGCACATTAAAATGAGTATTTTTCCCTGAATTAAATGTTACTGTTGCAGCTTGGACCCTAACACACATTCGCTTTGTTTGTAGACATGCTACACCTTGGGAGCTAAAGCTCTTTTCACTGCATCAAAAGAATGCAATAATATCAAATAATATGGGATAATCATGCATAGAGCTGGTTGAGTTCAATAGTGTGTATGAACTGTGTAAGTTAATAAGGGTTTCATGACAAACTACTCCCTGTGCTACAGCATGAGGATGGACAGTCCTAGAGTGATCTCGGGAACTACAGAAACCAGATAATCCGTATCAGGGGGGACACTTCGAGCTAGGACAGGATTTGTAACCAACCATTTCAATTAAAAGCACCTGGATTTCACTTAAGCAGAGTTCTTGCTATGTATTGATTGGTCAGGTTAATGTGAAACAGCCAGATGAGTCTTTCAATCAAGGAAACAAACCAGTCAAAGCACATGAAGAACTGAATTATTTAGCCGAGCACAGGAGCTTTTCAGTTTTAAAGTAGTTTGTAGTTAAAGTAGCACAAAGTGTCCTCCCTGACATGGGTTATCTGGTTGCCCCAATGGAAACAAACAGTATACTTTATAATATAACAACAATATATATGAGCTAGAGCAGCAAGTCTAACTCTGTCCTTCATTAAACCTGATTCCATTAGCAGCTTAATGGAGACAGAGGCCTAACAGAACAAGAATCCTAATGAAGTCTTTAGCTGAGGGTGGTAGATTAAAACTGAGTTATCAGTAAGCAAAATCAAGCTAAAACATTCAAGACCTTTTTTATATGTGCAATACAGCACAATCTAAAAAAAAAATAATAAAACATTATCAGTTTCAAGCGTGCCACAGTGTTACAGTAACACTGGTTAAAGACATAATACGGCAGTTATGGCAGCATCTGGTCCTGGTTGAAAATAATCAGCAGATGGCAGCCGCCTCACCACAAAACCCGCTAGAAGGAAAACACACCCACAAATGAGTCAAACACAAAATACAACCAATAAGCACACGCCAATAAAGCAACAACCAATCGGCACACTGCGAGAAAGCATGCAACAGCGAATCGACACACAGCCTCAACGAGCATACAGCAACCAATCAGCAGACAATTCCACAAAAGCCTACAGCTACTGATCAGCTTTCATAACTGGACATGGATTAAAAGATTCCTTTGCCTCCAGCCTCATTTAAAATAAGCCACCTACACAATGTTAACATCAAAGAACAGTTTGATTGCAGCGAGCTGGGTGTGGTAAACATTTAGTCTGGAAATCTGATCTCAGTTCAGAACAGTACTTTCATCATCGTTACATGAAGACTTCTGTGAAACCTCTGAGCTCAATTTCTTATAGTATTATAACTGAGATAAACACAGTTATGTATTTTCTTTAAATCATGTTACAAACCTCTGGAGTCCCCACTGAGCCCCCAAACTAAACAAATTAATGATGTACTGAACCTTATAACTGCTCACCTGCAGCACAATGGCAGCAATTAAAGCCAGCAGTGTCATCTTGGCCAGCCAACCTAAATGGCTCACGTTAACCTGCTTGAGGATGAAGATGCGGGCCCAGCCCAGCTTCTCTGCCGTATGGGGTGGGTAGCGCATCTTGTTCAAGCTCTCCATAGCCAGCGACTTCACCAGGCAGCTCTTTAAATGGCTCAGTCGGTCAAAGGTGTGCTTACCATGGTAGGCGCCAATCCCACTGTTGCCTGTAGAGGGAGACAAAGTTCAGCTTTGAGAACACTGAACGATAAATTCATCTAACCTGCAGTGCACGGCCTCCTTGACTTACCTACTCCTCCAAAGGGCAGGGCGCTGACAGAGTAGTGCACCAGACAGTCATTTGCCAGGATGCCCCCACTGGATGTCTCAGCAATCAGCTGCTGGATAAGCTGTGAGAGTGAGACAGAGATGCTCAGCCACTAGGTATAGCATCAGCCACGTTACACCAACTGCCCATCACTACACTGTTAGATACTAGGTCTCTGCATTGAATGTCTGCATTAGGGTGTGTAACAGTACACAAAATTTATGGTTCAGTACAAACCTCAGTTTTGAGTTCAGAGTTTGGTGCAATTTCAGTATAGCAGGAAAAAATCTAATTTGTTTTTAAATTGTTTATTATTAAAACTGCAAAAAATTAGACAATTAACAGTCGTAAACCAAACCAAACAAACAAAAGGTTATTTGTACATTGTAACAATAAATTGGTAAAATAAATAATAAGACGACTGCATCGTAAATTGTAATGCACTGTATCCTGTCTAAATGCTGTGTTCTAAACTACCGAGTACGGCTGTTTACCCCATAGTCATTAACACCACTACAGCTTTGGTGATTTTTTAGCCCAGTGTGTATTTCCTGACAGAAGCACCTTCAGAACGTGTGGGTGGAGCCTCACAGCATATGGGCGGGGTCTCATTGTATGTGGGTCGTACCATATCATGCCTGGGGACAGTACCTTGCTGTCTGAAGAAAATACATAAAGAGCCAACGGCTTCTCCCTCTCGTTGATGAAACGGATGGCCTCATCGACACCAGTGACTGGCACTATGGGCAGCAAAGGCCCAAAGATTTCTTCCTGCATCACCTTGGCCTCAGCCTTCACATCCCTCAGCAATGTAGGAGCTGGAGAGAATGGATCCAGATGTACAAGCTGGAACTAAACCTGTACAACCACACCTGAGGCTATTAAACATCCAAGAGGACCAGTCCATGGAATACAGGGAAATGTTAAGCACAGTACATGTATGCCGCTGGTCTTAACTATAAATACAGAATCACTACATAGGACCCACCTTGCTTATAACTGCAAAAAGTTCATATCTTCTTAATATGAAATCTGTTTTTTGTAAAATCTACAACATCTAAATACACAACATCTAGTGTCACTAACAAATGGTCAATGTTTTTCATAAAAGGATGCTAGTGATGGACAAAATGATGCTTCATGAATCATTTGCTGTATTTTTTAACCCCACTAGATAGTGTTATTGGCATGCTTTGTGCCCTTTTTTGAATATAGAGCACCATCTAGTGGGGTCAGAAAATACAGCACATGGTTCATGAAGCATCACTTTGCCCATCAGTAATGGACCCCGTTACGTACCGATGTAGCACTGGGACTCGTCATTCTCCCCACCCAAGGCCACCTTACTGTCCTCCATCATTGCCATCACCCTCTTGAAGTGGCGTGCATTAATGATGCGGCCATAGTCAGTGCACGTCTTGGGGTCATCTGTGTAGAACTCCTAAAAAGGTTCAAAAGCAGCAGATCTGTATCTGCTGAAACATAGGAGACGTCCACAGAATACAGAAGTTTATTTTTGGCTTTCATTTTCTCTGACCTTTATTGCCTTCCTGATTTCCTTTATCACTCTGTCCTGGATGGAAGGGTCACACAGAACGTAGTCTGGGGCGATGCATGTCTGACCACAATTGGAGAATTTACCCCAGGTGATCCGGCTGTGGACCCAGGTACAAGGGACAGTCAGTCTATCATGGCTAGAACAATTTATGCCATTATCTTTTCCAATTAGTTTTATTTTTGGCCTTGAACCTGCAACCTTCTGGCGTACCGGCAAGCAATGGCAAGGTCGCAGCTCTTGTCAATGTAGCAGGGGCTTTTACCCCCTAGCTCCAGGGTGACGGGAGTGAGGTGGCGGGAAGCAGCCTCCATCACAACTTTACCCACTGTGCTGTTCCCCGTGTAGAAGATGTGGTCGAAGCGCTGCTTCAACAGCTCCTGGGTCTCCTGAACCCCACCTGTCACTACGGGGTACAGTTCCTGGAGCAGCATGAAGACACTGTCATTCATAGCAGGCAACTCACAGACACAAATGCAGGCAGGCCTCAGTCACACACAGACACAATTAAACACACATTCCAGTGTGCGTACCTTGTCCAGATAGAGGGGGAGGAGCTCCTCCATCACTTTGGCAGTATGAGCGCTGACCTCTGAAGGCTTCACTACCGCAGCATTACCTGGGCCAACACACTCCAGTTAACATCCCCATCAAACCAATGCCATGTATTTGAACAGACTTATATTTCAGTTTTCGTTTGTGAAACAGGTAGATTTTTCTCGAGGTCCGAATTGTTGGAGTTGAACATGTCTTGAGCCATACAAGTTTTAGCAGGAATGTTCTAGTTCCAAGATTTCGGTCGAGGTACAAGTCGAAAACAATTCAACAGACCCGTTCGACGTCCGAGTTAAGAGGCGTTCGAGTTTCAACATCTACTCTACTTGTGAGTAGTGATGGCCAAATGAAGTTTGAAAAAATATATACACAAAGTGCAAAACTGCACTTTTAAAGTTATTGAAACATCACATATTATGTAAGGGAGAATCGTAGGAAGTACATAACAGTCATACTCAGAACCAGACCGTCGCGTATATCAGTGAGAAGCGCAGTGCAATAGAAAGCTGGGTCATGTTTACACTGGCTGGAACCTCAGGCATTTATGTAATGGTCACACACCTTTCGCAAAGAATCCAGCACACAGTGCAAACCTTTCATGAGCCACGATGCTGCGTAACAGCCAATACATTGCTGTGGGGCCAGTGGATGGGTATATGGGCACCCTAGAGAGGGTCCCCACAGAAAGCCTTTCAGAGGAAATATGTATTATTATGTATGATGATTATGTAACGTCATGACTGCTAACTCACTCCCTCAGTATCACCTGCAAATCTTGAGCAAGCTGATAAACAGGGTCATTGCCTCCATTAATGTGGAGGTAGGCGGGAGCACATGTAGATGGTTCAAATGCCCTTTATTACACTGGAAGCAGTTCAACTCTTGAGACCTGAAGGAGATGATACACAGGGCAATATTTTGCCAACCGGGTGAGGCAAAGGGCAACTCATCTGGATCTGGATGATCACGATAAGTTGCCCACTGCCAATCGGTGTTTTTCAAATAGAACTTTTATTGCCCAATATCAATGAAAAAGGTCCTGAGTGACATTTGTCGGTAACACTTCCCAGCAGTATTGCTCAAAAAGTTGCCCTAAATGTCACCCTAAATGTTCTGACATCACATATACTAAAACTATCCTGAGGTTAAAGTGCAGAGACTAACCTCTTGTGTTTGAATCATTGCAGCTCTGTACAAAATTCACGTTAAAGGTCTTTGTATCACTGCTGATGTGAGGGATTGAGCAAGAAAGAAGTCCTTCTTATGCTGACTGAGCAGAAAGGCCGGGCGGCTGAAAGGAGCGGCTCCAGGAAGACAGGACGCACCTGCAGCGATGGCTCCGATTAGGGGCTGGATGGTCACTGCCCAGGGATAGTTCCAAGCCCCGATGATCAGTACCACTCCCAGTGGCTCGGGCTGGATGTACACCTTGTCTGGAATGGTGAGCAGGTTCTTCTCCACCGGCCGTGGCGCCGTCCACTCTGCCAGGCGGTCTACAGCCAGTGAGATCTCACCCTCCAGGCCCAGTGTTTCGTATAGGGGTGTTCCATGTTCACTCTGTGTGGAACCAGAGCACAGGCATACATATGAACGTCTCACACCAGGCATTTCTTATGTGTGGTTCCTCAATGGCACAATAAACTGCCAGACCACATCCGATCATCAGACTTCAACTTCCCTTTCAAGAAATTCTTCAGAACTCTTCAGTTTCAGAAATACTTCTATCGGCCTATTATCACTCCATTAATGTACATGTAAAGGTAAAGCATGGTAGAAACAGCTGGGCTAATGAAAAGGATTCATACTCACAACAATCCAGGATAAAAAAAATCACAGCTGTTTGATTTTCATAATGAGACTTAAGAGTCTTGAAATTAGTGGTGGCAAAATATCAGAAACAAGCATAGAAGCAAAAAGTAAACATCGCACCACCCCCATACACACACCGGTAGCCTTGAGGCCCCACTCAGGGAGTACGGCCAAATCAAAAGGAAATATCCACTGCTGTTGCTAACCTTGTGGAGGTCTTTCTTGAGTGCCAGAGTGATGTCCTTCTGTCGCTCCACCAGGAAGCGCTGTAGAGACTTCAGCTGGTGGATTCTGTGCTCTAGCGGTATAGACCTCCTGGTAAGGAAAGCCCTGCGAGCCGTCTCCACCGCCTGCCTCTCCCTGGACATGCTGTGCAAGGGGAACATCAATAGGCTATCAGCACCATGTCTGAATTAGAAATTAGGCTCCCCCTGGTGTAGCTGACATGGTACAGCTGGCCCCTGTACAGGTTACAGGTGTGTAACTTTAAAACTCCCAATGATTCCACGATTAATGCTACGTTTGTCCTGATCAGCTCCTGAAATGTGTGTGAGGAGACGCACTGTTTGTGGAGCGCTTCCTATTCCCAATCCGCTCATCCATTATGTGCGCACAGTTGTTTGACAGGTGGGTGTGTCACATTCGCCACATCCATTGCGCTTGAAATTTCACTGTGAGATATGACAATAAAAATGTTGTCGTCAGTGATGAAAGGTCCCAGTAGGAGACAGGCATTACACGCTTCGGCAGCGCGCGTCTGTTGCTTATTTATGCGTATTTTGACAAAGCATTTGCGTTTTAAGCCCAATCCGGAGAAATATAAGTGGAAAAATAATTTCAAAAAAGATTGTTAACGTAATGCATAATACATAAAGTAATTTCATCGACGTGATATCATGTAATGCCTGTTAGATTAGATTTTAAAAATCATAAATGAAACTTATACCTATATATGAAGTTGTGTGCTTTATGCATGGACAATGCCACCGTGCGCCACTGATCGCAGTATATTTCAAGTAGAAACAAAGTCTATCCAGCCGCGACCTTCAGCCTCATTAGTTATCGGGATGTGTTCAGTAATTATTACCAGGGGTCAATACTATGGCGAATTCTGACGGACATTTTGACCAAAATGCAAATTTTTACTACGGGCAAGAATATTTAATATCGGAGCCTACGTTGTTTTTTTTAATCTCATTTAAAGCATTTTGCTATGCACACAGACGAGCGTCGCCACGGACACGTTCGTCCGTGTCCGGAGAGACTGACGATCCCAGATCTTTACCTTGAAACGTTAAGCTCCGTAGTCTCAGCAGGAGCGACCTCAGAAACGAGCTGCAAACGTCCACTTGCAGGCGAATCGACAAAGACCCCGGTCCCGGTCGGGCTAGCTGCAGTTCCAGGATGCGGTGCCAGCGGGTCCGTTACCAGCCGGTTACACAGACCACGCCCCCCCGGGCGCCCATCTTGGTCCAAGATCGCATCAGGATTGGTCAGATCAGCTGTCAATCAAACTGTTTTCCGGAATGTTTCGCCTCAAGGCCCAAATAATGACGCAAGAGCGGTCAGCAGTTTTCTTAGAAAGATGAACAAAGTTTGCCGATGTTAGTATAATAAAATAATTGCATAATACTATATACTGAAGTATTTACCCGCAGTCGTGATCATTTCTTTAAAATATGAAGATTCCGTGCAGTGACCTATAAAATACACAATATCGTGGGGGAAATGTAGCTTTCAATGTAATAATTTTAGTACTTTTAACTTAATTCCAGTGGTTTTGCCTGCTTTGTAGTGAAATTTGTATTCTAACAGCTGTCAAAATTATTCATATTTCCCGTAACGCAGTGTCCTTTGTTCAGCTCGGATGAATTGCTTCGTACAAAAACAGCACTTGTCTCGTTTGGCGGCGCAGAAATGAGAGAAGTGCTGCACTGTAAGGTTTATCCCTCACACATTTGATACGAAGAAGCCTTATTTTTCATTAAAACTTACTGAGGGATAGGATACTAACCCTTTTGCTCAGTGGGGAAAAAAATCCGGTGTTGCCAGGAAATGTGATCTCCATGTCTACAGAAATCCACTTGTGTATTTCACTGGAGAGAAAACTTACAGCTTGAAACATTCACACCTGTGTCTGACCTTTCTCAGTTTCCTAACATTCTCATGCCAAAAGCAGGGCAGGAGGCGCGAAGGAGGCCTCCTAGAATTTGGGGGAATTATTTTGCAAAACTGCAGATTATGAGTACTTTTTGGGTGTGAAGAAGTGTTCACTGTTAACATGAGCCACTAACATTCTCTTAAAAGACCACAATTGACATGAAATTCAAGTCTCTCTTTTAATTATCTACCTGGTAATTAATGCATCTCCAGTGATTCCTCTAGATAGAAACTGAATAGCACAGTACCATTTTCATTTTAAAAATAGATCACGGACCACAGAAAAGTGAAATACCTACATTCATTTGTGATGTATATTGCCAGGTATAAATATTTCGCTGAACAAGAATGATTAAGAAAAGTGATTAATGCATTCTGTCATTTCTTGAATAGTACAGTACACATTTACATGATACATTTTTTTTGGGACATTTTTTCCTGAATTATCTCACCCATGGCTGTAACAGGTACACCAGGCATAAACACTTGCATTATACCAGGGAGATACCTGACTCTATTCCACCCCAGAAGCTGCTTTTTGCTGGCCTGTCACTCCGGAGGCGTGGGTGGTGCATGTGAGGCCTTCCAGCGCTCAGTGGAGCTGAATGCGGCACATTTCATACCATTTCACAACATGGCCATAGCCTCCTGTTAGAACAGGAAGTACTAACTGCCAAACGCCCCCCTTGGTAGATCAGCTCTGCGACAAAGTATTTCCCGCGTCTGTAATGGAGTGTTATCTCCCGGTGGTCTGTCTCATGCAGGACCAGATCTGACAGCACGAAGCGTTCAAGAAAAATACCGCCTGGAGTTACCATACAGAAGCAGATGCCCACAGAATGACCCAGTAACAGCCATCTTGGTTGTGAAGTTTTCAACAGCAACACATTCCATACTGATCTTATCAAATATTTACAAAAGTAAAAGAATCTTAGGGTCACAGGGATGAGACAGTGTGGGGGGGGGGGGGGAGGATTGTGGCAGCATCAGTAATGCTGAGTTCCCACTGAATCTCAGCACCGAACCTCTCCAAAGAACATCTGGTGTCCATCTGCTTCCTCACGCATTCATTCATAAACAAACAAAACAAAATATTTACACTGGAAAAATGGTCAGCTATTGTAAGTTATAAATATATCAACATCTTCTAACAAACGTATATAATTCAATAAAAATATTGTTCCGATGCTGTTTTTTGACTTTCAGGTGTCCCGTTTTTCCGTGTCGGAAGACTGGTGACGTGTTGGTCACTGTGTTTCTGTGTTGATCTGTGTTTCCTGAGATGAGGTCCTGGTCTACGGCAGCAGCGTGTATGTCGCTCACCTTGAGGTCACCACCGAGGGGGTGGAGCAAGGTGAGGTCCCTAGGGGCGGAGTCAATGTGCCACAGCTCCGATAATAGTGCAGCGCTCCCACCATGTAAGTAAACCGCTGTAATCTCCTCTACTGCTAATACTGCGGTTGATATTTCTGTGATGCTTCTGTTTGTGTGTTTTAGCATTTATTAGTATTTCTGCCAAACACAAATAAACCCATCTGTTCCTTCGGCGCAGTGAGACCAGTTCCAACACCGTCTGCAAACCTTATTACATTTTAAATTAATTAAGTATCAGCACTTCCAGTTTTCTCAGTGATGCTCTGAAGTTGCAGCTAACCTTTGGCCTTTGTCATCCAGCTCCTCTGTCTTTCACACCACATACTGCATGATTTCATTTCTCCTCACGGTCCTCCAGGTCGAATTCGTCAGATTGCTCGTGTCAGCAAGCCTTGCGGTACACGGGATCTGTCCTTCAAATTAGTGTCTGCTGTGTTCCTCTGTTCTTTAGAAATTGTCTTGGGTGTTTTGGCTTGGTTTGGTTGGCTTCTATCCAAGCAGCAAGTGACCACACGGTTTCAGTAGGGGTGGGGGTGGGGGGGTTCTGTCCATCAAAAAAAGATGCGGCCTTTGCTAGGTCAGTGCTGCTATCCGCCGGTCCACGCTGGATTTGCCTGTACAAGAAGGAGCACAAACATTGGTGTGGCAATGTGTGCCACCTTCCACCCGCTGTATACCTTAATGCTCTTCAGGAGGGTACAGTTTCACTTTGGACAGATACAGCTTCTCACTGAGATGCTCCTCGCTTTACGATGGTTCGATTTATGATATTTTGGCCTTGCGGTGGTTCAATAGCGCTGCAAATTCAGTACTGATCAAACTCTGAATTTTGATTTGTTCCCAGTTAACGATATGCCGTACGATACTTTCTACTGATGCGAGGCAAAGGCAGCATCCATGTATATAAACTTGTATTCATTTATTTACTTTTCAAATACTGGTATTTAGTTAGTTACATCCAATTATCCATCCATACATTATCCGCCGCTTATCCGGTATCGGGTCGCGGGGTCAGCAGTCTGAGCAGGGATGTCTAGACCTCCCTCTCATCCATCTGTTTTCTGAACCCACTTTTTCCAATTCAGGGTCAGGGGGGGTCCGGAGGCTATCCTGGAAGCTATGGACTCAAGGTGGCGAATAACCCAGGATCAGGCGCCAGCCTATCGCAGGACATGCTCACACACCATTCATGTATTTATCATATAATATTCATATTCGACTTAAGAATTTCTGCTTATGTTGGGTTCATTGCAACCCCATTGTAAGTCAAGGAGCACCTGTACTAACTTAAAGAATTTACCCAACACTTGACTAACAAACTTTTTTTTGTATGTTTTGTATGTGTGGGACACTGACCATCTCCCGATGCATTATAGGAAAGTCTCTTTATTACAGAAAGGTCGGACAATGTGGTCAGACACACTCACACTTGTTGACGTTCTCAACATCAATGGGGTCCTGAAGAATTTTGGACAGGCCCTGCAGGAGCACAGACGCTGCTGTGTAGCGCTGGCTGATGTCGGCCCCCTGCTGGAACATCTCATCCAGGGCGGCAGACTTGACCTGGGCCAGCAACAGAGGCAGAATACCCCAGTAAAATATTATGGTATTGAAATGGGGCTAACAGATGTGGTGGTTCTTGTGTTTGTTACGCTGTAACTGCTGAACTACTGATGAAGTCCATCCCATGTTTTTCCAGTGGTACACGTTTCTTGTGCTTTCTCTCCCCTTATTCACATTAAGGAGCTCTACAGTACTGCACTCAGACTCATGCTTTTGCGTGAAGATGGGCAGTGCAGGGATGTGGGTGGCAAAGGCAGCTCCAGCCCAACGCGCACGGAGTCTCACCATGTCCACCGCGTGGTCGTAGATGAGCTTCTCCGCGGCCACGCTGGCCACCTCATCCACAAAGCGCTGCTTGTCGGAGAAGAAGCCGTGGAGCTGTTGGGTGAGGAGGCGGCAGGATGCGACGCTGGTCTTGTAGCGATCGTTAAGATCCCTCACCACTGTGACAGCGGGGTAGAGCGACGTGAGACAGCCTCTGAGGAACGCTACACAGAAGTAGGTCAGCCTGTACCATGGGGACGTCATAATTTAGAGTATCATGCTACTTTAAATGAGTGAAAACAAGGGCATTTGGAGGGCAGACGGCTGCTATTAAGTAACCTTATTTACAGGCAGGGAAAACCATCACAGACACCTCTCATTCGGGTACAACCTCTTTGAACCTCTCCCCTCGGGCAGGCACTACACATCACTTTGTGCCGAAACAATTCTCTACCAAAACAGCTTCTTCCCACAAGCCATCACTCTTACGAACAGCTGACCTAGTTCCCTCAGCTCAGTTGCATCGTTATCCCGCCCATTACCACGCAAAACCTCAAAATAACTCACTGTATATATTGTGTTGTATGCATTGTATATATTCCAACATTCCTCACACTGAAATCCAGTCTTGCACTTTGTGTACACCTATCAACCACACGTACACAGTGTATATATCAACTGGACTGTGTGTGACAATCCATTGTATGTATGACAGCCATAGACAACCGGAGACCAATTCCCTGCATGTGTGTGAACATATTTGGCCGATAAACCTGATTCGGTTTCTCAGACCGTGTGTTTTATGGAACTCCTGAGAAGACGGAGCTCTTTAACCCAGATTGCTCAGTGTCAGTAGACCCTGATGCAGTCGCCAGCCATCTGCGGCATTCCCCCACGGAGGGGGCTTTAAGGGAGCACGGGGTTTCTCTTTGGGTCTCACTGCTTAAACACACCTCTACAGGCTCTTCATGCTGTATTTTAAAGATTCTGATGATAATATGTGCTATCCAGTGAAATATTCTTACATAAGCATTATAGTTTGTGTCTCAGGCTTGTTTCTTCAGATCTTCATCAGGACTTCGCATCCCCAGTCCAAGACACCCGCAGCACATTGCTGGCTGTCATTCAGTATAGCGAGTCTTTGACGAACATATTGGATTAAAAAGCACTGGGAAGCGTTCAGTCAGCTTGTCAGTAAAATCTTGATGAAGATAGAGAGCTGCCACTAATGGAGCTTTTCCACTGGCATCCCGGAACCGACCCGTACCCAGGACATACTGCGAGGAGAGACCAGTTACAGCTCGGTTACAGTGCGGCTCCAGCTCGCTTCGGTTTTCCACTGCATAAGTGTCGGCTCAGTAAAGGCGTGGCCGGGTTTGGAGAGAGACAGTGACGTAAAGAGACGCTTATTTACTGTCCACACTGTCATCATAATTTCCTATGTGTGGTTATTATTTTTTTACTGTGAGCTAATTTCTGCTAGCACGTCTGTGAGAATCACCATGTTATGTTAGCATCAAAGGCTAGCGGAATTAGCATTCACGTGCCTAAATCTGCATTATGAATCCATTCCATTCAGCTGTTCTATAGTACTTTTTTTTTTAAGTAGTAGGCTGAAAATTTTCCGGTTCAGTGTTTTTGGGAAGACGATGCAATGTGCGATACTGCTAATAATGAATAAAACACAGAATATATGCTTTTCCCTTCAAATAATCTAGGCACAGAACACCGATATCTCTGTGCATTTTCAGCAATCAGATAGTGGCGATGCAACCAGCTGAGGTCGATCACGCTTTCGGCCCTGGTAGTACAGCTCAGATCTTGGTGGCGGTGAAAAAGTGCCATGAAAGGGCTCTCTCAGCACCCTGAGAATCATTCGTTCAGCTCCTCCGTTAAGTCAGGTGGTCCTGAGATCATCCTCAGACCTGGCCCTACCAGTTCTGTAGCCCTGGGTTAACTGAGTGACTGGTTAAATCTGGGCTCCTGCAGGACCCACCTTGTTTGACGGCCGTTGAGGGCTGCAGCTTGGCCGACGTGACCTGAGCTTTGGCGCAGTGCAGAGCAGACGCCAGAACCTGTGCCAGCTTCATGAAGAGCACGAGCTGCTCCACCTGCCTGCAGCGGGCAACACAAAGCACGGGCGCCTCTTACAGTACCGCTAGCTAAGAAGGGACGCCTACATAAAGGAAAAGAATTCCACAGTTTTTCCATTGCTCGTTATCTTAGAGAGTTTAATGGGCATTTCCCGCTGTGTTCTACGTCATGTCTTACTATATGAAACAGGACACAACTACCTGGTTTTAAAGTTGGGCTGTAACGGTACGCATACTCATCACATGTTGTTCGGTTACAACATTTTCGGTTTGGTAAACACAATAAAACGAGTAAACACATTTCTTGGCACAGAGAGAACCTAAAAATTCACAAGCAGATGTTCAACATGGAAAACAATACGCTAACTGTAGCTGTGAGTGGGTTATGGCAAATGCTGGTTACAGTCAGTCATAATCGGCGGTTTGGGAATATTTTGGTTTCCCAATAAAGTACAGCAGCAGTGGAAAGAGTAGCTGATAAGACCAAGACTGTCTGTCGGCAGTTAAATTGAACTCCAATGTGATTTTTAAGGCACTTTTGCCAGGAGATTCAGACCGGATAACAAAAATAACTAAGGCTATAGGAGAGGTTGTAGCTACGCGTTTATGGCTATCCTCAACAGTAGAAAACACAGGATTTAGTTCATTATGATTCGTAAGATGCAGTCTCATTTTTGAATTTTTATTTAATTGCATATATGTTTTTTACAGTATGCAAATGAACGTCTCTTAGGTTTTGTTACACAGATATGTGAACAAACACATTGACTTTTGTTTGGTCTAGAACCAAACGAATTCTAGTTGCAGTTCGAATAATAAACAAAATTTAAAAACGAATTGCATTCTCCCCGCTGTACCAAAATTGCTCCAAACCGCGAACTCAAAACCGATGTTTGTACCGAACTGTGAATTTTGTGTACCGTTACACCCCTAATTCACAGATAAACGCTTTGTAGTTTACGTAGGAATGCTGATGACTCCTAAGTCACTCACCCCCATTGCTTGCTGAGCTGGCCAACTTGGTCGACCACAACACTGTCCTGGGGGCCGTAGAGTTCAGCTCTGCCCTCTCGCCGTGTCACCATCTCCAGCACGCCGTCCGCGAATGACAACATGATCCGCAGGTGTGCCAGGGTGTCTGCATGCTCCTGCTGCGAAAAAATAATGAACTCCACAGTCCAAACTGAACAGTCAAGCACCTTAATGAAGATGATCCTATCCTAGAGGTCCCCACTCGTTCCTACTGCTAACTAAGCTGCCTCATTTGGTTTACATCAACACTGTCATAGAGTCGCAGGGTCCTAGAGGTCACACCCCTCCTCTCAGGGTAAGAATTGGGGGGGGTGGAGATTATTCACGTGCGAAGTCACGTTTCCAGGTGATGTCTGCACTGAGAGACTGGGCAGCGATTCCTATCAAGTGCATGCATTAAATGGGCAACATATCCATTGTCTTATTTTGAATATGGGGGGGGGGCACTTACCTCCATGAGTGTCTCTTCAGGCAGCTCGGGAGCCTCAAACGTGATGAGGTTCTCCAGGCTGGGAGGGGGGCTGGTATAGGCCGTACCCTGGGGGGGGTCTGGGGGCACTAAGCGGACCGCCCCTCTAACAGTCACTGAGGAGGGAAACACAGCTTGTATATGCTATAGATACTGATATTGAGTATCCTGGCCCTACGAATCCTGTGTTTCCCAATCCGGTCTTCGGGGACCAACAGATAGAGTGGACAGTCAGGCAGGAGCTCGGAGGGAGCAAAAACGTGGACCGACTGTGGGTCCCCAAGGAATGGATTGGGAAACACTGCTCTATATATACAGGAGTGACAGGAAACTGCACTGGAAGCCTACCTGTATCCTCAAGCCTCTCCAAGCTGTCGGTGCTGCAGTACAGAAAACGCCTTCTCAGACCGGGCCCAGGCGACCGGTCCGAGATCCGACCAGCACTGACGGACCTTCAGGTGCAATATCAAAAGCGTCACTAACGTACTAATGTATACTGCACAGACTTAACAGCACAAAAGTAACCGTTCAAAGTAGCGCTACATGAGATCACATTCCGATTATATGGCTTATGCATAATAATCACCTGGATTGCAGATGACGAGCGCAAAACATTTGTCCAGATGGTGACTTTTTGGTACTATGTGTTTACTAACGCCCACTATTTGGTAAGCAGATTAGTAATATGCCTAAAATATTAATGAGAGGCGTATTATGACGCCCAAAAGTTAGTAATCTGTATAAATTCAGCACATCCTTATGTTTATTAAACGTGTTGAACTGTAAAAAGTACCACCACACCACCAACGTCTTTTTTTACCTTGTTTAATGACAATATCTCCACTTTTAAAAGATATTCTGGCTGCTGAGCTGTCCCTTTCATCACCGCCACTTCAGTGCTTATCGCTTCCATGATTCACCAAAACAGTAGCATGTGGCGTGCTCTGCTAACTGAATCTAATAAACATGAGGATACACCGAATTTACACAGATTACTAACTTTTGGGTGTCATAATATACATCTCATTAATATTTTAGGCATATTACTAATCTGCTTATTAATTTGTGGACGGAAGTAAACATCCGTGTATTACTGAAATGCCGGCGTCCGGACAAATGTTTATACCCGTCATCTAAAGCCCTGGTAATTATTGCGCATGCGCCATACCATGCAGCCCTAGTGTAGTAAAGTACAGAAAATCTGGGCTCTACCTGCCGAAGTGACTCCTCGTGGCCCTGGGGTCTGGCTGGCGAGTGCGGGCGCCGTGCATGTTTACATATTGGGGGCAGAAGCTCTGACTTGGGGGGGTCTGGCTGCTGGAGGCTAGGACCTGGGGAACCTTGAAAGGTGCCACAGTCTGCACGACATCAAGGGAGAACACCTGCCTCATTAAATTTGTCCTCGCACCCGCGATAAGAGGAAGTGACACGGTGTGAATTGCTTTGGGGGAATTTCATTCCGCAGCAATTTTCGAGTTAGGGAGAGGGGAGGGCCTACCTTTGTGGGAGAGCCAATGATGGTGGGGAGTGGGGTCCTCAGGAACCAATCAACAGAGCGGGGGGTGGCGGCCAGTTGCCAGGTTGGGGTGGTGCCTAGACTGACAGGACGGGGCTTCTGAGGAGATGGGCAGCTGGACTGGGTCGAGCGAGCAGAGTGCAGGGGGTCCGAGTGCTGCTTGAGGAGTTTTCGCTGAGGTGGCTGTACGTCGGTCTGAGTGGGAGCCCAGTGTATCGGAGATGGAGGTGCTAGAAGGCACAGGAAGTACAGGTGTGCATGTCCTGACTGTCAAATCAGACACAAAGCAAAGGGCACATCTCTCACACACACGCGCGCACACACACACACACACACACACACACACATAGCCATGTCTTACCCAGTGGTACGGGGGAGAAGGGCCGGCTGGAGCCTGTGGACCGGCGCCGACACACAGGCCTGGATCTGTCTGTAGTGCATACTCTGGGGAAAGCCACGGGACTGGTACTGGACCGACAGAGTGGGCTAGACCTGAGGGCGACACAGGCAAACAGTCACACACACACTCACATGCACACACAGTACCAGTCAAAAGCCAGGACACACCTGCCTTTAATGCATTTTTAGCTACGTTATTCACCTTATAGTAAAAGGCTTTCAGGCAATGAAGTTACGTGTAAAATACTGCAACAACCAATAAGAAGTGTGCAACATCTCAACATTTTCTTAGATATTTGACTCCTCAAAACAGCCACCTTTTGCTTTGATGACAGCATTGCAGACTCTCAGCATTCTTTCAACCAGCTTCCAGATGTAGCCACCTGGAATGTTGCTCCAACAGTCCTGAAGGAGTTTCCACAAGTTCTGGGCACAAGCTGGCTACCTTGCTCTTACTCTTCGATCCAGCTCATCCCAAACCAGCTCAATAGGGTTCAGGTTTGGGGGTTTTTGGGGCCAGGTCATCTGTCACAGCACTGCATCTCTTTGCTTGTTTACAAGATAATACTTACTGTGTAACCCCAAGACATGCTTAGGGTCATTATTTTGTTGAAAAACAAATGATGGTCAGGAGGTGTGTTCAGACCTTTGAGTAGTACTCAGTCCAGAGTTTATCCACATTATCCAGACCTGCTCTGTTTTGTGAAACTTACCTAGGGGTGATGACCAGCACAGGCTGGGGGGTCATGGGCCCGGGTGTTAATCTACCATGGGAGCACTCTGAAGCACCATGTCTGGGGGAAGGCTGGGGCATCCTGTGG
>JAAGVU020000038.1:11225039-11295294 GCA_011763525.2 Mormyrus iriodes
GTTTAGGAAAACAAAGAAAAGTTATAAAAAAAAAAAAACAAAAAGGAAGAGAACGGAAAAAAGAAAGAAGGGAGGGGGGGGGGGGGGGGGAGAGAGAGAGAGAGAGAGAGAGAGAGAGAGAGAAATTCCCAGAGGATGAGAAAAGACATAGAAGAATGACAGAAAAAGACAGTATAGAAAGGAGGGCAACATATGGAAAGGGGTTAGGGACAATCTACCCTACTGCAGCTGCTGCCTATTAATCTCCAGCCACAGGAATCAGTAACAGAGAGAAAAAGGACATTAAATGTAAATAATTCAACTTCATACATGTCATGAGGACTGCCTCAGTTATCATGAGTCTTCTGAGGTGTGAATGTTCCTCCTGTGTAGAACATGCACCGCCCCCCCCTCCCGACAACGGCCTGTGGGACACACCCCAGGCGGTCAGCATCCCATTAAAAAGGGCCACAAGGTATTTTATTGAGGGGGTCCTCAGATGCATGCCCTAACATATCACTGAGCCACTTCACACCTTCAGCCTCGGCGACTACAACAGGGTCTACAACATGGAAAAAACATAAAGACCTGAAATGCATCTCATTGTGGTAATCCTGAAGGAGTTTAGTACCTGCAAGCCCAAAGGCATTAACTACAGACTTCTACTCCATGTGGAAGACGTCAGCTAAACAGATTTTATTACTGATTTCTCGGTGAGATGGTTAACAGGATAACAGTTTACCTTCTTGTGTCTCCCCTTGAACACCACCGCGTAGGCTCCGTGTCCGACAAGGTCCTTTTTGTTATACTCAAAATCTCCTACTGTCTCCATGCCGGACGCCCGCGTCTCACCCTCGGCTGATAGTGGCCGTACTCTCTTCCGAGGAGAGCCCACAGTATCTCGTATTATTCCTCTCGGGATGCTCTGATGTGCAGGCTGCCTGTATATCTTGCACTTTATTGGGTAACATTTCGCTCCATCACCGTATATTAACAAGATCGCCCTAGAAGCTATTTGTATAAAAATTAAACGGCAAATAAATCGGCTTTCGTTTGCCACATACAAAACATATTTAAAAAATCAGTTCATTTAAGTGGGCAGGACTGGTTCAAGTTTAAACATTATGCAATGCAAGAAAATATGTCATGCACATTTGAGTGGAATGAAAGACCGCACCTGCAGACCCAGTCAGTGGGTCAGTGTGGGTGGCCTGGTGTCATTTCTGTCCCAGATAATCACAAAACCAGCTAGCTATAATTAAACAGCATAATCTGCGAAGAGGGCTTTATGATTAATTAATAAACCTAAGTAATATCAACATCTCGATCTCTCAGCCGTGACATGATACGCAATGGAAATACCCCCCAAAGTGTGCAGTTCTGTCTTCACTTGGTTGGCCACATCTCGCCTCCGGCTAAGCGCTTCTGTCTCAATGCTTTGTGTGCGTCCCCATTTCTTGACATGACAGAAAAATAAAAATCTGGTCGAAAAACTTCAAATGTTTATATCAGGACAGCAGGAAAGAAGAAGTGCACACATAAAAACGCTGGCTGTCATTATCAAAGGGCGTCTTCATTCATTTCAGGGTCTTCCGATGAGCGCAGTTCCCCGGATCGGTCGGACTGGACATTGGTGTTTATCCAGCACCAAAGCGGACACATTTCCGCCGATTTATATTTAGACCTGCTACGTATTCACTTCCCAGTATCCAGTCGATTATTTACGTTTTTTGTCAATACGGCAGCATCAACCGTACTGATGTTCTTACATGCTGTATATGAAATTCCTGGAAAAAAAATTAGCAGGAAGATACAGAGATCAATGCCTGCTCTTCTGCACCAAGGCACCGTCGTCCCGCATGACGTCTACCTACGAATATCCACGTGCTGCGGGATGCCAGGCCCTGACAGCGGCTCTGCCCGCATCCCGCGGAAGGAAACGTAAAGGCGGCCTCGCGGAGGGGAGATGCTGCTTTCCCTGGACCCTACCATGGGTTCCTGCGCCGCGAAGAATAGTCCCGCTCTTCTCTGGTTTATTCCTTGACATGTGGGCATCAGGTTTCGCCAGGAATCAGGGGCATTGTTAGCCACCCTAAAATGTTTTTTAGCCCCACCAAATAAATATGCATTTATTGACTTAAGTCATGATAAACTTTTTATATTATATATAACTTTGCCATCACCCCCCCCCCTACAGACTCAGTCCCCCTATCCATTTATATGTAACTACGCCCCTGCCAGGAATCAGCAGTTTTCATATTTCATATTTTTCAAACGATAAAAAACTTAAACCATATATATAGTCGCGTCAAGGAAAGTGTTTCAAAGGCCATTTGGTAAAGTTGCACTAAATCTTTTCTAGGAGTAAACATGCAGAGTTGAATTAATTTCCTAGGATGCCAATACACACACAGCGAAATTAGTTGGTATCCGACCGGTGCAGACTTTTCCCCAAAGATATTGCAGTAATAATACAGCAAGCGAAATACTTCGACCAGCAAAGCTTTTGGTATGATTTCATCGCTTTAGTGACTAAGCCTGAAAAATTACAATACAGGCCTACAACAAACATGGTACATAACTTTCGGGCGGTTTGGAATATATGTAGTGTTTTAATAAATATAAATATAAAATGATTACAAGTTTTTGACCCACTAAAATATTGTCTTATAATCTAGTGCCCTTCACGAATGGTCTTCGTGAATTTCAATATATCGCTATAATTTCTCATGATGATGCTCTGTTAAAAAGGGACCCGTTTGAACGGCGTTTTAATTGTTACACAATTAAGTTACGTCAGTGCACGTGCTGCTGTAACGAGAAGCGACGGTATCACATATTTTAAAACAACCGGCAGATGAATTGTGAATATATTAAAATTTTATCTGCCGTTAAGCAACGAAAAAGAGGCTGAGTGTTTCCTAGGTGTCGGTTAAAAAGGTCAATTGTTCACTGAAATATGATAGGCCTACACGTTTCCAGAGCAAGAAATTGGCATCAGCACTAGTGAAGCAGTGCTTGGTGGGCGCAGTCGTGAATATTTTTATAAACATCTTTTACCCTAAATATTTATATATATATTTCTTCTATGATATTAATGAAGAGTATTATTTATAATTCTCAGGGTTCTACTGGGTACAGGAAAGTGAAAACGTTCAGATGCGGGTAATTGCAACCTCTACTACAGCCCCATCTACCGGCGACGCGCTTTACTACTTGACTTTAGTTTAATGGCGTCTCCGGAATTCAGTTTGACAAAAACACGCCTCATAGACGCGCACCCACAATGTTTCAGCAACACCTTGTAACGAAAACTTTCAGTGAGTCACCATTTAGCGCTATTAACAGCTCCAGTTACCTGCTCATTCTCCAGGCTAGGTGTCTCTTTTAAGTTTTAATCCATGCGAATGGTGACACTTCAGGCTGATCCCAGGAGAACAATGGAAGCACTTGGTAATCCCTTGTTACAAAGTTTGGAACCACAAAAAACAAGATGAACAAAATAAGTTATAGGTACTACGTGTAAACGTTTTTACATTTTTATGGAAAGCAAACGTTAATATACTGTTAATGTCAATATTTAAAAATGTAGACCTAGACAAATAAAACAATATTCAATGAATAATGCCCCTTAATTACGGACTTTATGTATAAACTATTTATAGACCCCGATATAGGTCTACATTATGAGGTAATTCGACTTAATAATTTCACATGGATACTATGGTGGTCTGCACAAGGTCTTGGACATAAATTTAAACATTGGTATTCCATCTAGGCCTATGTTTTATAACTGCAAAGTAATAGAACCTGATGAACGTTTAGGTTAAAGGACATAATCTGATTCATACATTTACAGGGGAACGAAGGTTAAAGGTTTATATTTATTTGTCAGACATTTAGATGCAAAGCAGGGGTACACCTACACACACCAACTACTGTTATATCACATTAAACTAAGATGCTTTTCCCTGTCAGAAAAAAGTACCAATTTTTACCTATGAGGGTACAATTACTTCTCACTGGGGCTGTACCCTCAAGGGTCTGCCTATTGTACCCTAGCTATAGGTAAATGCACCTTTTCGTCTAATTTAAGGTAGAAAAATGGACTCTTTCGAACCTTCTTGTACCGTTGGGAGTACATAAATGTTGTTTGCACCTTGGGAACCTAATTATACCAGGGATGTACTTTTTTTTCTGACAGTATTCGATAAGCTAAATTCATCCTGGTATTTTACAACAAATCAGTAAATTTTATCCACATTAAACCTATTTTTCATTGTTGCTAAATTAGCGAGTTTAGTTAATAAAGGCAAAGAGTTGGTGTTGGGAAAATCTGTAAAACAGAATTTAAGACGAATATTTCCATATTTTGTGAGTTCCGGGCATCACAAACCCGCTGATATTCAGCAAATGCTTTAAGGATGTAACATATATGGTTCAGTTCAGAAAAATATGAAAATAGTGATGAATGTTCGAATAATATCACACGTAAGCTTAAAACGATTATTTTATATTTTTTAGAATGAACTTTGCACCCCTCAGGCAGTTTTAGTAAACACCGACAAACGAGACGTTTCCTAAAATGTTTGAACATTAGTATTAGCTGCGGGAGGCAATTATACTATGTCTGACGTCTTATTTTTAAGCGACAGAAAATGTATGTCAGCCAAAAAAAAAGAAAAAAAAAAAACTCCCAACACCCCCCACTATCTAGCACCGCAAAACAATAAAAGCGACCTCGTAGAGCCATTATAACGACGCTCGGAATATACAATCGCATCCTTGTAATGCGCTTTATGAGCCTAAAGAGGTTACCGGTCTGGAAGGATGTACCACAGACACGGACGGAGTTCCTGCCACCCGTCAGAGTGTGAGCATCCCTTGGAAATGACCAGGACTGGCCCAAAGCTCGTGCGGCGCTCTGGCTGGCAAGAAAACGGGCCATCTCAGACTGAATCGGATCAAAAGCGCACCTCGTTAGCGGCCCGACATTGTCTGACGGGACTGCACTTCAAAGCTGCGCGTAGGTGTGGCGCGACAGATAGTTAACAGTTACTAGTTACCATGAACAGGGCATTGAGGAGGGAGGGGTCACCAGGGATGCCGCGGGGTATAAAGAAGTCAAGACCCGAGTGGGTATGTCACATCCTCAGCGGATCCGAGTCCAGCGACCACTTGGAGTGATTCATGGAAATGGCCTTCAGATTGGATTATGCGAAGTACTGCAGCGAGATAAACGCACTTTTCCCCCAGCATTGGCCTGCCCCAGGTTACTCCGAGATAAACAACAACCAGACGAACGATTCGGGCAAAGGTAAGACTCCTGCTTTTAAATGTAGTAAATTCCAGATTCTGCAGAAAAGGTCGGCAGTATTTTACTTTTTAAATTAACGAAAGGTCATATAGAACAAGTGAAAACGTATCAAAGCTTATTACATTAATAACAAGCTCTCATGATTTAAAATGTATGCCTTTTGTAGCAGTACTTTCAGGACGAATGTATAAGCGTTTAGTTTTTTCCGTGTGCTGGTCGATAGTCATGCCTGTTGCCAATAGGGGGCAGCAAAACTGGCTTTGCAAACGCAACCGATGTTAAATGTATTTCTAGCTTCGCAGGTGATTGTATGTGTGACGTAGTACTTTGAGGCACCTGGTTTTATGCAATAGCTGTTCATTAACTGCATTTCACTTGTGGTCCATCAGACTTTCTTCGAGGGGTGCAGAAAGGGACTCAGAGGCGTCGGAAAAGAACCACCTTCAGTAAGGGGCAGCTGGGGGACCTGGAAAGAGTCTTTGCTCTCACTCACTACCCTGATGTCAAACTGAAGGAGTCCTTGGCTACAATGACTGGGCTTCCTGAGTCCAAAATACAGGTATGCATATGTATTTTTTCATCTTCCTCATGACCTCAGGAAGCATGACTGAGATCTCATTCAAATGGATATATATGCAAATGTAAAATGGAGCTCGTAACCTTATCTGAAATTCAATATCCAGCTTCATATGAATGTGTATAAGACAAGCAAGACACTTAGACTGGTTAGATAAGTCAGTCACAGCATGACAGTAAGAATGGAGATGGCACTTGATGTCTCTTCACTCATCTCCCATTTCCCCTTTCCAGGTGTGGTTCCAAAACCGCCGTGCTCGCTACTTCAAGAGCAAGAAGCAGGCTGCTCTGCAGGCCCCACTGCCTTCGAAGTGCCCCTCTCCCAGCCTGCCAGACCCTCCCCGGGCAGCTTGTGGCTTTGGCACAGACAGTCAGCTCCAGGCCCAGACTATGTCATCTTCTCAGACATCAGGCTGTGCGATTACACATGGTTTGCCTGCCGCTTTGAGCCCCATTTCGCAGCAAGAAACTGTGCAACCCAGAAATGGTGCCCCCTGGAGCTCTGGAGGTACTTCAAGGCCTTACTGGGATTTTGACTCCAGCCAAGATGGCAGAATCCCTCCTTATGCACCCAATAATGCTGTAGACGTTTTTACCTGGGGAGAGCCATGCAGAGACACGCTCAGCACATACTACAGTGTGGCTGACCAGACTGTACCCACGGTTGCTCAACCACTGCAAAACCACGAGCAGGCCTACAGGGGGAGCCAGCAAACACAATTCCATGACGATATGCCTGAATTGTGTTCCCATGTTTACAAAGATTTTAATTTGACTGACCTGGAGTTCTCTGCTGCTTTGATGGATTACTTACTCAACTGAGTTTAATAACAGTGGCATTAAATTTAATTCCATATATGTTATCATCATTCCTTGTAATTACTGTATGCAATTATAATAGGCTGTATGTAAAAAAATGGTAAATGAAAATGCTTATTTAATATTGGCACTTTGGGAAGTGCACCTCATTTCAGCAGTGTGTATGCTGAATGGAAACTTAATTTAAGTTCTAAATGAAAAATACATCAAACATTTATACCATTCTTCAGTCACATTCAGTTTGTTATTCAGTTTTTTTCAATTCCACCCTCATTTTCAGTCCATTTTTTATTATGGCAATAATTATAAAAATGCTTGTTGGTTAAGCAGAGACTGGTATTGATACTGAATGAATTTTGTGTGTATAAGAAAATGTAAAATGTATCTTCTGGTTAAAGGCTTTCTATAAGCCTATCATATTTCATTAAGCAAATAATTCCTTGGTATTATTCACTAATAGTTCCTGCCACAGTACCACATAAAAATGATAACATCCTGTCTATAACTGTGTAATGAGAGGCTAATGAGCTTAATGGTATGTGTGATCTTAGACAAGCAAATGTTTTTCTGACCAGTTTTTCCTGTCAGGGTTGGGGGGAGCTTGTATCTATTGTAGACAGCACAGGGCACAAGGCTGGGCTACACACTGGGTGGGATTCCAGTCCATCACAGGACATGTACATTCCTACACTATAGGCAATTTCTAGATGACAGTTAATCTGTCGTCGAACAGCAGGAGGAAATCCATGTAACACAGGGAGAACATGCAAACCCACACACACAGTCATTCAATTATCGCTTAAATCTGAATGTTTGTGGCCTTCCAGGAATTGCACACTTTAGAAGAAAATTTGCCTTGCCACTGTGATTTAGGTAGTTTAAGCGTAGGATATCCTGGGTGTGAATCCTAGCTGTGTCTTTCATCACGAGTCATGAGTCCGTGGGAGGAGTATCTGCTACAGAGTGTTGCATGGAGAATTTGTGCAATTTCTGACCTGGGCAAATTTGGTACTTGGATTTCACTGCTCTTCCGACTTTGAATTCAACACCCAGCAGGGGCCGGCACGGAAGGTAAATTGCCATTCGTTCTCTGTTGCAAGTGCTTTTCTGCGTTATTTGTTTGTTGTTGTTTTCTTAACAATGTACAGTAGTATGTGAGGAAGAGATCAGGGTTGCAGTCTTATTCCATTGTCTACTTACAATTTCTCGGCTCATTACTGACCAGCAGGTGGCGCCACTATAAACCCTTGACCTCAGAACCATCGTAATATTTGAATATCAGGGGCTACGTAAACATGACGTTATGTATATTTTACTGAAGACTTTCACAGGCAGGCAGTTGTACTTTTCTAAAAGGAGTTTAACTATATTCAGACAAATATAAAAATGAAAAAAATATTAACATGCATACATTTACACTTTCTTGCTTTATTTACATTTAATCACATAATTATATTCAGAAAAAAAGGGTGGACACAGGTAGAAGATGGAAAATCTATTCATGCATGCTTGTTTCATTATCATATACTGATTTTCTACAGTGACTGATATGAAATAGCAATATGAGTTTCCCTTGTCTTGTTCTGTGGGGCGACTAAATGATTTATTTCCTGAGTAATGTGGTTATTTCTTCTCTGCCTGAGGATTTTCCTTGCAGCCCAGCCAGTATTTAGCAATGGGTCGTGGGTAGCGAGGGATGGCATAGTCCACTCTTTTGGTGTGCAAATTCACTCTGTAGTATTTATCTGAAAACAACGACATCCAGAAAAAGTTGAGAAAAATAATGAATACACAAGCTGTGAGAAGTGATACGTTTCCAAACAGACATTGAATGGAGTGTGATAAATATGGTGTGGTGATAAATGGTTATTATTATTAACCAGCCATCTTGCATAACCATCCAGCCCAGGCAGCACAAGGAAGGGGATACCCCTGATCAGGATAGCAGCCCAAGGAAGGGGATACCCCTGATCAGGATGGCAGTGCATAAAAGTAGGCCAGTGTTTCTCAAAACAGTCTTTGGGGACCTCCAGACAGTCCACGTTTTTGCTCCCTTCCTGCTCCTGGTAGGAAGTAGGAGAAAATATGCCGGCCATTTGAGGGTGCCAAGGACCCTACTAGGGGCTGGGATCCCTTAGATTATAAGACACACACACGAAATGGGCAATTTACAGACACCAATTTGCCTAATGTGTTTCAAAGCACATTTCAGAAACCAGAGTCTCTGGCGGTAAGCTATGAAGCATGGGGAGAACATTGTCTCAAACCACTAGAGTTGGGGGTTTGAATCCTGTGTGTGTGTCTGTGTGTGTGTTGAGTGTGGTGTTTGCATGTTCTCCCTGTTTCATATGAATTTCCCTTTGCGGTACACAGGCAAATTGGTGTCTCAAAATGATCAATAGTGTATGATTGTGTGTGTGTTCCAGACATTTCATAAAACAATGGGTTTTAACTTCCCTCCCCCTGATCAGGCACATAGCCAGGTGGTAAAATTACGAGTATGAAGCCCCCTCAGGGGTCGCCAGACCCTGTTTCTGGCTACTGCCCTAATGTGTGCATGCGTCTCCCTGGCATTTGGTCGATGTTTTTGGTTTTTACCTTTCATGAAGAAGTAGACATTCTGTACAGGCTGGCGCTTCTGCTCGACCTCGAGGTCGTCCATGTCCCACATCCCATAACTATAATCGCTAAAGTCATAGTCCTGCCCTGGGAGGCGCTGCCTCCGGCCCTTCTTGTCCTTCTTTCCCCTCCTTCGGGTCCTTCTGGTGAACCGTGTCTTGGCCAAAGTTGGGGCTTCAACAGAGGTCAGGGAGGGCGTTGGGTTGGGGGCAGCACTCAGGTAGAATCGCCCCATCATCACAGCATCCACAGGACCCTGGATGCCCACCCAGTCCTTGCTGATTAAACGGGGGCCAAGCTGATGTCCCTGAACTGGGCATGTAACAGAACACCACAGCATGGGTTAAAGGTTAAACCCGTCCTCAGATATAGTGGGTGAATCTCAATGTGCGTACTTGACCGTTCTTGTGTGTACCCATTTTACGTCACCTTCCTTTGCTGAAGACCAGTTCCAATACTAAGAACACAAGTACACAAGGACGGTAAAAATCCCCGGATGTTGGTCTTGTCCCTCCCCAAATATCAAGGATGAACCGGTTACATCCTTGTCGAACAAGACCAAGGCCATGATTCATTACACCCCAAGTTCGTTATTGGAAGGCAAGTTAGCAAGTCTGCTCTTGCCAAGACGACGGTTTTTGAGTTCTTGGTATTGAGATTCACCAAGTGACTGCTGTGGTACCACAGCTCCTTCTGTAGTTTCCTTTTAAATGACAAATCCTATATTTCCATTTGCATAAGCACACAGCAACTCTTCTTCTCACCTACCTCATCTTGGGGATCCTAAGCTTGGGGGTAAGCCAATGTGCAGCACCCCTGGAGTTGGGTGCAAAGGGAATTTTTCAAAGGCCCAATGACATGTGACTGTTCTGCCAAGGCTGGGGCTTGGACCAGTAACGTTCCAATCACGGGTACTGACGCTTAGCCCACTGAGCCACTCACCATCTTATCACACATATGCAAACACACGGCACCCTTACAGCCTTGGAACAGCATGGCCAGCAGCTCCTCCCACTTGTCACAGTACAGGTCGGTGAAGCGAGTAAAGAGGACAGATGGGGAGGCCTTGGTCATCTCCGCACACTCCTTGTGGGACGGCTGGTTCTTGAACTCGTATTGATAGTATTGGTCACCTGGGAGTGGCGTTGCATCAGATGTCACATACAAACACGCCGGGCACTAACTATACTTTCTGTTTCATTAAAAAAATGAGAAATGGCTAAGGTTTGACGACAGTTAAGGTATGAGATTGTACTATGGTACTAGTCAAAAGTTTGGACACGCAAAGTCACCTATACCTAAGGAAAGTGATAGAGTGTCGAATCACATGACCTGGCCACGTGACCTAGACACAGTAGAAATGGTTTTGGAGGAATTTGACCAGAGAGTGAAGGAAAAGTGGCCAATGAGAGCTCAGCATATATGTGGGGCCTCCTTCAGGACGGCTGGACAAGCATCCCAGGAGGCCACTTCATGAAGCTGGCATAGAGGAGAAATTAGGGTCAGCCAGTCCTTGGGGCAGTTGTGGTTAAGGGCCTTGTGCAATGCAAGGACCAACTGATGGGATCACTCTGCCAACCATAAGATTTGAACCTGCAATCTTCTGAGTCCCAACTCACAGAGCAGCCCCCCCCGACAAATGATTATTTTTTGTTTAATGCTTTTTTTGGTCAGTGCACAATTCCATATGTGTTAATTTATTATTTTGGTGTCTTTATAATTATTCTAGAATGTAGAGAATAGTACAAATAGACCTTCCCATGGGTATGTGTGTCCAAACTTTTGACTGGTACTGTATGTAGATCACTGCTGTTCCCATATGTAAATAGTTCCCTTTCTGATTCTGATAGAACTTGCTGTGTTTACATTCATTCATTGGACCTGACACACAAATCATTTCTCTTGGCTCATCCTGCCCTAGCTGACATGCTGACGTGACATAGGTGTGCAGTACCTTTGAAGAAGTAAACCTTTTCTTTACGATGGTACCCCGGTGAAGGAACTGCAAACGCAGCGTCTACATCATCTGGGATATTCTCGAATCCAACCGAGATGGCCCGGGGGTATTCCTCATCTAGGGCATCACCATCAAACCGCCAGTACTTGTCGCCCTGGATATGGGTGGGTAAGAGTTAGGGATTGTGCGAAAATTCACACACACACAGCATTTGTGATGTTCGCTACAAACACAGATTCAACCCTATGCTATTCAGGTTTGAGGAGACCGAACCTTGAAGATGTAGGTTTTGCCCTGACAGTTGATGCGGGTAAAGGCAGCATCTATGGGGCCTGTGATGCCCCACACATCCTCGATGAGCTTGGGGTACCCCGGCATAACTGCCTTGTCATCCAGCTCAAAGAAGTATTTCCCTGGTGAAAGGCAAGGCACATACTACCGGTCTGCTACATCCTGCATTTTAATAAGAGACTTCATCTGTCCAACAATAATTTAGTTTGCTTTTATCCATCAAGTTCCACAATTCACCAGCACTCAGGCTTAAGGTTGCAGTTCAAGTAAAGATTCAGGATTCAAGATGTTTATTTGTCACATGCATGAATGTACTGGAACACCAGCAGTGAAATGAAATTGCAGCTTCTCCAGACTGTGCAGCAAACAAGGCAGAGGACAAGAAAATAAAAATAATGTAAGTTAACAAAATAAGTCTATGAGAAGTAGAGATAAAAAAGCTGTTAAAAACTATTTGAGAAAATATTTAAAGTGCAGGTGGCAGTTATAGCTTATTTTAGTGTTTAATTTGTGGTGTTAATGATCCTAATGGCCTGAGGATGGAAACTTCTCCTCAGCCTCTCTGTCCCGGCCATAAGCCTCCAGAGGAGGCTACCTAAGCATAGCCATTGGAAGGGTTGATGAAATTGGAGCTGTGCCTTTGATAATCACTGACAGCGGCTATTTTTTTCCACACTATCATCACAGATTTCAGTTCTTCACCGTACAGATCAGCATCTGTCTGTGTTGATGCCTGTTTATTTATGCATACAGTGTCACAGTATGTAGGTCAGTGAACCTGCCTGCACGTACCCCTGAATGCATAGATGGATCCATTCTTGAGCTGCATGAGGGCGTCGAACGGTCGGCCACTGCAGGTGGCAGCATCGGAGTCCGGCACCTTGGTGGGGGGGGCGATGGTCGTCTCCATGGTGGTGGTCATGTTCAGCTCGTTGCTGTCCTCATCAGGGCCCACGAAGGTATCGCCCCGGGCTGTGCAGAGGAGCTACGTTTTGGTGATTCTGTCCTCAGGCATGGGACGCGAGCGGACCGGTGGTACAGCACGGCGTCCGCAGGGCTTACACTTCCCGCGGCAGGTCTCCTCGTAATCGGGGCAGCAGCTGCTGTAGAACTTGCAGAGGCTGTCACACTGGCATTTTATGGTCGGTTCGAAGCCTTTGTCACAGCGGCCCACGCAGGACTCTATGAATAGATGGAGTCATAGCGCACAGACTCACCCCACACGCTCTGCCACGAATACCTACATGTCCCATGGGGGTGTTGTGTTATCACTAATTATTCTAATGTTAATAACAGTGTGTCCATCTGGCATACTGCCCATGTGCATGTATCCCAGCCACCTAGCCCTGACAAAGAGGATGCAATAAAGGGGGGAATTTAGAACAATTCCATGGGCTCCTGAGTGACAGGGGCCCCAAAAAATTTGTAACATAATTGAATTGATCTGGGTTGGGGGCCCAACATGATACGCTTTCATGGGGCTCAAAATCTCTAGCTGTGCTTCAGCTGGCAGATACAGCACATGGGCCACTATTATTCACTGCTAACTAATAAAAAAAATAACCCGTTTCTAATCATATTTGTTTGTTGTTAACAACTTAGAAATGAGTTAGATAGTAACGGCATTAAATTGAGCCATTTATTAGTGACAACATGGAAGTAACACTTTAGTAAAAGTGAACCAGCAAATAACATCCGCACAGTAAAACTTTAGTAACATTATAGTTTAGCAGCAAGTATCATTGTAACAGAAGGTCACCAGGTAGCTAAACGCCCAAACTGGCCAATCAGAGCCGTCCTACCTTCAGCGGCCTGAGCGGTGGCCAGCACCGCGGTCAGGATGATCAGCGCCGGTTTCATGTCTCCCGTCCAGGCGAACATAAGCATGAACTGGGCTCTCAGGGCAACGGGAATGGGAACAAGATTGTCTGTTCTAACGATCGATTTCTCCCAAAGTCACTAACCTCCTGTTGTTTGCTGTAGGCTGATTCCGATATTTCAGAAAAGTAATCATTAAACTGACCAAAGTGCAACTTTGTCTGAAAAAAATCAGATTTGTTTTATCCGATTTCTCTAATGATCGACAGAATAATGCACACTTTATACTGAACATTAATCAGTGGGCTTCTTCTGAGGGAGCTTGTGATGAATGCAGTTCACGTTTAAAGGTATACAGACTAGATTACGCTGCGGTCCAGTCACATGTGGGAGTGTGTGCATGTGTGTGTGTGTTGTGTGTTTGAGTCCATCTTACCATCAAACGGAGCAAATTCTGCAGTTGGCTGCTTGACCACGCGACCGGCCTCCTTATACCTTTAGTTTTACAGAACATCCTTCTCTTCTGCTCGCTTTCCATTAAGAATCATTCATACCACATTTCAGTGACATGCTACTCTTAGTTAACATGTAGAGTTTTTAAATTATAAAGCAGTGGTCACCAACATTTCGTCTGCAAGCTACTAGCAGACTGCAGGGGGCCAATGAGAAGCTTGCTGAACATTTATTAGGACTCCGATTAATTTAATTTGATATAGTCTTATAGTCTTGTATAAAATGCGTAGCTCCCCAGATTATTTTCTTTGTATTTTCTTGCATTTATTTTCAATCTTTCTATGTAGCTCTCACTGTAAATGAGGTTGGAGACAAGTGTAAGCAAGAGTTTTCACACAGTCACATAATTTTAAGGTCATTTCACACTGTCCCACGCAAAGGAGTCCAACGGAAGTGGCTTTGGATGAAAGCATCAGTTAAAGAGCAACATAATGACAGTGACAGTAGGGGGGGTCACTAGCGACAGTGGGCGTGGTCCAAACCGCCAAGAGGAGACCCAGGCCTAGTGAGGGGCGACCTGCGTTTGCCACTACTGAGCTCTCTACAGCTCACTATGCAAGGAGACTTCTAGAATTTCAAATACCCTATTAATCAGTCTTGCTGGAGCATTGTGGGATTACAGTCAAACCAGTTGGTTACGCAATACGATCTGGAGTTGATAAATTAGTCACAGTAACTTTAATGAGTTTGTTGGCTGGTGCTAAAAAGCAGTAACTGGTGGGGCGGTCTGGAGAGTAACATTCCCCTTAGATAAAATTTCTAGGTTCTAGCACACTAAATATCTTATTTCCAAGAGATTCCAAAGATTCAAGAGATTGAAGATGAGTCAAAGTTTAGCTTTAATAGCATTTCACATTTTATGTGTGACTTGTAAATTACTGCTGTATTTTGCACGAGGAAGGAAAAATACCACTGACTTGTAAGAAGACACTTTTACATTCTGAATAGCATCACTCTTTAATTTCTGTCATTCATTCACCAGTGGAAGCAGATTTTGTACCTTATATGGAATACCTACTTTTATATGAAGCGGAGTAAAACGATGCCGGATGAAAAAAATGTCGCCTCTGTGCTATTTTTGTATTTATGTTATTTGGTATTTTTATCAATTCTTTTGTACTTGTTGCTTCTGTGACTTTTTTTTCATGCTGAATTCAAATTCAGAATTAAAAAAGAGGCCTGTCAGGATCTGTCTGTCATGGTCCTGTTTAACCAACAGGTGTCGCTGGGCACCCCATCCCTTCCTAATGTGTCAATCGCTTACACTTTTTCTCGTTAGACCCTTGTTTCCTATGTATATGTGTGTCTGCCTTTGCCTGATTCCACAGCTTAGTAATTGGTGTTAGTGTAAGTAATGAGAGCGCATGGATGCTGATGCTGATGAGGATGAGGATGAGGATGAGGATGCTGATGCGGATGAGGATGAGGATGCTGATGCTGATGTAGATGCGGATGAGGATGCAGATGCTGATGCTGATGCGGATGCAGATGAGGATGAGGATGAGGATGTGGATGCGGATGCTGATGCAGATGAGGATGAGGATGCGGATGCTGATGCTGATGTGGATGAGGACGAGGATGAGGACGAGGATGAGGATGAGGATGCTGATGCTGATGTGGATGAGGACAAGGATGAGGATGAGGATGAGGATGCGGATGCTGATGTTGATGCTGATGCGGATGAGGATGCGGATGAGGGTCAGGATGAGGAGGCCACCGGCCTCCAGTTTTTGACCCCTTGTGGTCCTTTGTTTTGTTTCATCTGTATTTTGGTTTATAATAAATCCCCTTCAGTTAACCTAAAGGCTACATTTGGATTGTTCCTCCATCTCATCGTGACAAGACCTTCTTCTCCCTGGAGAAGTTTTTTGGCTCTGTGGCTTAGGAGTCTGTGCTCGTGATCAGAAGGTTGTCGGTTCAGTCCAGTCAGTCCATACTACTTTGATTCAGAAACAATGCGTGAGTAATGTAAACACTTTAATACCAGTTGAAACCAGCTGATATATTGTACTGGTTTCTCCTGGAACATATGCTCCTTCCTTATAGCGCTGCTCCTTTTCAGGAAGCGTGTTTCTTCAGGAGGGGAGAGCTGGCATTACAACACACGACAGTAACTCACGTTATGAGGCCAATGACATGAATTAACAGGTTGTTTTATGACATTTTATTTGAAATAACCAGTCATCATAAGGTTGTTAGTTCTCATATGAATATAAAAAATTATCTTCTGTTAAACATTGATCTTCCCCACTGCTTATGAAAATCTCTCTGTACCTCTGTATGAGGGCATCGAGGAATTTTATACGGACAAAATGCATTCAGAAAACAGTGCAGGTGTTTGAAGTTCACCTGATCAGAGCAGGAACAGCCTCCTGTTCTCTCACCCACAGTGGAGTAAAACTGACAACACGTTACCCTATTAGACTCTAATGATCAGCGCAGGTGTGGCAGGCTTTTGTATTACCTACACAAAAGGGATGCAGGGTTTGACAGTCCCTGGAGCAACTGAAGTTAAAGGCTTTGCTTAAGGGCCCAACAGTGTAATTACTCTGCCAAGTCTGGGATCTGAATCAGCAACCTTCCAATCACAGGCCTGGCATCCCAACCCACTGAGCAACACACTGCCTCACACTGTTATCGATTGCAGGGCTACCTTCACACTGAAACCTTAGAACATGCTTTAGACTGCCACACAGATATACTTGTCACAGGAAAACTCCAGTACTGTGGCTGACATTTGCATAAAACACACGAAACCATGTAAGACATGCCTCAGATGTCAGCTAGACACCGTGCATTTTAGCAGCGCCTGCACCCAGCTGGTGTGGCCATGTGTCCAGGGCTCGGCCTGAATGGCCGCATTGGTCACACATTTGAGTGCAATTCCTTCATTTGTGTCATTTTGATACATCGAGCCAACATTACATCATCTTGAACAGGCAGGTGAGTCAAAGTTTAGCTTTAATAGCATTTCACATTTTATGTGTGACTTGTAAATTACTGCTGTATTTTGCACGAGGAAGGAAAAATACCACTGACTTGTAAGAAGACACTTTTACATTCTGAATAGCATCACTCTTTAATTTCTGTCATTCATTCACCAGTGGAAGCAGATTTCGTACCTTATATGGAATACCTACTTTTATATGAAGCAGTGTTTTACAGAGAAGTCACACACACACACACACACACACACACTGTATATATTACAGTGTCAGTGATGCCTACATTCTGATGCAGGAATGTCAATTATGGAATGCATTTCAAATTACATTTATGAGTATTTGCAGGGACAGTTTCACCATAGAGCAGACAGCAATGGCCCACTGACGGATCACAATCTCCTGCCTGACTACACAAACCTCTTGTTTTGGCCATCATTCATTTAAAAGACCAATATTCAATCGATCGATCAATCAATCAATTTGTATAGCTAATTTTCACATCATTACATTTTCTCAAAGTGCTTTACATTATCCCTGCCCAAAGCCCCCAGAGCATAAGCCAGAAGTAATAGTGGCAAAACTCCCTCACAGGAAGAAACCATGGGAGGAACCAGCCGCAAAGGCCAAGCCCATCCTCCCTGGACCTTTTATTGCCAAAATGTATGACAGCAAGATCTTGGTTAGGTCTCTTCTAAATGAATATGTGGAGTTGGTATGCTCCACACTAGTCTTGGGTTTGGTTCCTAATAAACAGGTGAATGTAAAAATCCAGTCCAAGATTTTGTTTCTGCCCAACCAGTTGGGTATAAAGAATCACAGTCACAGAGTACGGAACTGTTTGGTTGAAACAAAATCTTGGTCTGGATTTTCACTTTCTGGACCTGAATTAACCACCTCTACTTCTAAGACTGACAGATCTGGATTAGGTTCTGTCACAGGAATTGCTTTGGCCTGATCTGTTCAGGGTGTCTCCACATGTGATTCAGTCTTTATTTGCAGGTTGGAATGGCAGTTTTGCTAAATAACCAGCAAACTCTGACAATTACACAGCCAACTATCTCATAATTATGGGAGTCATGCGGCCTTGTGATCAAAACAAGTCACAGGTAGTCCTCCTCATGCTTTGGTTACGATCCCAAAAAATCCTCCACATTTTTCATTGGTGCTCTCAGGGAGTCCTCCACACCCTTCTTCTGGGGTGTTGCACTTTGTCCATCCATGAGCAGATATTGAGAAGCTCTATGTTGTTTTGTTAGGTCAAAGTGTACATTTTTCTGCAGTGTCCTGCACAGCTGTGGTCTGTTGACCATCTGGGCAAACACCCCCTCCCCACGCCTGGCTTAGCAGATTAATGATCCAAAACTGAAGGCACCAAAATTAAAGACCAAAACAGTTTTCTGAGGCTTTTGTTTCTACTGGCTTCCTTTTGCGTGTGCTGCAAATATTCATGTTAATAAGTAGTCAAATAGTACATATTGCATTTACTAAAGCATTCCTTGCACAGCCACACACTCCTGCACATGTATGCTGTATATATCAACTGAACTGTATGCCACCACTGTCTTGTCTCGTCTTAACAGTGCATCTGTTGTAGGATTAAGAGCCTCTGCTAATTGAAGACAAACTCCAAATTCTGAAATGGTTTTTGTCTCAATTAATCAGGGAGAGTGAATGCCATTATGTGAATAACATGTGCAGTAACTTGCCCCTGTGGCTGTGCTGTTAGCGGTGTGATTTCAGTACATCCAAACTGAATTTTTAAATTAATACTTAAAATTTGATGGCATTATTGGTTGTTCTTAAACATTTTATTTTGCTTGAATTATCTCTCACTGACTACACGACACTATGAATACAGCAAAAAGGTAAACAAGTTATCCAATCTGATATATACACTGAGCTAAAAAGTATTGGAAATAATATTTGCATTCTTGTTTAAGTTAAACCAAAAAGAGCGCAGCTAATAGATATTTTGGTAACACTTTACTTGATGGAGCCATATAGTGTGTGTGTATATATATAATACAGTATTGTACTATTACTTATATATTACTTAACCACAAACTAAATCTTAGTTACATTCTGATCTCATGTCAATATTTGTTACTATATCTCTTAATTCTGTAAACCTTACTGAAATACTGAAGGAACTACTGAGGGAACAAGTAATGAATAACGCATGTGAAATACTGATCTCATGTTTGTTCATCATATATCTCTGTGATATATCTCAAGTCGCAACTATTTTTATTCATAATTTGTACTCCAGTAGTAACTGATACTTATAATAACTGATAATTATAAGTATTCGTGCCCCGTCAAGTAAAGCGTTACTGATATTTTTCACAGCTTGGAAAAATCATTACACATTGTTTTAGAAAAATGTGTATTTATGAATGTATAAATATATTTATATTATATTATATATAAATACTTATCAATAGCCTAATCTACAGTGCAATTAAAACAGCTTTTACTGATTGTAGCAAAATGTTACTTTCTGAAATCTGCACCATTTTTACCAAGCTGCCAAAAGGAGCATGTTCTAACAGAGTGGGTGTGATGCATACTTTGTAAGGCAGCTCAAGGTTGATCTTGGTCCTGCAGGGGGCAGCATTGAGGTCATTCTAAGCCCTTCTGCTGCATAAAACTATTTACGCCAGTCAAAAAGCACTCCAAGTATTTTTGGCAAAACATCTGGGATAGAGGTGGAAGCATATGCTGGTGACTGTATGTGCACACGCGTGTGTATATGCCTGTCTATGTCAATCAAATACAGTGCTCTGTAAAACAGTCCAAAGCTGTAATGTTAAACACCATAAACCTTCACTGTTTTGTGATACCACACTCTATTTCACCAGTTAATGTTTAATTCCACTCTTGTGATTCATATAAATGCCCAGGATGGATCCTACGGATTCCAGTGCGGTATCTGACCATGATGATAGCCCAGGCCTGTCTGAGCCTGACTATACCTCAGATATTGGCTTGATCCGGGTTTCCACAATGGCAGGCTGTTTGAAATGGCTGTGGGCACATCGAAGCTATCTGATCATCTTCATTATTCCACTCCTCATCCTGCCCCTACCTCTGGTCATCAAGACTCCGGTAATGTTCTCTGAGTTTTCACTTCTTATTGAAAAAAGTGTACAAAGGAAGCTGTTCTGCATTTATCTGAAACGAATAAACCTTGTATTTATGAATCGAATCTAGTCTGGAAGTATTTCCTGTCACTGTAATGTAAATATTCAGCTCAGACTGAGAAATAATACTATGACAAACAGGAGAGATTAAAATAAAAAGATGGCTGAATACAGGAAATAATGCAAATCTATTAATGTTGTAGTGTGTAGTGTGATGAGGAATGAAATGAGATATATGGAATTAGGACTGAGGCGAAATGATTGCTGAAACTTATGATAACTGTTAAGAGCACCGGTTTCTGAAATAGTCATTTGGCCTGTGCAGTTACTTTAAGAATGTTTCCAAAACGTTCTTACCCAGTTTTCTGATTGTTAGTGATACACCTGAAATTTCCCAAATCTCCCAATGGCTAATCTATGCCTACTTACACCTCACTCCCATTCTCCGTGACCTGCACTGGGTCCCCATGAAGATACAAAACTGTTCTCTTCACCTTTAAGGCCCTCAGTAATCTCACTCCCCTCTGTCTGTCTGATCTTCTCCTGCCCTACCAGCCCTCTCATGCTCATAGATCTTCCTCTTCTAGGCTCCTCATTCTTCCTCCTTCCAAACTCCACAGCTTGGGTGACCGAGCCTTCTCTAGGGCGACTCCTCATCTCCGAAACTCACTTCCCGCTGACATCCGTAACTATCCCTTTCTCCCAGTCTTCAGATCTTGTCTTTAGTTCTCTCTATTCTCCCAAGCTTTCTAGTTCACATTAAGTGTTTTTTTGTGTTGTTAAGGTCTTTGGGTTTTGAAGCGCTGTACAAATGTAATGTATCATTATTATTATCATTATTAAATGTTTTGGAGGCTGATTTTGACCTTTGATAGAGTAATCAAGATGCTTAGAAGTCTCTCTTTGTGTCTCTCCTAACCAATACATTCACTCATTCACTTATCCATTCACCCCCCTCACATAGTCAGCTAGTTACTCATGTTTTCAGCTTCTTCACTTACAGAGTTATTCACCTGCCTGGTACTCACTCACTCACTCGCTCACTCACTCGATTTCCTGCCTTGTGGTCGTGATTCAGGAAGCAAAGTGTGGCTTCGTCATCATCCTCATGTCCCTGTACTGGTGCACGGAGTGCATGCCGCTGGCCGTCACTGCGTTCCTTCCTGTCATCCTCTTCCCCGCGATGGGCATCATGGTGTCTGAGGAGGTAGGGTGCAAATGGAAGGGGAACCGAATGGGCTTCAGTCTCACCCGCGACTGATTAAGGACCCAAAAGCACAGGCTGCTTACTGCTGCTCCCACATGGGCGGTATCTTACCCTAGGTTTGCGTGCAGTACCTGAAGGACTCCAACATGCTGTTCATCGGTGGCCTACTGGTGGCCATTGCAGTGGAGTACTGGGAGCTGCACAGGCGCATCGCCCTCCGTGTGCTGCTGCTGGTGGGAGTCAGACCTGCACTGTATGGACCAGCCCGAAACACATACACATATACACTGGCACTCACATGCACACGCTCACCCAAATGCACATACACACTTTCAGATACTCATAGACACAATAAATACACACACACACAGACCTGTATCTTTGTGGGCAGAGTTCATTCAATTCTATGGGCAAAACCTGAATCCCGACAATGACAACCTTAACCCCTACCCAACCCTAACCTTAACCATAAGTAACCAAACAAAATACAAGAGTTCTGGCATTTTTAGTTTTTTGATTGCAGTCACAGATTTTTATAAAACTGAGTTTTCCTCTGTGGAGAAAAAAAATAACACACACACACACACACACACACACACACACACACACACACACACAGATTTGTTTACTTATGCCCTGCGATGGGTTGGAGCCCCAACCTGGGTTATTCCCTGCCTTGCCCCCATAGCTTCCAGGATAGGCTCTGGACCTCCACAGCCCCAGATAGGACAAGTGGGTACAGAAAATGGATAGATGGATGGATGGATGGACAGACGGATGGTTGGATGGATGGATGGATTCCTAACTTTCCCTCAACAAAAATGAAACTTTTGAAAATTTAAAACAAAGTTTGCTTTTTTAAGCCCTTTTAAAACAACAGGCATTGTTAACTGTATGGACACAATCAAAGGACTTCTTTGAGTGTTTACTATGCCCTTGTGGACATTGATCTCAAGAAATCTCCCAACAAGTTTAGGAAGACATTCACATACCAACATAGACATGCACACTGACACACACATTTTAAAATTATTATTCATTTTCGGTTATATGCGTAACATCTCAAGCACAGCTTGCTACGTAGGTTAATTTGATGACTTTCTCATGGATGAATCAGCGCCACTCCTTAAATTCAAACCTTCCAATTTTCTTAACCAGTATTTCTCAACCCAGTCCTCAGGGACCCCCAGACAGTTCCCATTTTTCCTCCCTCCCAGTACCCAATACACTTGTACCAGGTATTTGGTGTTCCTGATTAGCTGGAAGCAGGGAGGGAGTGAAAATGTGGACTGTCTGGGGCTCTTGAGGACTGGATTGAGACACATTGTCCTTAACCATCATGTTGCCCCACTGTAAACATAAAGCTCCACCCACTGGTTCTCCTCCCAGGTTGATGATGGGCTTTATGGGTGTAACGGCCTTCCTGTCCATGTGGATAAGCAACACGGCCTCCACAGCCATGATGCTGCCCATTGCACAGGCCGTCCTGCAGCAACTGAGCGACACGGAGGCCCGGGCGGATGAGCAGGAGCTCACCCAGTCTGCCCATAACAATCTGGCCTTCCAAATGGACCTGGCCATAGACCAGAAAGTCAGCCTGCAGGACTTGAAAAAAGGCAAGCACTCCACCCTAAAGGTTGGGCCATCAGTAGTACAGAACCAGGGCTGGCCATAGGCAAAGCTTTACCTACCAAGAACACTGATTAATATTTCACTTCCTGCACAGTGCAGGTAATTTAGGGGACTAAGGCAACTCCCTATTCCACCAATAGCTAGAGTCGGCCCTGCAGGGAGCAGAAGGGAGGTTAGTCAGTATGATACCATGTTACCAGATGCCTTTAATTCCAAAGGGAGCAGCAATGCATTATACAGAGGAATATTAAGTGAAAGACACATCAAATTAGTCATTTTTATTAGCTATCTTTCTGATTGTCAACAGCTCCAGAAGAATGAAAGTGCTGGTTTATAAGGCCTGGGCAATAATATTTTTGTTAAAGGCCAAATCTGAGGTTCACTAAGTCAGCAGGGGGCCGTTTTAAAGTGTTGATATCACATGAAAGCTCCAATAAAAGAATGGGTAGATTTTACATTTCCTTGTTTTGAAAATGCATACATAAATCAATAGAATTCATGCATATTCTATATTAACTTAACTTGAACATAAAACATTATGTTTTTTGTTTTTCGTTTTAATGATGCAGGACATTAAAAATAGCATGAACCAGATATTCAGTATTCAACATTTGTCACAATTTAACACACACTTCTATGGCTAGATTATAGAGATTGCAGTAGAATATAGATTGTAGGGAATTTTCCAGAGGGAAAATTCTAGAAGAAAAAGCACTGTACTGGTGAGGGAAGCGGAGATGCAGGGATGTAACGGTCCGTTCCCCTTAGTTGAGGTGATGGAGACAGAAATGGTGGACAGCGTCTCTGAGCAGAAGACACGGGCCCGAGAGGAGAAGTACTTACAGCTATCCAAAGGGCTGAGTCTGAGCGTGTGCTATGCAGCTAGCATTGGTGGTACGGCTACGCTCACTGGAACCACACCCAACCTCATCCTCAAGGGCCAAGTGGATGAGTAAGCTTTATTCCAGCAGTCAGCTTTTCAAGGTCATCTCTGATGAGATGCACATAGAGACAACTGCAGGCTCCAGCCTTCTAGAATTTACTCATTTACTTACACAATTTATTTGAATATGAGCAAAATGACATCATTAGATGCCGTGGCATTAACTGAGTAACAATGTTAAAATTAAATGAAAATGTAATTAAACATAATATTTAGAGATTCTGCCTGTTTCCAACTTTGTTTCCACGTGATCTGTGATTGACTCTTCCACAGACTAAAGAAAATTGCATTTAAATGAAGACTTTTTAATTGTAGCAGTTCTTTGTTTGCAGACGTGACAATTATACACATGTAATTTGCCTGCTGCTGTAGGCTTTTTCCAGATAACAAAGACATAATCAACTTCGCCAGCTGGTTCGGATTTGCTTTTCCCAATATGCTATGCATGCTGGTCTTCTCCTGGATGTGGCTACAGTTCATGTTCCTGGGATTCAAGTAAGAGTCCTGTCTGTTGTTAAGATCTAATTCCGTGTATTTTAGTCTTCAAAGCAAAATATCATGTCACAGCAAAATTCCATCACAGAGGCAGGTAAACGTATAAAACATTTATGAAACACTCCGTTCAATATGACACCAACCCATACACAGCACATGCAAGCAGTGCCTTGACACAGTTTATGCATTGTAATTGGTTTGTGACTATTCGCTGGTGAGTCAATATTTGGATGCCCCTTTGACACCCAGCTGGAAGGTAGGGGTTCAGGAATTGGAAGCTGGACAGAAAATTTGCAGGTTCTGATTCCTGGGAGACACTTTTTTTGAGGGAATTTAAGCTGAACTACAGTAAAATATGAAGCTGTAGAACCTGTTAATCCATGTACAACTGATGCTCTGGATTGATGCATCTCATCTTCAAGATGAATGACTGGTGCAGGAGGGCCAGCTACGGGATGAACGTCACATGCTGCTGTGTGTAGGCGTTTGGGGAGATGGGGATCCTGGATTAGCCAGTGCGCCTTGTACCGGTAGTATCTGGCCAATTAAATAGCACCATGAGCAGCAGGTAAACACAGCAGCATATTTTTGCAACTTTCAGCCTGAAGAAATCTTTTGGCTGCGGATCAAAAAATGCGGGAGACAGGGAGGCCTACCAGGTCATGCAGGAGGAATACAAGAAGCTGGGAAGGATGAGCTTTGCAGAAGCCGCGGTCCTCATCATCTTCATCCTGTTGGTGCTACTGTGGTTCACACGGGAACCTGGATTCATCCCTGGCTGGGCTACTGTGCTCTTCAACATGGACAAGCAGTGAGTTAATGGGCCTTTTGAGGGGCTGCAGTAAATGGTCAAGTCCAAGGGTTTGCATATCGTGGCTTTCCGATGGAATCCGCATCTATTCTCCTCTGTCTACTGACAGTGTTTGACATCTAATTGACCTATGAAAATATGTTTTATAAAGTCAACTATTTTTATTTAGTATCAACTACTTAGTATCAACTGTCTAGTGTTTGTTTGTACAGGTTAACATTTGTATCCATGATAGTTGTTTACAGGAATTACTTTATATCACTGCTTTGAATGAGTTAATGTTGGTAGCTGACAACAATCCACCGAAGTCCATTTAAACATTGAACCGTTCACCGACAGCTGTGTACAGACAGGTTTCTATTCGTGGTGCTAAGGGTGTCTCATTTCATTGTTTTAGGTTGATTTTGCAAAGTAGTTTCTGAGAAAATGTGTTTTTTCACACATATGAAATAACGTAATTTTAGAAATATGTGTTTTTCATCGGACAACGATGAAATGACACTCCCAATACATGACAAACCCCACAAGCAGGTCTCGGTCACATGGAAGAGAATCACTACGCATATTACAGATGCACCATTGTTTTCTGTGCAGCCATAGCATTGTTAACATGCCTGTCTCTGCGTTGCAGGTATGTCACTGATGGTACGGTCGCCATCTTCATGTCTACACTATTCTTCATAATCCCCTCCAGTCTGCCCAGCGCCTCCTGCCTGTTTCACAGCGATGGCGTTGATGGTGATGCGGGCAGCAGAGACGGATGCGAAGGTAAAGTCAAAGAAATCACACTGCCAGTCACAAAACGAGGGTTTATAGTAGCGGCATGTTTGCAGATAAGCTGTTCGTGTTTTTTTCACGCTGGCCTAGTTTCCTTTTTCTTCCTGATATTACTTTCTGAAATCTACACCATTTTTACCAAGCTGCCAAAAGCCAGAATAATTAGACCACATTGGTGAATTAAAATCTGTGTCATAATGCTGATGATCTGTGGTCATGCCTGAAAGATTCTCAGATGTATATTAGGATGTTCTGTTTGTGATTCGCCTTTTCACTCCAACTCTATTTTATTTTTACTCTAATTATTTTGCAAATGTACTTAAAATATTTCACTGACCTTGGAAAGAATGTCACTCCTCAGTTCTCGGTGCATAATGTCCACATTTTCTGCAACTGATTCCACCTTCCCTCAGACGAGAGCGTGAAGGCCCCACCCACCCTGCTAAACTGGCAGGTTGTGCACGAGAAGATGCCCTGGAACATCATCCTGCTGCTGGGAGGGGGCTTTGCTTTGGCCCGGGGCAGCGAGGTTTGCATCTTTCTCGGTTCTTGCGTGTTCCTATTCAAGCGTGAGAGAACCTGTATGTGTATTGTCATGATTATGCTGAAACACTGTGCGTCTGTACAGAAGTCTGGCCTGTCCCTATGGCTGGGGCAGAGTCTGGCCCCCCTGCAACATATCCCACCGTTCGTGATATCCCTGCTGCTCTGCCTACTGGTGGGAACCTTCACAGAGTGCTCCAGCAACTCAGCCACCACCACCCTCTTCCTCCCCATCCTGGCCTCCATGGTGAACCGAAGCTTTCTGATACTTACAGCCAGAACGTACAGCTAGATGTCACTTCCAGAAAGAATCACAAGCAAATAAACATTCATGAGGCCAGCATGGGCCAAACTCTGTGCATCCCAATGAAAAAATATAGCACAGTACATTTGTAGTTGTTTTTCACCCTTAAAATGTCATAGAGAGTAGGCAGTTGATTGACACACAGGGTGGTTCTTCAAGCACTTCATTAACACAGAGTAGGGGGAGTACTTATTGACATAGCAGTTGATGCAGTTCTTCACATCATAGATTGAAGTAGAATGGTCTTCAGACACGCCCTCCCTATCCTCAGGCTACTGCTATTCATCTGAACCCACTGTACGTCATGCTGCCCTGCACCATCTGTGCCTCCATGGCCTTCATGCTACCTGTGGCTACTCCACCCAACGCCATTGCCTTCTCCTATGGCAAGCTCAAGGTCATGGACATGGTAAGATCGTTCAGCCCTCGGACCATGGAGTTGCTCTCCTAAAGCTCCAGGCCTTAAAGTTCATTCTATATCTCCATCACCAGGCTAAGGCAGGCCTTGGACTCAACGTCATTGGCGTCGTCATGATCAACATTGCTGTCAACACCTGGGGCACAGCTATGTTCTACCTGGACATTTTCCCATCCTGGGCCAATGTCACTGTGATGACCCCCTGACCTTGATGGACAAAGGGAGGCAAAGAGTGTGGTTCTCACCATGCAGTGTGCAGCCAAACAGATGTAAATGCTCATATTGTCTGGTTCTAGAAAACAATACCTATACTTTTATCACCACTGGTGCAAATTGGACCACCGGTTGGATGTGTACCTAAAGGGAGCTCACTGTTCAGCCTTTGGCTTTGCATTGCCCAGGGTGCAAAGTGCCAAAGGGTAAGAGAATTAAGGAAACGTATCACTGCCTAGCTCCTGTAGGGCATGCAACCACGTGGGCAATGAGAATGGCGCTTATTGGGCGCTCTATAGTTCAGTGTTTGGTTAACTTTAGTCTAATTAAATTTATGTAAAACTGATTTTGGCCACTTGTATACAGGTTTTTGCGTAAATCTCCTCCTATATTTAGTTAAATTGTATTTTAATATTTAACAAGCTACTGGGAACAACACGGTGGCACAGTGTTTAGCACTGTTGCCTCACACTTCTGGGACCAGCGTTTGACTCCCTGCCATGGCCCCATGGGTGTAGAGTTTGTATGTTGTCATTGTGTCATTGTGAGGTTTGCTCTGTTTTTCCATCCAGTCCAAAAACATGCTGAGGTGAATTGGAGTTGCCCAACTGCCCATAGGTGTGATGGGTGTGTGTATTTAGGGCACAGGGGGTAATATTTATACATGGCTGGGCTCTCACCTGTAACAAGGTGGTGGCTCTGGACCCCCCATGACCCTGGATAGGACAAGCAATTACATAAAATGGATGGATGAAATACTGGTATCATTAAAGAATGATGATGCTTGAACACCATATTCTGCATGAAATGCATCAGTGCAAATAGACCAAGATATTATGAATGGGTCCAAATAAAAAGTTACCCGCAATTGGTCCAACTCAGCCTCCCCCAGAATGAAACTAAAATGCACAGCTCCGTATAAGCAAAGACCAGACACTGACTACAATGACAAGACATAAGTCATAGGCCTGTAAATCTTTATCTCGATTTCTGCCTAAAGTTAGAAATAGCCCCCCTTGTCCACTGCACCCCACGTCTCAGTGCGTGCTCCTCTCACTCATGGCCTACCAAGCCGATTAGTTTCTTTACACACTGTAGCTCAGGAAGCCTTATGATTGCATAGCACGCAGTGGAACTGCAACACATGTTGTCATGGCGATGGCTCCATGAATGTGACTGGAGGATCACAGCAGGAACACAAAAGCAAATCCACTGTGTGTTCCGCTGCATGATGATGATTTAAGCTCATATCACCCATGACTAATACTTGTGGGTAGATATAGTAATGATGCTTTTCCACAAGGTGGCAGTATAGCATTTTATTCATTTGCTTATGTCAATAAGACACTTCCCTACACTCTTTTGGAAGTGATAAATGGCAGTTTCCACATGATACGAACAGAGTGCTTTGCGTAATGTCTTCTGCTGAAAGCAGACCATCTACTAATATAACCCCTCAGATAAAGGAACAGTTCTGTGCAATTTCAGGGAGAGGCGGCTGTCGAAACGTCAGAAAATGTGCAGCTTCCAGGAGAATATGAAATAAAAACAACCAAAAACACAAATGATTCGTTGAAAAAAAAAATCACATATTTATATAGTTTTTATTCCAGCATTTGAACTTATCCAAGACTTGGAAAGAAGCTAATTAATCAAGGTAAAGTCATTGTACAATAATCACATTTTTCAAATATAAATAAATCTCTTAACATATATTAAATCATATACTGAAGTCTGTATGTATATATATTTTAACACCCAGAGTCAAACTGTAAGGTATCAAATTGTCTTTACTTCACATATTGGGTTTCTGTGAATTGCCTACAAGATGCTACAATCCAGCAACTACACACACAAACCGCATCACCATACTCACGCCACAGAATGTCCACTAATAGTTAGCGGAGGATTGTGGAACATCTGACCTCTGCTCTATCATTCCTTAAATTTGACAGCTGTTGGAAAATTCTTACAATTCATTGATTTGTGTTTGCAAAAGGACACAGGGATCAGTAACTTTCTCAAAGACTATTACTGGATGGGCAAGAACTCGGGGATTTGATCACACAGCTTTAAACGTCGACACTACACACATCTCCATCAAAACACTGCTAAAACGATTTCAGTCATGTGCCACTGCTTTAAATTCGGGACAGGCCACCCTCACAAAAAGTACTGACAAGCCATATAGGAATGGTTCTTATTCTTTCAAACATTATGCTAATTATTGTCACTTTAAAACAACACATCCAAATATATATCAATATGTATGGAAGTGGATGCAACCTGGGATTTTGAACCTATTTTCTCACCAGTCACAATTGTGACCATATTTTTTTTTTGTACTTTAAGCTCTAGAAGAGTGGTTGTTGCCCGTTTGCCCAAAAGACTTCCTATAAATGAAAGTAGAGGTTGTCTTGGTGGTACATGAACAATGTAATGTCATTAGTGTCAATGGTCACATGAGCAGATCTGATTCCTTCATGCACTCTCATGGCAGGGAAAACTTTAGGATTAAATGTGTTAACATGGGAGTTAGACTCAGACATATCAAAAGATATTAGTTATACATAGATTTGGATCATCTTCTTAAAAATGGCAGTGAGATGCTGATGCGGGCACACAAACAGGCTTGGCAGCATCATACAGCACAGACCCGCTGTAGCCCCTAGGGCCAGAAACTTGGAAGAGGTCAAAGGTCATACACAGCAGGACCTGCCTAGAGCAGCCTGTGATGTAAAATCAGTGTGTAGGAGCCATTATTAGACAGGTCATATGAGAAGAAAGCTTCTCTGGCTGATAGCATTTACTTTACCATGGGGTGAGTGGGTTTGAACAGTCTTACACCAGCAATTTCTGAAACCCATGGCAATAACAGGGAAATCAGAGTTGACTCTTCAGGCAAATGAAGATTCATCCTATAAGGTGTGAGAACAGAGATGGTTGGGTGGCCACTATGTGGAGTAACATTACAATGCATAATAAATTCTGAAATGTAACATTATTATTTATTGACCTGAAACCTGTGTCACAAGATCACATGACATTTCATGTGGTCACACCGGGGCATGAACGGATAGCAACATCAGGTGCTGTGGAATAATTACTGATTGTCATGGCTACCAGTGACACGTACTGGGGCAGGTTTGAGCCTCGCGCTCCCAGTTTCGGCTTGTGGTTGTGTCAGCTCCATACAGACACGCACAAAGTTAGGAGAGGAGCCCATGAATCACTGGAGAAGTGAAACGCTTCCTCTTTCTTTTGACGAATTGTTTGGAACAAATTAGTCAAAGGCAGCAGTTTAGAGACACGTCGGACGTAACAAAAATGGGTTAGAGTTGAGCAGAGCTGAATATAACTTTAATGGAAACGGTATGACCTCCAGGTAGGCTATTCTCTACACACTGATGGTATCACTGACTATGAACATGCTGGAGATGGTGTTTCTGAGATTATCCAAGCTAGAAGTTATTCTAACCACTGGCTGACTTACAGATTTGTCACCAGCTGGTTCTGTCTATGCAGACCCTAAGGGTGAGTTACTCCAACACTAGATGATGTACTTGGGGTGGTTTTCATTCTAATGTTCTTCAATCACACCGTTCGGGTTACTATGCTCATTAGAAAAATAATTTGTAAATGCTACTCAAAGGAGCTCTGCGTGTGAGAGTGTGTATGTGTGTGTGCGCGCGTGTGTGTGTCTGTGTGGGTGTGATGGTGAGACATATGTACAGCTATGGGGGGGATGGACAGATTCAGCAGTTTGAAGGGGAACTCTGGAGCCACAGGTGACCAGGTAACCAAACAGAACATATGAAAATAGTTCTGCAATGTTAAGTCCCACTAGAAAGGCATGTCCAGACTTCTAAGAAATGCTTGGTAGTTCACTGGTGTGTGTGTGTGTGGGGGGGGTGCCTTGGTGGGCACAGCGGGACCTCCAATCTCTGTCCTTGGCCTGTCCATCCGTCCATATGTCTGGTTGTCCATCTGTCTAGGGCCCACCACTGTATGAGTAATCTGCCTTGTTGTGCATCACCAACTTGTTGTCCACAAAGTAGAAGCTGTCAGATTGAGTCTCATATGGATGCAGGATCATCTCTCGCACTGCAGGGGGCAGAGGAGAGGGTAGATCAGCAATGTGGGGCCCACTACTCCCACTCATCTATCACTACACACACTAAACACCAGGGGGCAGACTCAACATTTGTTTGTTACAATTAAGTAGCAGGAGGGTAACTCAGGCAACGTCTCACTGATTATTCATTGATTACTCACTCATCACTCACTGATTATTCACTGCCGGTACAGAACAGTATGTTTGTAAGCAGTTTTTGTAAAATGTTATCAGGAAGTATAGTGGACATGGATTCGTAATTGAAGAGCAAATTTCCAAAACTCACTCAGTTGGCAGGATACATTTTCAAGCAAATTTATACGGACTCAGTGATTTTTGGAAATTTAACGAAAGATCTTTGTTGGATTACATGAGGACTGAATGAGTTTTAGTTCCCAATACTGTATGACATGATGAAGAAGCCTGATCTTAGGTTACTGGCAGTATCATCTCAAAAGCAGCAACAAATGGACAGTGAGTTTTGGAAATCTGCTCTTCAATTTCAAGGTTCCAGTCCCTTGTGATACTCATTCCGTAGCTCTAGCAGAATAAACTACTATATAAATCAGTAAAATTATAACCCATCTTTGCCAAACAACGGCGACTATAAAATTAACTGTAGCCGCTGTAGATTTAGTGTTGCAGGAAAGCTATACTACATGCCCAACTCTCATGCCATACAAATCTCGGATGCTTACTGAGGTCCTCAGAGAGAGGTGGAAACTCATAGATGTGCTCGCAGGTATTCTTGCTGCTGGGGATGCAGAAGCCAAACTCAAAATCGAAGCTCTTGAGGAGTTGCTCGCGGAAGTAGTGCCTCTCGATCATGCGGAAGTTGTTGATGGGCTTGTCGCCAACGGTAAACTCCACCCTGTGCCAAAAAGGGAAGGTTGCTCAGCATTACTGGGATGCACCAGTCTTCTCGTCACCCATCCCCTGCCCAATATCTACTGGACCTCATTACATATGGCTTACTTCCCTGTCTGCCATCACGTCACTGTTGCAAATTTCAAGGAAATGAAATTACATGTGGTGCAATGCACATACACAAATGCATGCATGCACTCCTGGAGAAAATCCGTCTTGTGTATCGACACTTACGTGGCGCCGACCTGGCGCAGTCGCAGGAAAGCAGGGGTGAATTGGTAGCGTACAAAGCGCCCAGCGTTGGGGTCCAGCTCCTTCTTCTCCCCAGCTTTGTCTGAGGAGCACACAGAAAAACCACATTGAGATTCTCATACATCCCCACTCTAGCGTGTAGGAGCTAGAGAAATCCATGTTTGTTCCATATTAAGTTGAAAAATGTTTTAAGGATGCTGTCCCTTTAAGTGTGGTACAGTTTGTCGGCTACGTCTTGTGTAAGGGGGAATGATTTCTTAGAATAAATGTGTATCACTGAAAGAACAGATGCGAGTAAGGAATGCTCTTAAGCCACAATAATGCCCTCTCCTTATTCTCACCCTCGTGGCTTTGCCTGGAGCTGAGCGGTGAGGATTTCTCCTCACCCGCACATTTTCTCCTTGTTCTCACTCCCAAGCTCTCTCACTACCTTGAACATCTAGCCTTAGTTTGGTGAGAAATATTACCCAGGCATGTCCACTCAGAGACTGAGAATGCCATGACCTACCAGAGGATGGGGGCTTTGTGATTTCAAACAGCACGGTGCCCGTCTCCATGTCACGGATCTTGAACCTTGTGAAGTCGATATTGTAAATATTCTCCTCCGGGCTGCATAAGTAATCTGAAAGAGAGACCAGGTCACCTTATGGGGCTGCAGCATCACTGGCGCCCCCTGAAGGCCTTTTGAGGAAGTGTTATTCCATTCTTTCACACCTGCTTTGTTGATCTTTATACATGTGAAACCAGTGTCTCACCACCCTCATAATTATCTTTGTATTCTGAACGCTTGCCTACCTCAAAAAACGCTGACAGAAAAGGTCTCCACCTGCATATTTGTGCTACAAATGTCATTTTGCACTGTTTACTGTCTATATGCACCAACTCGCACCTACTGTTTACTTGTATTATAGAGTCCTTGTTGTGTACTACTGTGCATTCTTTTTTTTATCCAGTATTTATTGTTCATTGTTTATTGTTCAATTGTTCTTTGTTCTAGCTGTCTGGGGCTCCGCAAAAACGCAATTTCATTTCATGTGTGTAAAAAGACAACAAAGGTGACTGTGACTGACCTGAAAGCACAATGCCGCCAGAAGTTTCCAGAATGTGGATAAATAGCTCTGAATTCCATTACAGCAACTCAAAGATTATTCAGCTTAAAGATTAAGGCACCCTGAAGGTCAAGTTACAACACAAAAGCACAACAGCTCAGCCGACCAGGAATCACTGTCTGATTCATGGTCTGAAACTATATAGTGCACCATTGATGAGTTAAACATCAGTCAGAAAGTTCTGTTAAATCGTTGAATATTTTTTGTTTCATAATATCTGGTTATTTGCAGTAAATATTCTGGGAAGCAACTGTATAAAAAGGGAGTAACATGACAAAAATGGACTTTCTAAGGATATGTAATAAAATTATTAATATCGCTTAATATCATACATATGTAGGACAAGTGGATATGAATAGAGGGATTATGTGTGTGTGTGTGTGTGTGTGTGTGTGTGTGTCCACTTTAAAACAAAAATTTCACCAATTTTCACCAAATAGTTCTGAAGAATGGTCTGACCCCTCCCTCATTATGCTGACCAGTTCTAGGCACAGGTGTGACCCTTGACCCCTAGGGTTGGTCATATGACTAGATTACACCCAAGAGGCTTAAGCATCACATGTGTGGAGGAGCAGAGGACTATGGGATTATTGATAACACTGCACGTTTCAAGCACATACCGATCCATAGCCAGACAATACGTTTACCTACTGTATATATATCCAAGCACCAGTTCTGACAAACACAGTGAAAGACATTTCTCACGCTGCCAGAGATAGGGTTTAGTGCTTCAGGTGCCCACAAAGTCACCATCTTGTTTGGATAATATTTCCATGACAGATGTGACTAGGACTGCTCGATTATGATTATGAATCAATTATTTTTTTTGCCATAATCATGATTATGGTACCAATGCACTGGGGTGGTTTGCAGCTGAGTGTGAGGCGGCTGGGTTGAGGATCAGCACCTCCAAGTCTGAGGCCATGGTTCTTGACCGGAAAAGGGTGGATTGTCCCCTCCTGGTGGGGGATGGGTTGCTGCCCCAAGCGGAGGAGTTTAAGTATCTCAGGGTCTTCACAAGTGAGGGATTAAGGAAGCAGGAGATCGACAGGCGGATCGGTGAAGCATCAACAGCACGATACACCGTTCTGTTTTGAAGAGGGAGCTGAGCCAGAAGGAAAAGCTCTCAAATTTACCGGTTGATCTACGTTCTTACCCTCACCTATGGTCATGTCCAGTTGAGTACTCTGCGACTGACTCTATATACTGAACTGGTTGGTTGAAACAAAACCTTGGTGTGGATTTGTACTTTCTGGACCTGAACTTTCCACCTCTGGTCAATTGGGCTTCCCTACAATCTAGGGCTCACGCTGGTGGTTAAATAACCAACACTGAGGACAGAAGCTTCAGTCACACTTGCAAAAATCCCACTGGAAATGGGGGGACTCCAAGATACAGCTGGAGAAAGCCTCAGTGAATGGGTGCACTCACTGCTGATGCTACGCCGGAAGGTCAAAAACCTCCTGAATCCTTAGTGAACATCCCTACAAACGGTTAAGCTTCCAAAAACTTCCTTTGAACTTGCAATGGATCCAGCCTGTCACCCAAGTGAACTGAAGACAGGGCAGCAAAAAGCACATCAGATGCTCAGCCTACTTCACAGACCTTCAATGTACACGGGCTGTTTAGGGACCTGTCAGAAAATGCACATTGGGGGCACCTAGCAAGCATTTTGAAGGATTTTGAGGCAGAGTTTTATCATCAGCCACTACTTTTTCTCTGTCGCTTTCCTGTGCTCTTCTTATTTGTGCTCCATTTCTCTCGCACTGATACTTGTCTTCTGTGCACTACCATGGATCAGTAATTACAATCATAATCCCTCCTCTGTGCCCCCTCTGCTCAGCTGTGATACACACTTATGGTAAGCATTCTATGCAAGGATTCACTGACATTTGCCTTACTTTACCTAACAATGCAGCACACAGCAAACGGAAGAATTCAAACTAGCAAGGACAGAATGTAATTTGTATCGAGGTGCATTCAGAGAGGCGAAACACAAACAGAGACATTGCCAGGAAGATGCTGTGTCATTAGGGCTCGTAAACACAGGCCTTTGACCACAGACAGGAAACGGAAGCAGAAGTCAAAGTTAGCGACAAGCAAACTGCATGCAGACCCAGCTGACAAGTGCACGCGCACACACACACACACACGCACACACACGCACACACACACACGCACACACACGCACATTTGTATTCATATCTCTGTGGGGACCATACATCCATTTCTATGAGCAGAACCGTAATTTGAACAATGACAACCTTAACCCCTACCCAGCCCTAACCTTAACCATAAGTAACCAAAACAAAATGCAAGACTTTTGGCATTTTTACATTTTTTGATTGCGGTTACAGATTTTTATAAAATTGAGTTTCCCCTTGTGGGGACCGAAAAAATGGTCCCCACTATGTCAAAACAACAGATTTTTATTACATTGTGGGGACATTTGCTCCCCACAATGTAATATATACACATGACCCCCCCCCCCACATACAAACACACATACAAACACACACACACATGCCAGGGCAGTGTCTCCCCAGCTCACCATGTAATGAATCATCACACCGTTACAATAAGCCAAAAAACAGATTGTTTCGTTTCACTGAGCAAGCAGACGGCTGACACATTTCGCTGTGACAGTCACCTGCTACTGCAGACCAAGATGCCAGCAGATGACACAACCACCGCAAAACAACCCAAAGCGCTCCGGCAACAACCATTTGCTGCTCCTGGCGACAGGCAGGTAGACCCCTGCAGACAGCCTACCTTGGAAAGATGCTTGCTTGTTAAGCAGTTTGTGTTATGACTCGGTGAGTTTCTATATTCTACCACAGCACATTCAATCATTTCACAAACCAGCCTTTACTGGAAACTGTGTCATCCATTGCTGCAAGGCATCAGCGTTGCAAGGGACAGGATGTCTGATAGGAAAAACTCCCCCATTGCTGATCCACAGAAGCTCTACTGATGGCAACATAAATATCAGTATCTATTTATATTCATTAGCTAAGATAGTTGGGTGCCATTTTCCTGTTGAGCTGTGATGTAAGCTAAATAGTGATTTGTAGTTTCATTTCGCTTCAGCGTGTGGCTCAGTAGGCTAAGCCTCAGTGCCTGTGATCGGAAGGTTGCCAGTTTTAGCCCGGCCTTGGCCCATCTGCAGGTCCTTGAGCAAGACCCTTAACCCCCAGCTCTCTGGGTGCTGCTATGGGTGGCTGCCCTTCACAGCCAAGCTTGCCCATGGAATACGAACACTTAATTAAACTAATGCGTTGTAGCTTCTCTTCAGTCTATGCATGGCATGTTCAGCAGCTCTTTATTCTTGACCAATTTTTGTTTAAATGGGACAAATGCAATGTCTCCGCGGAGATCCAATACATTACAAGTGAGGTGTGTCACCTACCTCAATACAATCTGGCCCATTAGCCAGCAGTGGGCTTTATTTTCATCGCGGTTTTAAATGCCTTTTTCGCAGATCGTTGCGAATGATGAATCATTATCTGCCAAGCTGCTCTTGAACCAACTGAATGGAGAGGCAGAGTGTGTCTAAAATGTTTACAGAAGAAACGTGTAGTACGAAACTTTCCACTAAGGCTACAAAGGTACAGGTATCTGTTGTGTGCCATTTGGTGCATCATTTTCAGTTCAGTACACACAGTGAAACAAATGAATCGATTTAGTGACGTGGGTGGAACCTAAATTCACAAATTTGGCGTTCTCACAGAAAACACTACGCTAATTGTGGTTAGTCAGTTATTAGCGGTAAATCACGGCAACACTGGAGAGAGCACAGTTGACCAGAACTGTTTTTATATTTTTCATTTGTTATATAATCATTTTTTTTACAATGTGCAAATAAGCATCTCTTAGGTTTTGTTATTCAGAAATGCCGACAGATGCATTGCTTGTGGTTTACGACTATTACCAATCGTGTCTGGAGTTGTAATAAATAATTTAAAAACGAATCTGGTTTTCACTGCCATACTGAAATTGCACCTAACCATAAACCCAAAACCGTGAATTTTGGGCACCATTATACCCCTGCCTCAAACAAACTAGCAGCCATTCATCATTATCCTCATTCTGGCTATATATTGCTTTTTATAATAAAGAATATCTGGGTTGGCAAACTGGTACTTTTTTATAATTTGACATTCTCTGGACGTTGTCTTTAGTTTTTTTCCTTCAGCAGCCCAAAAATACCAACTGTCATTCATTTGCGGCAACCTGCGAGCCATAGCTCCAGTGCTGATACATAATCATTACATTCCGACTGCTCTAAAACAGAAGGACGCAAATTTTACGTCATACTGCAAGCAGTGTCGTCACTTGTAAGAATGGGTCAGGGTCAGGGCCTGAACCTGTTAACAGAAAAACTCTTGGAAAGAAGGATATTGACACATTTTGGAGGTTCCACCAATCTGGCAACCCTAGTTACCGCTGCATCATCCCCCTAACACGATCACCTAGCAACCAGCCTGCCTGTGTTCTTCACTAGCTGATGGCATTCAATGAATGGAGTTTGTGCAGGCAGTACTAACAAACCAAAAACAGTAAACACATATTACCATGTGTGCAAGTCTAAAATATGTGATATGCATTAATAAAAAGTTTGGAAATTGCATTAATACACAAGTATGAGAACTCAAACTCAAGAAGTCAAAATGTGAAGGACCGAATGAATACGAAGAGATGTTTGTGTTGGACATGTGTGGTTTTCTATCCCAGATGATCGGATTTTCCTGGGACTTCTCGGACATGAGCAGGAATACCCACCCCTGATATTCGAGGGAGTAAGGGTCATATGGAATAAAATTAGTGTACAATTTACACATGAAACACCAGGTAAGTGTGTATGACTGTGGAGAAGCTTCAGAGAAACAGAGAATGGGTTCTGAGTTAGGGCTGCTCAATTATGGCAAAAATCGTGATCACAATTATTTGTCAATACTGAAATCCTGATTTTATAACACAATTATACACTGACTTTGGAAATACCCTGCATTTATTGAACTCTTTTTTGAAGAAAAAAAAATCTTTTTAAAAGCAGATTTCCTTGAACTCTATAAAATTTAACTGAGAAACAAATAAAAAGGGGTTGGAAAGAGGGGTGCTGGATTAATAACAAAACAGCAGCATCATTGCGACACGAAATGCAGCACAAGAATTGTTTTCTCTCAATTATTTTGTTTTGATAAATCGTTGGAAGCCAGAATCATAATTGAAATTCAAATTCAATTAAATTGCCTAGCCCTAGTTTGAGTGAAACACAGAGAGTGAAATGGGGAGTGACCGTGGGGAGTTTGGGTTTCTGGGCGCCATATTGGTTCATTGGGCACCACTGTTGCTTATGGTTAGCTGCGAGCTTGAAAGCCTTCAGAGATGGGAATTTATGGCCTGCCTCTGCTCTGTGTGGAATTTGCATGTTCTCACCACATCATTTACCTTTCCACTGGGTACTCTGGTCTTCTCCAAACACATGCAGGTATGCTAAGCGGCATCTCTAAATTGCCCTTGGCATTTGTGTATGTGCCCTGTGGCAGAGTGGCATCCATTCTGGATGTACTCCTGCCTTTTGCCCTGTGCAAGCCTAACCAGGTTAAGTGGTTGGACGATGGTTGGATGTATTTTCGTGTTTTTTTGGCTTTCCTGGGACAAAAGTGGAAAATCACTCTCTCTGATCTGATTCCATTTATAATCTACATATGGAATGGCACATGGAACTTAGCTAGCAAGGCTTTACCTCATCATCTGACACCATCCAGCAAGAGACAGATGGTGACCACATCCCTCTTTTTGCAGTACAACATATCGAACAGCACATGATACAGATATAACATTTTTAGACTGCAATAAGTCATGTGCGTGGTGGACTGAGGAAGGCTGCAAAATGGCTTGCTGAAATCTGAATTCTATACTTTACAGCCGACTGCCGGAACAGCAGCATCTGGAACAGAATCCCAGAATTAGCTGCCCCATTGCACCTGTAACAAAATGGCACCCAACCTCTTCTAAGCTGACACCCACATTCACATAGTGTGAGTGGAAGTGTCCATTTATAGCTACTAATCTGGGAGATTAGCCAGGGGGAGTTGGGGGGGGGGGGGTGCTGAGGTCTAACTCCACAAAGACAGTCCCTCAGCCGGTTCACATCACCATCCAGTTTGACTTACACAGCGAAGACTGGACCATGATCAGGGACACTAACTGGTTTGACGATGTTTTACTCTTTCAGATTTTGTACTTCAACAGGGTAGGTTGGTCTCCATTAGAACAGGTACTGGCAGGTAAGTGCAATGAATGGAGGGGACGGGTAATTTCTCTGTCCAGAATTGTCACACTATTCTTACTCTTTTGCCAACCTATGCCTTGTCATTATTGCTTTCAAAAACCACACTAAAATTATTAATTGAAAACGCAATGATTTTCAGCCTTCTTCAGCTAAAGCGTCTCTCCTCTGTTTTCTTAATGAAACTTAAAAAACCTCAACTAAACTAGGTACCAAAATAAAGCTTGAAAAATAAAGCTTTTCAAGAGGTTCACAGCCAAATGCCACAATCACCCATGGAGACCCACCATGGAAATGAAAGTGAGGTCCCCTACTCATCAGGTCAGATGATATCCCAATAGCCATATCTCAGAAACCATTACATTTAATGACTTGAAAATATTGTCTCTCTTTAGTATCAAAATAACACATGCCAACTTATAAAATCTAACATAGGCCAATTTTCTTTTTTTTTTCCTGCTGGTGCCTATTCATTTTCTCTACTTGCATGTCCTGTGTAGGGTTGTGAGGACCTGGAGATTATCCTGGAAGCTACAGGAGCAAGGCAGGGAATAACCCAGGATGGGGTGCCAACACCAGACATATGGAGCTAGGGTGGAGACTGGAACTCCAGTATCAGAGGTATGAGGCAACTGTGCTAACCGCTGCACCACCATGCCACCCCAAACCAACACCTAATTAGAGTAATAAGCTTGCCCTCCATCATTGGGTTGCTCCTGGTGTCCATCAGGGTGGCTTTCTATGGTTTCCATCTGAGGACAATGGGTCTGGTCTGCACCAGTGGCATCTTTGTTCCACCTGCATCTGGACTCCATCTAATGAGGATGCTGTTGATATCCACCAGGGTGATTTCCAACGTGGTTGTATCTGGGTTCCGCTAGGACATTCACTTCAGTTTTCTCAAACTCTCTCAGACTAATGTGTACTTGCTATGCTGTCATCTGCACAGAAAAGCCTGCATATGGAGACCCCAACAGCTTAGTGAGCTGTAACGGATGTCTGTGGGCAGACATCACAGTGAGCAAGCGTAAAAATATGTGCATCTGAGAACCTCTCCCTTCATTTCTTCTGCAATTCTCCCTCAGACCCTTCATCGCTATGACAGCTGTGTCCCACAATGTCACAGTGTTCTCATTTATACGTTCACAGTCTCACGCCCGCTCAGAACAGTATGCGTCATGTCAAACACACATTTTACCCACTACACCAGAAACATAACAAAGAAACATGCACTACATTTCTCATTTATTCTGATAACACTGTGCCTAGGTCAGGAGTCCTGTCCAATAGCAGCCACACTTACTGTGTTTGTCACATTCTGATTGGTCAGGAAACCCGGTTGGGCGGAATCACAGCAGAACTGGCCCTCACTACCTGACACATGACCTGTGCACATTTCTTATGAGTAAGGAGCTTGTTGAAGAACAGAGACTCAGATACCATGTCAAGCAGAATCAGGCCAAATTAAATGCATACTTTTCTCCTGAAGAACAAGGTAAAAACAGAACTATCCCTCTGCCTGCAAAACGAAAAGCTGTAGAGTGTTTATCGTTACCTAAACAAACTGCACCACTGAATGAAAGCATGTAGACATGGGTATGAATATACTAACTAACACATGACATTAACTGCACCTTCATAAAGCATTAATAAAACATTCTTAAGCAGCATGTAAGTATAGCTTAACATCCTAACATACCTTAACAGCTTTAAGATACATTAATAATAAAATATCAATCATAATGTTTATCATATAACATCATAACATGATAAACAATTTAGAATGTTTGTTACCGATAATGTTTGTTACCGATGTATATTAAAGCTGTTAAGGTACGTCAGAAAGTTACGACTTACATGCTGCTTATGAATGTTACATCAAAGCGTTACGAAGTTACAATAAATGTTCTATGAATGCATGATGAGGTTGCAGTTATTGTAAAACGTTACCATACAAACTCAGATACACTAGAGCTGCCCTGCAGGTCAGACATTGTAAGTAACCATCAAGGCAAAGTCACCCTTCAGGCTGCAATACCAGCTAGACAAAGTCTTTTTCTGATACTGATGCCTGGCTCATCAGCAGGAGAATAAGGCTTCATGCTCGAACAGACCAAGCATGAATGCGATACTGAAAAGGGTGCACCATTTATATAATATATAAGTTCCATTTATATAGGGCCTTTCATAGTCCCATATACATTAATAATAAACACTATATGACATGATTGCTTCTATCATATCATGTTTATTAGTAATGTATATTAATAACAAACATATTGTATAATGTTTGTTACATGCTTACATGCTACTTGCGAATGTCCTATGAATGCATTATAAAGGCATTATGAAGGTACAGTTAATGTAATGTGTTACTCAAGACACTTCCTGGTACATATTTATGATTGACCCACACGTGGTGCTTCTAGGTAAACGTAATGTCATCCACCACCTTACCATTCTCATCTCATCTTGGAGTCAATCATCATCATTATCAATGACACAGAGGAAAAGTTGAACCTGAAATGGTTCAGATTGCAGGAGAGGAGCTGCTGGTAGCCTATACCATTACTAAGCAAAACAAATGGTAGAATTTAAGTCGCTTATGCAAAAATCATATGTTCACCAACATAATTTAACTGCATTGAGACAAAATGACAAAATGGGACAAGTTTTCCAGGACTGTCCACAGAGGTGTGCCTGCTGTCTAGATAACCTTTCCCCTATGCTCTGAGCGCAGCCAGTACACACAAACAAATTTTCCATATTTACCTTTCATGGTTGCTTCAAACAAGCCAATTAGCTAGTCTACTGTAACAAAGGGAAGATGTGACAAGCAGGTTTCTGTATATATGACATATTGGGCAATTAACAATGATGAATGCAACCACTCTAGTAATTAGAGACATATACATGTAATGCAGAATTTCAGTGTCATCCTATCTTTCTCAAACAGGGGAACTACTCCACCAAACTGCCTGGAAATTCATGGCTTGTATTCCAGGAGCTGGTTTAAAAATGCAAACGAGAATGAGTCAGTGAGAAGTTCCAACACATGACTTGACAATCACAGGCTCATTACATACATGTCCCGCATAATCGCTGGAGCAGGCCATTCATCTATCCATCCATCCATCCATTTCCTGTAACCGCTTGTCCTATTCAAGGTTACAGGGGGTCCGGAGGCTATGGATGCAGGGCAGGAAACAACCCAGGGCGCCAACCCATCGCAGGGCACATGCGCGCACACCCACGTGCACACACATACCTGTACTCATATCTTTATGGGGACTCTCCATTCATTTCCATGAGCAGAGCCCTAATCCAAACAATGACAACCTTAACCCCTACCCAGCCCTAACCTTAACCATCAGTAACCAAATAAAATACAAGTCTTTTGGCATTTTTAGTGTTTTTGATTGCAGTCACAGATTTTTATAAAACTGAATTTCCCTTTGTAGGGACCAAAAAATATGGCCCCCACAACATAAAGTATGCCTGGACCTACCCCCTCGATAGGCAATTTGGTAACTCCAATTAATCTCAGCATGTTTTTGGACTGTGGGGGGAACCCAGAGTACCCAGAGGAAATCCTACGATGACACAATGAGAACATTCAAACTTCACACACATGCAGCCATGGCAAAAACTCGAACCCTGATACCAGAGGTGTGAGGCAACAGTGCTAATCACTGCGCCACTGTGCCACCCCCAGATACTGTCATACCATCCTTTTCAATAAGAGTCCCCTACATTGCCAACTGTACCCTATTACAAAGCACAACAGCATGTTATTACAAGAAGGGGAGCCCCTTCCTCTGCAAACAATCTAGAGCTGTAATTCATTCTCTTCAACTGCTTGACATAGAAAGAACTTCTCATTGGCTAAAATCTGTTAAATAAAATGAGAATAAGTTGATTTTTCATGGAAAGTCAACAAATAGGCAACTTCAAGTGTTATCTGTTGGCACATAAAACATACAAAAAAAACGACTGATGCCCAAGTCATACATTAAAGGAACATTTTTATCGAAAGTAGCTTATGTCTTTCCACTGTCACCCGTCTACAGAGATGAATCAATTAGTAGCATTTGAGGTCGAGTGCTTCGCTCAGGTGTCAGAATCCTGTTGACTAACCAGCATAAAATCAGCTGCCAAATAGGCTCACATGGAAAGCATTAGGCAGTCAGACAATGGTGTTTTTGTGCAGACTCGAGAAGTAATTTTGCCATAGTTCAGAGGTAACGGATAAAAACCATACAATCCGATCGGTAAGTAAACAGCTTTAAATCGACATAACTACTCATGGGGAGAGTGCCTCTGGAATACCACTGACCTCCCGTTACGTAATCCTGTCTAGGTCTGTTAGGTAAAGGACTAAAAAGCAAAATCACTGGGTGGACTTCAACGAACACACAACCAACATGTTCTGCCCTCTCCCCACTCCCGACTTTGTGGATTCCTTTTTAGCGCACTGGTGTTTGTCAACTGCTACTGCCAATTAACAGCCCAACATCATCTGTAAATAATGTGTACATAATTTATTCATACTTTTTCAAAGGTAACTTGTTTTTAACAGCATTTGAAATTCCCACAGAGGTTTTGCATTCCTGCTATTGGCTCTGGCTTTGATTTTGAGGCTATAGTGTCAAAATATTGAGGTCCACCATGCGGGCAAGTAAGAAAAAGCATTTATACTAATGTACAACCAACGTGAAAATGAATTCCTTGTAACTAAAAATAGCAGCAAAACGCCTGGACTGATGGGGCGATTAATCGCAAATAGACGCTGCCGAATATTCGAATGGACACCTCATTAATCTCCCTTTGCGCAGTTATTCTATGCCGCGTTAAATATACATAAAACATTTCTCATTCTAGCCATACACACGAATATCGCAAAAGAGAATAGCAATCGTGATAGTTGTCCTGTACCAATATGATGATCCCTATGGACACATCTCCACCATATAAGTGTTTTCCTTTTAATAAAGGATGAAGGGTAATAAAGGATTAATAACATCACAAGCACACAAAGTGTTCTTTATGTATTAGTAATCGGAGTGATTAATCACAGCGTAAATGGTGATGGGTTGACCATTAGACGGTCGCCGCGGAAACCGATAGACCTTTAACCCTTCAAAAAGCCCCCTTTGTATAACATGTAAGGATACTGGCATTTAAGAAAATCGACATTTTAACCTCTGTTTAGCTATGCATCCGTATGTATGTCATACGACTTACTTTTCGTGATTTTCTGTAAGCCGAGGACATCCTCGGGAATTATTACGGAGTTGGAGAGCAATTCCTCTTCCGTGGTCACCGGGACCCCCGAGTCCGCCGAACTGCATCCCTTCTTCACTTTCATTGCCGCCTGCGCTTCTGGGCTCGGGTTCGCCTGACTGCCACGGGGCTGGTTGCCACTGGTGCCGCCGCTGTCCCCGCCGCAGCTGCTGCCAGGATTACTGCCACAAGGTGTCCTGGCGCTGGACGGATTCTGGCTATTGCAGACAGCCTCTCTGCTGGTACAAGAATAGCTCATCCTCCTCCTCCCTCCCAGGTCCACTAAAGGTTAAAAACACGGCCTCTCTCCCTTCCTGACTCGAAAACTCAGCTTGCTTAATTAAAATCGCCCGTTTGTCCCGTCTGTATCTTAGGTTCGCTGTCTGCACGGACAGCCCCGTCAATGCAAGTGCAAGAGCAGAGGAAAACGCGCTTCGGAAGCAGCGAGCGGCTGCGCTGTCTGCGCTCTTATCGGCAGCCTGACAATCGCCGCGTTACTTGGTTCCCCCCGGCGGAGGTACGACGTTGGCGGTGTGGATTCGTATAAAGGGAACTACACCTCATGCTTGTCAGCCTCATGCTGCGACAGGGATTCTGGTTGTCAACAGTGAGGAATTTCCACAAATTTGGTGATATCCAGGAATTTACGTTGTTAAATCTGACACTAGTGCATTACGCCATCACCCCCCGGAAAGCTGTGGTACAGCCCAGTCTGCCCGGTTTGCAGGAAGCGAGAACAAGTGGTTTAAAAAAAAAACGGGTTACTCCGCTTCGTAATGTTTCAGGTGCTTTGCTGTGTAGGAAGTGCACCCTGTTTTTCTGACTTCTTCTCTCAGGCGTAATTAAAGTCATTTAGCTATCAACGTGTAAAATAATCCTTTATAACCTAATTTATAAACTGGCAGGGGGATATTCCCTTCCTTTAAACTACGTTCATTCATTTATTCATTAATTCATTCATTCATTCATTCATTGCCTGTACACACAAATAATGTTTCTTCTGTTGCATTTCTTGTATAGTCCATCTACACAGTAATATGACTGATCATAAATTAATATATGGGCAGTCATTCATTACAAAGGATTTGCAACCAAGTATTAAGTATAAAAGTATTCCTTAAGATAATGCTAATTTGTCCAAACACTTTTGGCATAAAAATGGCTACAACTGCCGCGCAATTTACGCAGTATGGCTACTTAAACTCTGTTGGCAGTTTGTACTTTAAGCACATACTGATTTTCATTACAAATCCATTGTGATACTGAGCCAAAGTAAAAATAAGTGTCACTGTCTAAATACTTCTGGGTGGCACAGTATGTGATGGACGATGACGCCACTATATTACATGTACGATTTAATGGGCATGTCATTCAGTTACTGAGGTTTTTATTTATACAGTAAACGCATGAATGATGTATGATCCAGACTCACAAACCGTTGGCAACAAGCGTGGATCTTTAATCACACAACCATTCCTCTCTCTTGTTCCCAATTCGTTTCATCTCATTCTTCTGTACAAACCTACCATCTACACAATGAACCTTAACTATTCATTTCCTGAGGGACTCGTTACATAGAATCTCACTGACCATTGTGGGACAGGTAGTTAAATAATTATTAAAGAGAGTACATGATGGTTAACAAGAGGGACATTAAATAATTTTGAGGTTCAGATGGTAATGATCTTGATGTTTTATATCCAAAGCTAAACTAACTTGAAGGTTATAGCTGATCAGTAAAATCGAACATTCATTTTGGAAATTACTTTATATGTGATTGCACTGTATATAATTCTTATAGGAAAAGAAGCAATCAAATGATGACAGAAATGAGAGCTGTGTCTGTTTTCGACGTTTATTTGAATTTGTGAATGATAAATTTAAAAAGCTAAAACTAGACAACTGTTTTACAGATATCAGTATCCCTGAGGAAATACACAGTTTGGAAGGACTCTCTGAGGTCAGCCAGTTGCAGAGTGAAATGCTTGCTGGCTTGTCCACTTAGAAAAGATTCTTTGTGGTCAGCCAATCGGCAGCAGGAATGCTACAGTCTGAAGTCTTCACCACAAACAACCATTCAACAACGTGATAGCCCTGTGGCCTCTAAGGATGACACCTGTCTTTTGTGACCTTTGTGAAGGACACAGCAGGCTGGGAGGCAGGTAGAAGAGTCTCCTGGAAGAAGTGATTCCTCCCCATGTGTTTGTTGGGAAGTGCCAGCGGGCTGCTTTCCCCGAAACATAGTTGTGTAAGGCATATAGAGATGGTGAGAACAGAAAAGGATAATCAGAATTGCTTTTTCATAAAAATATAAACTAAATAGTCTTCGTTACTAATAATAAAATTTAAAGCATCCTGTTTTTTGGTGGCCGAGGAAAACGTTACAGAAAATGTTATAAATATTGTAAGTGATGGGGCAGAAAACTATTCAGCGTGTTTCACTGAATGAGAACAGTGTAGCAGCCAATCAGCTGCAGGCATCTGCAGCATCAGCCCGCCCCCTCCTTTAAAACGTTAGTAATGGCCCGTGGTGGCTTGTGGGCGTGTCCCCTACCATGCGCTACGCCATCATGTCAAAGTAGCCTCGCCGATGAGTCATCATGCCCTGCACGCGCCGGATGGACTGGATCTGGGGGCGCTGGGCTCCCCATTCACTCCAGTTCTTGTAGGAACCATGCTCAAACACATACTGGTAGCCACGGTAACCGGGGTATTGGTACCCCACCCATCTGTAAATAGTAGTAGATAAAGGAGGAGGATTATAAATGACAGTGTCAATCATACTTTTGGGAGATAATTTACATCGTAGGAAATTATTATAAATGAATAATGTATTTAATAATCAAGGACAGTGATATGTATGAGGCAACTTGCAGAATTTGCTGGTGTTCCTGTATGTGCATCGGATTTTGACATATGTGCAAACTTCATAGAGAAATGGAAGAAGCAGATCTCTTTCCAAAGGGGACCAATGTCCCCGTGTCCTCAGCTGAGCAATCACTTAAAAGTACAGCATAGCCTGCAGGGGCACAGGGCCGGACAGGACCTACGTGCCGCCCGTGACTTGAATGCTGGCCACATGGTCACGGAAGCCATAGGACCACAGGCTGGGGATATCCTCGTCACACACCTCCATCTTACGCCCCTTGAAGCTTCTGCACTCAAACAGACAGATTCTGTGGTCCTGGGGGTCCTGTGCAGAGATCAGGGTGGGTGTTTGAGGAGGGACTTATACACTCGCGGACTGATACAACGTGTTGCCACACCCACGACACAACAAACCACATCAGGGATGAGAACCCAAGTGCAGCCGTGCAGCGGGTAATACCTCAGCGCCACACTAGTTGGAATGGAATGAAACAGTGTGGGTATTTTTCTAGTGACTGGAGTGCCAGTCCTGCCAGCAACCCCCAAATTTTTCCCTGTAAGTTGGAGGACCTCCTTGCAGGGCTGGATATACATTAACGTCATACCAGGACGAAGCAATTGCAGGTTAAGGGCCTTGCTCAAGGGCCCAACAGAGTAGAATCACTCCTGGCATTCACAGGAATTGAACTGGCAACCTTCTGATTGCTGGCGCAGTTCCCTAACCTCAGAACCAGAACAAAATTCTGAAAGGTATAAAAAAATGTATTTTGGCCAAATGGATCTCTGATACACAATGTAATGGATGCTAAAGACTAAGTTAATGTAGATGGTAGCCGCACAAACATCCCAAACATAGATATTCAGATACAGAGATACAGCTGGCCACACCCAGTGATGAAGCACGAGGAATAGACCACGGTATGACTCACCATGCGGACAGGTCTGACTGACATCAAGCAATCGCTGCAGTAGCTGTTGGACCAGGAGTCCCAACGTGGGTACTCGCCTTTCTCCAGTATGAACATCTCCCCCAGCATGTTCTCCAGCTCATAGCCCACCCAGCTGTGCAACGCATAGTGACAACCAATCACTACTGAGTAATTTTCGGAACTTGCCCTCAATTGTATAAGACTCAGAGCCATCAAATAGGTACTGAGTAATACTTGGAACTTGCCCTCACTTGAATAAGACTCAGGGTCAACCAATCAGTACTGAGTAATACTTGGACCTTGCCCTCTCTTGCATAACACTCAGAGTCAACCAATCAGTACTGAGTAATACTCGGAACTTGCCCTCACTTGCATAAGACTCAGAGCCATCAAATAAGTAATCAGTAATGCTCAAAACCTGTCCTTGGATGTGAAATATACAATATTTGTGAATCAATAATGCATATTACAGAGATATTCACATGGAGATACAACAAGTGTGTTCAGGTATTCCACATGGATGTACAGAAAGTATATGCAGTTTGGAAGCGGTCTCCTATTCAGTTTGTGTGTCTGGGACACTATAAAATACTCACACTCCGCACTCGACCCGAATGGAGCGGACCCTGTCCATTCCGCGGTCACACAAGTTCTGACACTCACTGCTCAGCTCCATGCACTGGCCTTGGAAGTTTTCGTACTCAAACAGGCAGATCTGGGGCAAGATGGGCATAGGCAGAGTATGTGACCTGGCATGTACTGTTTACCCATAAGGCCATGCGGGGCCTTATTTTACATTATGGTGCAGCTGTGGCAGCTGCGCAGATGACACAGGCCTACCTTGTAGTTGCGCAGGCCCAATGAAGCAGTGTGGCTCCCTCTACTCCCTTGAACAACAGTGTGAGCCATTGTTCAGTCTGTGGAAGGACGACTTCAAGGAAAAAAAACAAGCCTGGCAACACATGTGTTTGAGAGTCTGCTTGCTTGATCATCAACCTCTCCGTACATGGACAAACATGTCCAAGGCAAGACTTTTCCTCAATGTATTGATTGAGGAAAAAAAAACTAACATTTTACTTACAATTGTATGTATCTATATGCATTATAGATTCCTTCATAATGCATTATAATGGCCGGTGTAAGAATTAAGGAGGCTTTGTACTGCATTAAGACGGTATCTATAGTGCATTATAGATGAGAGCTTCTTATGGAAGTCGTAATGCATAATAAACATGGCTATAATGTGTTATGCCTTTTTATAAATATTCATAGCCATGTTTCTAATGTTTTATGAGTGCATTATAATGTGAAATGTAAGTGTTCATATGTACTTATAGATATGGTATTCACTGATATAGGCCTAGCATTTAGCCTAATCTTAACCTGAACCCCAATGCTAATTGTAATGTTAACCTTAATGTTAGACCTAAGCTGTTGTAGCCCTACTTCACCAAAACCGTTCTTAGAGGTTAGCATTTAAGGATATTTTGCACCATCTGAAACTATTCCATTTCCTCTTTCCTGCGAAACTAGGTCCCTCAGTATGGCATAAACACGAAGTGTGATGTCATGAGACATGTCTTCACAATGCGAGCAAGCTGACACACCCTGTACATACGGTCCTGTCCATCCTGAATCTAGTAGGAATCTCACCTGAAGGTTGCCAATAGACGTGGTGGAGAGGGGCGCGTGATAGAGGATCCTGCCCTTAGCCCAGCCTTATATATCCAAACATAACCCACCCTCACCTGGATTGGATGGCAGGGAGGGTGATTGTGGGGGTCTGGCCTTTCCCCTAGCCTCGCTGACTCTGCATCCCTTTGTCTTCTTGTTCACTGAGCTGCAACCTCAGCGTGGGATAGGGGGACTGATGCAGGCCTGCATGTTAGTGCAATGTGCTGACCTCAGGAGTCGTCTCTGGCACCTCCATTGTGCGAGTGGGCTTAGAGAGAGGCCGCTTTGTGCGTTCGCATTAGCCCTCGCTTTGCCCTGCCCCCAGCCGCTGCTCTAACACACAGATTGTGAGGTCAGGGCAGAGATGTTACGCCATGTGGTTTAACATGTCGAACACGCTGAGACACAGCGGCACCTGTGATGTTTCGCCCGAAGTGCTTATTCCAGTGCACAGGCTCAGTTAGGGCTTTTAATTTACTGTCGCTGCTAGGGAACGACAATCTTGAGTAGATTAGTTGAATTTTTCTCAGTATCGTGGCGCGGAAATTAGGAACGGTAAAATACATGCTGTGGATAAGGCTATCTGTTTATCGCATCAGTGATGAGGTGGAGTTCTAATCTGGATCTCATTTTATATCTCTGACACATTAAATTTCCTTCTGAGCACCCCCTTTAACTTCCGTATTCTACATTCCTGCGTGTTTCAGTTCTATCCCTAATGAATCAACGGTCAGAACATTTTTCTATTAGCTGAGGACTTACATACCAGCTCCAACTAAACCACTTATAATTAAGCCCTTGATTATTTTGAATCAAGTGCTTTATGGTAAGGCTAGAATGAAAAACAACATTGTACAACTCCTATCTGGCTCTCTTCTCTCAATTTTGTATTTCTCCAGACCATCTTGTATATCCTAGTATGTAAACTTTTATACATGAAACTTCTATGACTTTCAGATTATAATCATAAATCTGGGCTGCCAGCTCTCATGCATCCGGCATGACACACACACTTTCAGACTCTCATGCTTATGCAGGAAATCTTACTACAAATCTATATTATTCCATTATAAACCTAAAATTAGCTACATCATACATGTTGGGGTAGTTTGCAAACCCTACAGACTATTTACAAGGGAATAAAACTGTCACATGCATGTAAATGCGTGTGCATTTGTGTGCAGACTTGTCTCGGATTGAAAATCTCACTCCATCCATCTGACCAAAGCTGGCAACCCTGATAAATTCTACGCTCATTTAACTTAGTTGCCAGCAAAGTTGAATACCTTTAGATATTAACCATCTTCTGTTGGGATTCAGAAACTGGCAACATTTGACAAAGCCATGGCATCATAACCAAGAGTATTTTTCTTCCAGACCCCATATAATAACATCCATAGTTTAGTGAATAACTCCATGTACTATGCGAAAGTACTTTGTGAAAAAGTGGATCCTTATTATTTAGCTCTCTGGCGGAGGTTCACCATCCACCTTTAAACATTTTTAGAGGGAAACCAGTGTTAAAATGCATTTACATTAAGAGAATATGTTCCACCTTGTCACTTTTGTACCCAAAGCCATCGCTAGGATTTCAAGACATCTGGGGCTTATCCCAGAGACCTAATCTGTCTGAGGGTTCTCAGACTGAGAGCCTGGTTATTAAAACATCTGCGCTAAGCGGTTATCCAGGCCTTGTGCCAGGCTTGTGACAGATCTGCTAACAGTTGGAGGTGTTTTCTGCTAATTTCTCACAAATACACTGCCAGTGAAAGACCCTGTGGTTTCGAATGCTTGCATCTGCAGATCGGTGTTACTTGCAGACAAATGGACACATAACAGCTTGTTTAAAATTGGCTTAAGTGTTGAGAGGAATTCCCATTAATGGTCATGTGACATACAGTGTGTAAGTAGACCGTCTTATGAAAATAGTTTGATTCTTAATGTTTAACACAAAGGTGCTCTCACAGCATTTTACAACAGGATTTTTTTTCACTAAGGACCTAATATTTCTTGTTGTTTTCTTGGTTCCTCATGAACAAAACACATTAAAGCGCATTCATTTAATCTCCTGATTTCAGATGTGTGGCACATTGTTCGACAAATTCAGCCCAGCCTTTGGTATTCCCAATAGGCACAGGCCTATTAAACACTCACCCCTAATACAACAGATATCCTTATTCTCATGTGTTCCTACACACCAGCACTTTGTCACTATATTGCCATTTGCGCCAATACTGCCACTGTTACTGTTACTCTTTATTTATCATTATCTCTGATATTTCTTTGTTTGTTTCATTGTTTACTCCTAAATACCTCTCATGTGCTCTACTGCCTCCATCATTGCCCATTGTAAACATTCCATCACTTAACTTTTACATTGTATCAATGCTGTTAATGTGCCCCCCCCCCCCCAACTTATCCTGTCTATCCATACACTTTATGTATATACATACCGCTATTTGGGGAATGTTATTTCGTGCCACTGTATGTTGTGTTACTGAATATGGTTTGTATAACCATAAAGTCCCACTTGACTTGATTTTATTTTTTTCATCACCTATCTCCTGGAACCGTATGTCTCCTGATTATGATACCTTTCCATCTCCAACACTGTGAGTCCCTCTCATTTGTGGTGGGAGATCTACCCTAAAGCCTAAGGCTCAGCTGGGAACAATGGGCCCTGCAGCAATGTGCTGACTGCAGCCCAGCCGCACCCAGCCCGGGTATATATACCCTAACGCTGCTGGTGGCTGGAGACCGCTACGTGGGAGTCCCTGACGGACAGACTTTTTATTTGGTAGTTCAGGTAGGCCCCCCCCCTCCTTGACATCACTGAACCTTCCCAGCTCTGTAGTAATTTGCCACCGGAGGTGTCCGCACGTGCCAGTCCAGCAGCAAATTCCTCCATGTGGGACACAGGCGGCTCATTCTGATCTGTAGGTCTCGTGTTGATAACAGCAGGGGAATCTGTATTAGCGAAAGGATGCCAGCCTTGGCACACTCTGACCAGCGCTCACGGTCCTGTGTTAGTGCTGCTACACCCAAAAACACGTTGTCTATGGATCTCACGTGGAAGGCAAACGAGACACCACGCGACCGGAATGATGAAACGATTCCTGATTCTTTTATAAAGTGTATTTGTTATCTATTGTAACAATGTAACATAAAATCCATTATTAGATCATCTCTAGAGACTACATAGAGAGTTAAAAGCTTGTCCGCATCTCTTTATGTGGTCCGCAGATCAGTCAGCATAGTGGTACCAGATGGCCCAGACCAAATCCACAGACACCAACATGGGCCCCACGGGGCCGTTCAAGGTGAGTCCTCTTCTTCCGCCACACACTCACACACACATATGTGCAATTTCATCCAAACTGCTGTTTGAACTCCTGCAAAGAGGCATGCTGAGATCACCAGGTGCGCGAAAAGTGCTGAGCTTTCCTCTCATCTCCTTCCAGATCACCATCTATGATCAGGAATTCTTCCAGGGCAGGCGCATGGAATTTACCTCAGCCTGCCACAACATCATGGAATGCGGCATGGACAATATCCGCTCCTTCAAGGTGGAGTGCGGCGCGTAAGTTTCCTCTCGCAGCAGGACGCCACCGTGTAGCCCCGCCTTGCCAGGCCTGGGGAGCAGATCCCGTTTCACCGGCCTGCCGGCCTGTTGCTCTCCGCAGCTGGGTGGGCTACGAGCACTCCAGCTTCTGTGGGCAGCAGTTCGTCATGGAACGGGGCGAATATCCCCGTTGGGAGGCTTGGAGCGGCAGCAACGCCTACCACATTGAGAGAATGATCTCCTTCAGGCCCATCTTCCCGGCTGTGAGCATCTCATTTCCTTTATCCTGCTTGCCACTGAAAAAAAAGAGCCACATGACTGGTCAGGAAGCTGACACACATGAAAAATCAAATGAAATTGCGTAAATCTGATTTGTCTTAAGTGGCCAAACCCCTTAATATTCTAAAATTACAGATTCTATGTAAATAAATTATTGTAACTCTTATGGTAACACTTTACTTAAAGCTCCCATGTTATACTGACCATGCATTATCAAGGTATCTATAGTGCATTATAGATGACGGCTTCATTAGAGTTTATGCAGTATTATAATCAACACTATAATGCCTTATGACTGTCAATAGAAGATGCTGTAATGCTTTATTATTATTAATTCTTATACTAACCATTATAATGCATTATGATGACGACTTTAAGTAAAATGTTACCATTCAGATTTTGCCACAAGAGGTAATACAGACCTTTGTTCTGCCTAGCCAGGTGTGACTTGCATTTGCTGGATAATCCACACTGTCTTTTCTTTCTTTGAGAGCAGTGTCACAAGGAGTCTAGGATCATTGTATTTGAGAGGGAGAACTTCATGGGGAGGCAGTTTGAGATGTGCGATGACTACCCCTCCCTGCAGGCCATGGGCTGGTGCAACAATGAAGTCGGATCCATGCAAGTTCGGAGCGGAGCGTAAGCACTCGTCTTCAGACGTGACTTTGGCAGATATCCAGAGATGCTTGTGTTATATGATCAAGGCTCAGGGAACTTGGAACCATTCTAGAATATCTAACACGGTGTGTGAGTGTGCCCTGAGATGGGTGGGCGCCCCATCCTGGGTTGTTCTCTGCCTTGTATTTATTGTTCCTGGGACAGGCTCTGTGACCATGACCCAGCATAGGACAAGTGGGTATGGAAAAACAAATGAAATCAAACAGTGTTTTCCAATCCAGTCCTCGGGGGCCTACAGTTAGTCCGTGTTTTTTGCTCCCTGCCAGTCAGTCCACATTTTTGCTCCCCCCAAGCTGGATTGTGCGTCCTTGAGGACTGGATTGGGAAACACTGAATTATACGATTTGTGGCAGCTGTATGATTTATCTTAAATCCCACATTATTCAACCCAGTGTGTATGTATGGAGGGTGGCATCAGAGGGGCTACATTGAATCTTTTCTCTCATATCCCCCCTCAACAGTTGGGTGTGCTACCAGTATCCTGGCTACCGTGGCTACCAGTACATCCTGGAGTGCGACCGGCACGGAGGCGAGTACAAGCACTATCGGGAGTACGGCTCCCACGCCCAGACCTTCCAAATCCAATCCATCCGCCGCATTCAGCAGTGAGCGCATTCCCCTGTCCCCCAGCCCATCCCGCCTCCTCCTTCTCCTCCCACTCTCATCCTCGCTACACTGGCCCTCTCCAATCACAGGGGCCAGCGGCTCTGTGACCCTGGGGAACACAAGAGTCCTCGCTCCAGCACCTAGTTACCAGTCTCACAGCACCATTTGTGTTAAGATGATCAATAAAGAGAATGACAGAAAAAATCTTCAGCAAATGAGTGATGCTTATGTCTTTTTGTGTTTCTTTTTTCTGTTCCATTCAGCTACACTGAGCAATAACCAAAAAAAAAATGTATTTACAGTAACTCAACAGATGGCACACTTTAGTATCTTGTACCCTGCAGAAATTTAGGCCTAGCTTTTCTCTTTTAATCCTAAATAAGTTGTCCAGCATTAGGGTCCTTTTTCATTCAGATCACCCTTTTCATGCAGATTTCTGAGTGATAGGTCACTGTCATGAATATTCACTCTTCTCGTTTAATTATTCATGAGATTCCCTGTAATTGGTTAAGATCAAACACAACTTCTGTTGCCTAGCACCCATCGTCAGAGCTAACGTAATGGCTCTGAGAGCAGGACAGCACCTCCAACACCAGAATCTTCAAGCCTGGGATGATTTAACATAAATGCAATATCCAACATTCATGGCTTCTCTGATACTGAAATTAACATGCTACAGAGTAGTAAAGAACATTTAAGATTAATATAGAAGATTGAGCATATCTGTATGCAAGTCATTTAAGTCTTTCTTTTGTACTTATATTAATTTATTTTGCCGCCAAAACAAAATGGGATAACAAGAGTCAGACATGTAATAAATATCCAGTACAATCTGCAAAACCCATACCTCCACCAGAGATCAGCTCCAAGACAGAATCTGTGAAAGTTAATCGGTAATAACATGATTACAATTACAGATTTACTCCTACAGTTGTTGTGTATGTCATTAAGCAGAGCCACAGACTATTCTGCAGATGGTCGAACCAGCAACCTTCCAACCACAGGCACAACCCACTGAGCCATACACCAAAATACAGTATCTCCCCATTGGGAATCAAACCCCACTCTTCTGTATGACAGGCAGGGATATTGACCACTATGCTAATGAGGAGTTTCAAAAGTTCATATATTGTCATTATTGTCTGATGCTGTTATTCATTGACATTCTTTGCAAATGCCACTACTAACTGTCAGTGTGCAGGATACATGCAAGTTCTAAATACTTAATCACAATTTTAATCTTACATTTGTCAATAAACATGAAATTGCATCTGCTGGTTGAAACATACCAGCTCACCACTAGGGTGCGCTAAAAACACTCCAGCACATTTGGTGTCAACCCCAAGCCCAGCAAACAGTCACACTTCGCAGCAGCCTATACATTGAACTGGCAATACTCAAATAAAGAACAGTGCCTTAAAATTTACCTGGGGTCACAGACACACCACGGACGAGTGTATTTGGACACACCACACACACTACATGCAAATAAGTCACTGTCTCTGACACATCTAGCACAGTGTTTCCCAATCCGGTCCTCGGGAACCCACAGTCAGTCCATGTTTTGCTTCGTCCGAGATCCCTGCCAGACAGTCCATAGTTTTGCTCCCTCCGAGCTCCCTGTCAGACAGTACACATTTTTGCTCCCTCCAAGCTGGGAGGGAGCAAAAATGTAGACTGTTTGTGGGTCCTTGAGGACCAAATTGGGAAACACTGACCTAGCATATGCAGAGACCACATGCTAAGAGCTATAAACACCCTAAATATATTAACCAGACTACACTAATTTTCCTAGGTACTCTAGCTACGTAGCCATACCACACTACTAACTCAAACACATTCATCTGTTAAATGTCTTTGCATGGTGAATGGTGAAGAATAATTGCCAGTAGGTATCAAGTGGGATTGTTCATTGTACTGCTCTGATTTAGCCAAAAATATGAGCATTATAAGATGATTTATAACAACTGACCTGTGTAAAAGGGTCAGCTGCTTACCTCATATAAACAGTGAAGAACTCCTTCTGCTGTTACTATGGAAACAGCAAGTCCAGGCCACTCTCTAAATTACCACTGACTACTTGTTCGAAAACCTCAGACGATAACTTGATATTTATGTGAGTTTTCAGCGCAACGACCCTGGTTTCAGTATAGAATTTGGAATGCTGTGACAGTAATTGCAGATTTTGGTTGTGCAATGACAGCAATTCTTTGCTGTACTCTATAGCATATTTTAACAATTTACGATAACAGAAAAAAGCATGGTCATCTACATACCGGAATTCTTCATAAAAATTTGGTTAATTAAAATCTAATAGTGCCAGCTCATATTCGGGATGTTCAGCCAGTTGACCTCGGACCCCCAGAGGTTTTTTTTCTCCCTTCTTGGGAGTTTTTGGTTCCTCTCCTCTATTATCACCTGGATTTCTATCTATCTATCTATCTATCTATCTATCTTTCTTTGTCTTCCATTTCCCCCTGTTTTTGTATTATTCTCTATAAATGATGTAGTAATGCATCACAACACACTCATGTAAAGCGCCTTTGGGCGACTGTTGTAAAAGGTGCTATATAAAAATAAATTGAGTTGAATTTGAAGTGTTTGGATGCTCCTCCCACATCCTCAGTTTATTTTATTATTATTATTACTACAACTGAACGATCATGGCCCGGAAATACGAGATTAATCAAGTTATTTAGATCACTTAAAGGCTCCTAGATTCTCTTCTGTATTTTGACTCCTGTCCTGCACTTAGATGCGCCTTCAATCCACAGTTCAGTGAAATGAACTTACCTCGCTCACCAACAGGGGGCGTCACACGGCCGCTGTTAACGTAGCCCTGCCGTTTCCTCTCATTCGCGCTCATTGTCGGTGACGTCAGACAACAAAGATGGCAGCTGGGAGCAGCAATTACTGGGAAGGTGAGGCGATCTTAGGACACGAAAATGGTTTTTGTGTTTCAGTACCTGTCTAATCAGTTTCAGATCGGGCGACAGATCACAGCTGTTGTACTTCAGTGTTACGGACATGGCCGGAAATGCTGTCTCCTTCGTATAGAGCCAGTTTCAGGCACATAGGGTCCTGTACGGCACCCTGGTCGTTACACATTTGTTTACGGCACCGTCTATGCCAGACGGAGTGCTTTAGTCCGCGGTTATGATTTTCATTATGACAGCGATCCGAAAGAAGAGTCTGCTCGGGGCTGTTTGTTATAACGCTGAGGTTCGTTCCCATGCTATCTATTAAAATTGGGTTTGGCCTGAATCGGGAGATATGCCGTAAAAAATACTACCAGGGCTGCCGGAATGTGCACATGAGCTTTCTGGTGCTTTCTGGCTGCCAACCTCACACTTCCGCAACCGTCATCAGGTGCTCTGTCCCATTTGGTTCAGATGCGTTAAAGTAATTCGCCCTCAAACTTCCAGCACGAAGATCACCGCCCATCACTGTGTAATTCAGACTAAGTGTGAGTCTCAATATGCGCACTTGACCGTACTTGTTTTCTCTTGTACCCGTTTTACATCATCTTCCATTGCCGAAGGTCGGTTCCAATACTAAGAACTAAAGTACGGAGGTCAGTAAAAATCCCCGGATGTTGGTCTTGCTCCACCTTAAATGTCAAGGATACATCGGTTGCATCCTTGCCAAACGAGATCGATCCCAGGATTCATTGCGCCCCAAGTTCGTTCTTGGGAGGCAAGTTAGCAAGACCGGTTTTTCCAAGACAACAAGTATGGTCCTTGCATTCTTGGCATTGAGATTAACCCTAAATTTGAATCAATAGTGTCCCGGCTTTTTTGATTAAAACTGTCAGTACGGGAAGATATTTTCATGCCGGTCACATTTTAAAGTGGTGTCGTGTTTCTGTATCACCCCCAGACCTGAGGAAACAGGCGCGGCAGCTGGAGACCGAGCTGGACCTGAAGTTGGTTTCCTACAGCAAGCTGTGCACCAGCTACAGTCACCACGGAGACAGGTGCGCCGCCCTTCTGGCCGATTGGCACACGGACAAGGACTGGGGCTGAGCAAAGAACCAATCCATGAGCAGAAGAGACTGCTTTCCAATTTGCCGGGGTCCACTCATGCTGCTCTGAGTAGCATCTGCTGCAGTCCCTCCTGACCCAGCACTGACACTAATGGACACACTGTTTCTTTATGTATTTGCTGTTTTAATAACATCAGACTTAATTGTAACCTTTTTTAAAGCTGTCATGTGTCCAGTTGTTCATTGAGAGATTGATATTTACACCCCACCTGCAGCTTGGACACCACACCACTCCTGAATAGCTCCACCCAAGACAGAATGTTTAACACCATGGGCATTGAGATTGAGCAGCTTCTGGCAAAGGTGAGGAGGCGGGGCCATGTCTCGACTGGTTGTCACAAAGTCGTTGGCTGTTTATCAATGTGTGCACTTGATCATACTTGTGTTTTCGTGCACCCGTTTTACTTCATCTTCCATTGCCGAAGTACCTTTCCAATACTAAGAACAGAAGTACAGACGACAGTAAAAATCCCTGGATGTTGTTCTTACCCCGCTCCAAATATCAAGGATGCATCGGTTACATCCTCGCCAGTGAGAATAATTCCATGATTCACTGCGTTCTAGGTTCATTCTAGGGAGGCAAGTTGGTATGAACTTTGCGTTCTTGGTATTGAGAAACACCCATTGTAATGGTTGCTTGGAATGTTGATGTCATGTGTCCCACCCTCCCCCCTCCAACCCCACCAGCTGACTGGCATTAATGACAAGATGGCAGAGTGTACCAGTGTGTCCGGCGTGACATCACACAATGCTGCACTCATGCACACACTGCAGAGGCACCGAGACATCCTCCAGGTGAGTACCCCCCCAGTTGTTTAATCCCCTTTTCTCTGCTGCCTTCCCCTTGTCTGGGGGGGCACAGTACATCGTGCGCGATAATCACATCGCATTTGTCGGCACCAAGTTGAGTCTGTTGACATAACTTGCAGCAACACCACCAACTTATTTGACACATACTGCTGGTAGAAAATAACAAGTTCTTTGCTTATAGTTTACTTTTGGTAACGTCATCTCCTTTTTTGTTTTATGAATATCCAAATGTTACTCACAGAAATTTCACATATCATGATGGGATATTGTGCCCATATCTGAATCTCTCACTGTGGAGTGTAGTCTGGTTAGTGTGTTAGGTTCCTGTGTCACATTTTGGATTTTGCTTCCCTCCATCCTGTAGATTTGGGATCATTAGGGAGAAAGTGTCCACATTTCCCGTTTTGTCCTGCAGGCTGCAGCCTCCTGTGCCTTCCCGCTTTCGAGCTGTCTGGGTTCCTGGGTCTTTTGCTTTCTGTGCATGTTACTTGATCCCAGGCTAATTATTTGTTGCCATTTGCTGGGGGTGGAATGTTAATGGTCCTTTGCATTGTTTATTGGATGCTGAGTCTCTGGTGTTTTGTTTTCTAGGACTACACTCACGAGTTCCACAAGACCAAGGGCAACTTCCTGGCGGTGCGGGAGAGGGAGGACCTGTTGGGCTCCCTCAAGAAAGAAATGGAGTAAGTGCGACTTTGTGTGTGCAGAACATAAGACAATGGAGTGCAGGCTAGAATCACAATCAAATCAAATCACTTTTATTGTCACGTCACCAGAACGAATGAACTAGTCAGTGAACGTCTTGACTCGTGAGTTTCCTATCAGCAGTGCAGTATATTAAATAAATGCAAACTGTACATAAAACAGCTGTACGACAGTATACATTCTGTGTATGCACAATTGCAACCTTGCTGGATAAATACTTTGGAGTTTTGCTATGACTTTAGCCTTCACCATCATTCTGATGGTATCTGTACACAAGAAAAATGTGACATTAAGATATTAAGAGACTGATGTCTGTTAAGGGTAGGGTTGGAAAGCCAGCCGGAGGCTCTGAGGTATCTCAGAGCCATAATGTCTGAATGTGTTGGTCAGAGTGGTTAAAGATCTAGTAAATTTAAGATTTTACATTGATGGATAAATAGAGAGAGCCACTGTAACAGGCCGCCACTTGTGGCATTGCCGGAAGTTGAATTTACAGAACTAAGTCCCCCCCCAATCCATTGGGAGAAGCTAAAACAAGTGGTTTATGCTCATAAACCGATTTGAAGTGCTTCTTAATGGAAGAGCCTGCAGAAATTCTTCCATTGCACCGAGAGACTTTAACCATTTACTGCAGGACCCATTTGGGTACAGTCATCACTGGTAAGTATTGAATAATTGAACAGAATGATGAAATTGATGGAATTTGCGTTAAAATGGATCCTATCTGGGAATTTATCGAATATTCAGATTTGGTAGAATGCTGTCAAACATTAAGGTTTGTAAATGGGCAGACAGGAGTGAGATCAGAGGGCAAAAATGATCCCTTGTGGTTCATGAATTTGCCATTTCAAGCAAGACATCGTATACAATAGTAGTAATCAACTGGTAGTCCGATAATCTATGATGTGAAATGAGGGGAATCAGAAGTATTCCCTGCACTGTCTCCGGCCTCAACTGCCACAACTGCCCTTGGTGCGTCATTCCCGTTTTGGTGTCTTTGGCCAATGTGGTTTTGCTTGTTTCCATGTGATCCGTTAAGGCATTTTTAATTTACTCGGAGCTTGAAATCTGTCTTTGCAATCACATATTGCATCCGCTGTATGAACCTGGGGGATTTTTTTTTTTTTTTTGTCAACTTCATGCAAGAAACTGCCCCATAGGCGAGATTACTGAGCAAGGTGGTTTGGGAAATAAGACCTGCTTGTCCTGACAGAGTTTGTTTAGTTGCTGTTAGGGTTAAGTGGACATTATAACAATGACCTGGAGAAGGAGAGCTTCTCTTAGGTGCCCTTTTTAAATCTCTGTGAGGTTGATTCTACTTGGGACTCATCAGCCAGCTGTGAGGTGCTCTCCAGAGAGCAGCTGTGACACATACACACATACTTGCTTCTGTAAAGTAGTTTCACTGTTTGGCCACATGGGGTCCCAAAAGGCTTTTATTTTTCTTCTTGAACCCATTGATTCTCTTTCCTTGGGCTTTGGCAGAAAGGACATCAAACACAGCTGAGTTCCCCCTCAGCATTTCGTTTTTCCTTAGTGTCCATTTTCACAAGCCAAGCGCTTGTGGTTGTCACCGGAGTATGGCCACACTGCATTGTGGGTAATCTCTACCAATCAGCAGATCTGAGAAGCAACCATGTGCCAACAATCTACACATCTTTCCTGAATGTAATTCGTATAAGTGGCAGAGCCTGGAGGAATTTCAGAGCCAGAGATGTGCAGCAAGTGTGATTGTGGCTCTTTAAGACATTACTAACAGGCCACTGTGCCTTAAAAAATGACATGGTTAAATGGGCTGTACAGTGTTCAGTGCAGTGCTATGTGGAAGGCATATCTCAGTGGTATCATTTTCCCTCACTGTTTCAATTTCGCTCGATTATCATCTTGTGGCTGCAGTGTCAGCTTGTTTCAGAGTGCAGCTCATTTCCGTACACTGACACGCCCAGCGGCCCTGAAGGTAGCGGCTTTTCCTGATACTGTATATTCCTCTGACCAGCGTGTGTGATGTTCTCTCCCTAAACCAGGACGTATAAGAGCAGCTCAGGGGTGAACAACAGGAGGACGGAGCTTTTCCTGAAAGAACACGAGCATTTGAGGAAGTAAGAAGGCTTGTGCGTGCATACACACACACACACACACACACACACACACACACACACACACACAAAATGTTTCATTCAAATCACTCTATTTTTACACTTACACTTATGCAGTATAAACACATACAGACAGGACCCTCTGCAGTATAAAGACAGCACACACACACACTTGCCTTCAGTACCACACTTTGACACATGGACCCTGAAGGGAAGATCAGTGGGTCAGTGGTTTTGCCCGGATTCCTGCCCCCTGAGTCCAGTTCAGAGTGGTGACTGTAGGAGCTGGCTCTCTCCTCTCCTCTCCCCGCCATGAATGAAACATCTTATAAGAGCTCAGAAAGCCAGAAACATCCTTTAAAATCAGCATCAGCCTTGAGGCAGTGAGCATAAAAATAGGCATCGATTGTAAATGAATATAGAGGATGCAGATGAGGTGGGATGGAGTGTTTGCAGGTGTCCTGAGTGAGAGTCCGAACTGAGTTTGGCCACCCCCCCTCCTTTTTGATAGCCGCTCTGCCATGTCAGCATGCTTTGTTTGAACAAACGGGCACATAATGCATCTTCCAGCATTGTGTAAATACTGGAATTAACACAGTGCATTTTCCTTTTACAAGACTGGGTCACCAATCTGCTTCTGGTTTATGGTCCTGGTGGAGCCTGTAATTTACCTGATACCAGATGATAATATTAAGAAACATTTTTCTTTGTATCAAACCACAAACGGTCCTACTTGGGAGCCTTTGTGGTCAGGGTGAATTTGCCCACCATGCGAATTGTTGGGATTCCGCCATGTCGTCATTTCAGGGAAGCTGAAAGGAGACGGCTTATTTTACCTTGCCCAGCCGTGGCTCCCTCTCGGAGGAGGAAGATGGCATGCTGTGTTGTGTGTGTTTAAAAGGCTTCCAGGAAGATGTACCTCATGCAGGAACCTGCAACTTTATTGAAGTTCTGCGGGGAGGTAGTTTCCTGTTTGGGGCTCTTTAATTCCATTGAAGAATGCTCGGTACCTTCATGCCATCACTGAGCATGTGCAAATGCTTGCCTGGTGAGACATCAAATGGTGAGAGGGAGATGCTGTGTCAGTTCATTGGCCACAGTGCTGTCCTGCTTCCTTTAGTGGTGGTTAGAAAGCAACCCTACAGCCTGTCCTGGGCCAGTCCACAGGGCTCATGGACCTGTTCCAGAGCCGTGGAGATTGATGAAAACAGGTGAAGACACTGTAAATAGCTTCATAGAAGGAGCTGAGTAATATAAAGCGCTTTGAGACAATGTGATGTTGTGAAAATGCGTTATACAGATTTGAATTGAATTGTGGAGCAATTTTGGAATGTCTGAAGCCTGTTTGGAGTCAAGTTAAAATAATTTTATGGATTGGATGTTTTAAGTTCGGTCCCAGTGTAGTCTCTAAATGAAAGGTGAGATTTAGCATAATGAAATAAGGAACAAATTTGCCCTGTACAGCAATTCTTGTCCCTTTTCATAAACCTAAGATTAGGGCTGCTACACCTTTAAGAAGCACTAAGCCTATATAATCAGAGAACTGGCAGAGCCTCTGTAATAGAATTACCAGCAGCGCTAATTCCACATGAACTGGAGGAACTCCTCTCTGCTTCTCCAACCCCTTCTTTGCCTTCAGACAAGCTGGTCGCACTTCATGTCAACAAACCTCATGAGTTAGATTTGCTGCTTGATGCGAGGCTGTATGTGCTAAGCCCTGCTTCCTCACCCACTCTCGAAGGCATTTCGCCTGCTTTGTGTGGTTTCACATTATTTGTCCTGCTCTCTCTCCTCTTCCTACTAAGCATGCTTGGTCCCACCCTGATCTGGGTTCTCTGGAGCTACTGGAATGGTGTTTACTGTGGTTTGTGTCATTTCATTGCTGAAATGGCAGACCAGCGAAGAACATAATGGGGTTGAGAAACACAACTATGGTCTTGAGGACCAAACTAAAGCTCTAGAGTCATGGACCTATGTGTACCTCCAGCTCTGTCTGTGCTTCACTTTGCTTTTATCTGTGCTGTGGAAGATCAACTCACGCTATTATCTCAGTGGTATCATTTCATCTCTACTGTATTTATTTTAAGCACCTACAGCAGAGACACCTTAAGACAGCTCCCTGATTGTGGAGGAAGGTCCAGACAGGCTCCCAGCTCTGAAATAGATACATACAGCTCCCAGGTGCTGAAATGGGTACAGGCTGTTTACTGATGCTGAGGTAAGGCGGAGGTTTAGGATCGTTCTGATGCCTCAGTGCTTCTTGGAAATGGATCCACCCACAGTTTCAGGTGGTGACCTATTCTTTGGCACCAGGTGGGCTGTCAGTACCCGGGATCTGGGGATACTCTGTTGCTTGTTGGATATACGGCTCATTTCAAGGAGGCCTTCCAATGATATGCTGTCTCCAAGTGGAGCCATCTGACCGTTTGAAGTTGAACTGACTTCTCTTAAATGTACCAGAGGAATTCTATCCAAATTGTCGTGACTGCCTGGTTTTAGGTGCTGTGTGTGTTACATTCTTCCCATGTTAGGTACAAAAGTGGGGGTCAAGTTGCACTCGTCATACTTCAGGAATTTCTGAAGTTCAGTCAGAACCTTTGTGTTCAACGGTGGAACATTTTCATTGATCCACTTAGCCCCCATCTGTTTAGTTTCTGGATTGGTTTCTTCTGGTGTCTGGCAGCTGCCTTGTCTCAGGGTAGTACCACCTCCACATTTCTGAGACAGCTTGAGCTTTTGGGACTTGGCAGTGGAGGTCAGGAAAGGTTTAGTCCTGGGACTACTGATGGGCTGAAAGAGATGGATCCCACCAGGGCCTAAGTGTTCAGGCAGTCTGGACGCTTAGGAAACACCAGCACATTCATACAGCTGTCACAGCGCACATTATTGCCATACTCTGTCTGTATTGCTTTTCTGTACGTGCAAGATCCCTCAGTATTCTTCTCTCATGCATACTATGCCTCTTCCTTCCTTCTCACAGTTCAGACCGCTTGCTGGACGACACAATAAGGTAAGCCTTCTGCACCACACCTGTGAGGGAAGGAGACAGAACCTGCATCTCTGTCAGCTGCGTCCTGGGGGCTGTATGTTCGCCGACTGGTCTTTAAAGAAGAGATACGAATTTATCCTGGGGGAGCTCAGCTGGGTGCCTAACGACCCCGATGAGGTTCAACCCCACCCCCCACTGGAGCGGTTAAAACTAGCCAGGTGAAGCTGGGAAGTGAGGATGTGGTCCAGTGTTCCCAGAGGTTGAGTTTCCAGAAAGCGCAGAGTCATCGCTCTTCAGGATGTGCTATGTGAGCTCCTGGGAGAGAAACGGAAGTGTGGTCTTACCCCCAACCCCCATCGGCATGGACTTTTTATGTGGCATCCATTAAAGTTCGTATATAATCTGAAAAAGGCTGCTTTTATGTCAGTTTGTTTGTTCTTGGATCTACTGTCTCTCTTTTACCTTTTATCTTCAGCTCTACCCTGCAGTTCTTTGCTGAAATCTTTGATGTGAGCTTGTCTCTGACAGGAGAAGACCCAAGACTGTTGGAGGATATGTGGGAGCAGATCTAAACATTGCTCATGCCCTGATGTTGCTTGTCTTCTTCCAGCATTGCTATGGCAACCAAAGAGAACATGACATCCCAGCGTGGGTTGCTGAAGTCCATTCAGAGTCGGGTCAACACTCTGGCCAGTATCCTTCATGCCTCATCTGGAGCCATCCATAGCTCAGTATAAATGTTACGTCATTTCAGTTCGGTGGTCATTTCAGTTATTTTTTACACATTACAATGTACTTGGCTGAAATGTCATGTAAACTCTTAAAAGAACTAAGAGGGTTGTTCAGTCATTGAGCTGGTTGTTTTTCAGAATGAAGCGCTCCATTTATACCTCTTTAACCAGCTTTCACTGCAGACCGTTTCCCAGCCATCAACAATCTCATCCAGCGAATCAACTTACGAAAGAGGCGGGACTCTCTCATTCTGGGTGGAGTCATTGGAGTCTGCACTATTCTCCTCCTGCTCTATGCGTTTCACTGACAGATTCCCCAGTGGTGGGGAGGGGGCGGCTTATAAACTTACGTGACCAAATTAGATGGCGAGGGGGGTGGGTGTGCTAGACTGCTATTTTTGCATTTGGTACTGGAGGAAGCCCGAACGCTTTCCCCAGACGGGATGAGCTACAGGGGCCTGAAGGCCTTCAGGTGTTGGGGGTTAGGCATTTACTGCTCAAAAATGATTTATTAAATGATATATTATTTAAATACTTGATTTTATGTTCCTTGTAAAGAGGAAAATGTGTTAATACACTAAGTAATATATTATATACATAGATATACACACACATACATGTAGAACAAAGGCATGTGTGTGTATATATATTTGTACCGGTTATTTCCATATATTTTTAATAATAGTGTTTTATTGTGTAAAACCAAAGCTGGCTCTATCACATTCAGATCCGCGTGGCATACCTGTGTGCTGCTGATTTGGACTTCTTCGGGCCTGTCCTGGCTCTGCATATGGGGTAGGCGGATCCGAAAGCAGGGACAGCAGGGGGCACCGTGTGACAGGAAGGGCTTTCAGAATCATTACTGAATTGGGACTCCCCTGCGGCACGTTAATGGAGATTTTGGTTTCTCTGCAGGATAGGCCTCGGGCCGTCAGGTCGTGTTACGTCTTTTATTTCTTAGTAGCTGTTACAGCTGCTGGATTGACGCGTTCGCGGTAGACATGTTGGGTCTTTGTGAGTCACGGCGCGGCCTAAACCAATCTGTGTTCCAGCTTCTGTCAAATGTGACACTTCTGTTCTTCAACAGTGTTTAATGGCTAGTCTAACCCTGTTGTTAGATTCTAACACTGTATGTGTACATTTTCAAATAAAATTAATACATTTTTTTTTAATACTCATCTGTGCCAGGTGTATTCAGATCATGGTTCCCCAGTGCCCCTTGAAGTGTGATTCTGTGTGTGTGTGTATACACAAAAGTAAACACTCCAATACAGACAATGCATATTACCTTTATTTCAAACATGCAACCAGCGCAACAGGAAGAGTGCAAAGGTCAGCAAAACCCTGTTACTATCACACAGACAAACCCACCAATACAGCCTGACTGAATGGGCTGCATTGGGCTCCAGTGTACACCTCTCCTGAGATGCAAACATTGCTCTGTTGGCTGAATAGCACACTAATCATCACACTAACCTTCCCAAAAGACAGGTAGGAGTGTCCGATAGTATAGGGGTGATCCCTTTGGGTACCATTTATTTGCCCATGTGAAGGCCTGGATACTGTTCGGACTGGGTATCACTGCTGCCGGTCAGTGTTTACAGCGGACATGGATAGGAGGCGGGACTAGCTAAGAGATGCAAAGACAAAACAGACTCAAGTTCAGGGCTCAATCAAAGCATTCTTCACCACTTGCCCACAGACTTGGCCGTCTCCTACAGGTGGCTAAGCGACCCTCCCCACAGGTGTTGACACGTCCAGAGGGACCAGAGTCAGTGAAAGGGGGACAGGCAAGCGTTCAGAGTCACCGTCTTTGCCTCACATTCACAGTCTTCCACCTACAAAAAGTTTTTCCGTAGAAAGTACAAAACAACCTCAAGAAAACGCGTGCTGCAGCCTCTGCTGTAAAGTGATCATAATAAAACGTACATCATGCATACAGTTAATACGTCTGTATAAAGTTGGAGTCATAAGCAAAGGTGTAGATCAATCCCCACTGTTGTTCATAATGCCTCTTCCACACTCCTAGTCATACACTTTGGGTTTATTTTGTCCCAGGTTCATGCAGACATTACCTGAAGCATGCATTTATCTTTTTTTGCTTATTTATGTTCATATTTTACTTGTTTTCCTTGGTAACACGGTTGTTTTGGACTTCCTGGAGGACAGTTCCTGGTTCTTTCATTTGAAGGATCATTTTTCGCTTTTCTCCCATGTGAGACCTTGATTTTGGCAGCTTCTTCACTGTCCTCTGTGTCAGTAAACGCTCGTAACTAAGGGAGAGGATTAGAAAGTGGAAGTCAGTACTTGATTTACACAGGAGCGTAATCCATCAGGTAATTCACATGACCATCAATGAGTGAGTATTTTTAGACATGAGGGAAAAGGTGTAGCTGACGGGGAGAAGATGTATTGTTCCTGAGAGGTTCTAGGTCCTGATCAATTAATGTTCTTTATGTTCTTAAGGAGTCAAACATTGTGTAATTGACTGAACCACTTAAGCAACAGGTGTGAGGACCGCCCCTTTAAAAGTGATAGGTCTGTTGAGGTGACCGCCCCTTTAAAAGTGAGAGGACTGGGGCTTTTCCCGTTTGTGTTTCATGACTGGGCGTGTCGAGGTGATGCACCTGTGACTGTGATGTAGACAGCAATGATAAGCAGGCCCAGAATGATGCAGAACAGGCTGAGGAGACGAGCCAGGCGACCCAGCCGACGGGCCCCATCCACATCCCCCTGCTGTAAGCTGTTTCTGGACTGGAGGGGTCACATCAGATGAAGATCAGTCACTCCATGTTCCATATAAGGTAATAACAAGAATATTTACAGATAAATGAAACATAAGCTCCATGCTCACACCCTTAAATAGACAAGCAAATACTCAGGAAGCACTGCATCTTCAAATAAGTGAATACTCAGGAAGTACTGCATCTTCAAATAAGTGAATACTCAAGAAGCACTGCATCTCTAAATAAGTGAATACTCAGGAAGCACTGCATCTCTAAATAAGTGAATACTCAGGAAGCACCACATCTTCAAATAAGTG
>JAAGVU020000038.1:11307009-11350925 GCA_011763525.2 Mormyrus iriodes
AACAACAACAACAACAACAACAACAACAACCTTAAGCCCCACCCAGCCCTAACCTTAAATAACCAAAGAAAATGCAAGACTTTTGCCATTTTTTGATCACATTCATATTTTTATAAAATTGAGGATATCCTTGTGGGACCTGATCAAATGTCCCCGCAGGATAAAAAGTTATGGGTTTGTGGGGAAACTTGATCCCAACAATGTGATGATTTTATATACATATATACACACAGACACACACGCACAGAGACACAGACACACACGCACAGAGACACAGACACACACGCACAGAGACACAGACACACACGCACAGAGACACAGACACACACACCCTCAGGTCAGTGTTTTATCACCATGAAAATCTCACTGTATTCCAGATTCCCCCCCCATCGACTTTCTGGCAGTTGGCCGCTGAGCAGTTGAATGGCGTCAGATCACCGAAATCCGTCAATTGTGGTGAGCCATGTGGATGTCTGTTAGTGGGTGAAACCGTGTCATGTTCAGGTTAGACTAATCAAGGCTGACGCACAGAGAGCTGCCAGTCACTCCAAAAACAGCCTGGAAGCAGGACGCCTCTGCAGCAGCTCCAGGGGAGGGACAGTGATGGCAGGGTGACCCAATGGCAGGCCTCAGATTGAACGGCCAAGTTACCCAGCCTGACCCAGATCAGGAGGGAGAAGTCAGGCACACTGGACTTCCAGATTAACACTGACACACAGACGTTCATCTGAGGGAATGGGGACATGGACACACACAGAGCAGAGAGAACTAGAGAGGTCAGGACTGCGCTGCCCCTTTCACACTCAACATTAGAAGCAAAGCAGACAAATCAAACCTTCCTTACATACAAATATCGCCACTGCAGACTAAACAGCTCAGTAAACTAATGCAAAGAGGTCAAATCCACATTGATGAGTCCTAGAGAGGAGAAAAGACATTTACAGTCACTGGAGATGACAGCTGGGGCCTCAGGACAAAGGGAAGAGAAAACAAAAGCAGAGGGAAGCAGGTAGAAAGGTTGTCATGGACAAAGCGCTGCAAATGGAAGGGCATCTCAGATCCCAGAACGTCAGACAGCTGAGGTACTTAGAGGCAGGCAAAATGTAGAAATAGATACCTCAATTTGGGGGGGCGAGTTGAAATTTGTTTCTGAATTGTAGCTTTTCGTAAAAGGTGATAATACCCAAATCCATCAAGAACAATGCTAGAATTTAAACCATTTATGCGTTTTTGTTGAGTCTGGATTTTTAAGGAACAATCTTCCAGCTTCAAAAAGGAAGCAGCTGAAGCAGAATGACTACAGCACAGTAGTCTGTGGCGGGGATGCGTCACATTTCCTCAGGGTCTTAAACTTCACATTGTTCCAGACTGCAACAGGACCAATGAGGCAGGGCCCCCTAGTGGCCATCCAGTCTTGGCCTGCATCCAAATGGACTACTGAAATGATCAGGGTCATTTCATCCTCCCAGTCATCTACAGCACACAGCACTGCAACCCAAGTCACACGCATGACGATGCCATACTGGGTTTTCTGTCAGATTGTCAATGTACTAATCTTTTCTGACAGCACTGTGCCTCTGTGGCAGTGTATCCTTAGCTTAGCTTAGCAGATGTGCAGAACTACGTAATCTGTCCGTGCCTGGCATTCAGGGGAATGGGAAGGCAATACTGAATTGTCAAGCAGAAATGCCTGCAGGCTGGGGGATTCCAGCGGTGACCTAGCAGGGCATGGCCGTGAGAAAAGGCTGGATTTACACCTTCAGACACAGAATGACCATACAGATGCAAAATGTTATAGTGTGTAAAAGTAGCCATAATTTGGATTTGCACATTACGTGGGTCAGAAGACTGGGAAAATGACTGCCACATTCAGATGAAAGGACACCACAAAAACTGACCCCTAAATCAGTCAACAAAGGACACCAGTTTACAATAATAAACAAAAACAATCAACTTATAAATCTTATAAGTCTTGGATCCGATCTCCAGCCAACCACAGGAGACGAAATACCACCTCTAAGGGTTCAGTTAAGTGGTACTGTTGAGTTAGCAATCACATGGTGCTGATGGCTGTAGCCATGGATACCACAGGTGGCTCATGGGGTGACATTGTGTCCATGACGCTCCAGAACTATGTCATGACCACGGACATCAGTGTGGGGAATTATCAGAGCTGGTTTGGGTTTCAGCAAAAAAAAAATCCAATAACTGAAAATATTTCAATAGAGCAAAATGGTCGTTTTTCAGTCCTCACACTCACATGATTGCTCAACCAACAGAAATTAAATATAAAAAGACCGAATGCCATGACGAAAACCTGTTCAGGTTAATTGCGTAAATCCATTTATCCCATAGCTAAATCAGGGCTAATTAAGTTCTCGGCAAGAATTATTCCTAAAATATCCCGGATGCCTGAACCCCCAATTCAAACAAGACAACAACTCCCCCTTCTTCATGAGATAAGGAATGTTTTCCTGAAAAATAAACAGGTAATAGTCTTTTCCTCTAATTCCATAACCGTACCCACATCTCTGACTAGTCAGGTACCTGAGTAAACTAGTAACTGCCATTAGAGTAGAGTGGTGACCAATCTGGGTAAAACACTGAGAAAGCAGGAGAGAGATAACCCCAGATCATTATAATGTGTGGATTGGCTAAATATTCCCTGCCACTAGCTTATCCAGTTACCATTTGGAACACTGTGCCCGTTTAGTGACCTCGGAACCAGTGTAAACAATTCCCCACAACATTAACGCAGAGGAGAGGCACGGTTTAATGCGGCGGTACTGTAATCTGAACGACACGGCACTGTGATCAACGGGCAAGTTCAGAGTTCATCCACCGCCAGCTGGGAGGCCACTACCATACGACCAAAGGTAGGCAGGACCTCACGTTCCATGGCGGCCAGGGCGACAACAAGGATGGAGGAGAAACGGGGTCAACGGACAGCTGATAAACCGCAGGCAGGAGCACGGCAAACAGGCCGCCAGCTCCCAACGACAGACCGCAGTCTCGTCTCATTATGGGAAATAAAAAAAATAAAACTCAAACGCCTCCTGTCATATTCTAAACAGATGGGGAAACTGAATGCAAAACACTAAGTCACGTTGGCTCATAAAAAGGGAAAGACTGCATTTTCTAGACTCCTCTGGAACAAGACCACAAGGTTCAAAACATTAGGTGTGTGTGCAGGAATGGGGGTGGAGGGGGGTTAACAACCAATCTCCACCTCCCACACACGAAGGAGAGAAGGGGAAAGTATTTGAACTGTCCAAAGTGTTAAGTCTAGTAGTTGCATAAGCATGAGTTGCATTAAACTTACATAATTCCTGTTTCCAATTAAGAGGGAAAGAAATTTCAGGCTAGCTATTGCGGCCTGCGCAGGCGTCTCTGGCCGTCACAGCGCCCTAAGGCCGAAAATCAGGGCGAATCGTGTTCGCCATTTCTCTTGCAGTTAAAGATAACGCAGTTTCGCCGGACCGGAATTTCCCAGCAATAACGCAAAAGCGGGATTTGATCCAGTGCAAATCCAACATGCGTGTATTTTCCCTAATACTCCGAAGATTACTCGTTATCTCCGGGTTAGTGCCAGACTCGAAAGAGTCATTTTTCCCCCTAATATAAAATTAAACTTCCTATTAAATAAAGCAACAGTTCATTATATTGTTACATGTCTTTGGGGTAAAGCAGATCGCGTAGCATCGTGAAGGGTGCGGTCTGCAGGAATTCACCTTCAGGCACTGGGGGTGTACTCTGTCAGGATTTGTTCAGTTTTAAAATCATACTGCTTTAGCTCACTCATCTATGCAAGGTTTCCGTGACCGAGGTTATGTTGCAAGATAACCAATTAGAAGCGCCTGCCTTAAAACCAAGCCATCCCGGCTATTTAAATCTACATTTAACCCCAAATCCCGCGACCCTCAACAGGATAAGCGGTTAGATGTCTGATGGACGGAAGTAACCCTAAATGAAAACTCAAAGGCCTGTTTGATCTAAATTAATTTTACATCCGCAAGTTCGGGGAGTGGGGGGGGGCGGCTTTAAAGTACGTATCTAACTTGATTTGAAGGAAACGCCTTAATGTTAAATTAATAATAATAAATTAATAATTACAAAAACCACGTAGGGGCGTTTTGAAGATAAGTCTCCAGAACTTTCCGGTTTGGTCTGGTCAGACGATCCCTCGGCACCCTGGAGACACCGCGCTGGACGGACCGGTCTGGTCCAAACGTGCTGGCCGCCAGCGCTCACTTCCGAGGGAACAGGGTGTTTCCCCGGCCCGCAACCCGGCCGCCGAACCGCCAGCGCCGCCTTGGATAATATCCGACGGTTTCGGCCCCAGCTGAAATCAGGGTGCATTACGGTGCCTTACATTGCAACAGTTAGTGAAGTGCAAATGGGGGGGGGGCAGCCTCGCCTCGCCTCGCCTCGCCTCTGTTACAGACACGAAACGCTGCCTTTTATAGAGTTCGGCTTCGCTTTAGACACTCATGCACGGACAGCTTGGCTTCTGCGCTTCCTGAAGGTATCTGTACCTACTTTCAGCCCAGCGCTATCGGAATCAAGCATCGAGGGTCGCTGGTAGACTTTTGCCACCCGATACGGGGGAGGGGGGCCGTTTTACCACATCGCTGTCACCCCTCCCCCCCCATATTTTTTATACCGTTTATCACCCAGCAACATTCGGATTTTGTGCAGCACCAAGACCCGCTGACAAATGCGGCCGTTCATTAAACGCAGTTATAACTATATTCGGTCAAAATGTCGGAGAAAAAAAATTTTCTCAACCTCTCGGTAACTTCCACGGAAATCGGCACCCGACGAGCTGCGTAATGTGTCGCGTAATTTTAAGGTGTGCGAGAAAGAAAAGGGATTTAACGCAAAACGCCGTTTGAATAAAGGGGGGGGGGAAAGTCATTCTGTCGTTGTACGGAAACGTTAAATCGCGATGGAGGAATTACAGAGAGGGATTTTTGCCCCAAAGCCCCACCTTAACCCTCGCTCAACTCGGGACAATTCATGAAAAAGCGGAAAAATTCCACAGACTGAACGTCACCGTAACGAAAACGGACAATCTTTAACGCGTTTATAAGTTTCTTGGTCTACTTACGCGGCAAAGTTGAGCTGTCACCATTCCCTTAACCCTGGATTTAGTCCCCCTTCTGTCGGCTCTCAAGGTTCCCAGCGCAGGTCCCAGCCCGACTGCCTCCCAACCGGCTTCTAACTGCGATCAGCTGGCCGGGTGGATGACGCCATCAGCCGCGGCTGGCCAATGAGGCCGGACGTCAAAGCCCGGCGGTGACGCCCGTGTCCTAGCGCGCGTGAGTGCCAGGCGCACGAGCCAATGTCCTGCCCCACACGGCAATCCGTGGGACCGGACGCGGACGGCTCGCCAGGAGAGCTTAATCAGGGACACACGCGGTTTGACACCCAGATCATCTTGGTTTTATTCCAGCGGCTCCGAACAGCCTGGTGAATCGCGGCGCGGAGCTTCTCCTTTCGGGGCGTGTGCTCTTTAAATATACGGACTACACTTCCCAGCAAACGTCTATGCTGGCGTGAGCTGGCAGTATTTTCGCTGCACTCACACCTCATTTAGCGCAGTTATGGGTTTATATGCTTCTTTGTGTGTCACCCTCCGTTAGATTAGAAATTCGCAAAAATTAGGTATATATAAGTATATGAAATTAGTGCTGCACTAGGTCATCGGCCCCGGCTCAGGATACTAAAACTAAAAAAGTACTTTAACTAATACATAGGATTCAAACGGCTAGCATAGTGGCCATCACTTTAGGTTATATTTATACTATGAGTCGTTTGCACGGAATCGTTATAAATCGTAATGACACATAACAGGATTTCGAACTGTCCTGACCAATAAATCTTAAAAAACGCACATGGTCTGACCTTAATCATTATGGTCTATAGGCCTGACATTTGGATAAGAATTTTCACCTTTTAAGAGTGTATTTTTCTACCTCGTTAATATTTCATTGAGTTTTTTACATGGACGTTGGAACGTAGAATTGGGGTTAAGTCCCACTGTTGTGGAATGACGTGATTAATGTTTCACCCGGTGATACTTGATGGGAAGCCAGATAAATAAGGACCGAACGTGAGTGTGCAGCGTCCTCTGGGCTTCGGAGAGCCAAATAGTCGCTCTCCCGTGTCAGTTGACACTTGCGTTATATCTATTTGGTTTCAAAGTTTATACAACTGAAAGTGCACTCAGATTTTAGCCCTGAAATTTAAATGGAAATGGTAATTTATGGGCGCTATATTTGAATAATTGTATTATATAATCAGCACACACATTTCTGTATTTATTATATTATATGCTTTAGACTCAGTTAGTATAAATATAAAATGACTGAACATTAGTCATCCCATACTCGACAGAGATGGGCAGATAACTGTTGTGAGGACGAGGAGGTCGCTGATGAGCTGAGGGGTGAACGACGTGTCTATGCGAAACGGAAACTGGCACGAGGTACTGACGGGAAACGTGTCACGTTAAAACGAATGAAAGATATTTCAAAATATGCCATGCGACTTCCCCCCCTGCAAAAAAAATATTTAGAATTGACCGGATCTATTTAATCAAGTGGCAGTGACTTGTGAACGAGCCATCGAGGTCTGTCGGCACAAATTTTGTAAATTAAATATGTGTCTGATTATTAGTAGAAAATAAAATGATTATCTATGACTATAGTCTATTGTTAAGTCTCACTGTTACGCATAAGATCTGTTTTTTATGTTATGTAACTGTCCTTGTCCCTGTGGCTCAAACACGAAACAGAACCTGAACTTCTGTTATTGTTTGCTTTTACCCCAACATGTTTCATCTGTGCAGAATCTCTGATTCTAACAAACTCTGGTTTCTTAGTGCATAATTAGATATCACAATAGCTTCCTTATGTTTAGCCCAAAGTGGAAAACGAGCAGAGCTGGGGGGGGGGTGTTTCTGCTTTCTGCTAGCAAAGAGGTCTCAACATCTCAAAGGAAAGAGCACTCTCACTTTTAGGAGAGGATCTGGAACCTTGCTTCCTGGCTACGCGTAGCAGATACATATAGGCCTCCTGTATCTTTGAGAATAAGGGCACTAGAGCACTTCAAATGTATGCAGGCCGCACAGCAACCTGACTGAGGGACTGTACGGTACCTCATTCACTTTGCAGGCCTCACCTTGACCTGCTTCTCTCTATGATCATTTCATCAGGGGAATGGACCATCCATGTTCATCTGGGGCTGTTTCTTCCACATTGGTACTGTGTAGATCCCTTGCCCAAACCTGTTGTTCTATCCTATGGATTCTCTTTTCATGAGAAAGGTGCCATGACAAGTTGTGATTTAATGTCTTGGCTTACTATGCAGTGCTTTGCACTGGCAAGGGGCCAGGGCACAGAACCAGAGGGAGCAGAATTAGAGAAGATATTCACATAAATCTTCTGCAAAACAGAGTGACGGACCTGTACTGGAAGTCCTAAGAGGGGTATAGGGTAGAGTGGGCCATAGAACAGTAGACGTATAAAGACAGGTCATCTCTTGGACCAGATGGTAATCCACAGTGCGTGGGATTATGCAGTATTGTCAATTACTGACATGTTTAAACAACTTCCCATCGGCTTCAACCTCATTGCAATTCACAGCACACAGTCAGTCCTTCCCAGCATAGTTTTTAAAACCATGTTTTTGCAACCTTTGCTGGGAAAAGTCTCCATGCCATGATCTTGTGTCAGAGGTCAAAGGTAGCTAAATATGTGCCATTTTAGTATTTTAATTGCGTGGAAGGCTCCACTGTTGGAAGATTAGCTCCATAGCAACAGATGAGTAAAACTAGGGTGTTTAAGGAATTTCTTTTCCCCAAAACTGACATTTACAGTGGGCTAGGAGAGGCTCAAGATGAGTGTATGCATATTCACTCTTATAGGGTATCATTCACCAGATTCCCAGGTACCCTCTTTTGGAGGTCACTGTGACTTTAAGAACCATCTTTGGCAAAGGACAGCTGGTTCACACATACAGCCAACCAGAAGGACCAGTGCCTGAACCTCTGGCCAATAGGAGGTCACACTGGGCGGGGGTTACAAAATTAGCCCGAACAAAGTGACTCAGCAGAGAGGTGTGTGAGAGATGAGGTTCAGCTGCATTTCGAAAGGGTTGTTGCTTGCTTCCAATAGAAAAGTGAAAAGATTAACATCTCAGGGAAAAAACAACAGTTTGTAGCTTTGACATTCAAGGCAAGCAGGTTTTCAGTCATTGGACTCAATGTCTTTTACCTCATAAATCATTTTTACACCGCATCAGATGTCTTGTCGCACTGTGACTCAGGAGGTACAGTGCTGTTACATTGATACTCCTACTTTTACTGGAAGGAGTTTACTGTGATTCAGCAGGTACAGTGCAGTTCCTGATGTTACAGAAACACTCCCAGCTTCACTGGAAGGACTGCTTTGACTCAGCAAATTCAGGGATATTACTGAAGTTACACTAACGCGGGTCCTCACACTGTGTTTTGGCTCACAGCTTGCCCATGCAGCCAGAAAGCTCCAGGCGAATGCTGATCTAGTTCTTGAGATATCATCCCATATTTCTGTGTGCTGGATAGACGACAGAAACAAACACTCCATTCTTTCGCTTGTTTATATGTTGCCTTTATTTTAAATACCCGGATTCCTACCAGACCCATAAAATGTTTGGAGTTCGTGTTGCAGGAAAAGCCAGAACACAATAACGCAGGAACGTTTTCTTTCAGCCTGTGCGTTTGGCACAGAGACAACGCCGTTTTACGAGTGAAACGAGGCCAGCGAGTCTGGAAACTTCCAGAAGCGTGAACTCTGCCGGGATTGCTCTTCTAGACAGACCTGCCATCGTCAGCAAAGCTCTCCTCTGTGACAAGGAACCTACTATATATACACAAGCTCAAGGCCCTGGGCCCCCCTGCCAGTGCACTAAATGTTTGTACATCATGGGGGGGGGGTGGGGGCGTCCTCCAAACCATGGCCTGAATGTTGTTTGGTCAGGTATTCTTGACCTTTCAATAATTCAGCATTTCATGAAAGCCAAACATCTTTGATTCAAAAGCCAAAATATAAAGGGAAACTATATTAATTTCCAAGAAACACACATTTACAATATATTCAAAATGTATACATCGTTTTACACTTCAACATATGATTTATGCATAATTAGTAGTACCTGAACAATAACATTTTTATTACTTGATCAATAACAAATAAATAAATGAATAAATGCTAGAAAAGTTCAGTAGTTTATTAATATTAAATATAATTAATGAGGTTGATTTACATGTTGGGCTGAATATTTTACAGCATGTTGAGTTGCATTTGCATAAGATGTGCTGAGATATCGGAGTCTGTGCTATACCCATACCAAGTCCACATTGCCAGAGGAAGCCTGGGGTTTTGCTCTTCTATGGTGATACTGGGGACTCTCATCCCCTGCTTTCAGAGCTGAGCATTTAAATCTCTTCCTCCTACGTGTACCTGTGCAACAAGATAACTTCCACTCCCAGTCATCACCTTAATGGAGGTGCCTGTCATTTTAGAAACACGCTCATTTTGATACAATGCAATTAATATTTAAACAAAAATAGAGACTGTGATGAGACATTGGTTGGATTTCAGCCCGAGATCAAAAGCTGGACTCAACCCCAAAACACAAGCGCTCCTGGCACCTCAGTTTGATGAATGACATTCCATAACTGTTTTCTGAGGTTCCTTGGTCTTTTAATGTACTTATCCACTGTGTCAGTGATCACAGTACTCTCCTCCGCAAAGTTAACAAGTTTCCTGTTACAAGTACTGTGATTATGGGGCACCGGACAAAACAAAACAATTTACTTCGAGGAGAAGTCACACGTGAAATTTTAGACAGTGCAATCACGCAACGCCCTTTAGAAGGTCAGCTGGCCGAAGCAGCCAGCGATTCAGCCGTGCCCTTTCCCACTGCATGCATATTCAATGTGTCACCGGCTGCCTCTCGGCGCACCGAGCGATATCCAATACCGGTCCTGTGACTTTAAGAAACGTCACCATAGCCATCAGCTGATCGCATGAACTGAATAACCTTCCAGGGCGAATCAGCTGTTTCCATATCGCGGCCATGTGACCCCTCCCCCACTCAGCCCCACCCCCTTCCGTTTCTCGTGCTCTTTCTGGAAATGATGCAACGAGAAGTTCGCTTCACATGGGGAGGAGGTAGAGCCAAAGGGTGTAACGTTACCTTTCCCAGCAAAACTTTGTGAGGCCCTCTTAGTGCCACCATCTGCAGTCCGTTCAGTCTAATTATACGAATTTACTCCAGGAATGTTCTGCTAGAAACAATTCTGTTTTTAAAAAATCAGCGTGTTGCGTTACGGTTCATTTCGGTCCTTTTCGGTGCTGCTCCCGGTTCCCGGTTGGAACATTAATCCTGTTTGCTTAATAAAACGCTTCCGTGGCCGAGCCACGATCCTGGAACGAACCCATAGTCAACATGACATACATGCCTTGCCTTCGTCTTTCCGGTTATATAAAACGTTCACTGCCACTAAACTGGAATGATTAATTGGGGGGAAAAAACTAATTGTTCATGAATGGTCACCTATCTACACAAATATTGTAATCTAAAGAACAGAGACAAGTCTAGGGACACTGGGGGCCCTCCAACTCCCCCTCACCCGGCATAGTTAAATTTGTTACCTTTATTTTATTGTGAATTGTAAATGAATGATATCAACAAAGAGAATTTAATTAACATAAGACCTTTATTTTTACTTTATTATGAAAAACAAAATACACAAATATAACAGATTTGTTGTTGCAATGTACTATGTAATGGGCCCAGCTCGGGGGCCCCAGGCAGTTGCCTGCCTTGCCTGTCCGGTCTCTACGCCTCTGCTAAAGCGCATGCAGAAAAAAGGGTTTGTTTTGTTTCTGTACCTGAAAAGCTTAGAGTGGATGATTTCAAGGGTATAAGACATTTTCATTAGAGAAAACAATAGCTTTCATATTTATCTAGCCAAAGTGGTGCAAGGCAAGGTTGAGAACATCGTGGACGTTGGAAGCAGCGAGTCCGTTACAGGTGACGCCTGTATGTGTCATGTACCACACAGGTGTCCTCTCCTGCCTGTTTGGTCATGCAGGGACGATGCTGATTCCACAGGCTCAACACTTCACAGCAGAAAGGTCACATACTGAGAACAGCTATGGTTCATTATTAATAAACCACACTCTCTACACTAAATATTTAACTCCAGAAGGACAGTAGGTGGCATGGTTGTTAGGAGTAATGAGGATCTCAATATGTTTGGTTCAATTCTCGAAACTACTGCTCACTGTTTTTTTTGGGGGGGTATAATGTTGTTTATCTATAACATTATAAATGGAACTAAAATGCAATAAATGTTTTGGAATAGAAACTTTTCAGAAATTTGTTGTTAAGATAATTCCCCAATCCAAATGAATGGAGTGTCAAAAGACATAAATGAAATATTTCAATTCATAGTAACACAGAAAGACTTTCCCTGATGCTGAAGTAGAATGTGAGTGTCACATAGCCATATAATATGTGGTGTCTAAGTGTTTTTGAATAATTTGTGTCCCAACTAGTGATTTTCCTGTGCATCTTCTAAAATAATGTTCTGGCTGCCCAGTGGCCGTCTTTGGAACTTGTAGTGCTGTTTTTGAAGTCGGGGGTGGGGTTCATTGAGTGGTTTGTTTTCTTCAGCATGGTGCATTCCAGAGGAGTTTCTCTAGGGCGATAATGTAACCTGGTCAGAACGCACTGGACTGGCCAGCATGGCTCAGCATGGATCTTCTGAAGTGGGGGATGGGATGGGCACCGTCTGTTCTTGAGTTCGACCAGTAAACAACAGGCTGCAGTTATCTTATCTTGGGTAGACACAGCTGCTGGAGTGCAGTGGAACCTAGCGGCCCGGCCTTTGAGCCATTCCCAGCTTGCCAGCACTGTTGTCTGCTAGCAGCCAGGATAACCCAGGTCACGCCTAGTTGTGTAATGCTGTGCGTTGCACAACATGATGCATAGGGTGTGTGTGTGTGGGGGTATTTTCTACTCAGCTAATCATTTCAGAGCTCAAAAGCTGCCACTAATTCCATTCTCATATTCCTGTGTGCGTTGCTCTCCTTAAACTCAGGTATGTCCACAAGCCAAAACGCATTCTCTCATTCCAGTTTAATGCAGGTGGGGCTTGTTTTAATCACACCCTCTGCCCGGATCCCTCAGCTTACAGCAGAGTCTGCCATATATACGGGTCTGAATGCAAAATATCCTTTAGCCACCGTCATGTACCGTGAAGTGATGTCACATGGGGGCCACCCTCAGGAAGAAGTCCGTCAACTTGCAGATGTACCTGTAAGCCACTGATACCGTTTTCTCTAATTAACCAGCTGATGTTCATCAAATGTTTATCACCTAAATATTAAATGTCTCTTCGTATTCTTTTAAAATGACTTAGTGATATTTATTTATACCACAAACTATTTATGCATATCAGACATATTTTTACGTGTTATCCAGAATTATTTTGGATATTGGGATTTTATCTTATGTTAACATAACCGAGGGCTACACTGCAAGGTTTAAACCATTGATCCATCCATCCATTAATTCATCCTGACAGTTACGTGTCGTTTTCAAAATAAGGTTATTCCTGGGATTAGAACTCGTAATTTTTGTCCATTTCTGAGCCATTTTTCTGTGATCCCACCTGCTGTCTTTCTCATTACACTTCAGCAACGTAATTCTCACATCGTTAGCGAGGAATCTTTTGAGCTCGCTGGTTTTTATTTCAATTCTGCTTCAGTCTTCTGCAAGGAGTATAAGTAGAAATATACTGCTGGGAACCTTGCCTATAGCACCATGAAGGAATTGAGATTAATTAGCTTTATTTGTCCGAGTTCTTTGCACGTGCAGTTTGCTTTGTCGTGTTAAGAATTTGAACATAGTGACATGGACATCACACAGTATATGTAATATGCTGTGTGGACAGATGTTTACATGAAATAGATATAAAGAACAGATGGAGAACTGATGGATAACAAGTACAAGAAGAAGAATGAGACAGACAATAGAATAGTCTCAATAACATCACGGAAATGCACCAGTGACTGAAGGGAGAAAACAAACAAAGACTGATGTTGATGTAAAGTGATACCATGATGAATCACTTGGCTGTATGGCGCCAGAGGACAATAAATAACTATACAGATGAATAAATGTATACATCAGGAGTTTTTAAATTATGCATCTGGGTATATATCATAGTTTGGCAGGGGAGGTTGCCAAACACGAAGAAGATGTTTGGGTACTTGGTGGTTCTGGTTCTGAGAGTCCGGTAGCCCCGAGAATTCATTGACAAACCGGGTCTTTCCTACTCACTTCTTTGCCCTGGGGATTTATAGATCTGCAGTGAAGGGTAGCCATTGACTCTCTCCTCATTGTGGTATGAACCAGCCCCATTCACTGCACCCACATCTATGCTACTGAGTGGGTCACCACTGCATTGCAAGGTAGAGGATGGCGTCTGTGGAGGTATGTCAGCATTTCACTAGTTTACAGTTGTCAGGTGCATTATCTGCCTCATCTTGATGATCTTTTCGTTTTTAGTGTTAAGGACTGCATGGGTGATGTGACATGCAGAATGGAGTAGTCTCACAAATGGAAGTGCTGTGATTTGTGGAAAAAGAGAAGCGGGGAGAGCATGCAGCCTTAAAGCATAGTTTATTGAGAGGGGCTTTGACAGGTTGGGGCCCAGCCTCATGCTTTATCTGTGTCGGTGACTGATCCATGAATGGGAGGACAGCTTGATGCATAGGAGTTATGGGGTGGTGGAACAGAGATAGCTTATTTATTGAGGAAATTGGGTACTTGTCACGTATCCCATCTTGCTGTCCATGAGAAACGAAGGAGCGTATGTGTATACAGCTGAAAGCAAATTTTGTAGTCAGAACATCGGGTCACGCCTCATAGAGCACCCCTGGAGCATTTGGAGTTAAGGGCCTTGATCCAGGGCCCAGCAGCAATGTGATCATTCTACTGGCCACAGGATTCGAACCCACAAAGGTACAGAAAACAAACCTGCAGAGCTTCCGCACCACCCCACCATTGTTGAAAGCCAACACCAACCAATCTACAAACAAAATCCGCACATACGTGCCTGGGGAATATAAATGTACTAGGACATTGTGTATGCAGACTGAAGAGAGATGTCTAGGGCCTGGAACAGGTTTTATCTGAGAAAGAATGAGTCTGTTAGAGCGTTACATGATAGCAGAAGCAAGTCTGTCTGTAGTTAGTGAGGCTGGAGATTTGCTTTCTTCTGAGAAACGGGAAAAATGAAACAGGCAGGGGCTGAATGCTGATTGAGGGACCGTTTGAAGGGGTCAGAGACATTCAGGTTCACTGGTCAGCACAGTACAAGAGTATAGCGGGGGGCGGCGGACCTGGACAAGGTTGGCTATACAGGATCCAACAAAGGTGTAGCCCCCCCCCCCCCCACACATACACCTCCTGAACTATCATCATGTTCTGCTCCAGCACATCAGTGCCAGATTCAGCCTTTGGCAGGATGTTACTGTGCAGGACTGGGCTCTGGTGTGCTTATTCATGTACCTAAAGAGATCCATCCTGTTTAATCTATGCTGCTCATATCTGAAGAAAAGGATACACTGCATTCCATTGGAACCATAGTGGTATAAAAAGATCCAATAATTAGCAAGGCCTAGTAATTGGACAGTCGGGCTAATGGGGTGAAATGAAACTCAGCAGACTGCAGGCCTGTTAGGAATTGAGTTTTATGGCCCTGGTCCCTAGAGGGGTAGTCGGCTGATATTCCGTGTTCTCACTGAGGGTGACTTTCCCAGAAGAACGACCTGTCTGGCCATGCTCATGGGCCTTACACACCCGAGCCAAACGGCTTCTTTTGACACTCCCAGCCGCTGCGTGTTCAATGCACGCCATGACTTGGCCCCTGGATCCTGAATGAGATTTGCATATTGACCAAATAACAATAGTAGTTGAAATAACCTACTTCCTCCTAGTCACCCTAGAAATTCTTTCTAATGCAACTGACATGCATGTCCAGGAACAAGCCCCCCCCGGGGTAGACGGCACGGGGGTGCAGTGGTTAGCACTGTCATGTCACACCTCTGGGACCTGGGTTCAAAGTCTCCTCCAGAGTTCCATGTATGTGGAGTTTGCACGTTCTACTCGTGTCATCATGGGGTTGCCTCTGGGTACTCTGGTTTCCCCCTGCAGTCCAAAAATGTGCTGAGGTTAATTGGAGTTGCCAGATTGCCTGTAGGTGTGCATGTGTGACTGTGCCCACAGGTTGGCACCCCATCCTGGGTTGTTCCCTGCCTTGTGCCCATAGTCTCCGGGATAGGCTCCGGACCCCCCATGACCCTAAATAGGACAATGATTTTTCTGAAAAGGGATGGAAAACTGCCTCAGTGCTTAAGGTGTTTCTCTATAAAGTGCATGTGATTGTGACCTTAACCCATTTTGAGCAGTTAACTCTCACTGTCTTTCCACACATTTCTCAATATTAGAGGGTCAGTGACCGGCTAGCATGAAACCTTTGGGGTCAGGGATCATGCATGTCTAAGTCTTATGTCTTGCCCACCATGTCTGTCTAATTCTCTTGAGAACAAGCCATGCCTGGTGCTTATTAAGTCTTACCTCTCCTTCCTGCCCTCATGTTAATCACTCCCAGCTGCCTCCCGTTTGTTCCCTTGTTGGTCTTGTATTTAAATACTTCCCAGTGCTGTGCTTCCCAGGTCTGTCATTGACGTTGTTACCTGTGTGTGCTGTTCACTGCTGGCCTCTGTTGCTCTAACCCTTGTTTGGATCCCTTAGTACCCTGTTTATTTCCTGTTTTGTTATTGTAATCCCAATAAACCCCATTTACTTTGAAACCTCATTTGCCCCCACTTCTTCCATTCCCCCTGGATACAACACCAGGCCACAAATGGTCCACCCTGAGGGCTGAGAAGATGTACCATCTCCTGGATCCTTCTTCACACTCCCGGTGTTTTCCGTTCTATTTTTACTCCGTGTGGATTACAGCCTTTTTAAAGGGGGGGCTAAATTTGTTGCCTAGGCAGTCGCCATGTGCCAACATTATTTTGGGTGACCATACTTTCTAAATGCGTGTCTTGCTACCCAAGCCAAACGGGCACAGAACCGCGCCAGCTGTCCGTTATTCCCGTCCGGTACCAGTGCCGTGGATATTGAATGACATCCGCCGAGGAAGGAAGCAGCGTTTATGTCTTATGAGGGGTGTGATTGGATTACAGATAATGTACAGTAACACACAATGAAAACTCCCCAACAAATCCAGATGAGACTGCACAAAACTTTTTCTCACAATTACCATATTCTTCATGGCAGATGTTCTGTTTAAATTAGTGCCCTCCTTATGTGATTCGTGTACTTCTCAAAAAAACACCAAATCAACATCTTCGAACTATACGGCCTCTTCAAATCACTATACAAAAAACTGTTTCTAAACTAAAAGATCAAATGAGTAGGCCTATATTTGGAGCAGAGAAGTCATGTGAAACCATTAGAATTTCTAAGGAATTATTATTTTTTAAGATAATCCATGTTTTTGATCTGGAATTTCTGAAGGTGAATCTATGTTAAGTTTAGTTTTAGTTCAGACAGTTATTCAGAGTCCATGTGGGAACCGCAAATCTTTCCTGGATCAGCAAGTTGGGAAAATGATAAAAACCACAGAATAAGTTTGGAAAATGTTTTTTAAAGGTTGTATAGAAGAACAAAACAGAAGTTTCATACGGGGATTACCAGTTAGAAGAATTGTATATAGTTAAATAGGGGAGAGCTATGCACTAATTCCATATATACTAAACATACCTGTAGTAAGTACGTGGTTAAATTTATGTAATTTCCCACAACTTTGCACCAGGCTTTTTACATTAATTAATTGAACCCCCCCCCCCACTCACCCATCTGGAGCGTTGAGAATCCAGACAGAGTTTAAGAACGGAATTTAAAAGATTAAAATGTACATTACCATATAAAAAGTTTTTTGACCTATATCCCCACCTTGTGGGTGGTTGGTCCAAGACTCGACGGCTTACTTAGGATTCCCTTTAAAGGGTAATATGGTCATGATTCTTCGTTGTCTAGGCATTTAGAAGATGGGTGGATGGATTGTAATATGTGAAGTTCTTTGTGGTCTAGAGAGAACTAATTTGCATTTTACGTAATCTACAATATTGTGTATACCTCTTTCAGAATGCACTAAAATAAAAGTGGAATATTAGACCCACATTAATAAACATACTTTCTCCTTCTACGCAGTCTTTACCAATACAGTATTTTATAAACATATTACATGTCATTTTAAATTATAGCATATTTCAAAATGTAATCTTCGTTATTGACAGATGCTAACAACCATCGCATCTGTCATTAAAATGTGAATATTCGTAATTCTGTTACTTGAATTTTACTCGTTAGATAGCTTTTGCAATTGTGAGTTTAGGTGATGTAGTTTGCGTCGCTATTAAATGTGCTATTTCATTTTATGATGGGCAGAACCGGTCCTAGCCAAAGTGGCGCCCTAGGCGAGGATCACCGCCAGCGCTCCCTCGTCCGAGGCAAAGTGAAATTGGCTGGCAAGTCGGCACCCCTTCACAAATTGGCGCCCTAGGCGGAGACCTCTGTCGCCTACAGGATCGACCGGCCCTGATGATGGACTTCATGCTCAATGCCGTGTTCAGCAGAGGTGATTGGAGAGGCATGGCCTCTCGTACCTGACTCTCAGTATCTGCCAGGGAACCCCTGGACCTTCATCGAAAACGTACGGACATTCTGCTCTATAAGGGAGAAAACCTTATACCCGACAAAGACTTCATTAATGTTGTGTGTTTTGTACAAGCAGGTCGCAAGTGAAAAGAACATTTTTAAAGCGAACATTTTGGAATTTTAACGTTTTCAAGTGTCTGCACCATAGTTTGCATCATAATATAAATCCAGCTCAACGTGTGCAACGCTGCTTATTTTTTGTACTCAAGTAATTTAAAAATGTTAAATTATTTTAAAGAACTATAAAAAGAACTATAAAAGATACTACTGCTTCCCTTACTGTTCCTAGTTATCTGTAAATCTGTATAAAACTAAAACCGCATTTTCGTCTAGAAAAGGTCTCCTTCTATGAGATCACCCACTTCCTCGTTTGCCCTCTAGGGGTCACTCTTACCTTATGCTCTAAACTTAATGAGCCGATGTTTCTGTTCATGTGTTGTAAACTAAGAATACCTATTCCTATTATATACCTTTGAATGGGTAATATTTTTGTACATGTTTGTGTACTTTAAGGGAGTATGAAACGGACCTTAGCTGGCATAAGGTCAACACAAAGACAAACTTCAGGATGTTCCCAGATGTTTTTCGGTAAACTAATGTTGTCTTTGTTTCATCCCATGAATATATGGCACTAGCATTAATGTACACAATGAATCAGTAGAGCAACCTGCATCTTAAATTAATAGATGATATGATTCCGCATGACCTAAAAGCACAGCGCAATGAAAAGCACAGTAGAGACTTATTAGGATCAAATGTGCTGCATGACTATTTTTCATAACATTTCTATGGTTTTATAAAAATAAAGTAACATATACCATGTCTACGCAGAGGAACAGAAACTGCATTCTGAGCAAAAGTACAATGTAGATTGTAATGACCTAGACGGATATAGAGTGTGCTTCAAATGAAGTGTTCCTCTGACAACTCTAGATGTCAGGTTTTGAAACTGTATGACTCTCAATCCGCCAGTATTGGAGTGTGATGAGGAGGAGAGATATTGTGAGAAGGGCCAGTCTGTGACACAGTTTGCAGACTTCTCTGGTCAGACACACCTACTAAGTCTGGTAATTAGCTGGTGAGCTGAATAAGGTGTGTTTGAGCAGGGAAATCTACAAGCTGTAGTGTAGACTGGCCCTCCAGAACCGGAATTGGGGAACACTGCTGTTGAGCTGAATTGGAATGCTTTAGGGGGCTGGTGGCATGGCCTCACTGCTGCAGAAGCAGGAGCTGGGATGGCACCCTCCCCCCATGAACTCAGGTCAGTCCCCTGGGTTCTTCTGGATTTCCATTGGCTCAAACAAATTTCAATCACCCAACAGGGAACAGTTTTTCCAAACGTGTGTATGTAATGCAAATATAATATTTGCTGTTCCCATAATTGCAAGAATATGCATGAATCGTATTATTTTCATGTGTATAGGCGCCAACAGGTATCTTGTGATCTGTCACTGCAAACCCTCCAACAAGGGCTTTCCCTCCCTTTTTAAGTGTAATGGCAGCTTTGTATTACATGTAGCACATTCCATTGATATATCCCAATAATCCCAATTGTTCTGATAATGTAGAATTTTTAAACTGGTCACTTACTAATTCTGGATTTAGCATTGTGACCCCCCCTCCCAAACACACACTGCAATGATGTAACACTGTAGCAATCCATAGTCAGTCCTTGCAATCTCACGCCTCTGATTTAGGAATGTTTTCTTTTGGGTCAGCAAGATCTGTAAGGTCTATCATCATCATTTCCGTGAGGTACGAGGCAAGTGGTCTATAATATCTGTGAGGTCTTGGCTAGCCCGAGATTAGGGTTGATGAAAACTACCGTCAGTTAAGGTCAGTGTATGTACTTTTTAACAGGAATGCAGGTGAAATCACATTGCATGCATATGTGTATTAACTTAAGAAAAACCATTCATTATAGAATGACATAAAAGCAGAACATTCATTACAGGCCTCTGATGACAGTGCAAACTTTATCACTTAATGTAAACCTGGTGTTATATGTTAATCTTTATATTACTCATTGTATAAGAAATCATTTCAGCTTATAATTTCTTTTTATTAACATATATACACACAGACATAAGACTGGACACTCATTTTCACTCACTCCTCATGTTAAAGGTTACATTCTTCTTGGGTCTGTCACACTGAGGTCACCAGAGATGCCCAAGGCCAAACGTTACAAGGTGTTTGCTTTTACATAATGAATGCACCGGAAAAATATTCATCACCACACGGTGCCACTGTATTTTACACAAAAATAATTGGGTCTTTGCTAATTTGCAAATTTATAATTGTGGTCAATATACAAAAGAGAACAAATAATATAGTATTTCATTTTAAAGTCATTCATTGCTGTTTCATGCAGTATTTCCATCCATCCATCCATCATTCCAACATCTACCACTTATGCAGGGTCGGGTCACAGGGGCAGCAGTCTAAGCAGGGATGCCCAGACCTCCCTCTCACCAGCCACCTCCTCCAGCTCATCCGAGGGAATACCAAGGCGTTCCCTCGCCAGCCAAGGAACCATCCAATGTGTCCAGGATCTGCCCCAAGGCCTCCACTCAGTGGGAAATGCCCGAAACACCTCCCCAGGAAACTGTCCAGGAGGCATCCTAGATAGATGCCCAAACCGACCTCAACTGGCTCCTTTTGATGCAGAGGAGCAGCAGCTCTACATTGAGCTCGTGCCAAATGTCTGAGATCCTCATCCTATCTCTAAGGCTGAGGCCAGATGCCCTGCAGAGGAAGCTCATTTCGGCCGCTTGTATCCGCGATCTCATTCTGTTGGTCACTACCCAAAGCTCATGACCATAGGTGAGGGTAGGAACGTAGATCGATTGGTAAATCAATAGCATTGCCTTCCAATTCAGCTCTCTCTTTACCATGATAGGATGGTACAGCATCCGCATTACTGCCGACGCTGCACTGATCCGACTGTCGATCTCCCGCTCTCTTCTTCCCACACTTGTGAACAAGACCCTGAGATACTTAAACTCCTCTACTTGAGACAGTAATTCATGCCCCATCAGGAGAGGGCAATCCACCCTTTTCCGGTCGAGAACCACGGCCTCAGACTTGGAAGTGCTGATCCTCATCCTGGCCTCCTCACTCTCAGCTGCAAACCGCCCCAGTGCCTGCTGCAGGTCACAGCACTACGACACCAGCAGGACCACATCATCTGCAAAAAGCAAAGACGCAATCCGGAGGTCCCAACACCGGACCCCGTCCGTCTCTTGGCTACGCCTAGAAATTCTGTCCATAAATGTTATGAACAGAATTGGTGACAAAGGGTAGCCCTGGTGGAGACCAACACCTGCCGGGAAGGAGTCTGACTTACTGCTGGCAATGCGAAACCAAACTCGCTCCATTTATACAGGGACCCTGTATCCCATACTCCCGAAGCATCCCCCACAGGATCCCTAAAGTTGGAACATATCCTCCGGTCCCCTTTCTTAAAGATTTGGACCACCACCCCAGTCTGCCAATCCAAAGGCACTGTCCCCAACCTCCACACAATGTTGAAGAGGCATGTCAGCCAAGACAGCCCAACAACATCAAGAGCTTTCAAGAACTCAGGGCGAAACCTCATCCACCCCCTGGAGCCTTACCACCAAAGAGTTTTTTTTGACTACTTCAGTGACCTCAGCCCCCATGATGAGTAAGTACTCCTCTGAGCCTTTATAATGTCACATTTTACTAGCAAGTAAAAAAATTTTTACTCGGCACTTGAATATGAATATGAATATGAGTTTTCGGAGAAAAAAAGAACACAGGTGCTATATTTTAATGCTTTTGAAATATATTTTACGTAGCAGCGTAAATACGATAATGTGTTATTTGTTTAAATAAAAATCACGTTTAATTATCTTGGTGTGGAGTGATCTAAGAACACAGCTCCATAGAGGCAGTAGGGGAACGACCAACAGTCAGAAGGAGTACAATTCTAAGTGTGCCGTTCTTGGCAGCATCCCTCAGCCCAGGATCTCACCTGAGCCGTGTGTTTGTAAAGTTGGATTTTGCAATAAAAAAATATATAATATGATTTGGCTTTTAGCCATACTGTCCTGCTCAGCAAGAAATAGATTTGTCACCCGAACAAGAAGCTTTGAACCTTCTGATAAAGATGGAATTGGAATCACCAGCGAATAAAACACTAATTACCAAAACATTTTAATACAAATGTAATAGCTTGAGCCAAATGAATACAAAATGTCAATTAAATAAGAATATGCTTTACCTCATTATTATCTGTTGAAACCACTGATTAACATTCCATGGTTTTGACTTCTAGAACCTTGAATACTGCACGGAAAATGTGAACTATACCAATCAGTGATTCTGGCTTCTCCCCCACTGGGGGCTAATCTAAGAGGTAACTTTTTGAGTGGGACCCCCATAAATGTAATTGGCCCCTGATGGACACCCTGATCAGAATTTACTGCAGTCATTGCTGGTCCTCTTGTAAATGCTGTGAAAAGTGTTGCCTCAAAGCCAACAGGATTTTTATTTTCATGAATATAAGGTTGATTTTTGAACTGCTAGTTTCCCTGCTGAGGCAGCTGCCCCCGCGACCCGACCTCGGATAAAGCAGGAGATGATGGATGGATGGATGGATGGAGTGATACATAGACTTAGCTTGGCATGATATCCTGCACTGATGCATCCTTCCCTGACAGAATTTCTCTCTAACTTATTTTCAGCAATCGCAGTGTGCAAAATTGAACTAATTAACTGTACGTCCTTCTTTAAGACTTCAGATTTGTTTTGGAAACTCCATAAATGTACGTAACATGCAATTGACTGTTTAATGGGCAGGATAAGAAGAAGTAATAAGAAGGGCATCTATATGACTTAATCATGTAGGGGTGGTATAAAGAGCACTTCATAACAGTCCATTGGAAGGGTACCCGTAGGGACTGCTTAGACCATTGTAAAGGCATCTTATAGGGCAAGGGTGGGCAATCTTATCCGCAAAGGACCAGTGTGTATGCAGGTTTTTGGGATAACCTTTAGGTCCACTGTTCAAACCCAGGTGTGAGGACTCTTCAGCCAATCAGCCCTCTAATTAGTAATCTAATTAGGGAGTTACAGCGAAAACCTGCATACACAGCGGCCCTTTGCGGATAAGATTGGCCACCCCTGTTATAGGGCATCTTCACTAGAAGGGCACTCATTAAGACACTTAATCACATTTTCTTGCTATATAAACCACACCATCATACTGTCTCACATGAATGGGGCGCCCGAGGCAGCACTCATTCATTTTTTTCCATCTGAAGGGCAGCCAAACCCATGGGGGCATTGGGGGGAGGGGGCTGAGTCCACCAGTGTTTTAGGTGTTTAATGTGACTGAGCTTTTAACAGGTCAGTAATAATGTCTTGGGTAATTGAGTAATTGCATATTTCTGTCATATATTCCCGTATCTTTTACATAACCTAATATGAAAATGTAAACCAAAGTTCTGCACATCAGATACATTCTAGTTTAAACTGTGTTGAATTATACTGTTTGTCCTGTAATATCAGATGCCGTATAGCTGTCAGAATTACTGGTGGTCCTGTGGAGATCAAAACATTGTCTACAGTTAGAAATATCCCAGACGCTGCATAACCTTATTGAAATGAGGTCTGTGTAGTCTGTCCCTTAATGTAGCTTCGCACCAAAGTCAAGGCACAGGTCTTCTGGTGAGATACGTAAGGACACGTCAAGGGGAATAAATTCACTTTAGATCTTTTGTTTTGGTGCTGCAGCTTTTAAGTCCACTTTACACGCACCTCACCAACTGATGGACAAGTAAAGAAAAAGATCATTTTGTTCAGTTCTGGCCCAGAAACATGATCAGTCAGCATACTTTCAGATAATGTTATGTTTGTATTATGTAAAAATGATAGAATCTGGTTAAAAGGTGTCATATTACAGAAATATTTCTCCAATATTATTGACCCCACTTGTCAGGATCCATCCATCTTGTCCCATTTTGTCAGATGTTTTCTTGTTTGGCCAGCAGGTGTCACTGGCCATCCTGTTGGTGTCCCTGGTGTGTTCCCCTGCTCCCTTGGCCACCATGTAGCTAAATAGGCTAAGTATGTAGCTGTGAATGGTGCTTCCCTGCCATTATCACTTCAAGGCTGGCCAAAAGCCAGCCTCAGTTTTGTTGGATGTTTTGGGTTTTGTTTTTCCCCGGGTTAATTATGTCCTTGTGTTTCTCTATGGATCATTTACTTTCCTGTCCTTGTTTCTGGTTATGAGTTATGAGTTGCAACGGAAACCTGCATACACAGTGACCCTTTCTGGATAAGACTGGCCACTCCTGCCCTAGTCTTTGGTTAATCGTCAATGGCTGGCACACGTTTCTTGTCTAGCCTCATCACATGTGTATATATGTACCTGCACTTGCACCGTTCCTCAGTTGGTCATTATCTGTGCTGCATTATGTTTGCCTCTGCTTCCTGTGCACATGGTTCTCTCCTGTATGTTCCTTGCCTGTGTTTCCTGAACCTGTTTGGTGCCTGTTTTCCTAGTGCTTAGTTATAGTCTGTTTAGTTCTTGTTTTAACTACCTGCCTTCATTAGGCCCCTCGTGGTACCTTTTGCTTCATATCTTTTTGAGTTTTGTTTCCAATAAAATCCCAGTGTGTCCGTAGCTGCTCTGTGGATTGTCCCTCATCACACCCCACCATAACATCCAGATAAAAACATGGGACAAATTGAAACACCTCAGCCACCTCATCTGGAGATGCCCTTGCCTTATACAGAAATAATCTCATCATGGAAGCCGCTCGCTAACAGAATAGCGCATTACATTCTGGAATAGCATTGCCATGGATACGCTCATACAGGGAGATGGATATAAATAACCCCTATAACTGACATCTTCGTAACCATGGCAGGTGTCACCATGGTTTCCATTAGCAGCTACAAGAAATTATATAGATATCTCTGTAAATAAATATTTTATATACAATAAATTTTGCAGAATGCTTCATAGATTACTTCTTTGCCTTGTCCCGCAAGAAAACAATTAGCCAAAACTGTGGGCTCAAGTTTTAATGGGTTTAAATAACTTTGCACATACTGACTCACTGACATTATTACTCATATACTCTCTAACTCATTCTTTCACTCATTCCTAGCATTGGTCACTCACCTGTACACACACATTGACATATTCTCATTACATTATGGATTTACATATTCACTTGCTGACTCTTACACATGCAATACTGTGCAGAACGTGCAACAGTTCAGTTACTTAATTAACTTAAATCATATGATGAGGTATTGTTTAATCAAACATGATAGGCTATGTCACACTCAAGCTGGTACAACCACAACCAGAACTACAACCACGCCCAGCCTTGCCTGAATAGCCTCACCTACAATGATTGTGATCCCTGGAGTTCTGAACAGCTGCAACTCATCTCATTCGATTGTCTTGATGCTTTGAGCCAGCAAATTCACTACTCAGGGCAAAGTATTTAGTGCCTGCACCTTACTGAGCGGTTCTGTGATCTTATTCGTTGTGCTGTGGCTGACCTGTGTGTTTCCTTCTGTGTTTTCCTGGTTCCGGTTCCCTTGCTGATGGTCTTTCTGTTACCGACCTTCGGCCTGTACCTGCATTTTGTCCCTTGGATCCCATTTTTTGTTTGTTTCAATTTTCTACTTATTCAGTTTTCATTCTGCCAGTTTTTTGACCATGACTTGTACTTCAGAATTAAGCAACCAACATCTCTGCATTTGTGTCCTGTCAGTGTGATCATTACAGTGTGTATATTGGGCGTCTACTGCAAATGCTGGGGTAACTTTGGAAGAGATTTTGAAATAGTTATGCTACTGCACTTTGCAATATACAGAGTCATAGTTTAACACCAATGGGAAGATCATTTAAACAATTTTCCTTATATTTCTGCAGACTTGTGTACAATACTGTTTACATTTTCATTAATTTTACCATAGAAAAGAAAGGTTGAAGGTTAAACTGTTGGTTCCTCATAGTCCACAGCCACACTGATCACCCAATTTTGCAGGGGTGGAAGGTGCAGGTCCAGAAAGAACAAATCCAGACCAAGGTTTTGTTTCTACCAACCGGTTAAGTATAAAGAGTCGCAGTCACAGAGTACTCAATTGGTTGGCTGAACCAAAACCTTGGTCTGGATTTGTACTTTCTGGACCGGGGTGGGAGGCAGGGGCCTAATAATAGGAGATTCTCCCGCCTAAACAGATCTAGGCACTGATCTAAAGCTGATTCACTGTAAACAGCCTGCAGTAAAACTGTGTGTTGTAGATGGGGCTGATGGGTGGGGCTCGGGTTAGGAGAATTACTCATTTGAGCATTCTCAAGGGTATTTTATAGCATTCATTACAAACCCCTAAAAATGATGTAGAGTAACAACACAGTCGTTAATGATTTATTGCTTCCATTCCAAATTATGTATAAGTTCGTTATGTGATGCAGGCACCTGTGGGAGGGGTCCCCAATCACCTCCCAGAACAATTGAAAGTGCCCTTATTTTGATGTTCTAAGTGTCCCTTTTTGATAACCAGTGATCACGCACCACTTCAAAAATCTAGGGAGGGGAACCCCCTCACCACCACCCCAGCCAGAAAAATGCACCAGTTGGCTACACTGCCCCCCCCCCCACCCCGTTCCAGCGCCTGCCCCTCGAAATGTCTGTGCACATCACTGCTTTGATGTTACTTGCTACTGCAGTGATCATTGTTGATAGCAGGCAGGGAGATCTAGCTGTGTACTGGTAAATAAAACTTGATGGGCCCCAGAGCCTTGTAGAGATAGGTCGTACCTAGGCATGAAATAGACTTGCTTTCTCATGCTGAATCTCTCCAAGCCAGCGACAGGATTTTCTCCCACGCTACTGTGAGAAGAGTGTGTCCCATTCACTAACACAGCTTTGTCTGACTCCACGGCATCCTGAATCTAACCAAGCCTAGGCTCCTTCAGTTATCTCCTGATGGGCTCAAACTAGTAAGGGTCACCCAGGGGTCAGTATCCTGCTGTGGGCCAAGACTTGAGCAGGAGTTGAAGCTTTCAGATTTCATGACTCCACACATGTACAACACGACATACAATAACCATGCAGGCACCACCTGGGACATCACAGGCTTGAACCATTATACAAGCCGTGTCCGATTTCAGAGGCTGCATCCTTCGAAAGATGCGCTCTATGAAGGCTTTGCGTTTGTAGGCATCGTCAAATGGGACGGTCTGACTGTCACCAGCTGTTACGGCGCTTACCCTTGAAGCACTGCTCCTATCGCCTAGCCAGGACACACCCACTTTACCTCTGTGCAAAGAATCTTGGGATATGTTGGGCTGAGAACCCGGCAAAACAAGGATGCATTTCTAGACTGCATGTGAAGGTGCCTTTGAAATGGGACAGCCTTGTTGTGCTGCCGTGAGGCATTTGGTCTTTAAATGCGGCCTTCGAAGGGTACAGCCCCTGAATTGGACACAGCCACAGAATCAGTCAGAGAGAGATAAGTGACTAGTATGTTTCCAGTGCAACATGTTACACTGATCTTCTGCATACTCCTGATCACCAGTTTCCTCAGATGGACTCCCACCACCTCTTCTTCACCCTGAGACCAGATGATGGTGTTCTTGTTTATTTTCAGACTGACCACCACGAATGGCTGTGAACATTGTTCAGCAGAAGCCATGGCCTTTCCCTTTTTTATGTAGATGGAAACTATGGGATGTGAGATGCTGTTATGTGTGTCCAGATGTGCACATTTTCACGGTCAGATCCCCCTGGGCTATTTGAGTTGTCTGGGGCCCCCTGCTATTTTCTATGTTGGAGTTGCTGCAATGATTTGAAACAAGGTTAGTTGAGGCCCCTTTGTAATGGACCCTGGTCTTCAGCCTGGGTAAGCCTGTACATTAAAGCGACCCTTGTGTTTAAAACGATGTCTGTGACAAAACCAAACCTGATAGTTTACTTACACACTCGTTGTAACCTTGTAACCATTTTTTATGCCGTATATGCCCTTGGGCTTTTTTTCCGCTTAATATATTGCGGTCTAGTATTGAACGTACACTAATTCCTAACAAAAAAAAGTAGTCATTGACATTTTTTAATGAAATTTATTTTAATTACGTGCAAAATTTGTGTTTACCACCTAATCTCATTTACAGGCTACGCTACACCAGTCTTCTCAGCGGTCACGTTAAAAATCGACGTGCTTTGGTATTGGAAATGATCCTGTCAGTTAAGACGTGGAAAGCAGACCTGTCTGCTGTTTCTGTTCCGCATATCGATCCGGGCGGTCGGGAGAGCGGGGGTCCCAGCGGCTGTGCCGGGCGCGTTCACTGCTGCAGCGTAGTCATGTGGGGAGAAGAATGGGTCGCACTCATCGCACTATTCGCAAACACATACCACTGCGCTCAACAGTGTCTGGGACAAAATGTCAGTATTAATCTGTATTTTCCTCTTCTCATCCCATCTTGTCCTTCTGTAAATTGGCGGTTGTAATTCAACACCAACAGTTATAATTTGACTTTCAAATCAGCGCTGTCTTTATAAAATATACACGGTCGATTACCTACCAAGTAGTTTAACACTATAGCATTAAAAATTCGCTGCTGTTGAATTAATTATTAGGTAACACAAGCTTACTGTACTCCAGGTAAATGAGTAATAAATTTAATTTTGGAGAACGCTAATACAACAAGGGTGTAATTTTGGGTTTTGGTAGAGACCAAATCAGCCCCAGTTCCCCCGCGACCGACTCTCAGAATATCGTCCATACCTAATTCTACGTCCTCGGGGTTGTTTTATATATTGCTTTGATGTAAATTGTAAACCAACCTATATACATGCATTACCATTACCGTTATCACTGTATAAGTACATCATTGTTACTATGGTCAATGTCATATGAAGGTCGTATGACTACCCCCCCAACACCGCTTGTGAATATGATGGATTCATATTATTCATATATATTATTCATATTTTAATATTTTCAAGGGTTATAATGACTATTGCATTGCATTGTTGTAGATGTATTAAAGATGACCTTGGTTGTCATTGACCATTGGTCATATCACAATTGAGGGAAGCAATTATATGCCATATTCAATTATTCAAATTATGCAACCAGCTGTGTCATGACAACTGAATAGCGTGTGTACACTGTAATAATGGTTTCTGTCATAATTTATTCTTCTGAACATTAATTTCCATAAAATGTGTTCCCATTTGACTTTGCAGATATCAAAAAAACTTGCCTAAAACGTGTATATAGGACAGTCCTCATTTAAAGTGTTTGTTTATCATTAAAAATAGCAAAACAACTGCTGTCACAGTGCTGCTGCATGTTAGTTTGTGAAAAACATTTTTTTGAAGGCTGTGGCACAATATATGCAAGATGAGGGCTTCCATGCTTGAACTAGAAGTGCAGCGTAGAACAGGACCTGTGAACTGAGGCTAGCTGGCACTCAGATTAGATTTCTATAGGCTAATTAAAGTCACTGTCTCACTGGACATGCTGTTATTCTGAAAAATTGATGCTGCAGAGAGCAGCACGGAAAGTTCAGTAACAAAGAATCATGGTATACAGCTATTCATTTCCCCGTCTTAGCTGAGGGACCGACATGGTCCCTTCTATCAAGCAGCCAGCAGCGCCTTCTAGTGGATGCGTAAGGGACCTACTGTATGGTTAGGAAATTAACCCAAGATCACCTTAGCCCTCAATGAAAATGTAACTGTGAACCCAAATGGACTGAAAAATTGAACCTATGAAGGTTGTTGCTCAGGATAACAAGTGTTTTACATTAAATAAGACCTTTTCTGTGAGACAATTATACTGACTTTTCATGTGTATGGGCATGGACATTCAGACACGACTGGGTGTGCTATGTGAATGGGGAGTGCCTATTGTATCACAGTGTAGCACAATATAGACTCTTGTACTAGTTCACAATAATCACTTTAAATTTTATACAACTTTTTTTCACCAGGAATAATCAAACCAACAAGTATCTTTCTGTGTTTTCTAAGTCTTGGTTTTGGCCCATCTCCCAAAATCCCATTGCCATCCAGTAGGGGATGTAATAGAGAATTTTTTTTCCTGGTTGAATTTATATGCCGCTGTTCATATTCTGTTCATGGAAGTAAAGAAGAAAATGACAGGTCTTGTGGGGTGTTCCTGGTATGCAGTGGTAAGTATCTATCAAATTTGGTCCTAGGAAGGCCAACTGTTGAACCAGCGACAGAATCATGGGGATGCAAGGCTCACTGATGCACGTGGGTAGTGAAGGCTGGCCTGTCTGGTCCAATCTCACAGGAGAACTACTGTAGCACAAATTTCTGAAAAGGTTGCGTTGTGGCGTCATTTACCTGGGGAAGAGATGGCACCAGGATGCACTATGGGAAGAAGCAGGCCGGCAGAGACAGTGTGATGCTCTGGGCAGTGTTCTGCCTGCTAACCTTGGGTCCTGGCATTCATGAAGATGTTACTTTGACACATACCACCTACCTAAACATTGTCGCAGACAAAGTACAGCCCGTCATGGCAGCAGCATTTCCTGATGGCAGTGGCCTCTTTTAGGCGGATAATGCACCCTGCCACAGTGCAAAAATTGTTCAGGAATGAACAAATTCCCCAAATTCTAAATTCCCATTCCATCTGATCAAACATCTGTGGGATGTGCTGGACAAACAAGTCCGATCCACGGAGACCCCACCTTGCAGCTTAAAGGATCTGCTGCTAACATTTTGGTGCCAAATACCACAGGACACCATCAGAGGTCTTGTGGAGTCCATGCCTTGAAGGGTCAGAGCTGTTTAGCAGCATGAGGGGGGCCTACTCAGTATAAGGCAGGTGGTTTAAATGTTATGGCTTTTTAGTGTATAACCGAATGAGGTATCCTCATTGAGCAATGTGGAAAAGTGATCATTGTTTGTTGTTTGTAAAGTGCATAATACAATATATAAGGTGACTGCTCCAGCAACCAACACAGTCTGTTTAAATCTATTTAAAGTGTCCTTATCTTGATCATAGACCTGTGGATGTTAACATGTAAAAATGGAGGAATCTTTTTAGTACTCTTATTATGATTATTTTGTTCAGAAGTCTTTATACTTCATTCAATAATTACCTAATGTCTGGACTGTTATTTAACGGTGCGGTTACTTGAAGCGCGCGCCGATTTAAGTTTACTTTTCTTTGTCAGGATCCACGTTAATGTTACCGTTGGTCGAAAAATATATCACTAATAACAGAACTAGGTGATAATACATTTGGCTTCTTTTATTATCAGGGCTCATAGTGATAAAGAACACTGACAAGGCATTTTAGTAGCCAAATACTGATTTGTCATTAGAAGTCCCACGTGATGATGATTAAAAAAAACTTTAAACAAATCAATTGTATTTCCAGTCTGACAGGCATAAAACGCAATTCTGACCTCATATTTGTATAACAGCTCTGTTTCGCAGCACGGCATATTGGATTATTAACGTTTCAGCTACGCAAATCTTTGGGGTGTGGGCAGGGAAGGAATCAGTGCGTGTGCCCGTGGACACATGAACGTTTCTGTTTATTCAATTGGTCATTGGGCGAAATGTGCCGCGCGTCCGCGCCCCCGCGACTGACTGCGAGCGCACGCTGGTGCGCGCTACTGGCGTCCGAAGGCGAATGCGGAGGAGAAACAAGGAGATAGAGCCGGTCGCCCAGCAGAGGAATCCATCTCTCTCCGACCAGAAATTTCAATTTCACTACATGTTTATATGAGCACGGCAGGAGAATTAGATAGGACACACATTGAAGGGTAAGGCTGGCAGGGTTTCGATTCCCTTGCAGGTCGTCTGCGAAGGAAAAACAGCGATGAAAAATGACTATGTGGCCGTAATGCGCCGCCTGTCTGCGTTTCAAAATGGCGGATAGGCCGTCGGAGCGGCGCAGAGGGATAAAAAACAACAACACGCCAACCGGGCGAGGGAGAAAGGACATTCCCGGCTCTGTCCGGCCTTTTCTGTGTTAGCGGTCTCGACCAAGCCCATCTGTTCGGGTCTGTGAGTGAGTTTATGTCGGAGCGTTTTCCGTTTGTCATCGTTTCCCAGCTTCTCCTACCGTAGGTTACCGCCTCGCGCAAAGGGCGTTCAGTCTCCTGCCGGGGAAGCCGACCCGAACGGGACCGGCGCTTTACTGTGAATCCGCAGAAAGTGTATTTGCTTCACTCAGTTACTGGACCCTGGTGCAGTTGACAGGCGGCCGTGATTTTTAGCTCGGTTCGGGCCGGGGCATCGTCGCATAAGACCCTCGATGACATGTCCCGCTTAGGTAACGTGGGAGATGTTCCCCAGCTGCTAAGTGTTAATTTTCGTTCCGTACCCCGTTTGAAAAGTGGATCGTATTTATGTTACCTTTGCGTAAGAGGTATTACTTATGTTACAGACGTGCAGTTGCGTGGTGACAGATGTTTACGGTCATTTATGGGTCTGTTATAGATAATAATATACTCACTGTTAGCATCGTTTGACAGTCATGCGCTGCACTGTTGAACTAGTTAACTGTCATGTCTTGATATACCTGTTTCAATGTTCAACCTAACCGCAGATGTTGGTGCTGGTGGACCCTCCCCGCTGCTTAGTTCACCCGGTAAACCTGACGTCTTTCATAAATATTGCATGCGCTTTCTCTGTAATGTATCATTTAAATATGAGGGTCGCGGCTTTCTCCTGCCAATTTATTTAACCGAGGAACCAGTCGAAGAGCCATGTTATCTGAATAAATAAAAGCTTCGTCAGTGTGGATGTGACGATGTACCGCGCTGATTTTGAGAAGCTGGCCAGGACGGTCAGTGCTATGGTGGCGATACGGCCGACGCCTGGTGCAGACTCTCTTCGCCATTTCCGGAGATGCTTTGGCGTATCGTGATTTATTGTTTTTTTTTTTCAGTTTCATGCCGATTTTCAGGACCCCTCTGAGTCTTTTTTTGGGTGTGCTACATAAGGGTGGAGCACGCAGCGCAGGTTTTTGAGGGATGCATTTCGATCAGACAATGAATGAACCAATGAATTTGTAGCGAAACGTTATGATCTCACGGATAATGTGAAACGACGAGGTCCAGTTGGGCGGAGGAGGGCAGGCAGCATCTTTAATTAGCCGATCGGAAAATTACGTCGTAAATTTGTAACCCCGACACCCTTTCCCGTTTACTGCAGGACTAGACCTGGCAACTTGTGAAGCTGACAAGTCGTTGCTCCGCAGGTCTTTTCGATACTTATGTTGGCCCACCCATTATGTTGATGATTGTTGATAATGGTCATAATAATTCTGACTTTGCCTGTAGTCCCCATTTTAAACTGTTATACATTTAGCCACTTTTCTTGAAGGATCTGTTGCAGACGAGGTCCGCACAATGGCGAAATGCTTTCTGTGTTCTGGTTGGATGTTTTCTCAGTGATTCGAGACGCCCGAGTTTCTATTTCATCCATAAAAAATGCGCCCGTCTTTAAGACTGTAAGATGTCGTTTTGCACCTTATTTAAAACGCATCGATCCGGCCGAACCTATGATAAATAAAACATCATCTCTCAAACCGTCTCTGTTTTAAGTAGTACCATGTTTTGTGTGATTCTGTGTTAATTTGCAATTCGTGCTTAAAAAATGTTAAGATTTTATTCTAGAACTTGGATACTTAGTAAATTCTTGTGCTCTTTGGTGATGTGGCTGTGTTGGGAATTTTCAGGACCCCTTTGGCTTTTATCAGCATCATAAATACCAGTGTTCCTCTGAAGGTCCTGCAGGACGTCCGCACAATGCAGTTGTTTAGGCCTGTTTTCTATAAGTACCGTGCCACACAGGCACTGTGGACGCTGCAAGCATTGTTTCAGGCCTTGGATTCCCTTGTGTAAGACTTGAGCCGAATGAACTGAAATGTATGTAGCCTTGCGTCAGGTTGATGGTGATGGATCAGAGTTGTCTTATTTATTGCTTCTACACCAGAGATGACTTCCATTTCTTAGTTCATTTTGGACTTCTATTCTCCATTTTGTGGGTGTGTTTTATTGTCTGTTTTTATCTCATATCCTAGGCATTCGTACTGGTAGTGCACTGGTAACTCTTGTAGATTTTTCCCTGTGCAATGAAGTACAGCTAGTACACCGTCAGACCAGATGCGGTAGGACCACCTAAATAGGATTACAGTAGAAGGCTTACTGACTTTGAAAGAGGTCTGATCTCGTTAAAAGTTCGCAGCCCCTCCTTTTGGAAAAGGGGCTTCGGTGTGTACTAAGAGTCCAGTCTTCTTGGTGGGGGGTGTTCACTTGGGGAGGATGCAGGAGTACTTTTTTTTTTGCATTATACATTCCATGCATTTCTGAGATCGTTTGAACCCTGAAAAGCCTGCACTTCACTTTCTTTTATAGTTCTGTACGTCCTATAACCTTAATCCAAATCTAAAATGCTTTATAATCTAACTTGTGTGTGTATGTTGGTATTAGAACCAGGAAACTTTTATCTGGAAGGAAATCGTTTAATGCTTTAAATAATGCTGAACTCGTTTCTGCCATGCTCAGATTTTCCTGTAGACAGTTGCTGTCCAATGATACATGATGACATGAAGCCCTGTTATTAAATCAGTGTTCATTGAGTATGTTTAATGACATCACTCTCAGACATCTTTAGCTTGTCCTTTTTATAGATAGTTTGTGCACTTGCTCCAAGTAGCAGCAGCTACATGGCAGTATTGCATCAGCAGTGAATGTATTTGTCTGTGAGGGTGTACCTAGTTTGTTGGTGTCGGTCAGCTACTCTGTGGTATGCTGTTATGTATTTCCCAGAGCTCATCTGAAGGGTTTTTGAATGGGTATTGAATAACTCCTGTATAAGTCACCTTTGTCCGTCTGGTATATCTCCATCCAGTCTGACGTACTACAAAGAATATGGTTTTCATCCACCTGGCGGTCATTAGTGTCTCTATAGGATAGTTGCACAGGATGGCTGTAATGAATGAGGTCTGACCAGAGGCTGAGGCTGCTTTTCTGTTTATAGAGGAAGTAGGTGAGCACTGTAAGATGGTACCAGCTGACCTGAGGGTGTACCCCTTCTCAGTCCTCCCTCGTTCTTTTCCAGTTGGTGCTGCTAGGTGGTGTCACCATCTTTGTTTACTAGGCCCACAATGCTGGAGAGATGGAAGTGAAATATAAATGTGTGAAAAGAGGACTGTAGTTGACATGAGTGAAACAGAATGGAGATGCACTTCTGAAGCCTTTCATGTGGTTTACACTGTTGGCTTCTGTATAGCCTGGACTCCTGAGCTGAGGCAGCCAAATGCTGATCACCACAGTTACTGCAGTCTATTTAGGATGGACACGTAAATATGTACATTCAGCCGCTCACTTGCCTTTGAGCCGCACTCTAGGGGTGCATCCATCTTTAATTAGGGTGGAAGCATTCTTGGCACCTTCCTAGGTGTTGAAACAGAAAGCTGTCAATTTTTTTTTTCTCTTTAAGCTACAACACATCGCAGTCCACCAGCAGGAGGCTGCTTGGTGTTTTTTTTTTTTTTTACTCAACCCCATCTTTCTGCCCTTGCTTGAAAGAATTCTCCGGATGGTTTTGTATGCTATGTCTATCTGAGCGTCATGCCAGGGGTTCAGAAGCCTTCAAGCATTCAAGATGGTAGTGGATAGTTTGAAGTGAGCTCTCGGTACCCTTAGCCCTTTGTTAATGATTTTTTATTTTTTTTAAAAAGATGATGAGAATCTGTCTTCACATGATGGTGGTGCAGGGCCCTCATGCACTCTTGCCAGTTCGCTGGCTTAGCGGTGATGTCACTGCTCCTGGGCTGCATTTCTGACAATGGGCCTTTGAGATCAGGGGCCGTGCAACATTGTTTTACAGCATCTGCAGACACCAGAACTCCTTCCAATTGGTAACTAGATTCCAAACATGCTGCTTGCCGTTGGTGTCTCTCGCTTTATTGGTGGGTCGGCCGACTGCTGTGCCCCACCCTCATGAATTTTCATGAAGCTTTTTTAAAAAAAAAAAAAAAAAAATTCTGCTCCCGGACACAGCAACAGGCTTAGCTTTGGGCTATTAAACCCACAGCTTTTTGATCTCTGATCAAACCACTGAGTTGTCGTATTTGTTGGCTCTGTGGTCCAAATTGGTCTCCAGCTTCCATGAAGGAGAAATTTCACGATTCACCATGGCTCATCTGCTGGAAATAAACAGTGGAGTGCCCTGGGGGAGCAGGGTAGAGACTCTGTACGATGGCTTTCTCTGTTCCGCTGAAGACCACGCCCAGTCCCGTCGCTGGCTGCACCAGCGTGGCACTTAAAGGCGTTGTCAGCTGTGTGTCGGAAACGTTCTCTGGGAACGTCGTCATTGTTAGTGGTGGTGCAGAAACATCTTGTATAAAGTTGCATGGTATGTTTAAAAAAAAAAAAAAAACATTTTAAAGAGGATATAAAGTGGAGTATGCAATATGTGGTGACTGAGTCAAACATTAATTTGGATGTATGATGGAGGAATATATGAAATGTAGTAGTTTATTAAATGAAGGCTTAGTCCTTTTTCTGTGGTTTTACCATGTTCTGCTGTGTTGTGCTCCTGGTGGATTTGTGATTCTTTGTAAGGTCACTTTTGTTAAGTCCATTTATGCCTCATACCGGTCTCCCTGTTTAATGTTCTGTGTCTTCTCCAGCAATGCTCAGCCTAAAAGGTGCTCCCCCCCTTTCTGTTCCCTCTTTACAGATGAAAGGCCAATCTGATTGTTGAGTGTCCGCAAAGCACTCGTCAGTCTCGAACCCGGAGCCAGATACCGGAGAAGGGACCTATATCGTGCACACACAGCAAGCCTTTGAGCAGTGGACCCTCCCGCTGCTCTGTCTCCAACCCCAGCCCGAGTGCCAAGCTTGCGTCCGGATTGCCGACCGCCTGCCGGAGGGTCCCCCTCCCACTGCTGTCCCGCCTTCGCCCCACCCCCTGCAGCAGCCATGGTGCTGTCTCAGAGGCAACGTGATGAGCTGTGAGTGGCCCCCCAATACATTTCGAAACTACAAAATCCATTGCATGAATACTGAGCCTTTTCAGCATCATGACTGGAACGTCGATGTCGAGCCCGAGTATAGCCAGTTTGATCTTTCTGCCATCTGAATTATCGTCAAGGTCAGTGATATCTGGCCTTGTTGACACGCTACATGGGAGTGCTGCGTGTTCCAGCATCACATCACGTGTCTCAGATTGGTGTTTTCACGTTCTTCTTATGTTGACATGGGCCCAGAAGTGATAAGTATTTGAGAAATGCCGATTTTCGTCTCCCTCTTTCCATCTTCTTTTAACCACCTATTCAGGCCCTATTCATGGCTGACTCTAATACTGAGATATTACCGACGGGCCTGATTATCTGTATCAGGTGTGTTAAATTAGGGCTGCACCTAAACTCTGCAGGGTGGTCGATCTCCAGGAGCAGGATTGGGCAGCTCTGCTGTATGAGATACCAGTCTGTTGCAGGAGACGCACACACAAACGCTTTCATACCTCAGGACATTTTGTGACACGGGTTTACCTAACCTTATGGTTTTTGGCACTGAGAAGAAAATTGAATGCCTGGGAGGACTGCATACATACTCCACACATAGAAAGCTGGGCCTGGGAGTCAAGCCCTCCATCTGGGACATGTGAGGTCACACTGCAGCCCAGAGGTTTTTACAAAATGAAAATAGGGCAGCAGTTTCCAGTGTGATCAGAGGGATCATTATCTTTATATCTGTGGCCAGCCTGCCCTCTTGGGTTTAAGATATTCTGACTTGCCTGTGTTGATAGTGGGGTATGTAGAATTTTCTTGTCTTCCCTCTTCTGTTCTTTGTAGGTCTGGTGTACCTTGTCGGGCCTAATATTCCCCAGGTTTATCAAGAGATGTTCTGGTCGACCTGTCAGCATGTATCTTCCTGATGTGCCCCGCTGTTTTGTTTTGTATTACGTTCATTGTATGGAAGTGTGGCATGCTGTCCAATCAGTTCTTTGTTTCAGCTCAGATTTAACAACTTGTTCTGTGCTTATTGTCACAATGTTGCCTTTGAACAGGTAGAACGACAGAAGATGTTTCGTTTCTTGTGACATGCCCATTCTGACTACTGCGTGCTGAGTTTGTTTTGGAAAGTAGCCATGTGGAACGTGCTGGCGATGGGGAATCTTACTGACTGGCCAATCTGGATGCAGCAGCATAGAGTGGGTGATGGGGAAGTGGGCTGGCCTGCCAGTCCTATGTTTGGGCATTGGTGCTGATGTGTTAATGGGTAGGCCAAACCATTAGGTATGTTATTTGCTTGATGAGTAGGTCAGTTTATTTACACATTTAAGTAGCTGGGTATTATACAGGACCACTGCAATTAAAGTTCCTAATGTGGACAGGTTGATATAGGATTCTTATGGAAGGCTTTGTCACGTTATACGCACTGTTGGCATGTTCATGTTTGCACGTGTTCTCCTCTTTCACAGAAAACAGGATGGATGTGGGTTAGCGCTGTGCGACATTTCCGTCTGCATGCGGAGCTGTTCATGGTGCACCTCTTCGCCCTCTGTGCTGGGCCAAGCTGGATTGCTAAAATGAAAACCTTTAAACATAAAGACTGAAACTGCAGGCTGTACATCTCCTTTTGAGCAATCCCTTCTTACTGTGCATCAAGTACGTGGTAGTTAGCCATGTGTATTATCCCCTCCTTAAGAGCTTGGTTCTTCACAGGTGTGCGTGCCATTACAGTGGTGTTCTTTTTGGACTGCACTGTGGGTATTTGCTGTATGAACACGGTCCTGGAAGTTGCCTTGGAGAGAACAGGACAAGTCCTGGGTCTCCTCTCCCATGGAACACCCATGCTGTATTTTGAGTTATAATTGTTTTGTTTGTTTTGCCTTTCTTGCTGTGTCAGACAGAGGCATGGTGACCCTGTGGACTAATGTTCTGAGTTACAGACGATGAGTTGCCCTGCTGGGATTTTGATTCACTTCCCAGGAAAGCAAAGAGGTGTAAGACGCACATCCCAGATACAGGCTCTGAGATTGTGTCCCCCGCAACGTTCCAGAGAATTTCTACAGCTGAATCCCACAAGTGGTCTTAGCTGGCTGTGAAGCAAGGACTCATAATCTAATACTGCCTCTGCAGAGCTTGTTTTGTGCCTGAGTACTCCCACAGTGACCACACAAAGCCCTGCTGGTGCCCCAGGGTCCTCTTGTTCTCCAGGTCTCTTCGTATGCAGCCAGTATGACACCGAGAACGCTGGGGTTTTGGGGAGGGTTTGGGTTATTTCCAAAAATAAACCATGTATTTTCAGGCCACGCCCGTTTTCACAACTCCTGATGTTTGCACATTCTGATCATGAAAAATGTTTAAATGGCCTAACTTTTAAATCTGTCCCATTGATCGATCCACCAACAGCACTTCCCTGGCTGACAAGTTTTACCAGTCCATGAATTTTTTTCACAACATAGTAAACAGTGTCTGTGGTCATCAAATGGTTGGGGATGCATAATTTAGGGCAGTGTTTTCCAAACCGGTCCTCAGGGACCTGCCGACTATCCATGTTTTTGCTTCGTAAGATAAGGGAGCTGGGAGGAAGCAAAAAATGTGAACTGTCTTGCAGGGAGCTGGGGTAGGAGCAGAGACGTAGACTGTGTGTCCCCGATAACTGTGTTGCAGAAACAGTTGTGGGGGGGGGGGGGCTTGTCGCGATGGGGGTGTCCGAATTCACTGCTTTCTCTCCGGTGCACATTAATTTCAGCGTTGGAGAAGAGCCAGTTATTAATCCGCCGAATGAAAAGCAGAAGCCAGATTTGAATTGTCTCCCTTGTTGCTCCTGTCATGCGCTGGGCTGTTGACGGCTTGTGTGCCGGTGGCGAGGAACTGATCTGGTTGAGTGGTGTGTATGGATCTGCAGCGGTGCACAGGGCTGCTGTGTCATCTAAGAAGCCAGTTTTTCACTGGTCCTTTGATAGTCCCTTGTCGGTACCGCCAAAGTATTCAACTGTCCACTTCTGTCATCTGCTGCTCTACTAATAGCCGTCTACAGGCCTGTCTCTGTTCAAAAACATGTTAATTTTATAAATTGTGATTGTCTGTAGAAAGTATGGATTAATTTTGGGGGTTCACGAAAAATCTGCTAGCATTACAGTGCTAACATTGGCACAATTTATCCCATGTTTATTATTTAGGTTGTTATTAACGTTCTAGCTGACCTGGATCCATATCCAGCTCCGAATGTCAATGTTTAGGCCACGGGGTTGTGCTAAAATTCAGCCACAGCCTGCCACATCTGTGAGTCATTTCAGCAAAATATAATAACTCAGGAGAATAAGCATCAACGATGAGGACATGGGTATCAGTGCCAGCGAAAGTGAACGTTTCGGTGACCAGCAATGATGTCGCGCCTGTTCGGGCTCCAATGAACAGTGAATGTGAAAGAAAATCTGTACCCGTGATTGGTCATTGTGCAAAATTTCAAATGCTGCATGCAGTGTTCTGCAACACCACATCCTACCTGTCATCTGTTGTAGAGTCGACTTTCAGGGTCCTGTGCTAATGTAACAAGCTACATGCTGTGTGTGTCCTACAGCTATAGAATCAGAAAAGTAAATGGTTTGATGCTGTTGGTGGGTGGTGTCTGGAGCCACCCCGCTTAAATTTTTCCGGTGCGTCATCATCATGGCGGAGGTTACTTCATAGCTGTGGCTCCCTTTCCTTCCTAGCTCAGTGAGTCCAATGTAGGGCAGTGATGTCACAGGCTGAGAGGAGCAGAACCTCATCTTTAATGTGAGAAGGAGAAACAGGCTGAGGTTGGAGTAGAGAAAGCACGCATGCACAGATACACACCTCCTGTTTCCTGTGGAGTCCGAGCCAGGCTTCCATATTGCTGTTCATGGTGTCCTACCCTGAGCTGTCGGTGGCCCTGATGCTCAGGTTGTCCTTTGGCTTCTAATCGGGGATCCTTTCATGTGTCCGCGTTGGTCGTTAGGAGTGGTGTCAGCATGGCTTCACCGTAGCCTTGCTTGCAAAAGAGCAGCAGACTTGGCTGTGAAAAGACTTGCCTGTCGTCTGTATTTTTGACCATGACCTGTTCCTTGGGGGTGCGGTGTCCTGGTGTCCATGGAAACCAGAGCACAGTGATTTTGCTTCCCATGTGTTGGTGTGGTTTTCCGTCTGTTTTTTTAAGGAGACGGGAGTCTCTAGTGAGTGAAGAGAGGGTGTGATTCTCTTGTCATTCACATGGGAATACACCCTTTCTTGCCGATGTATGTATACTGCAGCACTGTTTGGCCGCTGCAGGGTGTGGACAAGGTGTTGGCCTACCTTTGGGGGAGGCTGCTATTAAAAAATCATGCCGCTGTTGTAGCTCTGTCAGCTGATTGGGGTGTGGGTGCTGGTAAGGGCCTCGGGCCTCCATGTTTGTGTTCCCGCTGACGGCAGTGACCTTTGTGAGCTTATCCTTTTTCTGTATTTTTCTCTTGCCGCTTGTTGGTTCTTTTTCCTTGCTGTTCTCATGCAGGGTAAGAAGAGAGATGCATTTGTTGGATTTGTGCAAGCTTTTCTCTCCATTGCTTTCAAAGGCTTCCATATGGAGGCCTTTCGGTAACCTTTATTCATTAGTTCCCTTGGTTGGCGTCCTTGGTGATGAGCAGTCATTTTGGAATCACCTCAGGACCATAGAATCTGTCCATTTGCAAATCTTCAATCAGTTTAATTTACCTTCTGTAGTAGGCCTAGGCGGTATATCGATTATCTAACGAGATATAAGATGATGAAATGGTACCATTTATATCAATATACTTTTATTTTGTGTTAAAATATTTATATATCTTAATTTTGCAATATTTGTTTTATTTTGTTCGTGCTTAATACCATAAAATGAGGATCTTTCTAGTTAAATGCACTTTCAGTGGTTGTATGTTTCTGTTTTTAGAGCCTTTTGCAAAATAGGTTTTAAATTGTTTTTGTCCCTAAACAATTGGCTTCTGTTTTGAGAGCAGTATGATGAACTGAGGGGAAAAAAATGCCAATCTATATCTCACTGATCTGCCTAAAAATACCACAATCTGGTTTTTGGTCCATACCACCCAAATATGTTGTTGTTGGACAAACCCTGGTGAAGCTGGCCTTTCTGGGAGGTGCTCATACTGCCTGTCCTCCGGCAGCTCTGTCCCACTCGGTGTGGTGCCTGGATGTGCCTGACAACTTTTCCACCTCTCTCTGTTTCCCAGAAACCGAGCGATAGCCGACTACCTCCGCTCCAATGGCTACGAAGAAGCATATTCTGTTTTCAAGAAGGAGGCAGAGTTGGACATGGTAAATATGGGCAGCACTAGCACACTCCCATGCTCTTACCGCAGACATCAGGCTTCTGCAGCCGCACGTGCATGTCTCCTGCTAATATTCAACGTTACGTTAATGTGTCCCTATGAATGATTAACGGTGACGGTTTAAAGCGTGTGTGTGTTGTCCACTTTCCTTCTGATAAACTCTTCAAATGATACATACTCTCCAAACTCCTGTTAGGTTTTACGCTTTACAAGCCATTGTTTCAGAACATGCAGTCTGAGGGGGCTAAAGTTGTGCGAAGGGGGTTAAGCATGTAATGTATGTATGCCCCTCGGCATTGTCTCGGGACCTGCTCATTTGTCACTTTCAGAATGAAGAGTTAGACAAAAAGTATGCTGGTCTTCTGGAGAAGAAATGGACTTCAGTGATCAGATTACAAAAGAAGGTTGGTGCTTTGATGGGAGATGTTTCTGTGTGGGTTTCACATACGCGCACACACAGTCCACATATTCATAACTTTATGGTGACTTCATTCATTTCTATGGGGAAAAACCCTAATCTCAAAAATGACAGCCTTAACCCCTACCCAGCCCTAACCTTAACCATAAAATAAAAAAAAACAGGACTCTTAGTTTTTATTAATTGAATTCACAGGATTTTTTTAATATAATTGAGGTTGTCCTTGTGGAAACAGAAAAAAATCTCCTCACAAGGTAAGAATTTACAGGTTTTTATCACATTGTGGGGAAATCTGATGCCCACAATGAAATTATGCACGCACGCACCGCACGCACGCACAGACACAGGCTGTGTACTTGGTGGGCTTTTCCGCTGCCAGAAATCACTGTCCCTCCGGTGCAGGTGATGGAGCTGGAGTCCAAGCTGAACGAGGCTAAAGAGGAGATCACCCTGGGGGGCCCCGTGGGACAGAAGCGGGACCCCAAGGAGTGGATCCCACGGCCCCCGGAGAAGTACGCGTTGAGTGGACACAGGAGCCCTGTGACTCGGGTCATCTTCCACCCTGTGTTCAGCGTCATGGTCTCTGCTTCAGAGGACGCCACAATAAAGGTAGCTCCCCTGGCTCTGGTTCTACACCCCTAGGTGCAAGAATAAGATGCCGTGCCGCTGATGTTTAGCTGTAAAAGGTGCTCTTTCGCTCCCTCCTGGTGCACATGTGGCTACTGTGAATGATTATTTATTCATTGGAAGGCTGGGGGGCACAGATGCTTTGCGTGTTGGTGCACACACAAATAGATGACTGTGGAAACAGGCTTCACCCCCCCTCCCAATTCTGACGTTTGATAGGAATCTGTTGACCTTTCCTACCTTAACAGCTGTCAATCAAGGCATCCTTTCTCAGAGACCTGTTAACTCTGTTCTGAGAGATCACACATGAGATCAGGGCAGTGGGTTTTACAGAAATATCTGCACAGCATGATAAAGGGTAGTAGTTAGCTATGGGTGCTTAGCCCTGGCTTCCCCACTTGGGTAGACGTGAGTGCCCTAAGTAGCTGTGATCCTTGGTGCAAAGGGGCCTGCTGCTCTCCTCCATTTCTCTCCACAAGCTATTGTTTTTTTTTCCCCACTTGGTTTCTAACAGCACACATGGAGGCAACAGATGGGCCAGCTGGGTGCAGGGCAGTGGGCCGTGTTGTGACGCCATTGTCCGTCTCTCTCCCCCCCCCCCCCCCCCCCCCCCCACCGGGGGCGGGGCCGCGGGGGGAGCGTGGGGGGGGGCGGGGGGGGGGGCGCGGGCCGCCCGCGCGGCC
>JAAGVU020000038.1:11350935-11376685 GCA_011763525.2 Mormyrus iriodes
ACCAGCGGGGGGGCTGGGGGCCGGGGGGGGGGCGGGGTGTGGGCCCCCTTTTCCGCCCTCCCCCCCCCCCCCCCCCCCCCGCAAGGTGTGGGACTACGAGGCAGGAGATTTTGAGCGGACGCTGAAGGGCCACACGGACTCCGTGCAGGACATCTCCTTCGACCAGACCGGCAAGCTGCTGGCCTCCTGCTCTGCTGACATGACCATAAAGCTTTGGGACTTCCAAGGCTTCGAGTGCATCCGGACCATGCATGGTGAGTGGGGAGCGGAGCCAGTGACAAGAAGGAATGGCCTGCGCTGTAATTGGGGGGAGGTGAATCTGAAATGAATCTGAATAAACATCAACGTGAGACTTAATCTTTGCTGAATTATTTCTCCCAAGTCACCTCAGATGTACATTTTCAGGCTAAAAATTTGCATCTGATAGGCAATGGGAGGGGTTTGTCCAGCGATGTTGTACCATGGGGGTGATTTGAATGGCCATCGAGTATGATAAATCACTGTGCCATATTCTCCTGCCGATTTACAAATTTGAAGACAAATGGCCCTGAACGCCTGCCTTTTAATCTTCTCTTTTGGGATAAAAGACATGTATGATGTCATACACCCACCTCACAGAGCAGGTGAAATACAAGGCCCCTTAACAGGCCATCGCACAGCTTGTACAGGCTTTGCGGTGAGCACTGACATCCTGCGGGATGCCCACCCATCATCTGAAACCGTGTCTGATTTCTGCTTCTGGGATGTGAGCTGTGCCTGACTGAGAGAGACACTCATGAATAAGTTGGTCTGAGTCATCTGATCTGCCTGTCACGGCTTTAATCCACCTGCAGGGAGCTGGTGGGTCGCCTTGGAAACCAGGCATATAGTTCTGGTGGCAGGAGATTCTGTTCTTTTTTGTGATAAGTTTTTACATCCATCACCGTAATATTGTTGGCATGGTTGGTTCCCATATAATACAGAGAGGCCTAATCACATCTTGACTGCTACCTGCTTTAGGAATCTTTTTTTTTTTTTTTTTTTTAGGAACCCCCTCATAGATCTGCAGCTTGTTTACTCACTGAGCCACAGCAGGGAGTGGTTACCTTGCATTTTGAGGATTATTGTTTAACAAATCCTGCCAATATTAGGTGTTGAAGTCCCCACTTTTTATGCGGATGAGCTGTTAATACGTGACCTGCTCTTATGTCTGTACTGCAGGGCATGACCACAATGTGTCATCTGTAGCCATCATGCCCAATGGAGATCATATCATCTCTGCCTCCAGGGATAAGACCATCAAGATGTGGGAAGTGGCTACTGGGTAGGTGATGTGGAGCTGTTATGAGTTAGCTGGCAGGTGGAAGTCAGGGCTGCCTGCTTTCAGTGCCTGTCAGTTCTTCATATAGGCGGTATCAAGCAGTGGCCTTCCATTCCTCTTATTTTGACTCAAAATTTTATCTTTGAGGAGACTGCTAAATTCAGTGTTTTGATAAATGGGTCCAAAGTCAATAAATGCATTCCGGTAATGTTCCTCACTCAGGAACATTTTAATTCCACCCCTTTACTTTCCATAATTTTGTCACTGACTTCCATGCCCTTGCTGACCCTATAAGTAATACAGGGCTCCTTGCTCGAGGAACACTCGGAAAGTTTTATGTGTAGGTTTGTTGTCCATATCTGGTGGTGTTTCTTAGGTACTGCGTGAAGACCTTTGTGGGCCACCGGGAATGGGTGCGCATGGTGCGGCCCAACCAGGATGGGTCCCTCATCGCTAGCTGCTCCAACGACCAGACGGTGCGCGTGTGGGTCACTGCCACTAAGGAGTGCAAGGCGGAGCTACGGGAGCACGAGCATGTGGTGGAGTGCATCTCCTGGGCCCCCGAGAGTGCCTACCCTACTGTTCTGGAAGCTACAGGGTCAGAGGTTAGACCCAAACCCCACCCCAACTGAATATTTGAGCCCCTTGTTTGTTCCATTCCTCTAGGCTAAGTGGACCAGTTATGAGTCCAGTTAGTCTGTAATACCCAGACATTTGATGGAGGTGCAGTCTGTTCCTCTATATTTTCTTGAAAGTAGAACCACTCCTCGTTTAATGACTGAGTTCTGTTCCAGCGGCTGGGTCGTTAAGCAAAATGGTGGCGTGACCATGACTGCACTAACAACTGTACTTCAGCCTTCCATACTCTATTCCTTTTATTCCTTTTAGGTGAATATTTTTAACATTTTTTGCATTCTTCAAATCTCTGTCACTCTGTTCTCACATTGGTCATAAGTGTGCATTGGTCAGAAAAAGAAATTAATTTTCTTACCTTCATATGAGTGAATGGTCGCTAAACGAGGAGTGGCTGTACAGAGTTGAATCTGCTAACAAGCTGGAAACTGCAGGGAACATTGTGACTGTGAGGTGGGCTTCAGATTTTAGTGTGATTGGTCCAGCTCCTAATTTAAAGCATCCATTTCCCCTGATTAATAAGGTTCAGCCCCTGCTCTCTGGATAAAAAGCGCTGGACCGATGAGATTGTTCTCCTGGGATTTGGTCTCGCCCACTGACGGCTTAGTGACAGCCCTGAAGCCAATAGACCTGTTCTCCTGCAGCCTCCCCACCAGACCCTTTTTCTTTCAGAGTAAGAAGGGTGGGAAGCCTGGCCCCTTCCTGTTGTCGGGCTCCAGAGACAAGACCATCAAGATGTGGGACGTTAGCACTGGCATGTGCCTTATGACACTGGTGGGTGTGCGCGCTGCGGCCATGTCCGTGCCGTCTGACCCAGGACACGCGCACAAAGCTCATGCAGCTGCTTCCCGCAGGTCGGCCATGACAACTGGGTGCGCGGCGTGATGTTTCACCCAGGAGGGAGGTTCATCGTGTCCTGTGCCGACGACAAGACCCTCCGTATCTGGGACTACAAGAACAAGCGCTGCATGAAGACCCTGAGTGCCCACGAACACTTCGTTACCTCTCTGGGTAAGGTGCCCCGTACCGTTTGTGCTTCAGTAGGAATGCTGCAGACCAGTACAGACAACACAAACCGCTAGCCATAGACACTGTGTGGATGCTGCATAAGGAGGGTATATTCTAAAGGCTGCTGGATGAGAATCTACGCTGCTAGCATTAAGTGATACATGCAATATAGCATACATGGCACATAAACACTCTCTCTGGCAGATTTCCACAAGACGGCCCCATACGTCGTGACTGGCAGTGTGGATCAGACAGTTAAGGTGTGGGAATGCCGCTGAATGTACCTATGGGCTATGACCCCGCCCCCTCCACTTCCTGACCCCGCCCCCTCTGCCTCCATCCTGACTTCCTGGACGCACTCGGTTACCATGGTTACTACCCATCAATCGCCGTTTAAATAACCATTGTCCTTTTATGTAAATTATTCTGGATGTAGACTGAGCTATTAAATGTTACACACAAAAGTATTCTTGCATGGTGAATCCAAAATTGTATACTGTAAATTTGCATACCGTCGTGTAGAAATTGCATAGGATTAAGAGTACAGATGGGCGGTTAGCCCTGCTGGACTTACAAGCTGCAGACAGTGACTGGGTCATTAAGAAGTAGAGGGATAAATGCTAATTTAATGACTGTGTCGTTCCTGTGTGTCAGGTTATTCTGTCAGTTTGGTTTTTTTTTTTTGGTTTGTTTTCTTGTTTTGTTCTGCCTGTATGTCATCTGGTGCCTCGCTTTGAGAGGGATAGAAAATCTAAACAAATCTAAAGTATCAGTATCTGGTCTGTGGGGTCCTTATCTGGAACAGTCAGATGCAGTGCGACTTCCCTTCTGAAGCGTGCTTGCTCCCCTCCCTCCCTCCCTCCCACCCGTGGAAATAAGTGCAGTAACACGATGTGGGGGGCCGAGCCTTGTACCCTTGTCATGACGTGTGTTGGCTCCCTTGAGTGAACGGGAACTAGAGCTTTTCAGCACTGCTGCCCATGATTAGATACCCAACTGTATTGAAGACCAAGGCACTTTGGGGTTAGCCAGGAAAAGGTTAAGAAGGACATGCTAGGTTGGCTGCAACTAGGAGTTTATGTGCTAACCTCCGAGGTAATAAGAACCCCCGGTTTGAACCAGACCCACTGTCGATTGTAACTGAACCATTCGTTCCATAAATGTAAGGAGCTGCAGCAGCAGGCCGAGGCAGCCTGGCTGTGGGAACCACGCAACCCCCAGACGATGGGCCACTCTGCCCAGACAGACACACAGGCCCTGACAAGGATGCCCAGGAAACTCCCCACATTAGATGTATGTAATGGACAGCTGGAGGGGCTGAGGAGAGACCTCAGTGCAAATAAAATACAGTTTCTGTACAGAATTAAAAATAAAGTGCACTTTCTTCAGAAGATACAGCCACTGAATGGATCAACATTTTCCCTCCCCAGGATCTATTTTATTCATACGGTTAATAGTTACTGCTTAGTCTTAGTTGGATATTTTTTCCTCCCTCTCCTTTGGGTTTTTTTTCCTCTCTAACGCCCCCCACCACCACCACCACCACCAGCTCAGTATGGTGATTCTGTTCCAAATTGGATACAGTGGAACACAAGGAAAGAGAGCCCTAATCCTTCTACTTTCCCCCCCCCCCCCAAAACATGCACATACTTCAGGTTCAAACAGAATGGCATATAAAGTCCCTTTAACTTGCACACCCCTGCTCTCCTTAAATCTTCAGTCCTGTCTGACTCAAGATTTAAGATGTTTAAAAAAGAAATAAAAAGATTAATAAATGCACATGCCGATATCATTTTAATTAGCCTTTTCATGAAGATGCAATTATATAATAAAGAATTTCACTGCTGAACCAAACCATTCTGTGCATTTATGTTCTGTGTGCCCTGTGATTACTGTGTTTTAGAGCTTCGAGTGATGCCAGTTCAAACTTAGTCTGTTTCAGGAGAAGCCTTCTGCAAAACAGCTGACAGGCTTTGGTTGCAAGAAGCTAAGGTTTTCCCCCTGAACTGAGGATAAGGGAGAAATCAGAGTATTGCTACACCTTTGGAAGCACAGGCCTGTGCACTTTCATTTCGGCATCACAGAGGAGGTTATTTTGCAGTGCTGAGGTTATATGCAATGATACAATGATCTCAAGGTAAAGTGAGTGTATCAAGTGCCAGCTAAATGCCTGGGTTTGGACTCTGCCACTCAGTTGCATTCAGTCACTGTGGCCTGTACTGTTCTCATGGTACAAACATAAATTCTGTGCCATAATTTGCATTTCATGGAATTTTATTTTTATGTAGGGCCTTTCACAACTCACACCAAAGCACTTGACAAGAGTATATGGCAATCCATTACTACATTATTTATACAAAATAATGCATGACACAGGGAAAATGAGAAAAAAAGACCACCTAGTAGACAACAGAGGAGATGGGGCTTCTGGGAGTCCATGGCTGCCTGGCTTCCTAACTCCGCCTGGGCATTGAAACATTGAATACAAGGAGAATGATCCCGCTTTAGTAAAACCAAAGTGCAAACTTGTCATTGAATCCTTCAGCCAGTTCCCCAAGCAGGTCTGTGTATGCAGGCTGATTATAGGCCACACAATGTCACGCTTCCATGGGAATGAACCAGCACTTCAGCTCAGATTCGGACATGGTGGCAGACCATAGGGGCATGTACAGCAGCACCAGCATTCATAGTTACAGTGTTGTTTTAAGGTGTAGGTAAACTACAGTAATTGGTTTTCAATTGAGATTTAATTATGACTATTTTTTCAAATGATTTTAAAGAGATGCCAGAAGACAAAGATTCTAAAATCCCAATGTCCAAAAATTTGGAATATGCACAGGCAGAAATCAAATGAAATGTTAATATACTGAATTAATCTGAGTCATTTATATTCGGTGACGTCTGAATGCATAACATGCCCATTCAGTCTGAATTAAAAGAGGGAGCTGAAAAGCTAGCCAATAATTTATAGTCAATATACTGATAATTAATTTACGGAAATGTAAGCTCTAACTTTATCATCAGCTTCCATTTCTATCAGTTTTTACAATTCATTATTCCGGTTCCGTGTCCTCTTGAACAGCAGGAGAAAGGGCTGGGTAGAGACGACAGGCCCACCAGCCGGGATTGAACACTTTCAATAAATTATCATTTCGGTCGCCCAGAAAAAAAGCCATCTGGTTCCAGGTCTTACTAAAGAACAGCAGTGTGCGCATATATAAAAAGTAGGAATGACAGGCATGTAAGAGCCAGCTAATATCTTTTTGGTTAGTATATTACATTAAATTAGATTATTAAATACATGTGTTCGGCATATTCATTTATTCTTTAAAATGAATGGATTTAATGTGAAATTCTTCATGGCTGTCATTCACACAAATAGATGAAAAAAACAACTAAGGACAGGGTAAAAAAATAAAATCACAAGGCTTCACATTTAAATTCCTGTTCGGTTTAACCATTCGTAACATTTAAAATGAAATCATCTATTGCAAAGACGAGTATCCATTTATATTCATGTATATAATCCGTTCATCTTACAGTCCCTTTCCGTGATTAGGGTACGTTCATAACATTTTCAAAAGAATAGTCGTCATAGGAACAAAACCAACAGACACCCGCCCCAATGTGCGCCTGTGTCGTGACGTCATATTCAGTGGCGTCGCTGACAGATGACGACATTGCGTTCTGTGTGGAGACGTTTGCGCTACGTGATTGGGGTTGAAGTCTACTGTGTTCACTTTCGGATTTTAAATTAGTCTTTGATTTTTTTGTAATTTTAGTTAAGGTATGTGTGCACGCATTTGCTTCTGAACATGATGCTTGCCAGGTGTTTATTTAAAATGTAACATAGTTGGCTGTATAGCAACTTAGCTTGACATCTTTTCCAAACTACATCGCCTAAAGTGACGCAGATTGGCATCTCATAGAAGCACAAACTTGTCTAATCTAACTATAATCCACCAGAATTAAATGCCAGTTAAAGGTGCAAAAACGGTTTCTGGTCAGTAGGACCCTATACGGGTATAATTTGAGAAGAAAAACTCAGTGATCATTTCACACGCGGAAAATTCGGGTAGATACGTGTGTTTTTGAGTTTCAGTAGTAATGTAAATATTAAAAACTAGTTTGTATTAATCCGTAGCTCTTTCCTATTTTGCATCTACGGTCAGTACTGACCCGATTGGTCACGGTGCCAAACTTCGCAGGATGGCCCTGAGCAAGTCGATGCACCCTAGGAATCGATACAAAGACAAGCCTCCGGATTTTGCGTACCTGGCTTCCAAGTACCCGGAGTTTCAGCAGCATGTCCATACCAGCCTGACCGGCCGAGTCGGGTGAGTACCGACCGCCGCGTCATTTCAGATCAGGGTTCATGAAGCACTTTTTGGGGGTTAAACCTACCAGATTACAGAGCAACGCTTACTATTTTAACAAAATTGTTTAACACGTTATTGTTCAGCGAAACGGTATTCCCCATGCCCCTCTTACACAGCATCAGACGCGAGTAACAGCAAATGGCTTTTGCAGCGGGATTTCATAGCCGTACCTCCTCAGTGTCATCCCATCAGCACCCACAGAACCCAAATCCCATGTGTTGCTGTAGACTCGGATACCACCTTTACAGATTTCGATTATCTGCCCTTGGGTCAAAATGTGTAATACACAGCAATGTCGTAATATCAATGACTTATGCATGGGAACACTAACAATGATTAATAATTATTTCTTTGAATTAGAATGTCCACCCATATTCCTACATTTTCTTTAAGGGTCATGGAGGTGGCATGTCAGACAGGTCAGACCTGACCTCTCTTTGCAAAGCCACAAGCTCTAGCTTGTTCTGTGGGGTTAGAGCATAAGAAATTTACTAGCGAGAGGAGGCCATCAAGCTCAGTGTTGTTAAAATCGTATCTAGCTCTGATTTAAAGGAACGCAAGGTTTTAGCTTCCACCTATGGCCACGAGTTCTTGTATTTGAACTAATATTGAAGTAACTATTTGGCTGAACAGCATCCAGACCTGTTATAATCTTATATACTTGGATCATGTCCCCCCTTAATCTCCTTTGTTCTAGGCTGAGCAGATTCAGTTTAGCTAGCCCTACGCTGAACCCTTTCTCAGATGTTCCCAAGCCACCTGGGCAATACAATCCCTCCATCATGTCTTGGGTCTGCTTCAGGGCCTCATCCCATTGGGGCATGCCTGGAACAACTCTTTTGGAAGATGACCAGGTGGCATCCATATGAGATGCCTGAATCCCCTTAGCTGACTCCTTTCAAGTTGAAAGAGCAGCAGCTATATTTTAAGATCCTTCCAGATCTCCAGGCTCTTCACCTTGTCACAGAAAGTGACTCTAGCAACCCTGTCGAGAAACCTCATTATGGCCGTTTATACTCACAGTCTCATGGCCTTAGGTGAGGTTAGGGATGTACCTCTAGATTGACTGGGAAACCACAAGCCTCACTTGACCACTTGGCCCCGCCGTGGACCTGTTCAGTAAAACTGCATCCAGTAAACTGAGTTATTCATCATTGTCCAGTTCCCTCATATTGGGAGGTGCTGCTCTTCATCCCTTCTACATCACACTGCATCAAACTTCTCAAGTGCATGCTGGTGGTTCTGGGGAGGATGAGGCCACAGGAGCACCACAATCTGCTAATAGCTGGCATGCCATGCCATGAGCCCCCTGTATTAGACCATTGCCATGTCTGTGCCTTCAAATGCTGTCCATGATAATCTGAAACAGTTGCACAATGTGCTATATTAATATAAACTTTCTAATCTATGCAAATGCAATTGTCACATTGCAAGTTTCGTGATAGGATAGCTTGGTTAAGACAATAAGTTACTTTATGATATTTTTACTCTGTTATAGGAAACAAAACTTAGAAAGCTTTGCAATTTTAATGGTTTCTTTTCAATATTATCTAGTGTAGTTTAAAAAAAAGTCTAAAATTTACTGACGCTGCTTTTGTATGAGCTCTGCATGCGCTCTTCAAACCACTCATAATCATTTTCGTCCTTGATGTCGGACTTGCTCATAGACAATGTGGCGTGGTTGTGAGAAATTTTACAAAAAAATGCGTGAAGAGGAGGAAAACGAACAAGAACTGGTCATGAAAATATATTTGTCTTCCGCTGTTTGGAAGTATTTTGGATTCCATAGAGACGATATTGAGCAAAAACAAGTGATTTTTCTGTACTGCTTTGTGTCTGTTGGCACAACTTGTGGCAAGATAAGTTCTGTTTAATTATAGATTTTTTTCAGATAAACTTCAATACATTTTTATTTTATATATATCAGTTATTATTTGCAAAAATTTCAGATATTGTGATGTGTATTTATAGACAGGAGTGGAGAAAAGACACACGTTGCTAGAGGCCAACACCCTCTCCAAGCAACGAGTTTATGCCAAGTATGCCGACACAGCTACATTTATTCCGGGACTGAATAGCAGGCAACAGCAGCTTTAGTGCCTCTGGTCCCTGTAGGGCTGAAGACAGTTTCCGCGAAGCCCTTTAATATCATACAGCCTCACACCACCAATCTCCACCCACTCTTGCTCAGCCGGTGCCCAGATCCCTTGATATCGCCCACCAATGCCATGGCTCCACCCACATCATGATGTCATCACCATCTCCTGATCTCTCCTGATCCTCCCATCTTGATCATTTCCTGCCTGCTGCCCCCCCCCTCACCTTATTGTTCGGCATAAGAGGGATGATTTCCATGGAGAGAGCATCCCTGACGCCTTTCCCTGGTATAAGGGTCTCCTAGGAGACGTTGATGGCTGTTCTAAATATAGGCTCGGTTAGCTTGTGGTTAGCAGGGATCTGTGGGCCCGTGGAAGCCAGCAGTTCTCAAGCTGCTCTCACAGACACTTGCTTTCTGAAACGGGGTCTAACGGTGCCTTTTGCAGGACGACCCCTTTAAACATTTATCTGGCCCCTCCCCATTCAGGCTAAACTTTAAGGATCCTGAGGCAGTGCGTGCCCTGACCTGCACACTCCTGAAAGAGGACTTTGGGCTGACTATTGAGATTCCATTAGAACGTCTGATCCCCACTGTCCCACTGCGGCTCAACTACATCCACTGGGTGGAGGACCTGATTGGGGCCAGGCCAGGCGATGGTCCCCGCCGAGGAATTGACATTGGTATGTTCCATCTTGTATCCTTTGTGTTTTTCACTTTATGTGAGTGTTTTGATGTCAGATTGGGCATCTTCCTGTTTGGATACAGGGACTGGAGCCTCCTGCATTTACCCCCTTCTGGGAGCCACCATGAATGGCTGGTTCTTCCTGGCCACTGAGGTGGATAACGTCTGCTTCAGCTATGCCAAGAGGAACGTAGAGCAGAATGGCATGTCGGACCTCATCAAAGGTCAGAAAGTGGTTGGCTGTTGCGTTATGATGATATGACTAGATGTTCTTATATTTTGCATTTTCCTAGTAGGAAACAAGTCCTCTTGATGTTTTGATTTTAACTGCATCAGGTTCTAACAATTTTCTATAAGGTCATGCATCACTTAACGACAGGGAACCATTCTGAGTAATGTCTCGTTAGGCGATATTACACAAACCTTGAAGGTATAGCCTAATACACACCTATGCTATATGATGTAGCCTAAATAACAATAAAAAGTACAGTATAGTAAATATATAAACCAGTAACATAGTTGTCTATTATCATTATCAAGTATTATGTACTGTACATAATTGTATGTGCTATACTTTAATCCGACTGGCAGCACAGTAGGTTTGTTTACACCAGCATCACCACAAACATGTAATACGTTGCGCTATGATGTTACATGGCGATAGGGATTTTTCAGCTCCATTATAATCCTATGGGACCACCATCATATATGCAGAGCACTGTTGACCGAAACATCGTTATGCGGCACATGACTGTATAGCTTTTGCTCAAGTGCAAACTTGCTTTTGTTATTAACCACTAATTTGAATCTTAGCCCTGCAGAACTGGTAACTAAGTTGGCTCCTTGATGTCTGTATGTTTGTGTGTGTATTTTATGTGTATTATTTGCTTAACTTATACTGTACATCACTTTAGAGGAAAGTGTTCCCTAAAATATACTGGGAATGAGTGGGGAAAAATATAGTGAAAAATACTGGACCGTGACTTGTGTTGTGATATATAGTAGATACACTGAATATCATGTGTGTGTCTGTAATGTTTTCATACATCTTAATATGGTGGGTGTGGCATGGGCCTCAGTGCTGAACCTGCCCCTGAATCCACCCCATGTATTTTTATCAATCAGTGGTCAAGGTTCCTCAGAAGACTCTGCTAATGGATGCCCTGAAGGAGGAGTCGGCCCTTGTTTATGATTTCTGCATGTGCAACCCACCCTTCTTCGCCAATCAGTTGGAAGCCAAGGTTTGCCCTGCCTCCTCCTGTATGGCACACGCTGCCCAGTTTGGCTCGGCAAGGCCTAGACCGGTGCCCTCCAGCCTTTTTTACAGTGAGAGCTAATGAAAAATATCTGGCGAGCTACTGAGTCATGACAGTATATTTTGGCAATCGGGGATTCCCCTTGGGGAGATTATGCCGACAGGGAGGGGGGAACGTGAGGGCCTAGTCGCGATCGATTAGGAATATCTTAAAGATCGACTGGTTGGCGACACTGGCCTTTCACACATTCTTCACCAGCCATATCATTACACTGGTTTTCTTTATGTGAACTTCAGCACTAATTTCCATCATGGCTGCCTCAAATTTATTACAGGTTATCAGCAACATTATGAAAGAACATTACGAAATGTTATCCAATTATGTTAGAGATTTCCAAAAGAGAGGAAATATTTGTAATATATGGGAGGAAAATCCCGTACTGTGACAGTACACCTGGGGCAGTTCAGGGTGTGCTAACCTGCCTGCTGTTTTTATTCAGGGCGTGAACTCGAGGAACTCACGGAGGCCCCCACCCAGCTCTGTGAACACCGGGGGCGTGACAGAGATCATGGCGGAGGGGGGCGAGCTGGAATTCGTGAAGAGGATCATCCATGACAGCCTGCAGCTGAAGAAGAGGCTGAGGTGTGGGCACGCATAGACCTCTATGTTGTTCACTTTTCCCAGAGGTGGAAAGTTCAGGTTCAGAAGGTATAAATCCAGACCAAGGTTTTACTTCAACCAACCAGTTGAGTTATAAAGAGTCACGGAGTACTCAACTGGTCGGTTGAAACAAAACCTTGGTCTGGATTTGTACTTTCTGAACCTGAAATTTTCACCTCTGACTTTCCCACTTTTTAGGTCATATGAGGATCCCCCCCCCATGCGATGTACTCATATACTGGTTAGATCCTTTACCACGGTGCCCTATACTGTAATACTGAGCCCAGCCTCACAGAATCTTTGTGCCTCCTGCAGGTGGTACAGTTGCATGCTTGGAAAGAAGTGCAGCCTGGCGCCTTTGAAGGAAGAGCTGAGGAAGCAAGGGGTATGTGTTGCCCTCGCTGCTGGGGATTCGATGAACATGCTAGGACTTGCAGTGAATTCTGTCGGTTCTGTTCTCAGGTACCCAAGGTGACCCACACAGAGTTTTGTCAGGGCCGGACCATGCGATGGGCATTGGCCTGGAGCTTCTACGAGGATGTCAGTGTGCCGGTGAGCAGGGTAACTTTGTGACACCTAGGAACCTTTGTGCTTAAAAAATACTCTTGTTAGCGTAGCAATATCTGGTGAGTCTGGGGAAAAAGCGAACAGGTAGGGCAGTGTACTGTCAACTCTTTTCAGTCTGTAAATATGACCATTTTTGCTGCAGCACTTGTTTGAGGACTTACTGCAGCCAGATGCCGGAGCCAGAGTGTCTCTATGAAGGGTCTGTCTCCCTCTAGTGGTCACCCTGTTGATCTTCACCTTTTTGTTTTTCCCCTTCTTGATAAGTTTTCCTTCCGTCTGACAAATAAGCTGTCGGTGTGTAGATTTCTTTGGACTGTCACATAATAAACTGGTTTACATACTTGGGCATATCACAGACCCAGATCAAGAAAGTTATACAGCACAGTGGATGATGGGGTTTTCAGTAATTACAACAAACACCTAAACTGCGTATGTGAACACACATGTCCAATAAACGTGATTCTGATCCCCGAATCCAGCTGGACCTTTGCCCCCCTCCCATGCTATCCACTTTGCCTCTTAAATGTGTACGCTCCTGGGCAAAGTCAATGGAGCAAGCTCAAAATTGCAATATATTATTAAATTTCTAATGGTCGCAACAGCAAATAGCCAAAAGATATTTGGAAATGTATAATATATAGATAATTTTGAACACGCGGATATGTTAGTTTGAATTTTGTATCAGACGTTTCAATCTTTTTATGGTTTCATCTTTACATAAAAGAAGACTGTACAAGTTAATTTCCCTGTTTCCTGCTTTTCCCTCCAACGGTTAACTGCAGCAGTAATCAGTGACTAGTAAAAGGTGATACCGATCTTTTATATCTTATATGTCTAATTATCTGACCAATGATTTGTTGTTAAGCCCCTTAAAAGCTTAACAAATTTGTAATTTTGGGTTTGGACTTTTGCCCAGGAGTACATATGTGTACATAAAGACATTACGTGGTCAGTTAGCAGATAATTCATTCATTAAAGCTTCTGCCTTACCACTCAGGTTAACTACCTCCTCTGATACTTCAACCTATAACTGTTTAGTCATGTAACAGTTCCTAAACAACTGCACACCTGTGCTGAGAGGCAGGACTTGTTCTCCTTTCTCTGATTGGCTTGTACGTTCCCAGGTCAATACCTATTTGTTCTGCTAAACCAGTCAGCTGAGGGACAGCCTTGTGCTGAGAATGCTCAAGGTTTTACGCTCGGCTGTAAGGGGAACTTATCAGATATTGGTGCATGGATTTGTGAGAAGGTTGTGATATGTGTGTCTCTGTGTCTGTCTTTGGGCTACTTTGTCTACCGGGAGACTACGGTGTCTCATCCCCCTCTGGTTTCAGTCTCCGCCATCAAAGAAGAGGAAATTGGAGAAGGCTCGCAAGCCCCTGTCTTTTTCACTGCTGCTTCCTACTGTGAGGCTCCTGAGGGCTAAGGCGCCTTCCATCGGCTGCTCCGCCCTCGGGAGCTTGAGCGTGGTCACCGCATGGCTGGAGAAAACCCTCAGTGACTTGCGGGTAAGTCTGGAAGACACAACACGCACTTGGATGTGACGCTGTCTGTGGGTTTCAACAGGGCTTGTTCTAAATGAATTGTCTCCCCATGAACCTCATAACTACATAGGTTTCGCACAAAAGGGTGCCCAGTGGGCGGGCCGAACGGAGCCTCTTCCTGACAGCGGTGGAGAACTCCTGGATACACGTGCGCCAGAAGCGTCGTGACCAAGGACGACAGCTGCGAGAGCTACCCAGGGCGCCCCCATGCGGCGATAGTGCACCACCACACACTGTGGAGAGTGGGCCTCAACCTGAAGACCCAGAATCCCCTGAGAATGATGGGATTGTTGGCGGGGATTTGGAAAAGGGTGGAAGTGAAGTCAACGATGACGCTCTTGTGGCCCAAGCCACGCAACTGGGGCCTGTCACCCAGGAAGTGCTTTGCAATACACAGGAAGTAGAACCTGATAAACCAGAAGGAGCCCCTACTCCAGGCTCCAGCATGGTATCCAACAGTCCCAGTGCCAGCCAACCATTCTTGTTTAAGTGCCTAACCAACGTGAAGTTGGAGGGGGCTGGGGAGCTGGCAGAAGAGGACGAGGAGGAGGGAGATGTGATTGTGCAGATGCACTGGGTAGAGGGCCTGAACCGTGATCTGATGAATCAGCTGTGTACCTACCTGAAAAACACTCTTCTTCGACTTGCCTCCAGCCCCCTGTGACTCTAACACACATCAGTTACTGAAATGATGTTTATAGTACAGTGATGACACCCATTATAACTGCAGATTGTTTATTGACTCAGGGTTGACCAGCTTGTTCCAGTAAAATAGATCTATTTTTAATAAATTTGTTTTAAAAGCTGGTGAATGAGTGGCTATTGTCTTTTGAGGAGGGGCAGTTTGGGATGCTCTGGCATTTGACTGACAGCTAAAGGGTCTTCATTTTTCCATGAAACTGAACACTTCCCAAAAACGTGTGTGATTCCCACATTGAATCGCTAGGTGGAGCCGTAGATCTGCAGTTTGGCATCACAGGCGAGTACTGTAGTTATGAACGGACAGGATTTCCGATTCTGTCAAATTTTACCTAGTCTGGACGTACTATGCATTACAAGATTTTGGTCTGATTATTCCCAAACTAGAAAGTTCCAAACTAAATTTATGTACAGACGGCTGTGAGATTTTTCCCAGCTTAATGCAAATCAAATAAAGGTTGGCTTAAAACCTGTAAATGTGAGGCACCTGTATATCTGTACACTACAGCAAGTTACTTTGATGGTACAAATATTCAGCTGAGTATAGACAAAAATATGCGTGCATATGTGTCTATTGGGGTGGCATAGTGAGCACCACTGTTGTTTCACACTTCAAGCGTTGTTTGATCAAATCCCGCCTCCGTGTCGTGCGGGTTTCCTCCGGCGATTCAGATTTTCTCCGGAAGTACAAAAATATGCAGTTAGTCTAATGGGTGTCTCTAAATCGCCCATAATGAGGGTGACTTTTTCTTGCATGCAGTTTCCTTGCATCCTGACCCTGAACAGGATTAAACTATCTGAACAAGGACCATGTCATTACACTAAAATAAAAGGACAGTGATTTGCAATCTGAACCTATATGTGAGCTGTTTCCATGATCCTTCTCACAGACGTGTATATTTAAGTGGCATTTTGGGGGTGATTCCGCGTTCTCGGCACAGGGTATCCCCCAGCTTCCGTCCTATCAGATGATGTTGCAAGGCCGGCGGGTCCCTCTAAGTGTGCGTGGGTGTCACTACCTCTCCGTAGACACACGCGCGCGCCCTCCCTTGCCCTTCCCTCTCACCCTTTGGAACGCCGACTACCCTGGTAGCCATGGTGACCACAGACACGTGACACTTCCATGACTCCGGTCGGTCGGCTGGCGGTCCGGCATGACTCCTTTGGAGGGTTTTGGTTTCGGAAACCGGCCCTCGGTCTTACGCCGTTTTTTTGCACTAGTCCCGATGACTTTCATGTTGTTATATGCTGTTTATATTTGCCGTCCAGGGAAATGGTTGTATTGCCCGCAAACCCCCCTAAATAAGTAGACATTTAACTGTGTACATTATCTAAATGCCAAAATACTGGGAATAACTGGATTAAGCAATATTTGTTGAAATAACCGCTTTATATGAGTGGAAAAAGAACAAGCGAATATTGTTCCCCTTTAAACTGAATTTCTGGAAGGCTCCGCCCCCAGCACGAGGACGGTGCACTTCCGGCAGCACGGGTCGCGCGCCGCGCCCTATTCCCTGTTTTAAATGCCTTGAAATGTGAAGAGTTAGGGGGAGGACTCAAAATAATAATGATGATGGTTATGCATGATTTTTTTTTCTATAAAACGAAAGTAAATACCAACAGCATCACTGTAGCCCTACACTTCCATGTCTAGGAGTTTTCCACATGTTAATGTGGATTTCCCCAGGCACTCCGATTTCCTCGCGCAGTCCAAAGATGTGGTGGTTAGGTAACGATTGTGAGTATAGGTGTATGTGCCCTGTTATGGGCAAGCATCCCGTCCAGGGAGTCCCCTGCCACGTATCCCGTGTTCCTTGGGATAGACTCCTGGCTTACAGTAACTCTGCATGGGTTCAGCGGTTATAGAAAATGGATGGATGGATTAGCCTTTAGGTCATTTACATTTATTATCTCAAAGGATATTATTATTGCTGATTTGCTCCACACACCGTAAAAGGATAAAGCTATTGACAGGTGATGCATGAATAGCAAAAAAAAATGCACCGGACGCTCACCAGAACAAGCGCTATAAAATGTCATTTTTTTTCAGAAAGACACCGTTATTTGGAAAGCAGGTTAGGTTTATTGAGAACCCTGCCGAAACAAAAGCCGCTTCTATTCTTCACGTTTCGGCTGTCATGAGATAAGTCAGAAAACTAAGAAGGCGTATCTGAGCGCGAAACAGCACCAGACTGAAAGACGTAGAACCTCCTGGCACTTGGCTACAGGCTGGAGGGTGTGGCGACGGATCCGCTGGCTCCGCAGGCAGCGGGTCAGCTCCATGCGCGGACATGCAGATAAGCGCGGCCGAGTGGCTGCCCATGTGGACAGACACCATGCCTTGTTGTTCTGCACGGCGATTGGCTGCTAGGCACGAACATGTATAATCAAATGCAAATTTACCGCAGGTTAGGGCTGCTGCTACAACCCGGCAAGGCATTTAGAAACGTTCCCCTTCCTCTTATACACTGCTCGTAACTGGAGAATTACACACTATTGAAGCATTTGACAGGATAGCGCTTATTAGGAATGCGACTCTCACGTTTCACTTGTGTATTATACAAAAGCGAACGTTTTGCGCAAATAAAGCGTAGCGTAATAATGATGCGCGGCCACTCGCAACACGGTATGTGTGAGTATGTGCACGGCGCAAAGCGATAAGTAATCCTGGCAGGGTCTGTAACAGCAAGTCAGTGGGTTCATTTTTTAACACGGTGAACCAAATATAACAGACGTTACTCGCATGAATAATATGCAATTCTCACATGCTGGCAAATTGTCAGAATCCAGTCCGAAAAGTGCAATAATCCTAATCCGTATTTTATATACGATCGTGCTTTCTGGGAGGGGGGGGTGATAACGTAGCGGTTACTGGGCGGGGATGGGGGGAGTGCTCTATGAGCGGTATGCCTCTTGGCTTGTTATGTTTTCTGTTATTGCATCGCCATTTTGTTGCAATCCTTGTACGTGCCTGAAAGCCTTTTTACGAGGGGGATCCGGATACTTCTTCCCCATCCCGTAGACCGGAAAGGGGTCCTGCACTACAGCACAAAGCCGATCCCCCTCGGTGCATTACCTGCCGTGTTCGCCTGCCAGTCAGGGCCCGCAGAGGTACGAGATGAGCATCGAGACGCTTTTAGAAGCAGCCAGGTATTTGGAGTGGCAAGCCCAGCAGCAAGAGATCACACGTGGTAAGGAGAGGGACACTGGGTTAATATGTGTGCAGGGAGGTCTTTCTGAACCGATTCTCCGGGATGGCTGCGGGTCTTCAGCGCTCCCGCTGTAGATAGCAGGGATCGTGGATTGTTCGGACGTCAGCTTGACGGTCACGCTCTTTGAACTACACCATTTGGTCAATGACAACTGAACTACTTGAAGTGTAGCCAGTTATATTACGCAGCATCTAGCCACCGAGTGCTTCTCTAGGGATTTCCAGTTATTCCAGGCTGCATTTCTGGTAATTGGGTTGCCTATGTCAACGAGTCCCCCCCGCCCTGGCTCGTCTGTGTGTGTGGGTGTTAGGTCATTCTCTTCGCGACACGATTTCACGTACGTTTAACACCTCTGCGGCTAGTTCCTCCACATAGGCGTCTGGTGCAAATCGGCTTGCACGTACCCATGAAGTGCATGCATCTAGCTAAGCGATGCCAGGCAGATCTCCGCCAGCCCTTCACCACGTTAATCCCCCCCAGTTAGTGAGACGGCTGCGAGTTACTGTAACCGGCAAAAAAGGCATACATTCAAAGTATAAGAGAACCACAGCTGTGCATGTGAATCGTTAGGAGGGTGGTGGTGAACGTAAATGCATCTTTTTCTGTAAAGTCTTGACGTAATTGGCAGACTGGCACGCGGCTACAGCCCCTCTCCAGTTCAGCTGCTGCTCACCTAGAGGGAGGGGGTGACCCATGTGCGTTTGCATTCGGAAATCAGCGTTTTTTATGAGGCGTTCATGCTTATTGTGCAGTGCTAGATGGGTTTTCGGGTGCTGATGACGTGTCGGCCCGTCCACTCCTACAAGGAGACACCGCGTGCTCGGGACCCGCCTCGCTCTGCACGTGCGCGTCGTGCCGCGTTGTGCCGCACTGTCGGATCGGTGCCGGGTGCGGGTCACGGAGGGGGGAGGATCAGTCGTGCGCTGCGCCGTTATATAACGCGTCTTTTCTTGCTTTAAGAAGGTGCACAGGCTTTTGTAACCCTTTGGTAGTAGGGGGATTTTGCGCCCGGGATACTTTGTGACCCTGGCTGTGAGACGTTTGCTGGGGCTGGTCCAGCGATGACTGCCTGAGTGAAGAATGATTTCCCCGGTACAGATCCGCAGTACGCGGCTGCGTGTGACGCAGTTGTCACAGATGCAGGAAGGCAGGCTGCGTGTAGGCAGGAAATGCCTCTTTGAAACGCCCCTACGAAACATGTTAGGACAAACTTTCAAAATGAGTCCAAGGAAGTAGTTGCCCCAAGGCAGCTTAAGATCCTTTTAAACAAATCGGGGTTTACTTGCGTGAAGTCCTACAAAGAGATTGCTTTTGTAACTTTGAAATACCAAGGAAGTCTTTACTCAGAGGTGTCCAGATGTAGTTATCTACCGACAAATAGATACACTGGTATGTGGCAGTGTCATTTTGGAAGCTTCCCAGGAATGACTGGTCACATGCTGGGTGCTTAATATTCTGTGAATTTTATTGGTTTAATATTTTACATTTTTTTCGAGATGTAGGAGTGTAGTTGTATGTGTTTTCCAAAGTGGATTTGTAGTAATGTGCTCAGAACAGCAATGATCTGTTGGAAGCAGGCTTTTTGGAATCCTGTGTCCAGTCAGCAGGAATGGGCTCGCCGCCTTTTGCGTTCATGCGGAGGGCCGCTCCTGTGTGTCTTCTGATTCTATTGGCACAGCTTCCATGGCAACCCCCATCTCCCCAAACCCCACCATTCCTTTTTTTTTTTTTACCCTCTCCTGTTCAGAAAGCTTGCACAGATTGGCTGTGCTGCAGTAATTGGGTGGGAGTGGAAGACAGGCCTTCGCAATGTGCTGTGATGTGATTGGCTGCCGGCTGTTCTTGGAATTCCACAGGCCCGCCCTGCTTGCGTCTCCACTCGTGTTGAACACCTTCCTTTGTCTGGAACGTGCTCTTCTCCTCCAGCACTGCTGTTCCTAAGCAGAGACCTTTGGTTTATGTTAGTCCTCTTATTCTCTGCTAGCCTGTCAACTCACTGCAACTGACCGTGAATAGTACTGCTTCGCTGCTTCTGTAGGGTCATGTTGATTGCAGGCCCCACTGAGAGGCCAGGCCTGGGCTGGCGTCCATGGCCCCTGATGCTGTTATTGCTCTCAGTGACACCCACTCATGTTCCTGTACACTTTGCCTAGTTAGGGATTGCTGGTACCAGACCTGGCCCAGCCCAGCTATGTAAATATAGAAAGTGTTTTTCTTTGGGTACCAGTGGGGTAGTAAGCCGAATGGTATATCTTATTTAGACTCTAGGTATCACTGTGTGTAGGGTGCAGTGTATTGTGGGACAGAAGCTGCTTCCCCCCAGCCCACCCCGTCAGTGTCGCTGTGTGTGGGGCTTCCCTCAGACTGCAGACACAAAGTGCTGCTATGTGGCTCCTACTCCAGCAGTGTGTGTGACCTTGGTCTGCGCAGCTGCTGCAGCACTGGTGTGCAGTCCGGGATACGGATGCCCCAATGAACTCCGGTTTACTGTGGTAAAGTGTACATCTGGCTGGCTGCCGTGAGTCTGTAACTAAAGTATATGCTTCAACATTATGGTTATTATTAAAGCTAGCATAGATTTTATACTTTATGTATTTAGACTCCAAACTCTAAAATGTTATGGTATAATATTACTACTACTACCAGTAGTGATGATGAAGATGCACTGTCCAGGATGTACCCTTTGCCTCGTGTCGGGTACTGCTCTAGATGGATGAGGGCGTTAATAATAATAATAATAATAATATTATTATTATTAACAACAATAATTAAAATTATATTCTTAATCTGGAACTTACTGCACTCTAAAGGTTGATATTTTGCAATACAGTTTTCCCAGAATACTTCAAACTGTCACTGATCTTTAAATCAGCTCATGTCCCACAAGCCTAATTTGGGATGTGCCCCTTTGTGCCCAAATAAGAAGCTTAGTGACGCATGTGGGTCTCGTGCTGCGCCGAACCTAGACTGTCAGAGAGTCCCTGAGTTATGTGACCCCCACCCCCCCCCACCCCCGTTAGTGCTGTTATGATCCAGGATTCACTGCTTCACCATACTGTTGTCAAGTTGCCTAGTGACCGGGGCTGGATGTCCGTCATCATGGCAATTTGCCTTAGTCAGGGTTGGCTGCATGTAAAGATTATTTTGCCGCACAGACTGGATGAGATCCATCCTGGATGGCCCCTGGGTCTGTAGAGCTACTGACTAAGGGTGCACTGATCTGGAAATGTTGGCCAAGACTGATAACCAATATATTTTTGTCTAATATTACCAATAACCGACTAACCTCTGAGCTCCAAAAATCTGTAGTGAAACTCATGCTGGTGGCGTTTCTTTGGAAAATAACAAGAATGTGTGTTATTGCCATATCATATAATGCAGGTAGTGAGACATCAGCCAAACTGGGAGACTGTAATGAGGTTTTAACTGGTGAAAAATCTGGCAAAATCCCTCATCTTCCACTCCAGAGAATGACCGATGCAGTCACCTCAATTATTTTAGTAGTTCTGTCTTTTGCTCTGGTACCACTAACTTTCAATGTCAACTAAAGTCATAATATCGGCCAGTAATATTGACCAAGATTGACAAATCGGGCCAATGGCGATGTCATGGTTTTTTAATGAACATCAGCTGATACCAATTTAGCCGATTATATCGTGCATCTATACTTTTGACAAGAAATAGTCCAAGTTAATTCTGCCAGCCTGTGATGAACCCTGGGTTGCGTTAAGATTTCAGATGACCTGTCCGGTTTCAGTTTGTTCATCTCGGGCATCACGCTCCTTGGATGCACAGATCGAAAATGCTTCTACTTCTCTGAAAGCGGGTATTGCCATGTCCACCAGCCAGAGTGTTTAAGGCACCGGCAGCAGATGCAGATCATAGCATTCTTGCGAATGCGAGTCTCTCTGGGATGGGAGTCTGCTGAACACGCGGGTTCTGTTTTTTGGTTTCGCTGTGTTAATTCTGCCCACGTATCGGGTCTCGGTGGGTTGTCAGGACCACATGCTTCTCCACATACATGCACCTCTGTTCTGTCATGTGGGATTTGCATATGAAGAAGCTGCTGGCTTTATTTCTGATTCTTATTCCACGGTGGTTTTACTCCACGCAGGGCTGTGGTGGTTAGGCTTAATCCTGGGAGTAGTGGTGCACCGATGTGGAAATACATTTTTTGTCTGCTATAACCAATACCGATATCCAGCTAACCTCAGAGCCCGGGGGGTGGGCAGGGGTGGGGAGAGATGATGTTATGTCTTTTTTTAATTCCGTGGACAATGAAAGATCGATCTGCCGGCTAGATTTATTAATGAATTAACAACATATTGTGGGCTATATAAAACTATCCCGCAGGCTGGTGCTTTCAGACCTCTTCTAAGTAGATTTGCCACCCATCCTGTATTGAGAAATAAAATGCTGCGTCCCATTTTGAATCAATTCCAGGGCAAGATTTGTCCTGTGTTTTTGGACCACATGATCGATTACCCCCTCCCCCATTCGGCAGATGTTGAGACATCAGTCCCCTACTGAAAATGGCTGATCGTCCAATGCAATCATTTCTGTTATTGTAGTAGCTGTGTCTTTAGCTGTGGTGTTGCTAACTTTGATCATTTTTAACTATCAGCCAAGATTGACGCATCAGACCGATGCCGATGTCTTGATTTTTAACAAATATCGGCATATAGCAATATGTTTCGCCTTATATATCGTGCACCTCTGTTTGGGAGAAAAGGTTCTGTGCGACTGTTTTGCTGAACAGAGAGGGAATGTAATAAATAACAGAACCGTGGTGACAACGGGCATGCGGATGCCTGTGGCTCCCATGGAGAGTCTAAGGTCAAAGGTCAGGCTGCCTTACTGGTTTGTGTCCATTCCCGAAACAGTCTGCTGGCTCGTTTCCCAGATGGGGGTCTGTTACTTTCCTATAGTGTCCCTCCCCACACCACCCCACCCCCCAAGTCACGAACCTGGTCAAAACACTCCTGGTGTAATCACAGGGTTATTTCATTCCTAACTGGTTGTGTTTTCTCTTTCCTCACAAGGAGAAGTACGGGAGAAGGTAACCCTAGACCGGGAGGCGGAGCAGAGATGTTCAGAAGTGTCCTCATTGGTCCAGCCTGTGAGGTTGAACCACATGACCTGGGCAGAGGAGCCGCATCTGGAGGTCCGCCCTTGTCCGGTGCCGCCACCCCCGCTCCCGCCCCCACCCCCTGTGCCCATCGCCGTCATCCCCATTCCTGTGGTGTCCGCTCTCCCGCTGCCTGCCCCCGGGAAGGATGTCCTGTCTCCCTCGCCACAGCAGCGCCCCCTTTTGGCACAGGTGAAGACAGAGGTGGGGCCTCTGACAGACTCTGGAAGCCCTCAGCCACAGAACCAGCATCTGCGGTCCCACCCCAGTGCTGTGGTAGCCGCCTCCCAGCATGCCTTGCTCCCTGGTCCCGCCATCATGCAGGGGCAGGTGACACCGGTTGTGCGACCCAATCCAGTGTTGGAGGACACCCGGCAGTCAGACATGAGGAGGAGGCCGGGAGGGTACGTCAGCTTGCCTGCGTGTGCGTGTTGGAGAAAGCGTGTGCCTCTCTGTGTGTTAGAATCTGGGGAATTTTTTTAAACCTATAGTGATTAACTAAAGCAGAGGATTGTGGGAAATATGGTTAACTATGGGCCGGACTTGTTATAGTAGAGAGTAGCAGAGTCCTAGAGAAGCAGGCCATAACCCTAGATGGTTTATCCAACTGAATGTGCCAGACTCAGGCGCAGTTGCACTGTTGGATCTGTGCAGTTGACAGGCAGTTCTGACGTCCTCCATTAGGCTGTGTGTTTGGTTTGATGATGTAATGCCTCACATTGTTTCCTGTTTTTGTAGTGCTGGGACTCGTGAAGTGCACAACAAACTGGAGAAAAACAGGTTAGTTAATCCCAGCTTTGTGACCTGGCTGAATGGGGGCAGGGAGTGACATGGACCTGTGGTTCTGACATTGTGGGGCTTTTTTGCATAATTAACAGCGCAACATTAATGAAAAATAAATAAAATGCTATCAATAAAAAACACTGTTGAGGCCAAAGCCTTGATATTATAATAATTACAATTGTCTCTTCTTAAACCACAGCTGAATCATATACACGTCAGGTTTAGGTTAAACCCAAAATAAACAGCAGAAAAACCGATGTTTCCTGTTGGATTTATCTTTAAATGACATGCAATTGCATTTTAGCCAACATGCATTAAACCTCAGAAATTGCATTTAGGAAACAAAATGACTCAGTCAAGTTTAAACTTGTTAAACTTGAAGCCACAGGTTAGTTAATCATAGAGCGATAATCCCTGCCAGATTCAGTCTTGGGAAGTGCCTGCGATTGGACTTCTAGGAGAATGGAATAGTAAAAGTGTTTGGAGCATGAAATCGACACTCTCTGAATTTTACTCCGCTTATGGGCACCCCAGCCATTACTTCCCAGTGTCTGGTATGCAAGATCCTCTAATTCTGTGTTCTTTATTAGACTGTAGGTCAAACTTCAACTAATGGGGTTCTTGTACTTAGTACTGCTGAGTTTGGTGAAAGCTGCTGTACTCTGGCTTCATGTGGTTCCACACACGTTTCATCCCCGAGCCTGCGGGCCTGCGGGCAGCATGGGCACACCGGCGCCTGTTGTGATATCCCCTTGGGCTGACGAGCCGGCTGCTGTCCTCCGCAGGCGCGCACATCTGAAAGAGTGTTTCGAGACCCTGAAGAGGAACATCCCCAACGTGGACGAGAAGAAGACGTCCAACCTGAGCGTGCTGAGGAGCGCCCTGCGCTACATCCAGGTGAGTGGCCACGCCGCTGGGCTGCGGTCTCGTTTTCCGTGGGTCGTGGCTCTCGCGCTGCGGGGTTCCTCGGCCTTTTTCTCACTTCTCAGTCCCCCCCCAGTAAACAGCTCCCATGTGTGTGCAGGGCTGTGTGACCCCGAGCTTTATCCTTGATTTTTCCATCGCTGGGTAAAGTCTTTTTAAATTTCCAGACGGCCAGAGCCAGGTCTGCTGTCTTTGTGTCTGTCACTGGTGATGTATTAATATAAAATATCCCTTAATGTAACATGTACTAATGCAGCATGTACGCGTTTAATAACGCAGGTAGGAACCCCTCCAGGGCTGATGGCTGTTTCACTTGTCTGTTTCTCTCCTTGTCTTCTGGCTTTCTTTCTTCATTTTTTCACTCTTTTCTCCGTTTCCCTCCCTTTTCCCTGTTTCATGTATTACTCTGTATAGATGCTGTAGTAATGCATTACAGCATGCCCATCACTCCTGCCTTCGGGCAACTCTGTTGTGAAAGGTGCTATATAAAAATAAAATGAATTGAGTTGAATTGAATCATTGAGGTCCGACACACTGTGTCACCCTGGCCCCCCTCCTTCGTGAGAGGCATTTCTGAGGCCAGACTCTGGTTTAATTCCTTGTTTTTCCCTGGCCCCAGTATTACCATTGGGGGAGGTGCAAGTGGGTTCTTTCTGCAAAAATAATACTAACCTCAGGAGTGTTTGTGATGTCAGGGAACCAGTTAATGCTGAAGGAATGCCATTCGCAAAGCCGCGATGTGTGTGTGTGTTCGTGAAGCAGAGAGGTGCGTGTTCAGTGCTGTAGCCCTTTAAGTGTCCCCTGGGTGCCTCTCTCCATGTGAGCTCTGAGCACATGGCTAGCTGCAGACAGGTGACGTCACCCCAGCCCTGCTGAG
>JAAGVU020000038.1:11396441-11414265 GCA_011763525.2 Mormyrus iriodes
ATACTTTTACAACATAAGCAATTAAGAAATAACATGTATTGTCCAGGAACAAAATTTGTGTTACATAGTGTTATCCATCAGGTTAACAATTACTGTTCTCCGGGGAAGGGAGATTAGAGCTACACTTTGACATGCATCTCAGGTCCATGACTAGAACCAGAAAATTCTGGGTCCTCATCAGATGACCTCAATGTCGATTTGTACCCAATGAAACCTAGTGAAGCAGCACTTCTTCCAAATTACCCTAATTACTGAAAACCATAGATTCCTTCAGAATTTTTAAAGCACAATACTGCTGCAAACTTGTATTTATGTTAAAATCATCAGAAGGCCCTTTACATTTATGTGCTCCAGCTCTTCTATGAAACACATGGATTTACTCATTAACTGGTTTGCATTTACATTATAATCTACTCCGAAGGGACTCACTGCACACAAGCACAGTGCATTAAATAACATACAAGCATCACCACATTTTTAACCCAGGAGCCCTAAAAGGAGCAGATCTCACCTTGTTTTTGCAGGAGGCCTGTTCCCCCAGTTCCATCAGCTAGAGGGAAAAATCAAAAGAAAAACATTAAGCACCAGACTTCAGCATCCAAGACTGGGAAAAGAATGAAGCTATTATTTTAGGTTGTCTTCGGTCAAGTGATCAGGAGAGTTCATTACATCACATCGATCATCGCTCATCTACAAGGTGTAGTCATGGAAACCAGTCACATTCTGTGTGAACAGCACACAGGCACATACATACAGAGTCTCTCTTTCTTAACATACATCATCTGAAAGCTCAATCCACCTGACTAGGGCAACTTGCAATTACCTACAAACCAATGGGACCCCAAAGCATCAATTTGCCTTTTGTTGGTAACAGAACATTACAGTCTCAGATATAACCCTTTGTTGCTGGCTGTCACTTAATAACCAAAGGAGAAGAATTTGTACCTGGGTAATTACCAAACCCCAGAACAGCGCACTCTGCATGAAAACCAGAGACATTACATCCACATCATAAGAGACTCCATCATATGAGGAATCCGTTTCCACTCTGTCATAACTACACCTGTTTTAACGGTTTCTCTTCCTTCCAACAAGTCACTAATTCTTTAATCACATCTGTGATGCACCCACCCACAGTAACTAACCAACCTGCTAATCCTGTTGAAAGGGTAACTCAACCAGATTCTCCATGGCATTTTCTTTTTTTTAGCAGCCATTTAAAGAAACATACATTTTTCTTTTGGAGAAAACATTCAGACCTGCCATCATCTGATCTCAGACACAGCGTCCTAACCTGCTGAGCCGCATAACATGCAGGAGGCAGAAAATTTAAGAAGCAAATCTTGACACCAAGTCAGCTGCCATCCAGTAACACATGGGAACCAGTTGTTCAGTTTTCATGATCTCCTGGCATCTTCAGGTGGACAGAACAGGCCAGACAGCCTTCAACCCAAATGTTTATCATACAGATTCATCAGAGAGGTGGAAAAATCTAAAGTGCACTTCCGGGGTCATTTGTGAAAAGCCGATGAAGTTAACGTCAGCAAAACAGTAGGGTTGAACAGGGGAGGAGAGCTTGCTACACTAAACACTCCCTCCACACCTGACAGAACAGGGAATGCAAACACAGAGACCAGATCTTCAGACATGGAACCAGAAAGACCTTCTGAGTCTCTTTGAGTTTCACCTGGAGATTTCAGAGGCTTTGCTCTTGGTAGTGACCCGGTTCCACTTCCAGTACCAGCACCGGGACTAACACCCGAACCAGGATCAGGACCAGTGCCTATAAAAAAAGTATATAAATTTTATCTTCTGTGACGATTATTCTAATTGTTTGAGTAATTACCATTCACCAGTTAGTCTTTTAACTTGGATGTGGCTAATAAGAGTGACACTTTTACCCAATTTTCTTTCCAAAAGAAAATCACCAAAACTACCGATCTGATGCCTGATTCGGTTATGCATTTAATCAGTGTTTAATGCAGTATTAAGTGCATTAAAGGGGTCCTATTATGCTTTTAAAGCCTTTAGTGTGTTATATAGCATTACATTGAAGCATGTAATCATATTCTAGTAGTCCCAAACTAAAATTATGAACCAGGAAAATTAGTATAATAGGACCCCTTTAGCGCCGTTCACTGCAGTAATTACCAGAATGTATCGTTTCTCGGTAGAGGATTAACAACTCAGTATAACCAATTGGGCCGATTTTGTGCGTTTTGCATATTGCAGTATTAAATGTAAATCGATACCTTGCTAACAGAGTTTGAAAAACATGAACTGAACATATTAAACAAGGAAATACTTACTAATGCTTGTTCCAACTGAAAAAAATGGAAAACATTAAAATATTGACTTAAGGTAAAAGAATACAGTAAATTGTTTATTCAATTTATAAAATTATTAAATTGTACCGATTACACATCTTTCTTTGAAATGCAGGAGTTTTTTTTAATGTTAATATTCAACATCCTTAAAAGAACAAAGAAAGGACTTATGTCTGGGCAGTCTGTTAAATATATTCATTGCATTGTATGGCAGATACTCCTAATTTTATGGTCTATTTGTGCCCTAGGAGAGATGTTTATAAATATTTCTACTGATAAGGAACGCCTCAGGATTCCCCCAGAGGAGCTGGATGAAGTGGCCGGGGAGAGGGAAGTCTGGGTTTCCCTGCGGAGACAGTTGCCCCCGCGACCCGACCTCGGATCAAGCGGGAGATAATGGATGGATGGATGGATGGATGTAAAAAAAAAAAAAAAAAAAAAAAAAAAAAAAAAAAAAAAAAAACACATGAAACCATAATTCAGCTCAAACATTAACTCACTTACCACTAGGCTGAAGAACTCCTGCCCCCACTGTAATAACGGTCAATGATTGTCTCTGTTATTAATGTGTAATTACTCCTACATATTAGCAATCAATCTTGCAATCCAACAGCAAACATATAGCTTACCGTTTGGTTTCAGTAGCTCTGTACCTAGAGGAAAAAGAATTATTTAAATTTCAATATTAAATCAATAGTGGTGCACTTTTTTGGTCTAAATCAGTGATTCTGACCCCTCGCTGCTCCATTGTTGGCGATGTCATATCCTGTTCAGCTTGCACACCTGCAAAAATATGCCATACACCCATCCCCTTGCTGAGGCTCCATGTGGGTCCTGGGGAACTCCAGTCTGTTAACGGTTAACCAGCCTAAAGTAGGGTGAGGTTTTAGATGCAGCACCTTGAGTTGGGCTGGGAACTCACCTGCCACAACATCTCCCAAACCTGTCAAAGGGAACAGAGAGGAAACGTCAGCCTGGAAGCCGAGCATATGAAAAACCACGTTTGAGGGGCAGGAGAGAGTGGAAGTGAGGGGGTGCGTCATTTCTAACAGTACGACTGTGTGACAGAGAGGTGTGATGGTCCACAGCAGTAGTCACTAACCCTGCTCCTGGAGATCTACCACCCTACAGAGTTTAGGTGCAGCCCTAATTTAGCACACCTGATACAGTGCTCACAGAACGTCTTGTGACCCGTGCTTAATTCACTAAAATATTGCAGATTTAGTGGCTTTATAACAAAAAGCGTTACTTTATTTATTTGTCTACAAAATATACCACGTTAAAAACAACCTGCAGTTTTATGCAAAACATTCATTTCAAGTAGTAATAAATTAAAACCCAAATTATAGTTCTAAAAGCTGTTCTGAGTTAAAAAGTTCATTGATAAGCGGCGTCACCGGGTGATTCTTAATTAGTAACACCTTTGCAATAACATGTTTAGTTTCCCTTTGGGAGCCAATGATTACAACTGGAATTAACAGCAAAATGGCAAGAACTTAACTGAATGAGTCAGTCAAAAAATTGATACTTAATAAAAAGAAAATGTCTGTGTGGATGATATGTACAGATATGATAAACACTGCTTGCCAATGGACTTTTGTTATGAAACCAATAAGTCTTCATCAGTTTTACAGATTTAAGCAAGCGTGACACATTTTGTGAGCACTGAAAGTATTGGAGTCAGTTATGTTGAAGCTAAGCTGGCTCTAATAATGAGATGCTGGCCTGATTATCTGTACCAGGTGTGTTAAATTAGTACTGCACCTAATCTCTGCAGGGTGGTGGATCTCCAACAAGAGCAGGGTTGCTGACCACTGGTCTACAGCATGTTTAACAGGCTCCTCTATCTGGGAAAATCCATTAGGAAAGGCATGGGGTGGGGGTGTCCTTGGGGCAGTGCACCTTCTGACACGTGGATGACACAGGGGGGCTGTTCAGCATTAGTAGGAAAATGGTGTTGCAAGCATTTTTGAGGTTGTGGTGGCAACCATGGCGCTAGTTGTTGTGGAAACGGCATGCGACCACAAGGTAAGCCTTACTGGGCGACGGAGCTGTGCCAGCCACAACAGTGGCCTTCGCTCCTGCCAAAGAGACAACAGGATTTAACCTTTGCCACATCTGTATGTTTAAGCCCTTATAGCAGGGTTGGCCAATTCCAGTCCTGGAGGGCCAGTCTGCAACACAGCTTGCAGATTTCCTTGCTCAAACACACCTTATTCAGCTCACCAGCTAATTACTAAGTTTAGTAGGTGTGTCTGAGCAGAGAAATCTGCAAAGTGTGTCACAGACTGGCCCTCCAGGACCAGAATCGGGGAACCCTGCCTTATAGTAGCTGCACATTAAAGGATTAACACATACAGTAGCAATTTTTGTATTTGTACACTATTTTAGGCGGGAGCCACGTTAGCAGGCTGTTTTATAGGTCTTGACGTTGAATTTCATCCATCCTGAATACCAAGCCAGTCACAAAACATGGCTACAGGAACAAAGCAAAATGCACCTTAGAATCATACAGCATCCAAAAGCTTTCCCCAGGTCCTCACCCTGTCCTCAGTTACAAGCCTCTGAGGGCTCCCTAATAACTATCTCTGTATCACATTGAATTTATTATTTTGTCGAATTGCATTATGTTTGATCAAACCATGTCCAATTGCAGTGCATCGTAATAGGGGTGAAATAGTGTCTCGTCATATGCGTCTTTAATGTATCGGATCACTAGCAGTGCAGCAAGATGTGTATTGCAGCAGCTTCAGTGATGGAGATGCACTTTCCTACTGCAAGTCTTACAGCCTGTGACAACAAAACCGCAACACAAACAGATGTTTAACTTTTCAGGACTAATAGGAGAACAGGAACACAGGGCAAGAGGAGAGGCCATCAGGGGGATAACTTATATTATGATGTGACAGTTTGTTGTGGATTGGGGAGAACCAATTGGGGAGATTTTGTCCTGGGACTTAATTCATAGGCACACCCTTGGCATTTTCTTAAATAAATATTTGAGGACGTAATTAGGAGCATGGATGAAAAAGTAAATGTATTAAAAACAGACCTAAGATTCTAGTTTCTCCAGGTGCTGATGTTGGTTCCTTTGCTGTAAAACATAAAAATTGATAATGAAACATGATACAGGAACACGATGGCCCTGCAACACACATCACAGCTGAGGATCAATGACCAATGCAGTTAGTATACTAAACAGCAGATCCCCACTCTCTCGATGACAAATGTCCAAAACTGTTGTTTTTACAGGTTTTAACCACGTTTTAATACTGTGTAAGATGCACCGCATTTAAACATTTGGATGTGCTTAGGTCTAAACAGGCCCTTAACAATGGAATGTGCTGCCAGTTTGTCCTAAATGCATACCTCAGCGGGGGTCATGTGACCAACATAACTCACAGGAATGCAAGGTTAGGAGCACACAGTGTACCAGTGAGGGCAGTGAGTCAGGCGCAGCAGCAGACAAAATGCACCTGGCTTTCCACTGTCAATGAGTGGTGCTCCAGTGGTTCCCGGGACCCCGGTTGCCACGCCTCCAGGCGCGGTGCTAAGGACTCGATCCACACCTATTCCTCCCAGAACCCCTTCGCTGACACCAGGAACACCTACAGGACAGGGCTGAATGTGTTAAGCTGGGGGATCCAAATTGGGGGGGGGTTACAGGAATTTTGGCCCTAGCAACCAGTACTGCATTTGGAGACATACCCCTACGTGAACGTGATATCATACATGGTAAATGGACATGTACATTAGATCAGTGATTCCAAATTTGGTCCTTGGGGACCTGTAAATAGTCCACGTTTTTGCCGGGAACTGGGAGGGAGCAAAAATGTGGACCATCTGTTGGTCTCCGAGGACTGGGTAGGGAAAAACTTCCCTAGATCTGTTACAGCCTTCAGATCTATGGTTTATCAGACTAGGAAATATTCAATGCAATTAGTAGATTTAATACTACATACAAGAAGATGTTCTTACCAGGCTTTGGGGGCTTAACACCACCACCATACCCTTTAAAACAAGGATGCAACACAGAAATACGTTCTTTATTGCAAGTCATTATGCCCATTGGTGATTACTGATTATCATGTTGGGACAACATACAGCGAGATGTTTTTACCATGTTTTGTGTACTTAACACCTCTGCCAAACCCTTTTAAATAAGGAAGCAACACAAAAAATTAGTACTGTAAGTGATTACTGATTATCAAGGTGGGCCAACATAACTTAGTCTCTGTAAGTTTAGACCGTGTATTATTGCATGGCTATGGTGACCCATGCATGGCTTTATACTCTTTAAACATGGACTACTAACTCTGTGTTGATGTCTCTTAAAAATAAGCAATGCTAGATCCTGCTTAGGCTCAAACACAATCATAATTCCAGTTCATTTACCACTAAGCACCTGCTCTGTGTTGTTGTTGAGGGCTTGGCTTCCACTATTTATAATTACAGCAGACATTCATTCTATACTTACCTCCAGGCCCAACTCCAAATCCAATCTGTGGGATCCCTACAGAACCTGGAACTCCCGCAGCTCCTGGGACAAGTCCAGCACCAGGGACAAGTCCATATCCAGATCCTGGAACTGCAGCAGGAATACCAAGTCTTCCTGCAACTCCTCCTGGACCTGTATGAAAGATCGTAAGGTTCTTGACAGTCAATCTGTATTTTAAGTTGGTATTTTGGAATCCCATTAAATGGATAAAAGAGTGAGTTAATTTTAATTAAAAGGCATACCATATTTAAGAGCTTTGAGCCCACCAGGATACCCTGTGACAAAATACACAAAGTAGACTGATATAGAAATTATAAACATCCCATCTTTATCAATAATTTACATATAATAACCATTCCAGATGCGCCGACTCAAGTGAATTTACTTGCTATTACCATAACTAGCCAAAATAGTAACAAAATGCATCCTGTATTTAAGATTATTTTTAACGGCATACAAAATCATTTGTAATTAAAACTTCGAACCTGTGAACAAGATTAAGATTAACTATTGATGAATTCTGTCATTATAAGTGATTATAAGCATAGACATAACTCAGTATTCAGGATTAAATACCACCCTCTATTTTCCACACCCCACCCACAGCACAAAAGTTACATTACATACCTCCAGCACCAGCCCCTGGCAGCCCTGGTACCCCTCCTAATCCAGGTACCGCACCTCCTGGGATTCCTCCCTCAGCTCCTACTGAAATGACAGATACAAGTTATGGTACAGTTGTACTCATGAAATACTCTACAAATCTATCATCTACAATCACAGAGCACCACTTCTTTAAATATGTTCATTGTGACCCTAATATCATTGTAGAGCAGTGTTTCCCAATCTGGTCCTCAAGGACCCACAGACAGTCCATGTTTTTCTCCCTCCCAGCACCCAATAGCACTGTCTGTGGATCCCCAAGGACCGGGTTGGGAAACACTGCTCTACAATGATATTAGGGCCACAATGAACACATTTAAAGGCCAATGTGAGGGCACTGTAACATGAGAAAATTGGCTCAGAGGTACAGGTGGGTTCCCCCCCCCATTTGATACTGTATAATTTTGTTATAATACACTGAGCACTTTTATGAGAGTTCCAGGGAAAAGTCTTTATAATTCACTCATTCTTGATTGAAGAAACACCTTTGTGCCATTGGCCATGTAAGGCTTACAGCTAACAAACTGAAACGAGTCAGCACACCCCAGAGACATAAACTTACTCGCTCTGACTCCAAGACCAAAACCAGGCAACCCCCCAGGAAGTCCTCCAGGGAATCCAGCGCCGGGTCCAGTGCCAGCAGCTATAAAAAAGGCCAATGAAAGGGCTCATAGGTCCATACATTGGAAACCATGAGCTCCTCTAAATGTAATCAGTTGAAAGAACATAGCGCTCCACATGCTAAGAGGTTAGGGGTTCTTTGTAAGTACTGGGACATCAAGGCCTAATCCAAATGCCCATAACCATGGAGTCAAGTCCTTGAGGGCTTAGGGCAGGAGTGGCCAACCCGCGGCTCCCGAGCCGCATGCGGCTCTTTGCCTGGTTTCATGCGGCTCTTACGTTCATATCGAAGTTTGTGTTTTTTTTTTAATGTGCGTGTTCACTTCGCTTGAGTTCAATACGGTATTTTCGTCAAATGCGCATGTGCGCGTGATGAAAATACCGCAAAGTTTCCCTGTAGGGGCAAGATCATTTAAGTAAACAATTTGTGTCAAGTTCACTCTCAAAATGGCAGGGAAAAAATGCACAGCAAAACAAAAATATGAAGATGAACACAAGACGTTTTTAACAGAGTGGGAGAGTTTATATTTTTTTGTTGAACGTAATGCAAGCCATTCTGCCTTATATGTCAGGCATCATTAGCGCATTTCAAAGCTTCAAATCTTCAGCGCCACTTCAGCTCACTCCATGCTAACATCGACCAGGAATTTCCAAAAGGGACTGAACTTCGCAAGCACGAGTAAGCAAGCATGCATAGTAAAAGAAAAACGCTATTGTAAATTATTGTATTTTTGTTTGTGGACTTGGTTGAACTGAGAGTTTGTGTGTATGATGAATGGCCTGTGGTTTTAGTACTGTAGGAGTCAATTTCTGTCATTACCATGTTGGTGTGTGACATTTACAATAAATCTGGCTGAGCAGAGGTGTGTGTGTGTGTGTGCCCATGTATATGATGTGCCTCTTTGCGGTAACACAGTAAAAAACGTGGCTCTTGCTCTCTGACTGGTTGTCCACCCCTGGCTTAGGGCCATCCCACTGTGCAATTATAAAGTGCATGAGGGCTCTCTCAAAGGCATTTTGAGCCATTTATGAACACTTTCCATGAGTTTGCATTTCTGCGGAATTTGTCTCAGGGAATTACCCACAATTGTTTGACAATTACCTCTCATCCACTCTGTAAGGCAAAAGCCAGTAACACATTCAAATTAAGCAGTCAGTCCCTTTGCCAAGAGTGCAAAACTTAAAATAAAAATTGCCAAACCCACAATGGTAAGGAACATGTTTTAGCATTGTCAAGGTAACATCACAATGTGCTGTCCCATTCCTATTTATATCAGTTCAAGCCCTTGTAGCCTCTTGCACTCAGTGACTTACCAGGTGATATCAATTAAATCTGTGAGAGTTCAGGACTTAGGTAATGGCTTAGGTCTTGGTGGGGACACTGGGATTGGGCCCTATACCTTTAAATGCTAAATGTGAAAGTACCCCAAATCAGCCCTAAACCATTGCCTGTTCATAAAAACTGTGACTGTGAATTGGCTCACAGAAAATGAGCTTTAAGGTTTATAATTACAAAATTCTTACAGAAACCAGGAGACTATCAGCATGATTAGTCCTGCTCTTACCATATTTACGTGCTTTAGCACCTGGTCCATATGCTGCAACATAAAATGACAGGTTAAACACGATAAACCGGTTCTACCTGTTTCACATCTAGGTCTGGGTCCTCAACATCATTTTGACAAATCAATCAAATCACCCATGACCTACCACCCTTAAACACTCAGAGTCACTTTATGGGGAATTTCACCTGTATTACAGGTCTAATAATTATAATCCTTAAGATACAAGTACTCATAAATCCATCTTTTCTTTGGCTACACCCGCGGCTTCTTATGCCAAGTATCTGCCTCACCATTCACATCATACACATCATGTCCTCCATTATCCTAAGTTACCTCCTAGTCCAGGACTTCCTGGAATTCCTCCGGGAACACCATAAACACCTCCTGGAATGGTACCAAGTCCTCCAGGAATACTTGCAACACCTCCAGGAATTCCACTGACTCCTCCAGGAACTCCACCAACTCCTCCAGGAAGACCAGCAACACCTCCAGGAACTACACCAACTCCTCCAGGAACTCCACTGATGCCTCCAGGAACACCAGCAACACCTCCGGGAACTCCACCGATGCCTATTGGAATGCCAATATATGCATTGTGATAGAATAATAAAACTGGGAGAAGTAATGAGTAGTGCTGTATTGCTGTGTTGAGTAATGACTGGAGTGCTCTTTGGAGTAATGACTGTAGTGCTGTGTGGAGTAATGACTGTAGTGCTGTGTGGAGTAATGGCTATAGTGCTCTGTGGAGTAATGACTGGAGTGCTCTCTGGAGTAATGACTGCAGCGCTCTTTGGAGTAATGACTGTAGTGCTGTGTGGAGTAATGGCTATAGTGCTCTGTGGAGTAATAACTACATTGCTGTGTGGAGTAATGCTGTAGTGCTCTTTGGAGTAATGACTGTAGTGCTCTGTGGAGTAATGACTGTAGTACTGTAGGGACATTACCGTATTTAGCCGCTTTGGCCTGGGCTTTAGCCAGGCTAAGTGCACCCACACCTACAGAAAGAGCACAAGATTTCAGATACACATCAACGATGCATACCCTACCAACATTCTGGGAGTACTGAATCACAGTACTGGTCACAGTTCTGCATGAGTGGACATTTCAGGTCCAGTGAAGTAAAAATCCAGACCAAGATTTTGTTTCAACCAACCAGTTAAGTATAAAGAGTCATAGTCACAGAGTATTCAACTGGTTGGTTGAAACAAAATCTTGGTCTGGATTTTTACTTTCTGGACCTGAAATGTCCACTTCTGCAATTGTAAGTTGTTCTCTGTCAGCAGCCATACCTTGAGTTTTGGGGGAGGTCAGGGGGTAGCCACTGAATATTCCTGGCTGGCGCAGAAATGCCTCACGGCCTCCTGTACAGACAATTTTAACTGGGGTACGTACTTGGGATTTTCCTAAGAATCCATATACTATTCATTATGCATGTATTAATAACCACACTCATTCGCTCACACGCAACAATGCACTTATGCATGTTCACAGCAGCACGCATAGTCACAAGTGTATGCATAAACTCAAAGAACATATGCATACGTGCACACATACACAAAAAACAAGGAATTGTTGCTACCTTATTGTTTACTTATCTTATTGTCCTCAAAGAGTTAGAATGTATCCAAACAAAGGGTGAATAAGATACATTTAACTGTGCATTTGAGTGTTCCTAAATAAGGCTTGCATTTGTAACTAATCATACCAGTTTAAAGCAATACTTACCATTCGCTCCATATATACCTTGCCCAAGTTGCCCCATCCCTGATGGAGGAAGCATAATAGAAATTGAAAGGGAGATGTGTGATATTGCAAAGGTAATATCTTTGGTCACCTAAAGGGTTTGTGCTCAATAGGATATTGACAGATTATACAGAAGTAAATAAATCAGATGACAGACATTCCATTAAAGCCTTACCCTGTGGCTGGAGTTCTGTCCCCGTCACTACACCTGGCACTGCTCCCCAACCACCAAAACCTGAGAGGGCAAATAGTTTGTTGTCTTCTACTGACCAAAGACTCAGTAGCATCTTCTCTCACTTTGCAGTAGGTGAACATAATTGCAGAAACCTACGTTGAGCTGGTACAAGTCCACGCTGATAGAGTCCAGGAATTCCCACACCTAGAGCCACACAAGAGGTAGAGACCAAATATAGGTTTCATTGGCTGAGAGCATCAGCACAGTAACTCAAATTTCCTGCTATTCCTGCCATCAGCTCCATCACACAGGCTCTGCAGACAAACAGTATTCATGGCTAACATGCAAAGATGGGTCATGAAGCTAATAAATACTGAACTCGAGATTATTTCTATATAATTATTATTTCTATTCCACCAGGACCGTATAAGATTATTATAGGATTGATTCCAAGAAATTATTGATACTGTACTATTTAGAAAGGTTTTTTTGGTGGTGGTGGAGGGGGGGGGTGGATAAGTAAGTGAGCAAATGAATAAACAAACAAGTAAATGAATGAATGAAAACTAATTAAGTTAATCAGCATTCAACTGGCCTGCCGGGCTGCGCAGAGTGCAACTGGCCGACCCTTTGATATTTTTTCCTTCTTATGCCTGATTACTATTATTTCTATGTTTTAAACCTTGTTTATTTTGATGAATAGCAGATGGGTCTGATAAAGTGTACAAAGCTATTGTTATGTTTAAATGGCCTATACATATAAATCTGACTTGAATTTGACTTGAATGAGTTTGTGGGTTGCCTGGTTGCGGTGACAACTTGGGTGAAATTGTATGTGTGTGGATTGTGTGCCTACATTGTGCTTCAGAGATGATCTGGCAACTTGGGTGACATCAGACAAGCATTCAAAATGTATAGATCTGTGTATAACGATTATTCATAATAAAGTTTGAGGGCCGTGCAAATTATGGGAGTTTCCCAAGAGATGGCCGTGGAATACAGGAGAAACCTGGGAAAAATGGGAATGATGGCAGCTATGATAAAAATTAAGGAATTATAACAGACATCTAGCAGGTTTGGTTCTTTTCTCCCTTGTTCTACCTTACCTGGCACTTTTGAGGCCTTCCCTCTGGCGCCCCCTGCTGGCAGACCAGTTTGGGGAATAATAGGAACTAGCAAGGAGAAAAGTGATAAATAGCAGCAGCATACTGGTTTATCATTTCTTATTGCTGTATTATGTTAAACGTCTTACCTCCTGCTGTACCTGGCCCTGCTGCTCCTCCTGGACCAACCCCTCCGAGCCCAGTTCCTCCAACTCCACCTAAGTGCACATTAACAAAGCAACGTACACTATATGGACAAAAGTATTAGGACAGCTGGCCATTACACCCACAGGAACCTTTATGACATCCCATTATAAATCCATAGGCATCGATATGGAGTTGGTCCCCCCTTTGCAGCTATAACAGCTGCCACGCTTCCAGGAAAATGTTGGAGTGTGTCTGGGGGAATTTTTGCTCATTCGACCAGAAGAGCATTAGTGATATGAAGCACTGATCTCCGTTCTAGTTCATCCCATTTAGAGGCATAGAATTATCTAAGATGTCTTGATATTAATTTGGAGTGTGTCTGTGGGAATTTGTTTTTCCCATTTCTATGCTTCTAACTTTGTGGGAACAGTTTGGGGAAGGCCATTTTCTGTACCAGCATAACTGTGTCCCAGTGCATAAAGCAAGGTCCATAAAGTCATGGTTGGGTGAGTTTGCTGTGGAAGATCTTGACTGGCCCACACAGAGCCCTGACCTCAACCCCATTAAACACCTTTGGAATGAACACAACAACTACCCTCCTATATTCACCTATCTTTTACTTTTGGTATGCTAACTTACCAGTTTTTCCATGTTTAACTCCAGCTCCTTGCAAAAGCATAGTACACTATAAGTGGGAGCAGAAAATGAATTCCCCTTACATATCAGACGCTCTTTACACAGACAGTGGAGAAACCTCACAATGCTACATAAATATCAATCAGAACGAGTCTTCAAACCTGCCACAAGGCCTCCCCCTGCTCCTCCACCAGGCACAAGACTGCCAGGTACCAATCCTCCAAGTCCTATTCCACCAGGACCAGTAAGTCCAACACCACTTGGTCCTACTCCAGCACGTAAAAATCCCTCATTGATTATACCTTGAGCCCCATACCCACCCACAAGGGAATAATGCACAGATCAGTCTTTGTCAAAGGTTTTGGGAGACATGGAAATATGACTCAATCATTAGCTCATCTGTCTTGCCAAGTTTTCCTCCAACTCCTGTTGAAAAATTGTCAGACTGTTACTGATTAAAATTCATCTGTTTCTCTGAATTTCTTTTTCCTGAAGACAAACTAGTAACTTTATCTGGCCTATGTCCCAGACCACCAATTCCACCAAATCCACTAGTTCCAATTCCACCAGGCCCTACTCCACCCAGTCCTACACCAGCACCTCCTAGTCCCCCAATGCCTAAACCATGGGGCCCATAGGCATGTACATGGAAAAAATACAAATCAATTACTGTTTCAGATCTAGCAGAAACAAGAAGAAGAAGGAAAGGCTTAGACATCGACTTACCTAGCTTGCCAGGATGAACTCCCACTCGTTAAAAAGAACATTTGATTTGATCTGGCTGATGTAGACCATCTTTTGAAAATGATGCATTGTTTAGCTAGAGATAATAATGAGCTCTTCTATCTGTACCAAGACTACCAAGTCTTACTCCACCTGGCCCTACTCTGCCAGCACTTATTCCACTAGGTCCTATTCCACAAACCCCTACTCCACCAGGTCCTAGTCCCGCAGTACCTAAACGCTGACCCCATATCCACTTACAAGCTAAAAAGAACATCTGTGAAAGATCTTGGGAAAGAGGAAGAAGACATGACTTAGGTAATGGCTCACGTATTTTCCTCAGTGTACCTCCAATACCTGTTAGAGGCGATTTTAATTCAGTGTCAGGTACGTCCCTCTGATTTTATTTCTCGTGAATACTATCAGTAAAGACATGTACATATCCAAGACCCCCAACTCTTTCAGACAGTAGTATGCTAGCTGGTGTGCCACCTAGTCCAATTCCTCCTCCTTATTTCAGTATCCTCTACTCCACCTGGTCCTACACCAGCGAGCAAAACTCCCCCAGGCACTAATTTAGGTCAGGTCATGTTGAGGAGTAAGCACTGGTACAGCGTGTTGCTATGCTCATCACATTACGAAACACTTCGGGATCCCAGCTGGTGACCCGCCCAGGTCAACAAGCAATGCTCCTGATGTGACCATTTTTCTACCACAGTCAGATGTTACATGGGCATTCCATTGGCTTGGCCCAGCCGCTGGGGTCACCAGCAATGATTATCCTGTGAGCCGGATGGGTAATGTGCCTCGTTTGGGACTCCCTGAGAAACAGTTCGTGTGACACACACTCAAACCAGAGTTTGTATCTCTTCTTGGAGTGGACATAGTACCAAAGGAGTCCAGTCTTCATCTCAGGTCACTGGATAGCATTCATGTCTTACAGCCATACAGGAAGATTGGGAGCACCAGGACTCTAAAGACTTGGACCTTCTCCCTCTAATAAAGATTTCAGGAGTGCCACGCACCCCTTTCCAGTGACCTTATGACCCCCCACGTTCCCCAAATCCATCTACTGACCTCATAGGAAGAGTCACCAGAGACAAGAATGTTACTGCCAAGGTAAGTGAACATCTTGATAAGGTTGACACTCTTTCCGCTGACAGACACACTGCTGACAACTATGTCATTAAAGGTCATTAAAGACCTGGATCTTGGTTTTGATCCAGGATACTCGCAAACCCAGACACTCAGATTCCTCACTCGGTCTCTCAAGAGTCCTAGCCAAAGCCTTCACTGACTCCTCAATGATCACAGCATCGTCGGCAAAGTCAAGATGAGTAAAATGATCCTCACCAACAGATGCCCTACAGCCGCTAGACCCCAGCACCCTGTCCAACACCCAGTCCATGTAAGCACTGAATAAAGTAGGAGCAAGAACCCACCCCTGATGAACCCCATAATCCACTGGGAAGAACAATGAGGTTCTGCCTCCACTCTGCACAACAGTCACAGTACCGATGTACAGACTGGCCATGACGTCCAGCAACTATGGGGGATCCCGTGAAATCTCAGGATGTCCCATAGGGCAATTCGATCTATCTAGGTTGAACACTTTATGAAAATCAACAAAGGCTGCAAAGAAACCTTGACGATATTTGTGTATGTGCTCAATGAGAACCCTATGTGCCAGGATACTGTCGATGGTAGACTTCTTAGGACTAAAACCAGATTGCTCCAGTTGCTGGTGGGTAAGCAAGTCATCACGGATCCTGTCCATAATTAATCCATTCAATCTCAGTGAGATTCAGTGATTCACAGCTAATCTGATGATGAGCCCCAGCGGCTCACAACTGCAGTGTCATCCGTAAGGAACATTCCATCACCTGCCCTGATTGCCCCTGCCAGGCGTCGCAGTGAAGTCACCCATGATCAGAGGAGTGTCATCTTATGGGCACCCATCAAACACTGAGCAAAGCTGTGAATAAAATGTTTCCCTCACCGAGACATCGCTCACCGCAGTTAGAGCATGTACAGACTAACAGACCCAGAGAATGCTTTAATCTGATCCTCATATTATGCTTGTTGAAAGGAGTGACATCGAACACCATTGAGAAGAGCTAATCCACCACAAAAGCAACTACTTCCTGAGTATGGCAGCCATTAAAGTGACCAGACCAATTATAAGTGTACCCATCTACAGAGATCTAAACCATTCCCAGTCTGTGTACCTTACAGTGTGCTGCCACTAAAATGCACAACTTACAAAGTTCCCTCGACAGCAGGGAAAGAAAGGACATTCTACGTGTCTACCAGGATGGGCTGTCACAAATTAGGTCTTGAGTGCTGTCAAGCAGCAAGCGACGCCTCTGCACCACACCAGTTCCAATCCCCAACAGGCTTGACCCCATTGGTTCCCCGCTGGTTGTTGAGGCTCTCAAAGGCTTTCCCCCATCCCCTTCATTATGCGTGCATCCTTCCTGTGGGTGGCTTTAGCAGAGCTTTTCCCACGGAGAGCAGAAAAGAATCCTGCCTGCTGTCTCGCATCTGTGTGAAGTTTTTGCTATTTCATCAGCTCCTATTTCACCTGGACCTAATCCACCAGGTATCGGTCTTGTACGTACATATTGGCCTCAAATCCAATGATACAGTACGAAAAAAATCAATCTCTGTGATAGTCCCTGAGAGACAATAGGAAGGCCGAACTCAGATAATAACTCACCTGTCTTGCCACTAACTCGATAAAAAATAATCAGTGGAAAGTACAATGAAGTGTTATTCTCTCTCATTCTCTCTATTATTTTCTCTGTTATGCTTTCTCCTGAGTACTACCTGTTATGTGTAATGAGTATATGTACCTGGTCCCAGTCCCAGGCCACCAGGAATGAGTCCACCAGCTCCTACTCCACCAGGCACTAGTCCACCAGCTCCTACTCCACCTGGTCCCAATCCACCAGGCACTAGTCCACCAGCTCCTACTCCACCTGGTCCCAATCCTCCAGGCAGAAGTCCACCAGATCCTACTCCACCAGGAAGTAGTCCACCAGGTCCTACTCCACCAGGTACCAGTCCAGTACCTACACCTTGGACCCCATACCCAACAGCACAGAACAAAAAGCGCACATTAATGTCTATGAGAGACTCTGAGACGAGAAGAAGTTAGGACTCATATAACAGCTCACCTGTCTTGCCTGGTTTGCCACCAACTCCTGTCGGAAAAATCATCAGATTACCGATGGAAATATCATTGAAGTGTCATTCTCTCTCTGTCTATCTCTTTCCCTGTTTTTCTTTCTCCTGCGTACTACCTGGTATCCGCAATGAGCACATGTACCTGCTCCAAGTCCCAGGCCACCTGGACCCCCAGTTCCAACTCCACCAGGAAACAGTCCACCAGGTCTTACTCCACCAGCTGCTAGTCCACCAGCTCCTACTCCACCAGGTACCAGTCCAGTACCTACACCTTGGGCCCCAAATTCAACAACACAGAACAAAAAGCACACATTAGTCTCTATGATAGGCTCTGAGAGACAAGAAAAAGGCAGTACTTACACTACCAGTCAAAAGTTTGGACACACCAGGCCACCTACAAAGGTTAGTGATAGTGTTGCATCGCACGCCCTGGC
>JAAGVU020000038.1:11424695-11454949 GCA_011763525.2 Mormyrus iriodes
ACCAGGGAGTAGACTCCCAAGTCCTACTCCACCAGGTACCAGTCCAGTACCTACACCTTGGGCCCCATATCCAGCGACACAGAACAAAAAGCATACATTAGTTTCCATGATAGGCTCTGAGACAGGAAGAAATTAGAACTCATAAAATACCTTACCTGTCTTGCCTGGTTTACCACCAACCCCTGTAGGAAAAATCATCAGATGTGGTGATTACAATGCAGTGTCATTCTCTCTTTTTGTCCCTCTGTATATTTCTCAGTCATTTTTTTCTCTTGAGTAATACCAAGTATTCATAATCTGCCCATGTACCTGCTCCAAGTCCCAGGCCCCCTAGACCACCAGCTCCAAATCCACCAGGAATCAGTCCACCAGGTCTTACTCCAGCTGATCCTACTCCACCAGTCAGTAGTCCATCTGTTCCAACACCACCTGGTCCTACTCCACCAGGGAGTAGACTTCCAAGTCCTACTCCACCTGGTACCAGTCTAGTGCCTACACCTTGGGCCCCATATCCAAGGACACAGAATAAAAAGGACACGTCAATCTGTACGATAGACTCTGAAATGAGAAGAAGTTAGGACTTGTATAACAGCTCACCTGTCTTGCCAGGTTTAACACCAAACCCTGTAGGAAAAATCATCAGGTCATCAGTGATTATTACCAGTGAGTGTCATTCTCTTTTTTTCTCCTTCTGTATATTTCTCAGTTATTCTTTCTCTTGAGTAATACCTGTTTTTCATAAAAAAGCATATGTACCTGTTCCAAGTCCCAGGCCACCTGTACCCCAAGCTCCCACTCCCCCAGGAAGCAGTCCACCAGGTCTAACTCCACCAGGTCCTACTCCACCAGGTACTACTGCAGCAGCTCCAACCCCACTTGGTCCTACACCACCTGGTCCAACTCCACCAGGAAATAGTCTGCCAGGTCCAAATCCACCAGGTACCAATCCAGTACCTACACCTTGGGCCCCGTATCCAAGGACACAGAATAAAAAGCACACGTCAATCTCTACGATAGACTCTGAGACGAGATGATCAGAAGATAGTACTCTGGTAATAGCTCACCTGTTTTGCCGGGTTTACCACCAACCCCTGTGAGAAAAAGCATCAGATTATCAGTGGTGATTACAATGAAGGGTCTTTCTCTCTGTGTGTCTCTCTATCTCGCTTTTCTGTTATTCTTTCTCCTGAGTACTACCTGGTATCCAGAATGAATACGTGTACCTGCTCCAAGGCCCAGGCCACCTGGAACACCGACTCCAACTCCACCAGGAATAAATCCACCTGGTCCTACTCCACCTGGTCCTACTCCACCAGGTACCAGCCCAGTACCTAACCCTAACCCTCATAACCAAGAACACAAAACAATAAGCACATGTTAATTTGTATTATTACCTCTGTGAGATGCTTAATCTTAGCTTTCTTCCATGTATTACATTTTTATTTTTATCATTATTGTTTACAGTTTACTTTGGTTCAGTTTCATTTCTTAAATGCTGCATTTTGTTGCAAACTGCATTGCATTGTCCATAACATTAGACAGTACAGAACCTTCAGTAGAGTCATCCATATTGTATTGTTACTTTTTCAAGCACTGGCTAAGCTATGAGAGTTAAAATACTTCCATCCGCACATTTTCAATCCTGCTTATCCAGTACAGAGTTTCATTAAGTCCCAAGTCTATCCCAGGGGACAGGGAGTAGACATCTTGGAAGACATGACTGTCAATTACGGCCTACCTTAGAGACAGAAACTAACTGATTCATATGTTTCTGACTGTGGGCAGAAGTGCCCTGAACCTTGGAAAATCATGTTAACTCCATCCACAATCCAGTCCACAACCCTGGAGATATGCAGTTACAAGGTAGACCACCGAGATACTCTGTAACTCATTGATTGTATGATGAACTTGCTAGCAGACCTGTGGCCAGTCCTCCTGCTCCCACCCCAGCTCCAGCAGGCAAGAAGACCCCTGAAACACATGGCAAATAGTGCCACTGATCACATAGACCAGTGTTTCACAATCCGGTCCTTGGTGACCTCCTGACAGTGCACTGTCTGACAAAGAGATAGGACAGAGCAAAAATGTGGACTGTTTGGGAATCCCCAAGGACCGGGTTAATTAAGAAACACTGACATGTACAACTATACAACATATACAACACACGCGAAATATATCACAGTTACTAGACATATTTACCACTGCAATATAAGGCAAGTATAATACTGAAAGTGGAGTCACATACTGTTTAAACTTAACACAAGTACATGACTGGAGCATCAGGAAATTTCATCACTCTAATTAAGAAATAAACACCAAATGAAAAGAGTAACCATTTTATAATGACCACATAATTTGTGTTTTATCCAAGTCTATGGATTGCAGGCAATCTAATAAACATACATGGGATGCATGAACATAAGCATATTTTTGCAACAAGGATAGATGTACTGCATGTAATCTAGCTGTAATTTATGCCTGATTTGCACATGCAAATAAATTGTTTTGGTTAGGCAATAGTCTGTGACAGCATAAAATAAGGCAGTGTATCCCTGTGCTTTCTGAAGTACCAACTCAAATGAAATAATTGCTATGCATTTTCTCAGTCTACATTTCTATATGTTAGGGTTGTACAATTCTACAGAAGTTAGTCCTGTGAAGTATTATTTATTTTCTGAAGTCAAGTGATTCCAACCAGTAACCTTCTGGTATCAAGCCCAACTCCTCAGCCACTATCTTGCCTGCATCACTCTGGTCTTTTCTGAACACTTCACACTACAATGTTATCCCATCAGATATAAGACCAGCAGATCACATAACAGTTAATGTCAATGCCCCAACCTTTATCTTGGTTAAGGAACTTTGTGGGGACATTGTGGATTAGCAAAACATGCTGCATGGCTAATATGTCAGATAAGAGGGCATGTCTCCTGGAGGTGAAACAGGAACACTGTGGCTTTAGATATCTTTGCTTTGCTTTCGTGGATTTCCCTCAAAACCTGAGCAGTGACCTCAGATACTTTGACACCTCACCGTTAAGCTATCCAGGACATATGATTACAGACTGGCCAATGGGAAAGTTGTTAATTGTCCTTCAAGTAACAAGCTCATCTGGCCAATTAGAGCTGCTGAAGGGTTTTGATTGAGGAAGAAAAAGAAAAAAATGTGCCTTTCTACTTGTTACATTTGGAGTCTCTAGGTAATGGTCAAGCAGATCTAGAATACACACTGTGTTTATCATAAACACTTGACATCACATCTCAGTACAGCAATACATCACTTAACAATTGGGATATGTTCTGAGGAATGCCCGGTTAGGCGATTTCGTCATTGTGCAACATCATATACTGTACTTACACAATCCTAGATGGCATAGCCTACTACACAACTATGCTATATGATGTAGCCTAAATAACGATAAAAAGTACAGTATAGTAAATATATAAACCAGTAACATAGTTGTCTATTATCATTATCAAGTATTATGTGCTGTACATAATTGTATGTGCTATACTTTTATTAGACTGGCAGTGCAGTAAGTTTGTTTACACCAGCATAACCATAAACACCTGAGTAATTCGTTGTGCTATGACATCATGACAGCTATGGTGTCACTATGGGAACACTGTCATATTTGCGATTCGTGATTGTATTCACAAGAGCAGTTTTTGACACAATGACTATTGGCTACTTTAGCAGCAGATTCAACAACGCAGCTGTAAACTTGCTTTAAATTAACAAACATGTAATTAGTCTTCCCTGACTCACAGCTAATGAAACAGCTCTTACATCTGATTGGGCAGTTCAGGTGGATTACCCAAGGGTGAATAGCGGTTGTAGTATCATGAAGAAGAACCTAGACCTGCATTCGAAACACCTTGCGATTGATTTAAAAAGAAAGATTTCTGCTATAAAATGGGAATGGTGTTTTGCCAAAGAAATGAATAATAAGTAACATAACGAAAATTTAACAGACAAAATTATTGTTTTGCATTATCACAGGCTTGCTTTCCTCCTAAACCGCTGTATAAATGCCGCACTAACAAATCATTCTCTCAGTAAAGACTTTTGTTAATTAAACAGGTACATAATGTAAAAGCACCTAGACAGGTACCTACTGCTCACACTCAAAATGATGAACCTTGAGCTGCGCAAAATTAATTTGAGAAGACAGGTGAAAGACCCCCCCAGTCTTGTTGTGGCTCAATACCCGAAACATCTCTCAGAATTGCTGCAAAACAACACATTTTTTTTCTAAAATACTGAGAGCCAAAAAGGTTAAATGAAAAAAGTAATGTTTCAGAATTATTTTGCTTTTTTTTCAGTCAATCCTGAATGATTTCCTGAGACTCAGTAGAGACTCAGACCCAATTAAGTGTCCAGAGGACACCACTTACAAGTCCTGCGTCACCTTCTCCAAAGGTGCCGATAGAGCAATTAAGGCCAAGCACTCTGGAGCGTAGACACACACAGAGTAACACGTTGGGTTCTCCTACCTCCCTGAAGTGTGGGTCTGCACATGGCTAGCAGAACCAGTACATCGGTCAGTAGCAGCACCGCCATCCTGCTCAGAAATGGCCAGACCAACTCGTGCAGTCAGTTTTATCCTCCCCCGGTCAATTACCATGTGAAAAAACAACACGAGCGATACTGGACACAACGTAATTAAGAGAGCGAGAGAGCTGTTGGTCCAGGGGATCACTGACTTTTCTAAAAAACACACCAGCATCTGGTGTTGCTTTTTTCGATTCTCATAACTCTTGCCAGCAACACAGAGCTTTTTGGCACAATGGGAGGGAGAGATGGAGCCCCCCCACGCACAAACACTCCAAACACTCTCAAACAAATAGCCCGTCCCTCCAAGTGCACACACATACACACACACCTTTCCATCACTGCAGCCATAAAGCCACACACACACACACACACCCCACACACACTCAAACAGCTATCGACTCCTCCAACCTTAAAACAAGACTTTTTTCCCCTTGCTAAGATTAAAACTCTCCAGGCCAGATAAGGTAATTCCTTTCCTCATTTTTAATGCTTGCCTGTTTGCCTGAAGTCATCAGAAAACCAGGCTAATGGTTTTCCTCGTGCTCATCTCGCATTTCTTTGGCATTAGACTGAAAATGAATCACTGAGACCATGCAGAGCATCATACACCAAGGCAATGGACCACCTCCATTGGTACACAGGCAAGCAAGGATGGCAGGCTTTCAGAAACCAGGTGGGAAGCTTAGACATTTGATGGGAAGCATTTAGCACCTGGCTGTGATAATGACCCTGACACTCCACTTAATCCCCTTAAAGTTAAATCTTTGTGGGATGAAGAACCACAAAGGTATTTCTTAGATGTGTCTCTGCTACAGAAATAAACAAGGGCCTCTCCTGTAGATATTCCCACCCTAGCTCGTTCATTTATTTCCATTGTCATTCTAACTCTCTGTCCCTTTCACCAGCTCCTAGTCACCGCTAAAACTTATGAACCTTGAACAGTTTACAACAGAAATTGCCTTCCTACCCTCTTGCATTGTCAGGGAATGCCAAGTATGATCTACGTTAAGACATGCAGCTCCAGGGGCCTGGCCTTGGCAAGCTCAGCAGTTGACGTGTATGTCATCTCATCATTATCATCATCTGCCTTTTGGACTGGACTATACTATCCTATCCAAGGCCAGCTCAAAAGGTCAATCAAGCATTTCAAACCCATTCCATGAGATGTTGTGTAAATGCAGGTCATTGCTGATGGCATTTCAAAAGCAGCCATAGATCTGTACACGTTTGCGGGAATGTTTGCATCCACTAGGTGGCATAGAAAGACACACCCTATTGTACCTGGGCTCACGCTAAAATGTAAGGACTAGCCTGAGCCGGAGGTTGTGTTCTTTGGCACAGAAGCAAGAGTATGTAGTAAAAAATGTGACCGTCATCACTTTCTGCTTGTCGTTGTGATACAATCCCATGATACGATCGAATTTCTAGGACCCATAACGAAAGCAGAGCAGGGAATCTGCATCTTGTGAAGGCTGGTGTGACTCCCAGGATCGTTGTAGCTGTCTTCAGTCATGCTAAACTAGTGGCCAAAATTGTGGAAACAACTAGCATTTTTGGCATTACGCTTTAAAAATTACTATACAAATATTGCCGGTAGTGTTTATAAACAATCAAAGAATGTTACAAATATACACTGGACGATTAAATAAGTAACCAGAGCAACAGTTGAATGAAGTTCTGCAATCTCCAACAATTGGAAGTGTTTCCACAATTTTGGCCACTAGTGTATGTAACAGTCTCCTGTAATTGTAGGGGGCTTAACCAATTGTGCACTATATGACGTAAAACAAATCCAAGCATTAAACAAGACCTGAATACAATTTCAAATTGCTTGAATGGACATTCTGAGGACATCGTTGACAAAATAAAATCTGTTTCGTACGGCATGATTATGACCTTACTGAAGTAGGGCCAAAAATGAGTGTAGTGTATTTAGCATTACTTAGCTGATTGTACAGCCACTGCCAGCTAATTCTGGCTTGACATGATCCTGTCTCCTTCTCTACGGCTGAGATTTCATCCACTATCCTGCCATTCACTCCAACCCATCAAGCACACCCAGTCATCGCACTTGGTTCTGTGGCATTATGACATCACAATTGTGGCACTGGACTATACTGCATGGCATTATGACATCACAATTGTAATGCTGACCACATGTCATGGTATACACTCCACTATGGAAGTCACTATTCACCTGGGCTTGAAGTGGGGGATCGTCTATATTTGTGTGTCTGTCACTGCAGCTTAGGGACCAGGAAAAGTCCAACAAATTGAATAAAATGTATTGGATATCATTTGCAAAATTTTATATATAGGGCAAGACCTAGAGAGGCTTTGGCTACTAAGCATATAACGTGCTCAGAATAATCTGGTATGTAGACAGTTTTTTAAATTCATTTTAATCACTTGTTACCACAGTCAGATTGTTCGGGTCGAAAACTGGACAAGATCTCTGTCTGACTCAGCTTTATTAAATGGTGAGTTCAGGCACTACCTGAAATCCCATAATTGGGCCAAACTATCTGCTTTTACTGCCCTGCCAGCCCAGTTTGCAGACGGCTGCATTTCTCTGATGGAATTGCATAGCTATGCAGTGATATAGATTTTTTTTCTGACTGTCCCATGGCAGCTGATAAAGGGGAAAAGTGAGACAGAACATGACTGTATAACGATTGTGCTAAAATAGGAAACGAAAACATAAATCCAGTCAGTGGAAGACTGACTACGCCTCAAGCCTAAGAGCAAGAGGTGGAACTGGGAGGCCTGATGAGTACAGTGTACTGCGCACAGGTGTTTGTATCCCTACAGGTCATTTGAACGAAAGGGTGACCATGCTTGACATGACATACATCAGGGCTCTTCAAATGTGGACCTTGATTCCAAATCCAAGCCTTGTTTTCTGTTCTCCCAGGTAGTTAGTTTAATAATTACTGATTCTGATTGGCCAGAGGTTTCACACCTGGCTCGCAGGTAAAGGAAGGCTGGGAAATCAGCAGTGCTCGGACCTTGAGGACAGTGATTTGAATAGCCCTGACATATATGGTTAACAGATGCCTGGGAATCTGAATAACAGGGGGTCCCATTTGTATGGAGCAAAGAGCATCTTAAGTGCTTACTGGCTGCTGTAGCTCAATGTTTAGAGCATTTTGCTAACAACCCAAGCGTTGGTGGTTGAAATCCCAAAAAACAAACAAATTATAGGCCTTCCTTCAACTATAAGTTGCTGTAGGTAAAGCATTAGGTAAACCTGCCATTTCAGTAGGATCTGAGCTTCTTCCTGTTCTGTGTGCTCTAGATGCAATGGAAACATCATACCTTCTGAGTGGTGAAAGTTGGTCTCTCACAGCTGTTTTTGTTTCTCATCACTGTGAGGGACTTTCCTGCCTTATCTTAGGAGCAGAACCATTTCATCCTATTTTAGCGTTCATAAAAACCTCTAGAAGATGGAACATCAGTTCATCGAAGAGGAACATCAGAATTAACTTTAAATCAGAACACCTGCCTGATGTGAGGCTACAAAAACACACATCTACAATAATTACTTACATGCACTGGCAGCGTCTGGCAGGTTATGGCTGATGGGGCAAACATTATGATCATTGTACTTTATCCGTGTTCATTAACATCAGGTCAAGTGGCTGCAGCTGGACATACTGGGAACATTTCCCAGTATGACATTTTACTGGAGAAGGTCTTAGGTAGAAATGTCATTGTAATTGTCCTTTAACATTCATAAAACTCTAACTGAAGTGAAGTCCCAGAGTCAACAGTGTCTGAACTCTTTTATAGACTCCATTAAAGTAACCGTATACAGCTCTACTAGGTGCTCTCTTATTAACTTAGTCCATTGTCCAACCACTTATCTGGTACAGGGTTACTGGGGAGGCCTGGAGCCTGCCTGCATATGGCAAGGGCAGGGGTGGACCCTCAACACGATGCTAGTCCATCACAAGACACAATCACAAACTATGGGCAGGAGTTTCTAAACCACACATCTTTGGAGTGTGGGAGGAGATCAGAGTACCCAGAGGAATCCCACACAGCACAGGGGTAACTCGCAAATCCCACTCATACAGAGCAGCGGTGGGATTTTAACCCCCCACCCCAAAAGTGTAAGGCAGCAGCCACTTCATTGATATTATTAACTATTACTTGCCATCATCTAAGCCTCCCTGCATCTAGAGATCACCTCTGCATCTACTTTACCTCTCGATCACACTGTAAGCCTGTAAGCGTTCATGGGTTAGTTTGGAGCAAATATGTAGAAGGAAAACGATAATATATAACACACAAGATAAACACAAAAGAGAAGATGGACAAATGGTGTTAACAAGCTGCGGCATATCTGTCTCCTCTGCAGACACCAGCCAAAGGACAGTCTGCCCAAATCAAAGACCAAGAACAGCAATAGGTTAAGAGATGACTCTATCAAGGAGATGAGTTTGGCCCAAGAACACACTCATTTCCCTGCAGTCAATGACAGCGATGAGACATTATTGCCTGTCATGTATGGAGTGGAGATTTTGAGACAAATCTGATGAGGGATAGATTTCAGTCCGAAGGACAAAGGCTAATGCATTCAGTTAATTCAAATGGACAGGGTGCAGCGGAACAACCTAGGAGTAAATCTAGCTAATCCAACAAACAACTGTGACACTGGACACCAGAGCCTTTCCAGAGAGTCAAAACAGCATGTTGTAGGATTTGGGTTTTGCATGAAGCAAAGTCCATGTTTTAATTTTTCACTTGATACCAAATATCATTTGATATTGACCTATAGTTTCCATAAAAGGATTGGGCCCTACAACTTTCTTGACTGTAAACTGACCAGGCAGATTAGTGAAAGCTAGTGTCATCTTATAAATATTCCAGATCGCCTTCCCTACGTAAAGGACTGGCATGGGAATCTCACAAAATAAACACAGAAATCTAATTAAGGAAATATTATATTTGGCCTTTCAGCTCATGATATTGAATTTGAAATGGGCCCTGCTGACCTTGTAAACCAACATGAAATAAAGGAGAGGAATGTGGGTTTTCTGCAGTAATGTGATTACACTGCCTTTGACTGAATAAATGAGCCACTTGTCCACGTTATCGAGGGTGTCCTGTTTCATCTGTTACAGTCTGTGGCATGGAAGGGGCCTCTTTGTGGGGCATAAAAAAGTCAAAACTCACTGGGAAGTCAGTTGGGTCACAGCCTCTTAGAGAGAAGAGGGAAACCATTCTGCTCTGGTGACCCAGGATGGAGATTGCAGCACAAAAGACAGCAATGACTCAGACTAACTGCAAGGGAAAACCACTGAGCAGCCAACAAGACTGCAGCTGTTAAGAATAGAATCGAGAGGAGGAACCAAACCCTGTTCCTTAGGACTTGGACCACAATGTCTGCAGGTTTTTCTGTTACCATATAAATCCTGCGCCCAGCAAGGTGATGTCACCATTAGGCCCTTGAGCAAGGCCCTTAACCCCCAGCTGCTCCAGAGACTAGCTGACCATGCTTTCTCAAATGTATGTAGCTTTGGATAACTGCATCTGCTAAGTAAATAAACGTGGTAACACTTTCTATGAATGTCATGTCTATAAAAATCTATGAACACATTCATAACACATTATAATGCATTCATAAAGCATTATAAACATGGCTACGAATACTTATAAAAAGACATAAAACATTATATCCATGTTTATTATGCATTATGAATGCTTAATGAAGCTATCATCTATAAAGCACTACAGATACCTTCATAATGCAGTACAAAGCCTCCTGAATTCTTATATTGACAATTATAATGCATTATGAAAGTATCTATAGTGCTTTATACATGATAGCTTCACTGGAGCGTATTAAGTATTGTAATCAACACTTAGCTGCAACAGGAAGTGCTGCTTTGATTCTCCTCAAAGTTCTCAGATAAAGACTGACTCCTCTGCTCTTATGACATCCTGCTTAGAGGTCAGGGCTACAAGATATGTGAAATAGACATTTGATATAAATCTTTTGAAGGTGCCCTATTATGCTTTTCCACTTCTTCCCTTTCATTTAGTTTGTTATCTAGCTCTATGTACATGAAAACTGTCTGCAAAGTCTTAAGGCCCAAAGTACACGCTAAAGGAAGTAACTCTCACCACAGAAACCACTCTTCTCTAACCTACCTGAAGCGCCTCATTGGAGTTCCAGCCCTTCCTTCCATGACATGATGAGCTCAACTCATAACACAATCCTTATTGGCTGCCTACCTGCAAGGATCTGTTGCACACTGCAAGTTGGGCAGAACATGTACGGCAAGCTGACCAATCAGAGCACACTGGACTCATCAGGGGTGGGGCTTAAAGCTCTAACAGAGCGTTTCAGACAAAGTTATAGGCAGAGTGAATAGAGATGTACAATATGAGAAAAACTTTGTGTTTTGGAGCATTGAAGCATGTCAGTCAATTTGGTAACACTTGATTTAAGGCCGTGTTTTTAGTCATTTGGGAACACATTTATAACAAATAATAATGCATTCATAAAGCATTATAAACATGGCTAAAAATGTTTATCAAAAGGCATATTATACCCATGTGTATTATGCATTATGAATGCTTTTCGAAGCTTTCATCTATAACACACTATAGATACCTTCATAATGCATTATAATGGTCGGTAAAAGCATTAAGGATACTTTTTACAGCATTATAAAGGTATCTATAGTGCATTATAGATGAGAGCTTCATAAGGCAGTCATAATGCATAATAAACATGGCTGCTATAATGTGTTATGCCTTTTTATAAAAATTTATGGCCACATTTAGAATACATTATGAATGTATTTATAAATTACTAAAAACATGGCCTTAAATAAAGTTCAAGTAGTCAAAATGAGCATAAAAGGGGCCCGTTAATATAAACGAGGAAGCAATAACTTGTGTGAACATGTTTGTTTGCATTCCAGTGCAAAAACAACTGGGACTGGCTGCCAGTTTGGGAACTGGAACACCAAAGCGGAGCAATTGATGGAAGGTATCTTATTTTAATGCAGCTGCAGTGCATTTGGAAGGCAGCATAGAATATAGACTTACGGCAAGTTGTGCGATTTTGAATTGCCTATTCAGACATGAGGGGATTTGAGCATCTGTGTGATGTCTCTTGAGTCTCCCTATTTATTGAGCTGATGGTCTAAAGCTGTAGGAGGTGAGGGACCAAGGCCAGGTAATTCTGAGTCATTTTTGCAAATAGAATCTTGTGATCCATGTGCTATGACCACCAGAGGTCTCTTTACCTATTATCCCCAGCTGGCATGAAATGGCACCATCCTTACTTGCAGTGCCTAATAGTCTACTCGGGCAAGAAAGTTGTCAACTGTTTCAGTTGGGTTTATCAGGTCTTCATCTGTATATACTTCATCTATAAATTTATATGTGCTTTTATTCATTATGGCAATAATCACATACCCTTTAAATTGGTGCTAATTTGGTAAAAGTATTGTCAAGGAAAAGGAGCAAGAATGAGAAAGCCCTGGAAAGGATCCCTACACTGAACATGGCCAGAGTACCCAGTTAACAGAGAAGGAGCAGAAACTATATAAAAATAAGGATAACACACAAACGCCACGCATACAGGGCTGGATTCAGGTATGCAGAGCACACATAAACATGCATGATCCTTCGGAACTAGCAGGGTACAAGTCTGTGGTCTTAACAACTTTAATGCCTGCTATGTGTCCTCTAGTTAGTTTTTCTAAAACAAGAAATTAGGTTCCTGGGTAACGCTTTACATGAGCGGGTGCAAATACTTATTGGGAACTCACTGACTACTGAAGTACAAATCATGAATAAATTTAGTAGCGACTTGAGATAAAAGATGCGTCACGATTCATTAATGATGAACAAACATGAGATCAGTATTTCATTGGTGTTATTCATTACTTATTCCTTCAGTAGTTCACAAAGGTTTACAGAAGTAACGGAAATAGTAACAAATATAGTAACTGCTTGAGATAAAGCATGTCCAATTCATTAATGATGAATATACATGAGATCAGTATTTAACTAAGACTTAGTATGTGGTTAATTAATACATAAGTAACAGCATAATAGTACATAATAATTTGTGCCACCTCAAGTAAAGTGTTTACCGGTTCTAGGGTTGGGTTGGCTTCCTTAACAAAGGACTACACTCTGCAGTTGTTGTAGAGCTTGGAACCGAGCCTGACCTGTCACATCCTATGGGATACTTTCATGTTCATGTTTATTAACTGAATGCAGTGGCTTGCAAACACAAGCAATCCCCTACATTGAAGCAGTTTTCCACTCGCAACAGGAACCCAGAATCCACAAAGCTCTGGACCACATTGAGGATTGCTGTGTTTCTGCTCAGACAACCAAAACCTCCTTGCTGAACTGGCATTATCCGATGAAAAGTCATTATCTCTGATTTCAGACGTAAACATTTTTTTCTGAGCATGGTGCCTTCCTTTGAGCTTGATTGTGTCCCACCCAAGTCCATTGTGTGCCAGTAGGATATGATTGATGTTTGAAATAATTTGCTTTATGAACAAAGATCTACAGCACAGATGTCTGTGCACTTTTGTGGAAGGGAGTACAGTAAAGATGAAATATAGCAATGAAAAAGCAAGACATGAAAAAAGAGTGTGAGGAAAAAGCCAAGGATGAAAAAAGAAAGTGTGATAGAGGAATTGATTTTAATCGAAAATTCCTGATATATGTATCACCCATGTTGTTGTCTGAGTTGTGCCTGTGACATCTTTCTGTATTACTATCTATCTACTGAATGTATCACATGCCTCTCTGTTGTGTACCTTATGACCTTGTACTTATTCTCTGTCTCAGTCATACCCTGAGTGTTACTTGTCTATTGTCATGGTGTTTCCAGTGGTAACAAGCTGTGGCGACAAAAATTTCCACCAACTTTGGTCGAGTGGCGGTACTGATTCTAACGCCGATTCTGATGTAAATATCTTCAGTTTGGCTGCAGCAGGGAACCATTCAAATGATCAAAGTCTTCCTGCAAAGTCTTCTTCCCCACACAGCCTGGGTCTTGATTTAATTAACATTCCGCCCCAGGGCAAGCGGATATCACCACGACAATCCCCCCACACTCGTAAAACTTAGTGCTCCTTTGACAATCTAGGTGGGGGTCACCTAATGCTGCTGTTAAAGTCAATGGGGAAACAGCTGAAAATTATCTTGCGAGCCATTGAAAACGCCCTAAAAAGATGACACAGTTAATGGGCCTGTTTGTGTATTACGTTAGGAATTCCCTGAATTACATAAAGTCAGATGTAGGTTGAGTTTTAGGTTAGTACACCTCAGAATGAAAAAAGTGACTGTTTTTTTGAAAAATCCTTTGAAAAAACCTATGAAATACCATTCCATTGTTTCCATATATATATATCAGCATTAAGATATATCCTTAAACATCCAACATCTAAGCATTGTATTCAACTTTTTCTCAACTTATCTCACTAAGGGTACATTAGTGCTGGTTCTATAGCAAGACTGTTGCAGGACCTTCCATGGGAAACAAATGTTTTCACGTGAAATTGTATTAATAGGCAGTACTGCGTAGTTTCTATTGAATGCTATTAAATCTCTTAGCATCTAACTTCTAATTCAAACCCGGCTGGTTCAATTAATAGCGTTAACGGTTGTTGGAATCCATGCGTGAGTTTTGGCTGGAGAAAAATGATGAAGTAGTGATGTGATATGAAAATGAATAAAGCAAGTGAGAAATGAATTGCAGATAAGAACTGAGAGTTCCCATATGCCTCTTGCCATTATCCAACATTGGCCTGGGTCTCATACCATCGCCTTGACAACCAGACACCTGGGCAAAAAAATGTCTGAAAACTGTTCATATGTGACGGTTGTTGAGTGAAGCTGTGTTTCATCACCTTCATCACCATGGAAACCTGCCCTGATAATCGGCGTCTTGCTCATTGACTAAGACGGTCCCTAAGGCTTGCCGTTGCTGCGTTGTGTGATTCACACTAATGGCACCATCGATGCCTGCAGCTGTAGGCCTGTACGCACTGTGAGTACCCTTGGCTTTCAGACTTATTATTATTTGTCTAATATTATGTTTTCTTTCTTTTTGCCATGTTATGTCTGCAAAAGAAGCAGAAAATGAGGAATAGGGCTGCATGATTCTGGGTAAAATATGAATGAATTTTTTCATTCAGAATTGAGATCGTGATTTTCTCTCATGATTCTTCAGCAATACATTTTTCACTGTATTGTTATTTTCCATTACATATTGTCTTTCTTTGAATATGGAACAAGCAATACGTAGAGGTGCACGATAGATCAGTTAACATACTGATATTGCCGGCCGATATTTAAACATTACCAATAGGCCCAAAGTTAGCAAAACAGCAGCTAAAGACACAACTACTGAAATAATGGAGATTATTGCACTGGACAATCAGCCATTTTCCATAGTGCATAATCAAGGGCTTCATTGGGTCATTCACTAGTTACAAGAGGCCTCACAGGACCGGCCTGTGACATGTTTATAATTTATTGACAACATTTTATTTTATTGTCATATCTGCACTGGTTTGATTGTCCAGCACTTTGGTCAACCTTGGTTGTTTTAAATGTGCTTTACAAATAAATTTGACCTTGACCTTGACCATATCATTACATTTGGCCTGTAGATCAATCTTTCGTTCTCCACAGAATAAAAGACCGTGTAACGTCATTCTGCTAACCTGCGCTGGCAAGCTTGGCTAATGAGCATTCATCCTGACATCAAACTTTACAGTGAGAAACTGCTGCAAGAATTTGATGTGACAGGGAGGTGGAGAATCAATATCGAAGTAGCTACAGGTCTCTGAAATTTAAATTATGCTGTAAAAACATTAATAGGCAGATAAAGGATCTCGAGCACTAAAATGACAGTTTATCTGATGGCCTCATATTTCCTCTGAAAGGTTATCTTCACAAAAGGGTGATGATGTCATTCATTCCCCTGTTTCTGACAACCATCATAGCTACAACAGGCAATTCTTAATTAAAAAAGAGGCCTTATAAGAATTTGTCGCTGTATGTAGACCATTCACTAAACAATTACATGCACACTACTGAAGATACACCAAGCTTATATTGGTCACATGGGTACTTTTTCACATATTTATCCCTTCCGGGTGTTTGTGTCTGGGACTGTATTAAAATGACAAGCAGAATTACTGTGAGATTTCACACAAACAAGTCACAGAACCACGTAATCACAACACCCGAAATCCATGGCTATGGGCAGGACGCCAGGAAGGCAAGATGGGACTCATTTACCACTTTCTGTCTTTCAGGATTTGTTACATGCATGAGCGGTGTATATAAAAGACTCAGTGGAGGGCAGAGAGAGACAAGCGCTATTCATTACTGGGCTATCAACACCTCTGACTCGCAAATACAGTGACACCTTTGCTTATAAACATGATCTTGACAAGCACCCCTGATCGGATATAATTTTCTGTTAAAGAAAACCCTGTTTGTGCCTCTGGAAACAGAAATATGGGGGTACCTCTGTGGGCATCTGCTGGTTTGTTAACCCACGTTTGGGATTCAGTAATAATGATAGTATACATAGCATACATATTCATTGCATTTTAAAATTACATGTGCCAAAATGTTTAGTTGTTATTAATTTCTCCAGTTTTGTTTGGGGGGGGCGTTGAATCAATGTGAAAATACCATAATGATCGATTGAGTGTGTTTATATTGTACAAATATGTGGTATAAGAACAGTAACATTTGAAACTAACAATAAGACACTTTGAGAATCCACTTCAGGCTACTTACACTGAAATGTATTGTGCCCATCGAACCTAATCTTGCTGTTTGTCATTAGCTTGGATATTTACACTAAATATAAGCACTCAAAGACTCTTGGAGAACTATTCCTGAGCTAAAAGGGACTCTGACTGAGCAGGAACATTTCCAGGCTTAGCTCAGGGGATGCTGTAATGGATTCATAGCCCCACGCCCCGTGGTAATCAGCGACCACACGCTGTGTGACTCACAGGCGGAACACCACGCTCAGCCCTGGACCAGGGCCTACAGTAATCGTCAACATCACTGGCCTGTAAGCCATTGTTTCTCATCGAAGTCTGAGGAAAGCCAAGATCTACCCTGGAGATTTTTCAAAGCATGATAGCACAACGCTTTTGTGTCCTGTTCTGTCTTATTAAGTGTCTTCGAAGAGCCCATGACTTTAGCAGTGGGTGAAGGAAATGTGACTGATTTTAATAAGCTGGACTGTATCGGACTGTCTGCTTGGCCGAGGGCAGCCATTCTCTGATCAGATTGATCTACAGCTTATAGATCCAACAAGCGCAGCAAGAGTTATAAACCAGACAGCCATGCAATAAAAATAATCGCATGAGACTCTGCCTCAGACATTACATTTATTATGTCATTTGGAGTGAAAGCTCCCGGCGAACAGGTCTCTGGGGAGACACCAAACTACAGAGAAAGAACAATTGTAGCCTGCCTGGAATATGATTACCAAGATGTACCCCTGGAGCCAGGCCTGGTGAGCTGGTGAGCACCTGGTGGTTGGGTCACCCCTGTGATTCAGCCAAGCTCAACCCAAAATTGCTTGGTGGAGCCATCTTGTGGGCTCACCACCCGCAAGATGGAAGGTGGGGGTCAGGTTCAGTGCCATTTGGGTGGCAGGAATGCGTAGGAAGGAGCCAGATAGACCAAACCTCGGCAATGGACATTGGCTTTGGGAACGTGGAACATTACCTTTTTGATGGGGAAGGAGCGTGAGCTATTGCTGGAGATCGAAAGGTACTGGTTAGCAAGAGTCTGCATTATCTCCCTGCATACTCAGCCTTACCTCTATGCACAGTGTGGATTTAGAAACCAGACCTCTGCATAGGGGTGAAATCTCTCCTTGTCTGGCATTCTCCATGGTGGAAGACCTCAGTTGGACGTGGGTAGAGTTGCCACCTATCCCATATGTAAGGGGATCATCCTGTACTGAAAAATGTAATGCTGTGTCCCATTTTAAACTAAGCCAGGACATGATTTGTTGTGGATTTTGTGCCCCCCCCCCCCCATTCAAAGTTTATCATGTGGGACCCAATCCCAGGCTGGAGTCTGGCTGGACTTTTTCCAGGTGGATAAGGTGGCTGCCTCTTTGGGCTGTGAGTTGTAGAGAGGAAAACTTTGCTCAGAGTACCCAGCCTTCTCAGAGAAGTCAGGGGGTGTGCTTGAAAGGATAGTGCTGTTAGACTCTTGTCCTACTGGGAGACTTCAGTGTTCATGTGGGAGCCAATAGAGTTCCCTACTAGAGCATGACTGGGAAGAATGAGCTCCCACATATAAACCCAAGTGGTGAATTGGACTTCTGTGCAGGCCATAGATTATTCATAACTGACACTCAATGTTTGAGCACAAGGATGTTCATACGTGTATATGGTACCAGAGCATTAGCATGACCAAAGATGAATGATTGAATTTGGATTTTGAAGGAAGAGATGATGAGTAATAATACAGATCACAGGAAAAAATAAGTTAACAGACTTAAAAATCACATTCTATAATGTGCCGTTTCTTGTTGACATAAACATATTATGTGTTCATCAGCATAACCAGCAGCTAAGACTCATATCTCAGTCCCTTAATGAGCCATTATTTATCTATTGTCTGAATGAGATTGTTTTTGGAAGGCAGCCATTTTGTATGGAATAGTAAGACAAAGCAGACAGAGTCAGGCTTACAGAGCAGATGTTCTGGTCAATATCAGTCACATATCCAAAGCGCCAAAGGCGTTAATACGACAATGACTCTCAAGACTGACTGTTTGCTAGGTCACAGTCACAACAAGGTGGAGGTGTTATGCTTTCCTAGGACCTTGGTGAGTATTTACTTGGCTTGTTACGACTATTAACAAACCCATTCACACCCTTAATCTCCGAAGCATCACTAGTGGCCAAAAGCTGAATATTTACCAAAAGAATTCCAGAGTTCCAGAGAAGCTCGCTTAGGGCTGTGAAACCAGTCCTTCCTACGAATGGTTAAAAATCAGTGCTCCACTCTGCAGCAGTGAGCTAACTCGATCCATGTGGCTCCGTCTCAGCTCTGAAGCAAAGCATTCCCTTATTCTGCTCAACTCAAGCCTGGCTTGGCCTGCAGCCCCCTTAATGTTTTTATTTTCCGATCATTTCTATCCTGGGATTAAAATATGTCTGTGTGCAGAAAACCATGTTAAGGCCAATGTTGAATGTCAGAATTTGGCAGCAGTGCCCTTGCTTTTTCACCTTTTTGCTTTTTTACTGATTAATTATGTAGGTATATGCTTGAGTGCCACACCAACAGATCACCTAGAACAGGGCTAGTTAGTCTCATGCTCAAAGGGCCGGTGTGTGTGCAGGTTTTTGGTATAACCATTGGGTCAGCTGTTCCAACCCAGGTGTGAGGACTCTTCAGCCAATCAGTCCTCTAATTAGTAATCTAATTAGGGAGTTGCAGCGAAAACCGGCATACCTAACAGTCCTATCTGGATAAGATTGCCCACCCCTGACCTAGAACCCCTCCAGCCCTTGCCTACCTTGAGCCACATAAAGATTAGCAAAGTCTTCACTAGTACATTCTGTCTAATATGGTCCTGGTTGTATGTAATGGTGTGCAGGAGCACAGATTTGGGTATGGATGGTAAGGACCTGTACCTACCAATACTGTGGGAGTACCATGTGTGTTTTGGGGGGCGTTGGGGGGTTGGTGGCTGAATTTGTCCCCACCAATGTTGAGACCAAACTTACACCCTTGAGTCGCAGACATTAGCAGAAGAGTGAGACTATTTCACAAGTAGCATTAATTAGCGCTGACATGGCAGTAAATCATTTCTGCCAAAATGTCTTCTCTATATTTAGTAGCCCAATCGGTCATTAGAAATTTAGCTTTAATGAAAAACGTTTTTTAGAAATACATAGTTGCAAAGGGCCACTTGGAGAGGCATTTGACACTGGTAGAATGATGTGAGACTTTCTCGTAGTAACACCATCTTTTTTTAAACCTCATGAAAATTTGTTCGCCCGTCTGACCAAGTAAGGTAGTAAGACCTCTTCAAAGATATCATAGCTGGTGAATGAGATCGTTTATCTATACAATATGTTTCTGGAAAATGTTCAAAATGCATGAAGGCTTGGCACTATAACTGTATGCATGGTCTGCAGAGCGTGCCATATGCTTCAAGTATACACAGACGCTCCCTGGGTTACGATGCTCCACATTACGATATTTCGGCTTTACGATGGGAAAATGTCTTTCACTTTCAGTACATTATTCAATAAATTACATGAGAAATCCAACACTTCTTTATAAATCAGGCTTTGTGTCAATGATTTTGCCAACTGTAGGCTAATGTCAGTGTTCTAAGCATGTTTAAGCTGGGCTATAGGCTAGGCTATGATGTTAATGATGTTCTTAGGTTAGGTGCACTGTATTAAAATACATTTTCACCTTATGATAGGTTTGTCGGAATGTAACGCTGGGAGAGGCCATACTTCAGATCGCATAGACTGGACCATCTGGGGAACAAAGACTGATTAGGGGAGTCTGGGTCCACACACACACACACACACACACACACACAAACCAAGAATGGCCTTTTGCCCTAGCAGTCAATACTCCCCCTATTTGATTGTGGTATGACCCGATGATCCAATGACCTTTGACCACGTTTGCCACAAGTTCCAGAGCTGTAACAGCCTGCAATTCTAGTGTCCAGAGCTATGTACAGCTTGGCTGGGAGGGTGGGCCTTTCATTTCCCATCCAGTTCACAGGGTGACCATAAAAGGCTAAAAAAGGCATTTCTCAAAAGGCAGAGAAAACACAAGACGAAACTTACTTTTATTGTAGACCTTAAGGTATGATGAATATTTTATGGTGCACACGGGCACTTTTTTGTAACTTTGTGTTGTCTTGCATGTAGCACCAGGGTCCTGGAGAAACATTGTCTCGTTTCACCATGTACTGTATGTACCACTGTATATGGTTGAAATGACAAATAAAAGCCACTTGACACTTGAATTTTAAAGGCCATGTCCAGTCCTCTCAATATTATTATTGGCAAAATAGATGGACCAATTAAAAAAAACTTCAAAAGGTTTTTTCCAATAAACAAATAAATACACAATAGTTGTACTATTCTTGGTGGCTTATTATACGTCCCTTTGGTTGTGACAGTGTATATCGTGGTATATTACATCAGTGTTACCTACGTTAGTGCTTGCAATGTCTTAATGACTGGTTCAGGAACATGAACTTTATTAAGTTGTTGCAAAACAGAACCAGATCTTCGAAATGTTATTGCAAAAATAAGACAAAATGCCATTGTTTGCGTTGACAGTTCGTGAGATTTCGACGGTGAACTCAATGTTTCGCCCAAGTTCCAGATGTTCATTTCCGAAAATAGTCGTTGACTAATAAATTTTATTTGTGCGCCTCCTTGTGGTTTAAGCGCGAACATCAACCATTGGCAATGTTAAACCGAACTATTTCAGGTTGAAGTGATTCTTAAATTTAACATTCTAGACCAAAAGCCGGTACTCTTCGAATATAGCCATTTGTTCATTTCTAAGGATGTTTTACTATAGAGACAGTAAAGACAGTAGAGCCGTTTCTTTTGTTTAATACATTATTAAGTTTGTTTTAATTGTCATTTGTACATTTAAATACATTATTCTGACATATTTAGCATACATTGGCAGTGCGCTGTGCCGGATAAACCAAAAAATAATGCAACTGCACGGTGTACCTGCTCCTTCACTACCTAACGCATAAATGAACATTCTTTGCAGAAAATGAAACGCGTAATCGCATTGCGTTCTGTTTGTCTCCGTTTGTCTGCCATGACTTCAACGTCATCAAAATAAGCCGGTGAAGGTGTCGGAAGCATGGGGAAACGATCCTGACCTTCCAGAAATAATTGAGAAAACCAAGTATTTATTTGTGCTATTCTAAATGCCAACTTATTTCTCCGTAATTAACGAAATATAGGTATGTGGCATAACATAACTTGCATCTAACTTGCTTTCTGATTCTAAAGCATGAAGCGAACTGTTTGGTAGAGACCTGACTTCTATTAAAATGGTAGCTCTGGTTTCTGTCGTTTCATGCAGCAAGTCAGTGTTTTATTGACACTGTTTTTATACTCCTATGATGAGTTATTGGTAAGGTTATCTATAAATGAGATTAAAACTAAGTAAATAAGTAAATGTGTGCATCCCTTTCTGAATCTGTCCAGGACCCATACATCATGTCTGTGAAAACTGCGACTGTCCACGCAACGTGGATAATAGGAAAAGTGATAGGCACGAAGATGCAGAAGACCGCTAAGGTCCGAGTGACTAGGCTTGTCCTAGATCAGTATCTTCTCAAGGTAACACTGCCTTAATGGGAACTGAGCTTCACACTCAGTTAATTTTGTAATGAGTAAACGTCTATGGTATATTATTTCCCTGTTGTTGTACTAATCATAATTGTTATTGCTGTCACCTTTTTCACTGCAGTACTACAACAAAAGAAAGACATACTTTGCACACGATCCCTTGGAGCGATGCGGTGTGGGAGATATTGTCCTCCTGAAAGCACTGCCAGAGAGGAGGACCAAGCACGTGAAGCATGAGCTGGTGGAAATTGTACACAAGCTGGGAAAAGTTGTGGACCCGCTCACAGGGAAGAGGGTGGCTGGAAGTGTGTTCCTGGAGCCCATTGTCGGCTCGACCGAGCCCTCTGCTGACTCTGTAATGCAAACATTGCAGAAATTGGATATTAAAGACCCTGTGGCCTCAAACCACTAATATCTGAATGACTGTTGTCTCCAAGAGAAGTGCTTCTCCTTTCTCATGTTGTATTTTGATTGCTAATGCCTGGTAAATTCTGTGATTTCGGTGATCACAATAAAACTTCATTTTGCGTTTTAAAAAAAATACTCGTTTATGACTTGTGGATTCTATTTGTAATCTGTGCAATGGAGTCGCCAGTTGCCGCTAATTTTCTGTAACTGTAAGCATTATGAAAATCGGAAAAGGAGACTTACTTCACTGCCTTTGTGTTACAGTATTAATTTTGTGTGCGTCTGTGTGTGTGGTGGTTGTGGCTGGGGAGATGCTCAGACAAGTTGCTGTGGCATGAAGTACTTGACATTCTAGCTGGATGTGAAAGGCTAATTCCAGGAGGGAGCCACAACCCTCCCCCCGACACACACACAAAAAACACTTGTCAGACTTGTTGGGCCGACAAAGCTGTCTAAACCGGCCTGTGAATCTTTCATCATATCTGAGTGTATTTTACTGTGACCTCATTCTGCAGTCTTGTTGTTGTTCTCAGTGGAATTTCTTCCTGGTTGCTTTTCTTTCATTCAGTTACTTTTCTTAGAACAATTTATCCAGTGCAGAGTTACTGTGAGTCTGGAGCCTATTTCAGGAAGTTTAGGGCAGGGTGCACCCCAAACATGATGCTAGTCCTTCATAGGACCTCACACACTCACCAGGGAGCATCTGTGTGCCTCTGGGACAGTAACATTCCTAATGTGTGATATGGTGCTGCTATTCAGGTCATGTTTATTTAATATCTAGTTAGCTCAGGATGTAATACGTATAGCATGTGTTATTAAGGTGTGGCATGGCGGTGCAGTGGTTAGCACTACTGCCTCATGCCTCTGGGATCGAGGTTTGAGTCTCTGGCAAGGCACCACATGTGTGTGGAGTTTGCATGTCCTACCTGTGTCATTTTGGGGTTTCCTCCTCCCCCAGTCCAAAAATATACTGAGGTTAATTGGAGTTGCCAAATTACCCACTGGTGTCTGTGTGTGAGAGTGAGTGGTGTGTGAATGTGCCCTGTGATGGGATGGTGTCCCATCCTGGGTTGTTCCCTGCCATGCTCCCATAGGCTCCAGACCTCCCTGCAACTCTGAATAGGACAAATGGTTGCAGAAAATGGATGCATGTATTACGAAATGATAAATAGATAGATAGTTTAGATCCCAAATTAGAGAAAAATTCAAGCAGAAAGCATGTGAGATAGGAACACTTAAACACGATGTGCTGGATCCATCTTTAATGGGATGGCTTAAAATATAACCGTTTGTGTGAATAAATCATACAGCTCTATCACATAAATTTTTTTCATGGCATATCACGACAGACAACTGAGGGAAAGCTGCTCAATTTCTGGTAAAGGTAGTCAAAAATTTTTATTATATGTAATAATAGTCCTTTATATGATTGAAATCTTTGTCTTTATTATATTCTTATTCAGTTCATTGGTTACATGTTTTGCTGTTTTTTCGGAGCTGCGCGAAGGCGCTTTGTCGCCCTCTGGCGGCTTGTTGTGAGAACGAAGCCCGAAATGTTGACGCTTTGGACTGGAAGCGCATCAGGCAGTCAGAGGAAGATGGCGACCCGAGTCCTTCAGAGCGTGGGAAGGGGCCTGAGTCAGGCACGGAGCAAGGTCCACACCGGGGGACAGCTTCTCCTCGCCGCCAGGTCGGGGCGCCTGCTCAGGGACCTGGGTTAGCGATCCTGTGCTTTGCGGAGCGGCTCATGTTATTCTCCTGCTTGCAGCAAAACGATGCGATACACCGTGCACCCTTACGATCGGCTAGCGAGCCCAGCTTCCATCGGCGGGGGCTTGGGGGGGGGATTGCAGTTTCTGATGAAGGTCGCGCACGATTGCCTTATGCAGGAAGTGCTTTTGCGGGCAAGGTTCGGTTTCTCTCGGGTGCGTTTAAAGCGACAGGGCAAACGCTCCGCGGGTGCACTGGGTTAGCACGCTGGCTATTTCAAGGTCATATCCAGTGGCTGGGCTCCTTCCGTGGGTTGAGGTGGCTGCCGATTGCCATGCTGCATCAGAAGCGTGCATCCCGTTGCGGTGGAGAGCGTGTGCCGCCGCGGCCCTCCCCGGCGCACCGAGCATAAGCACACGGGCTCCACACCCGTGCTGACCCGTATGTTGTTGGCCTGCACCGTGTCTACTATCGTGTTGCTTTGTTGGAAAGTAACCCCCGCCATTCCAGTTCTTATATTCGTTGTAACAAGAAGTGATGTATCAGTGTAGAGTGAAATGTAATGCATGACGTGGAGATTGCTGGTTATATTAAGTAAAATGCAGCCTGGGTACCTCGGTACATTAGTAACCCTTATGTCTCTGAGCCTCTAAGGAATGTAGAGTGAAGGCGTCCCAGGTCTGTGAGGGATCATTGTCATCATGGGTTCTGAGAAACGTTGCAATGGCGTCACAAGGTCTGTGACATTACCAACACAATGCATAGTACCTCCCTGGTTCAAAACTAAGGACAGACAGGTGTAGAAAACCCGGAACAATGAGAGAGCAGAAGCGTATGTCTTAGTACGGTATATCTACGTATGGAATATCTACGATTAGGCCAGTTCACTGGTCTGAATGAGCTTCTCTTGTCCTGGGTTCTAGGATCCTTGACCGGATGCGTATGTATATGTTGGTTTATGATAAAGGGCTCAGACCGACTGTTGGTTATATTGTATCACACTGTAATGTGTTCTTTTTTATTATTATTCCAGGGGTCTTTCAGCATCCAATCACAAAAACCGGGAGGATAGCTGGTTTAAATCACTATTCGTTCGAAAGGTAGACCCCAGGAAGGACGCCCACTCTCATCTGCTTGCAAAGAAAGAGGACAGCAACCTGTACAAAATTCAGTGTAGGTTCCTAAATGTGTCTTCTAGAAGCTCTTCAAATCCACAGGCAGTTCCTTCATTATTTTGTGGATGGATATATATATATATAGACATAGTACTTTGATTGTATTTTTCTGTGTCTTTGTCCATGTTGTGTTTAAATTGTCAGTATTGAAAATGTCATATTTTTTCATCACAGTTGTTCTTGCACTATAACCAACGAGATCATAATTTTATCTTAGTGTATGATTTGTTTTGGTCTTTTACAGTTCACAACGTTAAACCCGAGTGCCTGGATGCCTACAACAAGCTTTGGTAAGAGGTCCAGTGATCGGACTACGTACTCGTGGATCCAGAAATCTGAAAGTCCAGTCGAAACTTGAGACGTTTGTCTCCGACGTGTTTGTTACAGGCCAACTGCCTTTTCTATTTTTAGGGCTATGATAGCTAGAAATACTGCCAGACAGACCGTGCTATGGTCCAAATGGACTGTTGGCAGGAGTTATTATTTATCTTTACAAATGATACTCTTTTCGTTGGACTTCCTGGATTGAGAGCTTTTCTGCCATATTGAAGTCTGACAGAACAGGTGTTAAGTTTTATGCTCATTTGCTTGATCAAAGGCAGCATGTTTTCAGACAAATTTCTTTCGTGGAATTATGAGAAATACAACATGCCAAAAGCTTTTATTAAAAAAAAAAAACGCAGCCTTTTTGTGGATCACCCCAAATGTTGGAGAGTTCTTTATGCAGGAGAATGTGTCTTAGCAGTGGCTGTTGGCACACTGCTGAGAGGTTGAATGAAGGTCACTTTAGCAAGGATTAGTATTGCTCAGCAGCTGTGCAGACATGTTAGTATCTTCTGCATGTGCAGGCCATAGGGGTGCTGTCCTAGCTCAAGTGGGCTTCCAGTGTGTAAGACATTTAACACCACCAGGAGTTTTTCTACTTAAAATATCTCCAAAATTGTTTAACAATGCAACAACAATCAGTTATGAAAACGGTTGCTTTCTCGTAGCAGCTAACATAGGTTACAGCTGCAATGTACTTCTCTTTGTATAATAATAGTTGTTTTTCGAAGATTTGAACTTGCGATCTGCGCACCAGTTAGCAGTTAAGTTCGTTGTAGACATGGGCTGGCAAATGGTAAAGTGTGCAGTGGATTATCATGCTGTTTAAACTGGATGAAGTGTAAAGTTGTGTTGCTTCTCTGCTTACAGTGAGAATGTGCTTCCATCGATCCACTCCGACCCACATTACCCCTGTGAACTGGTAGGCACCTGGAACACGTGGTATGGAGAACAGGATCAAGCAGGTGGGAGCACAAGGTTGAAGCTTCTGCTACCAATAGAGAGGTCTCACATTTGACAAATACTCCACCAATAGGAGTGAGGTCTCCGTGGACAACATGGACGCTTTCCACTAATACGAGAGTGGCCTCTTTGACAAACCCCACGCACTCCACCGATCATAAAAAAAGCCCTTTTAGACAACACCCACACACTCCACCAATCATAAAAAAGCCTTTTTAGGCCACACCCACAGACGCCACCAATCATAAGAGTGTAGCTTTCACGTTGAACAGGAGAGAGAGGCCGTCTTGGATGCTGGCAACACGTTGTACCAATAAGACAGATGTAGCGGAATATCAATAAAATGTAAAAATAATAATATAGCTGATGATGATGAGTCATGAGTGATGAATATGAATCCTAGATGGCAGCATGTGCAGACACAGCGGCTTCTTCGGAGCCTTGCGCCAACTGTTTACTTGTACTGTTTCATTGTCATGTACCATTGTGTATTGTTTTTTTTTTCTCCAGTATTTATTGTTCAACTGTCTTTTGTTCTGTTTGATGCGCTACAGAAATGCAGCTTTGTATCATGTGTAGAATGACAGTAAAGTGACTTGAATTGAAGAAATGTAGCTCAACAGTGATGAATGTTTCTAAATTTCATTGTCTTTTAGACATAAATCATAGATCCTTAGAGAATGCCTCTATATTCAGGTTTCAGATTAAGTTGTATATCTGCTTGTTGGAAGATCAGATGTACAGGTTCCATGAAGTGATCTGTAAGCTACCTTTCTATCTCCCTGCAGTCCATTTGTGGCGATATCGAGGAGGTTACCCAGCTCTTACTGAAGTCATGAATAAACTTCGGATGAATAAGGTACATTTAATGCGAGCCATTTCCTCATTGTAACCTTGTAGACTCAGTCCAACACACATAGTACACACTTAATAATGTTCACAATGACAACCTTGAGATTACAGTGTAAGGTAACAGTTACTATATAAAAACTTTGACAGGATTCTTCCATAAGGTGCACAGTACAGCCCTTGCCAACATAGATTTAACCGGTGGTGCATTGGGTGAAATTGCACCCCTAGTGGTCAGATGAAAATGCTGTATGAGCATATTAAGTTCAGTAAAATTAAATTATTTTGTAAAGTTATATTTGAAAATGTGGCTTGTATTAGTCATATCCATGTGTAATAATAATTTATTGTAAATGTATTAACAGTTTGTAGTGCATGTGCCTCTTATGGTGCTCAGTAGGTGGACACTCTCCTTCACACCCCCTGCAGGAATTCATGGAGTACCGCAATGAGAGAGGCAAGATGCTCCTGTCCCGTCGTAACCAGCTGCTGCTAGAGTTCAGCTTCTGGAATGAGCCACTCCCCAGGAAGGGGCCCAGCATCTATGAGCTGAGGTCCTACCAGCTCAGGGTGAGTCTCCTCCCTTATGCCCTCCCCCCCTCACCTCTGTGATGTCCTGCTGTGTCTATAGGTTGCTTTATACTTCTATGCCATGACTTGCGCAAATGGCCGACGCCATCGCGAGCATTTATACTTGTGTGTTGGTGTGTCTGTGTCGCTCAGCAACCACTCGCTCGGCCAAAACGCCAGGGGATACATAGTTTTGGATGCATTTATTGGCTTCCCACCCGGAGTGATTGTTGAATCACGCAACTGAAACAGAAAAATAACAAAGTATCCATGTATCGACTCCTGGCTATATTTGCGCTACTGTCAGCTTCCCGTGCACAAAAATGTCAAGCCGCTACAAAGTCACTTATTATGCATTTTCTCTTCTAAAGTTAGCATCTCTACTAGTTTTTACTTTTTTTAGTCTTGTAAAGTATGAATAAACTTACCGGAGGTAAGTGAAATTGGCACCGTCATCCTGGATATTTTGTACACCTGTTGCTATGACGCCCAGGGTGGGTCATTTAACGCTAGATATAAATAGCAGTTCAGTTTCTGTCAGTGATATAAGTTCACCTGGGATGCACGCTTTCTTTGCTCCCATAAAAAAATCGAATGATACCAAGGGGACCAATCACAGTTGTTGTGGTCTGTGTCACCACGACGCGTAGGTACATTTCTGGTGAGGTCCACGTCAGGTTATGGTTGATTCCACGCAGATGTGTAAATCAGTCTTAAGGCAGCTGTAATTTCTAAAAAATCATTATATACAGGGCAATCATCTGAATGGATATAACACAGCACTGTTATTTTTCAGGATGTGACTTTGAGCTTTTCTGTTTGACAGGATCTCTCCCTAAACTTTGATATTTATGTGGTTTGACTCTTTGCCCTTGTTTTTCAGCCTGGGACGATGATCGAATGGGGGAATTACTGGTGAGTTTTGGTTTAATCCAGCTGCTCTTATATATTTATGTGGGTTTTACCTTCCGGTTTCCACACGGGCCACAATGATGTTAAACCGTTTTAATTCACTAATGTATTCATCCCAGGGGAAGCTCACAAAGGGAAGTTTTTCCCTGAGTTTGTTCTGTAAAGTCACTGGCCTGTGATGCCACTAGAGAAAAGAACTATGTAAGAGATGAACTGATTTGAAATTACTGTTGCCTCTGAACAGATTGTTATTGTGAACAAATGAAAGCGGACCATGCATCTCCTAAAGATGTAACATGGATATAACTCCCTGGAGACGCCATCACATTTTCAGAGGACACCTGTGTGTTTCGTACTGGTTGTGAGCCTCATTTATTCGCAGTCTGCCTGCCAAAATAATCAGCAGAGGCCCTGCCATTGATTTAAATAAATGAATGGATCGGTTCTTCACCTGTTCGCTGATTTCCGTAGCGGTGATTCACGTTCGCTGCTAAGTTTTGCATGATGAGGTTTGAAAATCATTTTAAATTACAATGGAATTAATATTTTAAATAACTGAATGAGGATGTGGAATAAGACCAGCGGAGGAAGAGGCATGTATATGGTTATGCTTTTGTATGGTCACGCTGGACCGGATCAGGGCAGGCTGGTGTTCCGACTGAACCTGGCTGTGTGTGTGTCCCTTCCAGGGCCCGGGCCATCCGATACCGCCAGCAGAATGAGGAGGCAGTAGGCGGCTTCTTCTCCCAGATTGGGAGCCTCTACATGGTGCACCATCTCTGGGGTAGGGGTCTGGACTGTAAAATGAGACACCCTGTGTCGTTGTGTTTCTGACCTGAAATTTGACCACTGATTTCAAAAAACGGAGCACAGGACAGTGTGTTACCGATAATTAACAATCAGTTGTTTTTCTACTGCGATTCTGACATGTTCTTCAGATGTCTGTGGCTGAACAGCAATCTTAGTTGTATGTTCAAATAATAAGAAGAAGAATCTTTATGCATATAACACTTTTCGTTCATGAAATGCAGCTCAAAGTGCTTCACGTATGGGATTAAAATAAGATAGTTGTATAAATTACGCAACTAAGGTACAGGTCAAAGAAAGTGTAGAATGAAGGAATGAGAATTTTAAAATAAAAATAGGCAAATACTTAATCTGGTATGTGCTTCCTCAGTTGGTTTGCCCTGTTGATTTCATACACGGGACGTTATTGGCGGATGGCTGCCAAATTGGCCGAAATCAGCTGAGAATGTAAACATTACTGGAATGCAAATGGCGTGTGACTGCAGTGTTCGTACTTTACAAATATGATACTAATATTAAAGGAATAATCATAATATATCTAATATAACTGGGTAAGTAAAACGAGTGCATT
>JAAGVU020000038.1:11455049-11493993 GCA_011763525.2 Mormyrus iriodes
ATATACGATACATATATTTGTGCGTAGTATATAAACAGTGTGTTTACATACATAATTTCAACGAATCTTACCTAATACCTAAGAGGATATAAAGGGTTTATAAGGGCTTAAAATATACAAAAATAACCATATAAACATAAGGTTCTTACTTCGCAGATTTTCACCTTTTGCGGGGGGTTCTGGAACGCAACCCCCGCAATAGATGAGGGATCACTGTACATGTTAATGAAAACCGGAAATCAATACTGTGTAACATGGATTGATTAACAAGGCAGGGTAAAGAGAGATAACAGAGGGATGAAATAGAATAAATAAAAAGACTTGATACCTATCCATCCCAAAATCACACAAAGCCTTTTATTCTTAATACCAAATCGCCTTGACAGCTGTGATCAGCTTCTATCCAGTTAAAGTGTCTTATTTCTTTATGCCTGTTGTCTTCTGTTTTTTTTTTGTTTTTTCTATCTGTCTTCAGCTTACAAAGATCTTCAGTCTCGAGAAGACACCAGAAATGCAGCCTGGCAAATGGAGGGCTGGGATGAAGTGGTATATTACACAGGTGAGTGCTGCCTTAAGTAGGGGAGTCACTGCAGTCACTGTGACCATAGCGCTCTCAGTCATGCAGAACAATGGCATTGCCTCAGCGTGCTGAATTTTTAATGTGTTTCCTGTTTGTTTTTACATCTCCTCCCATATATGGTGAATTTTTAAGCATCTTAGTGGCACCCTGCCTGCCAAAGGCATCAACAAGCAATCTGCTAATGATTTTTTTTAATGCTTTGTTGTTTAAGTTCCTCTGATTCAACACATGGAGTCAAGGATCATGATTCCCCTGAAGATATCACCACTGATGTAACACTCCCGCCTGGATCTCCTGATCTACAGGGCATACTTCTCCAGCAGATCGTGACCCACGTCCGAACCCCACACTGCCATCGTTTTAAGCTCCTTTTTATCAACGTTGGCCACCTCTGTCCATTTCTCTTAATTTTTTTCCCCCTTTGGTAGTTTTTTCACTGTAAAGCATTTTTAGGTTATTTAACGATTAAAAACATCTCAGACCTAAGGGGCAGACATAATGCTGAGACAGTGACCTGCTATGAGGGAATGAAGTTCTACAGTAAAAATCTGTTGAAAAGCTAGTAAGAGTTGAGAAGAATCTGACCTGACAGTCCCTCCTCAGTTATTAGTGTTCCAGGTTATGAGACTTCTGCCATAATCCAGCTCGCACACCATTTCTGCTAAGACCTGTATTTGACTGCGTGATCAGGCCCTCCACCTTCCAAACGATTGTCCTGGGCCAGCATGGTCTATATCTCCGTAAGTTGGAGTTATGTAAACAGTGACTAACGCTCCAAGCTTCCCTGGCTCAGCAGGACTGTGCCTCTCAACCCTACAGAATTTCACCTCTGTCTCAGACGGACCCTGCAAAGTTCCCTTGTTTTCAATTTGCCCTATAACAACACAAGAGTCAACTTATAAATGCTGTTAAAATAGCTTAGGTTCCGCTTTGGAAATAAATGAGAAGTTCAGTGCTTTTAGTGACATTAAAATCCTATTGCGCTAAGTGACTTCAGTGTTAATGGTCTCTCTCTGACACCACAGGTATGATGTGTCTAAAGGAACATGCCAGAATCCAGGAAGTTAGATGGTGGTACCATCTGAAATATCACAGAGTCCCTGGTGCACCCCTGTGTGGAAGTAAATGTTAAGATGCTTTTCACAGGCAGATTTTCAAAATTGGACTGCCCTTTCAGTCACTGTAAAGAAATGTCTGTCTAGTAACTTACATCTTGAAGGATAGATGATAATTCTGTTACACTTAGACGTTTCAATTTTTCTTTTGATTGATGAGATTAGTACTTGGAAGGCATCTGCTTTTTTTGTTGTTGTGATGGCCTTGTTCGATTTTTAAAAGTGTATCGTTTGAATCATATGTCTCCACCGTGATCATTTATTTTCAGTTGTGTCTGCATCAGTCGATTGGTATAATTTTGCAGTGAAATGAATGATTCAGGTCAAATGGCATCTTCATGTGGGCAGTTTGTTTGCCTGTAACATCTTTGTTTATGTCTTTTCAAGGGCAGTTTCTGGACAGTGAGCACCACATGTAAACACAGCAGCACATGAATAAAATGATTTAAATTAGAACATTTTCAAAGTCAATATGTAATAGTGTCCTTGTTGTCCTAGCAGAAGCCAGTCATGGGGACTGCAATTTCTTCACATTCGGGAAGCAATATTCTTTCCTCAGAATTTCCAGAAGATTTCTAAAATTGGGATTAAAATAGGTTTTGTAAGTTGTTATTACTGGTATGCATTAAATATTTACTGTACCATACCAGATACACTATAAGGACAAGTATTGGGACACACCTCTTAATCATTGAATTCAGATATTTCGTTCAGACCCTTTGCCACACATGTATAAAATCAAGCACCTAGCCATGCAGTCAGGTTTACAAACATTTGTGAAAGAATGCGTCATTCTGAAGAGCTCAGTGCATTCAAGTGTGGTGCTGTCATAGGATGCCACCTTTGTAATATGTCATTTGGAGAAATTTCTTTCCTGATAAGATATTCAATGGTGAGCTGTAAGTGGTATTGCAGAGTGGTTCTGAAGCATTTAGGAGCCACACAAACTCAGCCACAAGGTGGCAGACCACATAATTATATAATTGATCCCCATGGGGAAATTCTCTTTTATGTCTCCCCCAGTTTGTTCCCTGTAGGTGAGAGCAAGCTGGCTGTAAAGGGCAGCCGGCACCCAGGGCTTAAGGGCCTTGCTTAAGGACCCACAGATGTGCTGAGGCTGGGGCTTGAACCGGCGATTTTCCGATCACAGGCACGGAGGCTTAGCCCACTGAGCCACACACCGACCCCATGACATCCCCATAAAGTTACAGAGTGGGGTCGCCAAGTGCTGAGGTGCATAGTGTGTAAAAGTTGTCTAAGCTCTGTTGGCTAAGTAACTGCAGAGTTCCAAACTACTTCTGGCATTAACCCCAGCAAAAACTGTGTGCCAGGAGCTTCATGGAATCTTGCTGGAACATCACCAAACGCAATGCTAAGCATCAGATGGAGTGGTGTAAAACACGCCGCTACTGGACTCTGGAGCAGTGGAAATGTATTCTGTGGAGTGATGAATCACTCTTCACTGCATGGCAGCATACCCAGACTTTTTAGACAATTGTATAATTCCAGCATTGTGGGACCAGTTTGGGGAAGGCCCTTTTCTGTTCTAGCATGACTGCCCCAGTGCATAAAGCAAGGTCCATAAAGACATGGTTTGGTGAGTTTGGTGTGGAAGAACTTGACTGGCCCACACAGAGCCCTGACCTCAATGTCATCAAAAACTTTTGGGATGAACTAGAATGGAGATTGCGAGCCAGGCCTTCACATCCAACATCAGTGCCTGACCTCACAAATGCTTATCTAGATGAATGAGCAAAAATTCCCACAGACACATTCCAAAATTTTGTGGAAAGCCTTCCCAGAAGAGTAACAACTGTTACAGCTGCAAAGGGGGGGGACCAAAATATCGATGCCTATGGATTTAGAATGGGATGTCATAAAGTTCCTGTAGGTGTAATGCCCAGGTGTCCCGATACTTTTGTGCATATACTAACAATTTGCTAAAAACCACTTGGTAACATGCATGAGTTCCAACTGAAATTCTGTCTAGTATGACTGGAAGTTTTCAGGTTCAAGGACTTAATGAGAAATCAGGTGGCATAGTGGTTAAGAAAAATACCAGGAGGAAATTGCTGCAGCACTTTTGTCCCTTTGAGGAGGGTGTGCTGGACAGGCACACAGCCACATACTAAAATAGCAGGTTTGAAGCCCCTTCTAAATTTGTTTCAGCCTCTGGATACTGCGGGGACCTACCCAAACCCAGAGATCCCCAAAAATCCAGGAATCTGGGACAATTAGCAAATGATTCTTTTTTGAAGGGGGCTCAGACAAAAAAACAGGGTCTAAGACCGTCTGTGATTTTTAATAGTTACCTAACACCTCAGGGCTGCCAGCTCTCACGCATCTGGCATGACATTCACGCTTTCAGGCTCTCACGCTCACGCAAGAAATCTTACGGCAAATCTATATTATTCCATTATAAACCTAAAATTAGCTACATCATAAGCTTTTGGGGTATTTTGCAAACCCTACAGACTATTTACAAGGTAATAAAACTTCACAAACATTATCAGAGTGAAACATCCATTCATCCATCCATTGTCTGTAACCGCTTAGCCTATTCAGGGTCGCGGGGGTCCGGAGCCGATGGGCGCAAGACAGGGAACAAACCAGTAGGGGGCGCCAACCCATCGTAGGGTACACACACACACATCATTCACTCACACATGGATACTTACGGACAATTTAGTAACGCCAATTAACCTCAGAATGCTTTTTGGACTGTGGGGAGAAAACAGATTACCCGGAGGAAGCCCCACGGCGACAACATGGAAACTCCACACACACGGAGACATGGAGGAGACTCGAACCTTGCTCCCAGAGGTTACGATAGATTTTGGGTTGGAACCATTTTGTGACTGCTGTGTAGTTTCTACCCGTAACCTTAAAAGCAGGACACTCGACTCGTCGCAAGTAGAACTAAGACTTTTCGATGATTTTAAATTTTAACATTAATCCCTTTTTGGCACGGTATATGCTATCTATAGCACATTTGTTTTGCACAAATAGGACAAGGCGTTCGTGTTTGCAATGAGCATGACACGTCCGGGAACACTGCTGCTGCTGTGCTTCTGTGCGCTGCCCTGCACATCAGGTAGTACTGGGACTGTAGTTCAGGGTGTCGATTCATATTAAAAAGATCACCATTTAATCGTCAAATAATAACGCGTGTAGACAGAAATAGGAAGATGCATGTTTTCAAAGAAAATGGCGTTGTTCACTTCTTGAACGTTAATTCGATCTGTGGAATTTTGATTATTATTTCCATTAGTGCTCCGCTTTCATAGAAACACTTCTGTTGCTGGTGATGATGATGGTTCATTGAAGGCAGATGCAGGGTTATCAGCTTCGGTCAGCTGCCCGGCGTGAGATTTTCAATTCGAGACAAGTCTGCACACACATGCACACGCTTTTACATGCATGCGACAGTTTTATTTCCCTTTAAATAGTATGTAGGGTTTGCAAACTACCCCAAAGCTTATGATGCAGCCAATTTTATGTTTATAATGGAATAATATAGATTTGCCGTAAGATTTATTGCGTGAATGTGAGAGTCTGAAAGAGTGACTGTCACGCCGGATGCGTGAGAGCTGGCAATCCTGCAGTTTTCAGTGAAATTCCCTGTAAACGGTAATATCTGAATTGCACTCCATAGATGATGAAAGAATGGTGCAAATACCAGGGGGTAAGATGAAAATGGGGACAAGCGCCACCGACGGTAGAGACGGACAGTCACCGGTGAGGGAAGTTTCTGTGGCACCGTTCAGCATTGACATACACCCGGTCACTAATTTAGATTTCAGGTGGGTGTCTCAAGGCAAAAGCAGGAATGTCCCCAAGTGCTCCGTTACACAGCTATGTCGTCTCCTTAAATGTCACTCTTCTTTCTAATCAGAGAGTTTGTGCGGGAACAAAAATATATAACAGAGGCTGAGACCTTTGGCTGGAGTTTCGTTTTTCAAGATTTTGTTTCTGAGGAGCTGAAGAGTAAAGTGACCAAAAGGATTGAGGTAAATTTCTCTTCTGTTGGTCTGTCATGCTCATGTTGGGTGATTTATGTACAGTTTTTTTTCTTTTTTTTTTTCTAAAAGCATTTTTATAAACATCAATTTCTCTCCCTAATCTGTATGTCTGCAGTCTGCGCCTTGGTGGCTCCCATTAGAGAAGGTGTACTGGAGACAGGTAACTTTGTTCTACCCATCCATCCATTTCCCATAATCCTTTGTCCAGTGCCATGTTGTGATGACCATCATCTTTTTAGCCTAAAAAAAAAACATGCAGTTGTTATACAAATGACTACTTTGGAATTAATGCTTGAGTACAAGGCCAGAATAATTTATTAGAGGTGGATTCTCTTCCAGATCTGTCTCTTACCTCTGCTCTTGGTTCACCTTAGAACCTTCCTTTGACTTATTAAATGTCCCTGATTTCCGGGAGACCTTCCATTTTTTGTAAATACGCCATCAGAGTATGTATATGACATACACCGTCACACGTAACAGGAAACTCCCACCCCGCCCATCCTGTGGCGTGTTCCCCAGCCTGCAGGCCCAGGCTCTGGTATCAGGGATCGTCTGGATTCACCTGTGGTGCAGGTGAGCTGGAACGATGCCCAGGCCTTCTGCAAATGGAGAGGGAAGCGGCTGCCTTCTGAAGAGGAATGGGAGTTTGCTGCCCGTGGAGGCCTGCAAGGTCTATCATTCTTGTTACATTCTGAATCAGAATGCTTTTTATTAGCCAAGTATGTTTCCATACAAGGAATTTGCCTTGGTGGTGCTTTTAGAAGACGTTACAAAAAACATACAACAATTAGCAAAGGTAAATACAGAAAAGTACTAAATACTAGATTGGCAATTGGGTAATGTGGTAATTATATGGTAATTAATTTTAACAGTAGCAGTTATGATGATGATGATATAATTAAACATGTAATTATGTATGCTGTAAGTATGTACATAGTAATAATTGTAGTATAAATGTAATAGATGTGTGTAAAGTGTTCTAGCTCCGTCATGCAACCTCTGGGTCCAAGAATAACTGCTGAGTTAGACTTTCTGAGTTGTTTTTATATGTGAGTCTCTTTTTCTCAATGACCATTACCACTAGTGATGGGTGAAATGACTCTCTTTTGGGACACAGTTCGTTTGATTTAGTTCACCTTAAAGATTCGTTATGACTCGTTCACCAACTCGTTCAGTGTCACTTCCTGTTTGCATAAAGTAGATCTGAAACACTTGTGTTCTGATGTGTGGAAAAAATAGCCTATTATTTAGGCTAAATAAAGCTAAGGAGTAAGCTAAATACCGCCAATAAGTCATGTGAGGAAAATAATATTTGTTATTGAATTATAGTTTAAGTTTTTCAATATTGTACCTTTGCTATTCACGTTTGTTAAAAACGCAAACCGAACAGCCCATCACTTAGTCAGCTAATGAGTCTAAACGCTAAGAAACCTTGGTTAAAATCATTTTAAATAGTGAAAATGTTGCATCTCTCAAATCCAGTTGCAGCATACAGAAAGTCACTGCACATGTGGACTATATACTACACCAGTAGATGGTGTATTTCAGGCACGACCAAAGTACGGCGCTCTCGTTCAGTAGCTTTTCTGGGTCTCTCGTTCATTTACTCACTCACCAACTCGGTCATTCGTTCATTCGAGGCATATACGTTCAGTCCCAGGTTTAGTTTCCAGCCAATCATATGCTCCCTTATGCCCTTACATGCCGCGCTGGCTCTCACTGGTCATAGTCGAGGAGGCAAGCGACATTCATGCCGTATATCTCAGGATGAGTGGAAGAATGAATGTTTGAGGAGAAGTGAACGTGAGTGTGTAGATCTAAGGGACTTTTTCCCGCGAACAAATCGTTCGTGAATGTCACTCCATTAATTGCCACATGGCCTTCCTTTCTTCAAGCAAATGGCCTCACATGTAACAGTTGATTACAGATTTATTGATACTCTCAATTAATACTACTGCAAGTTAGTCTTTTGTGGTGCTGTGGCTTAGTTGGTTAAAGGGCCTTCCTAATGGGAAATCCTGGGTTCAGATCCTAGCAATTCATGTTGTGTTTTTAATCATGGGATTAGTTTGGGACACGGCTGAAAAACCAGCGCTCACTGAGTACTGAGTACTAGCTATAGGCTAACAAAGCATTCTCTACAATCTCTGTATGATGGACCTTTTTCAGATAGGACCTACCCCTGGGGCAACAAGTTTCAGTCAAATCGAACTAATTTATGGCAGGTGAGGGAAACTCCTTGAACCCGTCTTAACATCAAATGCAAGGATTTTTTTATATTTTCCTTAAGAGTTTTTAAATGAATGAGTTGCCCTGGATAAGAGTCAATTAGCTAAATATTTAATCATGATGTCTGCTGTCCCCTGGTGGCTGGTGTGTGGCAGGGCAAATTCCCAGAGAGGGATACCGCTGAAGACGGATACCATGGGATTTCTCCTGTCAAAGCGTTCCCTCCTCAGAATAATTACGGTATGGCTTTGCAGCTTGTGGATTTTTATTACATTACTAATCCAATTAAATAATTTCCAAGCTGTTTATTGTGCTCCGTTTAGCACGTTAATGATGATACTGGATATTCACCATTATGCATAGGAATTCTTTTGTTTTTGCATATCCCATCTTGCTGTCCTTAGCTTAGGCTCAGGGCACAGGCTCAGCCATTTTTCTGCCACACCTAGAGTATTTTGGTGGTTATGGACCTCTTATTTATCCATTTATTTCTTTATTGTTCATTGCACAGTGAATTCGTAATGGATATTTTGCATTGTGATGCTTTGTTCGTTACCATTTTGCTTTTGACTCTGTCTGTCTGTCTATCTGTCCGTCTATCTATCTGTCTAATGCTGCCTTGCCCCCTACAGGCCTGTATGACATGATGGGGAATGCTTGGGAGTGGACCTCCACTCGCTTCCCTGGATCACAGGCTATGTACGTTCTGCGGGGCGCTTCTTGGATCGACACTGTGGATGGATCAGCCAATCACAGGGCTCAGCTCACTACCAGGTGTGCCCCATCTCTGTGCTCCACCTCGTTACATTTTAAGGTTCCATCAGTGTCATGCCCTTGACTCACATGACGGCTTGTTTCCTGGGGCCGTGCAGGATGGGGAACACGCCAGATTCTGCCTCTGACAACCTGGGATTCCGATGTGCAACCAGTGTCTCCCCTAGAAAGCCAAGAAGGCTTGAGCTATGAGGGAACCCCCAAGACCGAAGAAGGGAATCGGGAAGTGCTTTTTGTATTTTCGTAACAATAACTCTAAAGTTAACAATAAAAAGAGCTCTATTTTCAAAAAATAAATTGCGTTGTGTGCAAAACAATTTGTCAGTTTATTGGCCTGTTATAGTGAAAGGTGTAGATGTATTTGTTGGTTTGTAACACATGCACAGTGTTTAATGACACCTTCCATAAAAATTGTTTTACGATTTAAATATTATTTGTAAAAATACAAATTTTATGAGCCCAAAATGTTCATGTTTTGAACGATGTTAATCGGAGCTAAGTGAACTCCACTCTAGGTAAGATATTACATTATAATCTTATGCATACAAAGTTAAACTTGTGGCAAGGTAGTTTAATACATTGATTGTGTATTATATATATTTTATACAAAAGGTACCGATATCCATGTAAATGGTAATTTTCTATTTGTCGTCACTCAGTTAATGGGTGTTTACAGGTTTTTTTTGTATTACAAGCAGTAGCATTTATTTATTCAAGCAAATGGCCTCACACATAACATGTGATTACAGACTAATCAACAGATTACAGATAAAACTGAAAGGCATCCATTCATAAACAGGAAGAAGCATGAGTGCCATTGAAGGAATATTGGCATCGTTTCCGTAGAAACTCTGCAAAGTGTGATCTGATTATACTCTCTGCGAGTGCATCCTTAGCCAGCAGGTTACTGGAAAACACAGGAATGCTAAGTAGTTAAAAAACTACATTCTTGAGAGAGGAAGGAAGGGCAGCCAGACAGCGAAAGTCCAAATAGACCTATTTTATTTACAGGATGTATAGAAAGATAGCTGATAATTACTGAATTGGTTTTGTTTTTCAGCAGTAAAGCCATACTCCCTTCACATTACAGCGTCATGATATTGTATAAAATGAGGTGCAGGTGTGATGGTTTCCAGGGTTACATAGCTGACAAATCAGTACAGTCTGGCAAGTTCTGTCATTAGCATGCAAGGCACAGAATACTCTGTCTGTACTTCAGGTCCAGATGAAGATCTCAACCAAGTAAGAAAATAATCACAAGAAGCTGTCTAAAACGCAAACAACCTCAAATACCTTTATTAATCATGTGTCAACAAAATAAACATTGCAAATTTTCAGTTACTGCATCTCTTCATTTTGATGCTATTTTGAGCAGGCGAAGAGATGATTCGATTAACTAAAAACTACTCTTAAACTTCGACTATAGCCTGCACCCAAACCTTAGTTACTAAATCAGAACTGTATTGTAAAAATCTTTGCGACAGGTTGATACTTTCAACTAGCACTACTGCAGGGTTGCCAGAAGAGGCGCTGTGGCTTAGTTGGTTAAAGCGCCTGTCTAGTAAACAGGAGATCCTGGGTTCGAATCCCAGCGGTGCCTCAGGCATTTTTAAATCACTGGATTAGTTTGGGACACGTTTGAAAAACCAATGATTTCTATATGACGGTGTGCCACAGACCAGTACAAAGACAGACAGCGAACTGACCTCGGACAGGTATCTGCGACGGTCATCGCACGCATATGACTCACGATTGATCGACTAACATTTGCAACGTTTTTAAGTTTAAAACCTGCACGGAACTTTCTGTGTTCATAACATCACTTTAATCTTTTATATTTAGTGTCATAAATTAGTCTCGTAAGACATAGCTGAAAGCACAAAGTTCATTGGACACCCTGAAAACCAACAGAAACTGTCAGCTACACAGGGTATCCTGTTTCTCTCCCCCCGAAAGCAGCGCACACTGCAGGGCCCCAGGCTGAGGTCGGAGCTGCGGGCTCACGTTACAAGTTCCATTATATGTGTACACGGCGCAATGAAATAACGATTAAAGCTTTTAGGAGTTAACTGCTATTTTATTATTCTCGTGACCGATGTGGATAAAGTTAGGGTAATTTTCTGGGCACAAAGAACCGCAGTACTGTACCCTACAGAGAAGGGGTCTTCAGAGGTCATATTTTACATGCATATCTAGTGCCTGCTGCCACTTGTGAGACAATTTATGGTTTGGCTAAATTTAATCAGCACTGTACGTACGATATATAATGATATATAAAATATGTGTGAGTTTTAACCTGTATAAAATGTGATAAATTTAAATAACATGAAATTAAATATAATACACCAATGTAATTAAAGCTTAATAAATTGCCTATATCCAAGGGGAACGTGTAAGACTACCTCCCCAGACCCCCAGGGAGAGATATATTCCAGATAACATGATTAACAAGCCCTTAATTTAACCTTGAACCAAGCTGTCTGCTCGCAATGCGGCTTTCCCCAAGTTGTTCATATAAATGACCGATTATGATGATGACTGAGCTGAAAATCCACAACATTTTCCAAGCATAAAGCTCTGCAAATAATTTGATTTTCGTTGTTGCCCGAATCCTCTAGGAAAGGATGCTTTTTTGACAACTTAGCGATAACCGCAGTCCCCCGCCCCTCCAACATCAGGGCAGGTTAGCTTGATAGTAACTTATTTAGAAACTAATTTTGGTTTCTGGAACTGAGAATCCCATATTTCTGTGAGGTAAACATATATGGACTGGCTGCTAAGTCCACTTTCGGAACACCTCTCAGGACAGATGCTTGTGGGTCTATTTGTGGTTTTATTTTTAGGGGAGGATTTCTGCCTTTCACACTCATTTTACAGACAAGATAATGACCACAAGCCCAGACTGTGTTACACGCTGAAGGTTCTGTCCTTTGGCTATGTCATGCAGGTCTATGTTCATCCCTGCTCTGTCCCACAGAGATGCTGTGCTCCAAAGTGCATGGATCAATGTTTCCCAACCCGGTCCTTGAGGATTCACAGATGGTCCATGCTTTTGCTCTCTCCCAGCCAGCCCACATTTTTGCGACATGGACCATCTGCGGGCCCCCGAGGACCAGACTGGGACACACTGCTCATGATGATGGCCAAGTTGTCAGGTTATCCGTCACCCAGATTTTAATTGTGGTGTCGTGCTATAGCAGGAGGGTAGCCTGGGCATAATCATTATGCATGAAGCGAAAGGGCAGTTTGCCCTAACTATCCATCTTCTAACCGTTTATCCTGATCAGGGTTACAGGGCCCCAAAGATCTTAACATATAAACAGAATGAATCTTTATTTAAATACCATTCTGCCTTTATGACAGCACACCGAGGACACAAAAAAATTTTAGCATTCATACAAAACACATGTATTTTTACTTGACAAGGCATGCTTCCTCAGAATGTGCAGTATATCTGCAGTGCTCTCTGGAGTATCTAAGCCAGGGGTATTCAATCTTATCCTCAAAGGGCCACTGTGTGTTCAGGTTTTCACTGCAACTCCCAAATTACATTACTAATTAGAGGACTGATTGGCTGAAGAGTCCTCACACCTGGGTTTGAGCAGCTGACCTAAAAGTTATCCCAAAAACCTGCACACACACTGGCCCTTTGAAGATAAGATTGCCTACCCCTGATCTAAACCATTCGTGTTAATTAAATAAAATTCCACACAGATACATCATCACTCTGCACCTTGTGCTCACTCCACCTGATTGTCCACTGTTGCCATATTCCACGAAGCATAATAACAAGTCGTCTTCTAGTCTCCACTTTGCTCCAAGTAGCTGGATATCCCAAACCAACCCGGTGAATGCCTTAACCCTCAATGTGCATCCTTCCTCAAAAAAACCGACTGATAACTCAACGCATACAACAGCCCCAATTTCAATAAAATCTGAAGACACTCCAACCTCTCGTGCAGCATGACAATGGCTCTGCTGCAATTGCTTACCTTCACAACACATGACACATAGCAAGTCGCATGGAGCTAAATGACATGAAACCAGCAGCAGTGCACTGAAGGAGAACCGCGACACATACAGCTTGACGAGCTAAACACGGTTCACGCGTGTAGACGTGTCGTCACCTAAAAGAGAAGTTAAATGCAAACAAGCGACATTTTCACATATGCACGTGACTCCCAAGTGGACAATATGAATAGGGCAGTCTTGACAGCCACTCACAGCACACAAAAAAGATAAAAGCACAGCTATACCAGCGCAGGAAAGACAACACCAGTAAACGTTTAAAAGAAGTCAATCCAAGCGTTACATCACCATCCACTAAAGTTAAGAGAAACACGTTAGTTAATTATTGATCTGTATTTCATCATAAAAGCTGTAGGAACTCTGCCATTGAGGCTGGAGTTTTCACACTAAACAAAGAATGTGTCTTGAAATGAAAAATGTCATTCAAGTCAACAGATGAGAGGATCAGAAAATCCCCACCCCAACTGCATAGGTAATAGGTCTGTACTCTTGCGCCATCTAGTGTGTGGAATGTAGAGACAAGGTGGGTGGCAATATGCCCTATTACTCTCTCAGTAAAGATGTAAATATATGTTTCTATACAAAATTGTTAAAATGACACAGAAAGAACTATTTAACTACAATTACAATTTTGAAGGATATGTCTATATGTATCTATATAAATATCCATGAACATAAATATGGCAGTCATTTATACGAGCATTCGTACAGTCAACGGGTTAATTTCCGCCTTCCAACTGCCAGCAGGGGGGGCGGGGCTAGGCCTACAGAAGGAAAACTTGGGAGCTGTTCGGCCCCATCTACCAACTGTCAACAAGGTTGAAGCTAAGTCTGCAGAAAGTGAGCTCTTGGACTTTGCCTCCTAACTGCCGGTACTGAGCAGGGCTAAGACTGGAGGAAGGTAATGAGCGAGCTGATGAAATCCAAGGGTTTGTCAGCATGGATCCAGTGGCTGGCATCTGGGATGTACTGGATCTCAGCTGCAGGAAAGAGCCGCTGGATTTCTGGGTAATCCTCAGAGCTGCATAAGTGGGCAAAGAAGGAGCTCAGTATGAACACAAGGAATAGAGGAGACACTCCCATTGAATGTATGAGGAGGATATTCAAGGAGCATGATCAAACTCAACATGTGTCAGTTTGTAAAGACTGGGATGTTTTACCTAATATAAGCAGAGCTGGTTCCACCAAGGAAGAGTGTTGGGCCTTTGTAGGTGGTGCTGAAATCTGGGAAGCTCAGGATGTCTTCCATGTGGTTGGAAACGGCTTCCAGGTTGACCCTCCATGCATAGTGGCCATTCTGCTCCACCAAATTGGTCAGTAGGAACTGCCTGACTGACCGTTCCTGTCACAGAAACCATAAAGATGAAAGGACATGAAACACTAACTACTCTGTTCCATGGTAAGACATTGCCAGACAAGTGCATCTGCCATGAACGAGTGGATAAGTGCAGCAGAAGGAATAGAGACTTTTACTATGGTAATGACCGCAAACCAACCTTGACAAGTTCACGGAGCTGGTCCTCAGCCAATCGACGTGCAGTAGAGCGTGGGATGTCACTGGAGATCTTCACACCCTTCATGGCCTGGATGTAGGTGTGGAAGTTGGTCCGAGTAACGGTCCGAGCAGGACTGATGTCCACCACCACCAGCCGCTCCACCAGATCTGGCTGGGTTTGGGCCAGAACGTTAGCTGTGTTTCAGCACAGACCTAGGGAGCCTGAATTCTGCAGGTTTCAGGCCTAAAGAGCCTAAAGAGAGCCTAAAGAGAGCCTAAAGAGCCTAAAGAGAGCCTAAAGAGCCTAAAGAGCCTAAAGAGCAGTCGAAACACCAGATGAGGTGACTTATTATTCTAGTAATTACCATAAGTATGAAATTAAGAGATGATATTCTGTGGTCCATAGGCACCAGGACTTGGGTTCTTAGAATCTGGTGTTTCGGATACAGCAAGACTCCAGCCAAGATTTGAATCTGGAACCTTTTGCTATTAAGTTCCTTAACCACTGTGTCTCAGGCATGCAAATTACATTGTAGGATTTGTTTACTTGTGTTAGGGCTGTTGTCATGGCCACCTTGCCTCCCATGCTGTGTCCAATCAGGACACACTTTGTTATGTGCAGCTGGCCAAGAAGATGCTTAAGATCATTGGTCATCGCCTCATAGGTCAGCACAGGACTGTGTGTGCTGTTTCCATGGTTTCGAGCATCTATGGTCAGCACCTGACTGGACAAAGGAGAATTAGGACACTAGCAGACAAGCTGGACTGACAGACTCTCACAGGTAGCACTCACACAAAAAGACATGAATCCATGTGAAATTAATGTGTAAAATGGACAGATTTTTTTTTTGCAGCAGATGTGCTGCAAGTTAATGCATACTGCAGGTCAAAAAACAGCTGTACCAGCAGAGGGCCTGTGTTAGCAGAACAGACAAGTTCAAAGGCCCTATTTCATGGACTTTACCCACTCGGGGAACAGACGGGGCCCTGGTCCTACCTTCCTCCCTGTCCGCTGAACAAGGGACTTTGCTATGGAGTGGAAGTTGGATTTACTTCCAAACAGACCATGCAGGAACACTAGCGGTGGGTCAGTTCCTTTCCCATCAAAAACGTCATAAGTCAGATTTACTGAGCTGAAAAAAAAAAAAAAGAAATTTTAATCATTTCAAAATCACCTAAAAAGGGATTTTAACTGACTGCTGATTATTTAGATCCCAGTGAAATTGCTTTTGTGGGGCACTTTGGGACAGTTTGAGTATTGTTTAAATTAACTGCATTATTATTTATAATAACAATAATAATAATAATAATAATAGTTAGAATAATAATAACAATAATTATTATTATCATGACAATCCAATCATGATTAGAGTCGCAAGAGCTGTTCAAGCAAAGAAAAAACATAAAACAGCACATAACACATACCAGCGTGTCCCACTGGCTTAAAATTAGCCAGAAGTCTGGACTACCTACAACTGCCTACTGTTGACTTTGGCCTGTTGGCCTGAGGGTACCAATTATCTCTAAAAGATTCCACAAAATCAATATACATCACATATACTTTCCCATTGCAACAAAATATTTATCTTGCTATTAATTTAGTTTATTTAAAACATGTAATATAATGTGCTTCGCGACTGGACAGTTCAATAAAATCTGTTACAAACGCAAAAATGACAAATTATTCTTCAGTCGTGACACTTTGCAAGCAAGAATGAATCGGGGAAATTGTATTTCACTCACGTCAAACACACATTTTTCTTTGCATTTAACAGCAGCGGGAGTGTTGGACATAGTAGTAGCGTGTTATAAACGAGTTATGATCTTAAACGCATGTTAAGGACGTGTTAAGGACACACACCTGGCCGGACCGGCGCTGTCACGATGCCCCTGGTCCAGTAGAGGAGACCCACAACAAAAAGCCCGAGCTCCAGTACGCCGTTCGCAAACAAACGCTCCGCGGAGGAGGCGGCAGAAAAGGCTCATGATCGCGCACGGTATCACGGCTGTGCAGCTGGCTCTCCAAGCACCACACGTGTACCCTGAAAATGTCCACTGTACGTTTTTCTGACTATTCAGGCACGGACGTAAAAACCAGCTGCACCAAGAGCGCTGGGAGGGCAGGGCAATGGCGTACGTCACGCATCATAGCGTCCCTGTGACGTCACGCGTATCTCGCGCTCTCCAAGCGCGCAGTTAACTTTCAGCTCACCTCAGCGATGTCAAGCCACTCTTTCATTAAAGTATAACGTTTGCGATTTATTCTCATAGTATTTTAGGGTTCCTGCAAGTCAGCTAAATATTATCAGGCAATATACCAATTATATAATATAAATCATATATTATATTATACTGTGTTATAAAGTATATCAAAAAATGTACTTTTCTTTATTTAAAAATACTGACCGAAAGGTGGCGCAAGTTCTACACGAATAATGGCGGCTATGGTGGAACGTAGAAATGGTTTTCGCATAAATATATCACAAAGGATTTTTTGAAAAGCTCTAAAACCAAGAACACGGTCACGGTAGACAACACCCTTACAACTTATTGTGTTCGGATTACTGTAATACTACTTAACAGATCTTAAATATATCCCTAGTTTATTTTATGAAAGAAATTCCCAGACGTACAATGTGTTTATAGACTGAGGCTCTTACTTCTGATCCTCGTCCCTCCGGTGACTGTGACCAAGCCCTTCGAAAATGGATTCATTATGAGAGGACCTAAGATCTTGTTCTCACCTGTTTACACCTGTGTGTGTGGGTGGGAGTGTCTTCACAATGGAGAGCAAGATGGGGTATGTGAAAAGTACCGAGTTTCCCCCAGTGGTGACCAGAGCACTGCTATTCTACTCTGTGATTGCTTTTATCTGGCTTAGACAGTTGGGTACTTCCACAGCCTGTTTTCAGTGTCTGTTTCCAGACAGCGCGGCCATTAGCCCTGATTTACCTCCAGGGTATTGTGTGCTGTGCTCACCGAATGTCACAAACTGCTGCTGCAGCCAGAAAGCTCCGATTCATGGAGTAATAGACCCTCCCTTTGTCTTGGCCGCGTTGGTGGTGCGTAACCATGGGAAGGCTGCGAGCCTGGAGGTGGCTCGCAAAGGGTAAGCGATAGACCCACGCAAAAAAAAGATCCAGTAAGTCTAAAGACACTTCTCAGCTCTTTCATATTTCCACCAGTTAACATTTATTCATTTATCTGACAATTTTATTCAAAGGGGCTGACAGTAGAGGGTTTTAAGTTATGGGCACTCCCTGGGATTTGAACTCACAACATTCACATAGCTAGCACAATGCTCACAATACTCTCAGAGCTTTAGGAAGTACTTCTGCTGCTGTTCACATGACACCCATCTCCATCCCTGTACTGATTAAGGTTCTGAATCTAGATAGACTCACTGGTAACATAATGACCCACCCCTGCAGGTTTTCACCTTAACCAGTCTGGATTTTATCTGTAAGTGTTACAGCATTAAAAAGCACGTACAGACCCTCCCCGCAACCTGGATCATTTCATTAAGCAAGTTCTTCTCAAGGCCACAAGCACTTATTATTTATCTCAGTTACAGTCATCTGGAGATTTTATGTACGTATGTATGTATGTATTTATGACATATATGTATGACAATCTGAAAAGTGATTTCAGTTGGGATGAAAATCTGGCAGGGGTGAAGTTAGTATAGTTCTTAAGAACATGGACTGGTAAGGTATTAGTAAGGTTAGGTCAAGTTTCTTAAGAATGTATGAATGCATAATGTGTAAAAAAAAATTGGACGTGTCCTGTTTTGGATAAAAACAAAACCAAAAATAAAATAACAGCTTTCAAAACAAAACAGAACAGCTGCCCCCTCCTTACGGATTAACAGGAGGCAGAAAGGTCATGTGGTCTGTCTGGAAAAGAAAACTCCCACTAAAACCAGACCTAAAAGTGGGAATTAACAAAAGACACACTGTCAGTAATTAAATATCACAGTTACTGTCGTCCAATTTTGCTTCTCTTGGAGAACCTGACTAAGGAAGAATATTTCGCAGATCAGAGTATTATCTTTTGTTCCAGGACGGCTTGCATCTAACAGATTCTGGCACTTGATCAGCTGATGAACTGCCAGCTTAACATGATTATTTGCAACAAATTCATGCAGCTTTTCATTCAACAACAATTTCGAGCTGCTGTTTAACTATTTGTAGTAAATTCCACACTTAGATTCTGAGTTTGGCGTTTAGCTGTTTATTCTGTTTCACACGTGATCCAGCAAACTGAGGAATTATCTCCAGGCTGTGCAAGCTGCTTTTTATAGATATTACATTTTTTTTCCTTAAAGGGAGTTGACTGAAATATTTCAGTTGGGAAACCCAGGATGTTTTCAATATGTGGTTCTGTAAAGCTGAAGGCTCTGTGTGGGGAAGGAGAATCGATCCATTGTCGGAGGGACCTAGGAGATCCTCCTACACAGAAACCTACTGTTCACCAAGGCAACACTCCCCTCTTGGTGTGAGAGAGGTGGGTGCTGAAAAGGACTTCAGTCCATAGCGTCTCCATGGCTGCATTACAGGTGGGGGAATCACCTCAGGAAGTCACAGTACTCGTCTTCGTACTGTTGCCTGTATTAGCAGCTGTCATGGCGTGAGGGGGCTTAGATTTGTAAGAGGAGATTTGGTTAGCCTGTGGGACACTCCCCCACACAGAAATAATGTGTTTGTTCATAACTCCCCTCTTCACTAACATTCATCCACAGTTGTGTATAGTTTGGCTGCCAGACGCCTAAGAAGAAGTCTGCAAAAACAAGAGATAAATAACAGGGGGCTACTTAAGTGGGGAGCCATGGAAACTTCTTCACAGTCGACTCCCCCCAGCACGCTGACACAACTTTTTCTCCCAAATCTCCACATATAAAATAAGCAATAAGAGACATGCACACCATTATGATGTTCAGTCATTGTAATGAAAACATACCTCTGTAAATCAAGCCACAATGGAATATACCCCAGCCATCACGGTTGCTTGCCGTGTGCCTTTATTTCAATGCCTGTTATAATGGCTGCTCTTTCAGAAGCAGTGTGAGTGTCCAGCGAGCCAATGAGATGCCTCCTCTTTCTGAGACACACAGGTGCTGGGCAGCAGGAACCTCCCACCCTCGTCGGCACTAGTATCGGTCACATGACCCTGGTTTCACTGCAGCCACTATGGGAGAGAAGGGATCGAATTTCCTGATATATTCTAGGTTTTTTTTTTTAACCCCAGGGCAATGTTTTCGTTAGGGGGCAGGGATTGGGTCCATGGAATACAGAATGGAAACCCCTTGACTGTAGGGCCTTGAACCTTTGACCATCTCCTTCACAGAAACGGACTCTGAGGAACATCCCCGAGGTACAAACAACATTAATGCACTCCAGTGGTACAAAAATGTTTCTCATAGTCCATTTCTGTCCCTTACAAGGTACGTTTACCTACAGCTAGGGTACAATTGGCAGACCCTTGAGGGTACAGTCCCAGTGACAAGCAAAGGTACAAATTAGTCCCCATTTTCTGAGAGTATTTTACATTTCCCTCAATCCCCACAGCGCCAGCATTCCTATAATGTGACTCTCATCGATGGCATGGCAACACAAGTGGGATACAAAATCACTGCTACAGAATGAACAACAATACTGCATCAGGTTAGCGTCCAGCTGCTGCGCAGGGCAATGAAAAACATGGACAGAATTATTATTGTTGAATATAAAGGTGACAGAAGCTTTTCTATGGATGAACGCATAATGTACATTCATGCAGGAGGAACTTTGTTCTGTGAATTGCAGAAGAAGCTGGTATATTTTCTAATATCTGGGTCTGCGTTAACAGTGTCCAATATGAGTTGCTAAAAATCCATCATTCCGCATTACAACGGAAGACGGCAGAATAGCAAGAATAACCAGCTTGGACAGCCGTCTCAGAGCATGACAGAGGTTGGGAGAAACCGTTACTCAGCACAGACTTTGATTTCTTGTCTTTTAGCAGAACGTTGCCAGATTTATGTGAAATGTTGCCGTTTGCTTGGAATCCTTATAGGCCTCTTAGGTGAGGGAAATGTAGAGGCTATGGGAGGTCATGCTGGAGAATGAGCTGAATCCACTGCAGAAAACTGGAAAAGTCCTGCCAGGGTTCGGGGTTCTCCTCTGGACAGGAACCTGGGACAACAGTGTCACGTGATGTTGCTAAGTCTGGATTATTGGCAGTTAGCAGAGGTCAACAGCATAACGAATCAAAATGTAATCTGTACCACAGACATAGTATTTAAAAATGTAGTCAATGTGTTTTTCTTTCTCAGTTGAAATATTTCACCACAAACAGAGATTATTCGTGCCACCGACATTTTTGTCTGTGTATGGACAGGTTGACAATCCCTGACAGTTAGGACACAGATTCCGTTCCTAGGATGGAAAATCTTATTTATGCACTTGAAAATCAGCATTTTGAGTCTATATAATTAGAGCGTTGACTGATAGATTAAAGTCAAACATATCTAAAGAATGTTATAAAAAAAAACGCAAACTATTTTGGCTTTACGCCAGGTGTTTGCAACATTTCCATCTCTGTTCCTTAGTTTATATTATCCTAACGGGAGATCACCATTCTCACCCCTACTGCCAGGTGCAACTCCCTCCAATGGACTCCTTGCCAAAGAATGTACCAGCTACTGTTAGCACAAGCGTTTCTCTTCCACAAAGAACCAAACCTCAAAGAGGAAACTCCCAGTTGTTGAATTCTTTGGCAGGCAGCTACTCTGGGTGAGATGTTATAATAGTGACCCTGCACAGGACCTTCGTATTAGTTTCATAAGCACGTGTCCATCAGTAAATTCATTAAAGCCTAAATGTTAACTCCGGCACCTGAGCCATTCTCAATGGAGGCCCATCGAACACATACAATGACAGCTTCGAATACAATGCATCCTTCTTCACAGACAGTACACACACAGCGATGATTTACCAGGTGTTATGAGCCCGGTATGTATGCCCAGAGGTGCTATAAAGGGGAGATGTTAGTACAATTCTAAGGGCCCCTGAATGACAGGAGCCCTAAAAAATTTGGAGCATAACTGGATTGGTCTGGGTTGGGGGCCCAATATGATACGCTTTCATGGAGCCCAAAATCTCTAGTGGTGCTCATGTGTACGACCAATAATAGAAAATGTTATCTCTAAATTTAATGGATTGAAAGGAGGTGTTTGGTGTAAACGAAACCTGATACAAAATCACTAAGGGTGTACTCACCAGCGGTGGATAGTTCAGGTCCACAAAGTACAAATCCAGACTAAGGTTTTGTTTCAACCAACCAACTGAGTAAATAGAGCCACGGTCACAGTACTCCAGTACTCCACTGGTTGGTTGAAACAGAATCTTGGTCTGGATTTGTATTTTGTGGACCTGAACTTTCCACCGCCAATACTCACACTTGACCCAGTTGCCTTGTACCATGCTTGTCCCCTCTCCCCCACTGGTCTGCACTCACATTGTGCTTAACGTTCTGGACCCAAGCACTCTTTTGTCATCACTGTGCAACTTTTTGTGTTGAAGAAATCAGGAAGGAAAGTGCAGTCGCACAGCACAATATAATTCGTGATTAATGTCCATATTTTGTAGCTTATTTGGAGTCGTTCTGAATGTGATGACACTTGGCCCTCATACAGATTTATCGAGTATGCAACACAGTGATTTTCATTTAATTGTGTTGTACGTATAAGCATACATAGTCCTGTATTTTACCAAATATCTCTGAGTTTTTGTGTGTTGTATCCAGTTGTACACCTAACTCACCAATACTCTTGTCAGCCCAGATTTCCAGCAAACACTGCACCTCTTCTGTAGACCAAATTGATCCCTTTGCCACCATGTTTGTTAAATGTCTGTCCCTGCCCGATCTGTACAGCCTACCTGATTTGTCCGGTTCATGCATAGTGTACATGTGCGAATGCGTGTGCCAGTAACATCATTGACATCATAGACACGGTGCTCAGGCACAGTTAGCGATCACACTAGATGTGTACCATGGCTGAGTCCAACTGATCCATGCCAAGACCCACCCCATCGACTGGCCCTGGGCACAGTACAGTGTACCGCTCCCAGACACAGTATGGAGTGATCACATTAGTCAAATGAACTAGACTTTGGGGGGTCAGACGTACTCAAGCATGGTATGGATTGTCTAGTGTGAATACACCCTATCTCACCAAGATCTGTGAATGCTGTGGGATTAGTAGGGGGTGGGGCATGATTGATGAAGCAGCTGTTTGGGGTGTGGGTTCTTGAGCTACTCAGCCGATAAACATGTATTCATATAGCAGGGATGTGTGTTGATGGAGCCTAACTGATACTGGTCCAGCAGGGAAGGGAGGTTGGTCATGGTGCTTTGGGGACCCGGTCATGTGACATACAGCATGAGGGATGTTCGTCGAAGCATACAATGGAGAATAACCAGTGACCTTTATGCTCATTTCAGGGACGGGAAACAGTGTTTCAAACAGACTGCGGATTTCTTTCCCAGTTCAGCTTTTGGCTTCTATCTGCAGTTTCTAATCTTTGTAGTTCTTTTATTTTACACATATTAGTTCCTTTTAAAGGCTTTGAAGATTTTCACAATATGACGTTCCTCAAACTGTGAGTGCTGACTTTGTTAGGATGGAAGCTGAAATTTATTTACATCATATTTGTATGCCAAAGCAGTGATGAGGAGCATGATAACAGCAGTAATAAATGGATACCATGCGATTTAACCCAGAGATGCTGTAATGCAAATGTGAGACAAGGGAAAGGTCAGGTGACTGGGAGTATTGTGTTGATTTAGTTAATCTGTTCCTGGTTTTGTTGATTCCAGTAAATCTGCTGACCCCCCCCCAGCGCTCTAATCCACATCGACACCCACGACAAGTTTGACTTTATCTTTTCTTTCTTGCAGATCCCACTTTCTTGTTGATATGTTTTAGTTTGTCAGTTACATTCATGGTTAGAATATGGCAAACTTTCATTGTTTTCTCATGTACAAATAGCATAACATCGCTATACAATGAAAACCGCGTATGTGCACTTTTTGACGATTGTGACTTTTTACTATAAATGTACGCCCATTCTCCTCTGGCTACTGATAGCACTTGACATCTAATTGACCAATGGAAAGATGTCTTATGAAGTCATCAACTTAAGTGGTATTTGTGTTTGTACTAGTTAACACGTGTATTAGTGGAGGTTGTTTGTATTGATTATTGCTAGTTTGGATAGCTTAACATTGATGACTAGATAGCTAGTTAACTAACATCAAAGTTAATTGTGAATATAGATGTGAGATTACTTTGTATCTTGACACATATTTGCCTCGCTGACAACAATCCATGTAAGTACATTTCAAACCTTACAGTGTTCACTGACAGCCGTGTACAGATAGGTTTCTATTAGTTATGCTAAGGGTGTCTCATTACATTGTTTTTGATTTATTTTTGTAATGTAGTTTTTGAGGAAATCTTTTTATTTTAGTCCTGAAATAAAGGATTTTTTCATATATGTGTTTTTCGTTGGACACTAACGATATAAGGATATACAACAAATCATGGGCCTCTTTCAAAAAGAGGCCTTAGAGTCTATATTAGCATCTGTTGCTGTTATGGGCAAACATTAACCTAAATGGTACAACCTGAATAGTAACCTGCAGGCCTTAATTTGCCTTGCAGAATGGCCAATCACATTGCTGGGTCCAAAGAGAAGAGTAGTTATCTGTGGAATTTGGTGGAGGGTAATCAATGATACGTTACACTTTAATCTTCCAGCTCCTGGCTTTGATCCCCACAACTTTCAGGGAGCCTCCACAATTCCCGTGAAATGCTGTAATTCTTCTCCAGAGAAAAGGAGATAGTGTGGCGGTTAAAGTCAAAAGCTTAATGGTGAAGTTTATCGTTCCATATGTCTACCAATTAAAAAAGGTACCATATTGCAGTAAATGTAATTATGATCAATCTAATATCGATATTTAAGGTGCTATGACACTTCCAGGTAATGGGCAATTCAGATAATGGGATTTTATAACACAGACATTTCAGGTTCTGTGACACTGTCCCATGTTTTATATATATATATATATAATAATATATATATAAAACTTGGGACACACGTCCCTCTTACCCAGAGCCGGTCAACCAAATAGGCAGCAAAGAGGGCTGCCTAGGGCAATCCCTACAGCCACCAGCAAGGTTCACTCTCTGAGACAAAGTGAAACTGGTTGGTGAAGCTGGGGGCAGCTGAGGCCTGCCCAGTGAACCACAGGAACTTTGACTGGCACTACTGTCTTCTTCTTTCATGGTCACATCATGGTAAGAGCCCCTGAAGACCTGTCTTTGTTAATATTTTTCCAGGTTTTTTTTAACACACCGTAAATGTTAATTCCCAGAGTGTTGCCTCACTTCTGCAGACATTTATGGGTTTTTTTTTGCTACATGACAACAGCACAGCGAGATTGCAAAAACAGGCAGAGCTTTTACCATAAATCATTTAAGGCAACTGATAAAACTAGTCCTCCTTTTAAGTAATTCGATCTCAAAATTATTTAAAGGTGCAGATGGAGTCAATCTGCTTCCCTGAGTTGTCAGTGACTTACAGGGGAAAAAAAGAGATGTTTTGTAACCTGACTTAAGTGGCTACACTGAGATGACGTTGGCAGAAAGCAGCATTTTGTGCTAGCTTTTAGACTGATAGCCAGTCAGGATGTTCCCTGAAACATAGTTACCTGGCTGTTTATGCATCTAATTAAATAGGTCATTTATTCAAACATTGTAAAAATTATAATGTTCATCAAATATATCATAAATGTTAAAATTATGGCTATTTTTACTACGCTAAATCTACACATCTAAAGGTTGTATGTTTATATATGTTACATAAATGAAATACACTGAGGCTTAAATAATTTTGCAAAGACATTTTGTTATCTTATATGATATGTTCTGTTTTTTAGTTTCGTTTAGTTAGGTTTAGTTTCGTTTAGGTTCGTTTAGTTAGGCCACATGTGACTAGAGCAAAAAGATCTGTACCTAAGCAGAGAATGATTTTTATGTTGAAGGTCAGATCTGCATCATTGAAAACAAACAGAAAAACAAGGAAAAAAAACACAGCTATCCCTGAAGCATAGTAAGGACGTCTGAATGCAGATTATATCATACGCTGTTTATCCCGCTTTTGGCTGACGGACCTCCCAGGAAACTCGGCTAGCATCCTGCAAGCCAGCCGAGGTTTTTACAGCTTCCAGGAGACTGTAGAGCAAAGTGCTTAAGTTGCCAAAGAAATTACTAGCCTGAGAGGCATTTCCACAATGTGAGCCTTTAACGCTTGCTTTCGTAACAGAGTTAGGCACAGTAAATGCTTGCAGATGGGTAAATGTTCTATGTGCAAACATCTAAAATTCATCTGTAAATGACAGGATTTTATCATAAGGAACAAGGTGCCAATAATTTATTTATTATTAATTATTATATTTTTCTACAATATTCAGACAAACCCACCAAAAATATAAAACAGTAAAACAAGATAACTGTTAAGATTAACCCAGTGTAACCAGTTATATGTCGTTGTAACTTTTAAAAAGGTCATTAGTTAAATCCAAGACTTGGGTCTTCAGGAGATTGAAATAGGTTATGTATTTATTTGCATTGCTTCACGGGCCAGTAACAGAGCATAGCAGCGTCACATTCACATGACTGGCTTAACAAGTTAGTGGGTCAACAAAGTCACAGGTGTGTAGGTGAGTGTCTCACGTAAGGTTTCACATCTGTGAGGCCGACACCCGTTTGACATACACTGAGAGCGGACGTCTCCGTCAAAGTACAAAGCATCACAGATGTGCCAGAAAGGCATATAAGCGTGCAGAGATAAAGCCAAATTGATGACAGATGTAATGATTATTATAAAAATAAAACTAAGTTGCATGGGGCATAGAGGGAGTGCAGTTTAAATTCTTTGTTTCTCTGAATTCCCCCACGCATACGTGCAAAGATATATGTGATCACCCGTATTGAAGAAGACGAGGAGAGTAACTATCTTCCGCAGTTTCTGTTGACATGGCAAACACTCATTTCCTGAGTCCTAAAGAAAGAAAACACCCTCAAGTGTTTTGTCCCACCCCCACACCCCCACCCAACAGACCCAAGGTGAGGAGATGAAAAGGAAACCGTTAAATATTAAAACCAGTGCAGTCAGGAGGTGCAGTGGGTGCAGTGCTCTGAACTATATGAACGGGTTTATGGATCTAAATAAATTGATCATTTAAACCTGCATCTTTAGCAGAGTGAAAAATCAAATACATTATAAATGTTATACTTATGTGTATTTTTACCATGCTAAATATATACATTTAAATATTATATGTTTATATTGACCATATCTACACATAAATGGCATAAATTTTGAGGTTTAAATAATACTTTTTCAAAGACAATTTGCTATCATACTGCTATGACATGATGATATGTTCTGTTTAGTTTAGTTTCGTTTAGTTTAGCCATATGAGGCTGGAGCGAGAAGATCTGTAGCAAATACTTTACCAGAAATTAATTTTTATGATTTATGTTAAGTTCAGATCTGCATCACTGAAATCAAACTGAAAGACAAGCATAAAGCACCATTCCCTAAAGGCTCTTAATAAGGATGTCTGAATGCAGATTATTTCATATGCTGTTTACGCCACTATTGGCTGACAGACCTCCACAGAAACTCAGCTAGGATCCTGTGAGCCAGCCAAGCTTTTTACACGCCTCGTGTGTCTTTACCAAACACTTAACCAGAGGATGATCTCCAAGATAAATTTGAGATCTGCATCATTGAAAGTAAACAGAAAAGCAAGCAAAACAAAACACATAAATGGCATTACAACAAATAATCTTTATTTTGCAAATATAATTTGGATACACACTGCAAATTAAATCAACACAAATCATTTAGAAAATAAAAAAATAATAGAAACACTGTAACTGAAATCAACTCAAGCTATCGTTACTCAGAAAATTAAAATCATTGTTAAATAGAATCATATTTACTTTGAAAATAAAAGTGTATGCTTTGGAGAGCCTTCCGGGGACAGAAAGGCAAATCCCGGAATTTCAACTGAAACTGATATATATTTGTTAGCAAATAGCCCGTATGGCTTTGAAAGTCTCAGTTACGGGAAGGGGGGGTGGACTCCGGCCAATGGAAATAGAGGAGGCAGGTGATGGGCGTGTCTCTAGGGAGCGGCAGCTTCGACCCATTCGCTCACTGTGGCTGGGCGCAATAGCAACTATCCGCCCTCCTGGTTCCCATCCAGCCGTACCCCTCCCCTCCGAAGCCGAGCACCGCCCAGCCTCACCTGCTCCTAATGACCAAAGAGCTGAATCCACCCCGTAAACAATACGGCATGTACTGCGTTTATTTAAACAGATTGCCAGCAGGAGAAGTGTATTTCCATGGCTTAAGTGCACAAAGGCAAACCTGAAGCGCAAAACGTATTCATATTTATGAAACTGACTATAACAAAGTAGTATAGATACATACATAATATACACGTATTTACTGAGAGTGAAATTGTATGAAAGTTTTCTTATTCTTCAGTCGCAACAAAACATTTTAATCTAAACCGCAAATCCATTTCACATTTAAAGATGGTTACTTTTTCCCAAATGGGGGGGGGGGGGAGGCTCATTGAGACACACAGCACCTCAGTGCGCCCCCCCCCCCCCAAGATTTCATACGCAAATCCCTATTGTGAATGGAAGGTTTCGCCTCTTAATCACAGTGACAATCGCTAAGATCACACGCCCAGATATTACTTACTATTATATCATAATATAATATCATATGCATAAGCAAGGAAAACAGGGGAAAACAAGGTAACACATCAAGTGAAATGTTTTATATATATATATGTGTGTGTGTGTGTGGTACTGGTACTGGGGGCGGTACTATATATATATATATATGCATATGTGTGTGTATGTATATATATATATATATATATATATATATATATATGTATATATATGTATAGTACATATAGGTGGTACTATATAGTGTAGTATAAAGTAGAACTGTGCAATAAAGACAGCAATAAAAACATGTGCATAGTAGCAATTTAAAAAAATTTGAAACATTGACATACAGGTTTTTTGGCTCTGTGTTGGAAATGAAAAGCATTACCAGTGTAAGAGGGAACGAGCTCAGCCTGTGTCCAGCACAATACCCAGAACCACCGCAGAGGCAGGCAGCGCAAACAGTGTCCCTTCATTTCGGAGTCTCTTCGTGTGTCTCTGTCCTGAGCTTCGAGCGAACACCGCAGGATAGAGTCCTTGACGGGGCAGCGGCGGTTGGGCGGGTTGGGATGGGAACGGAGGGGTCGATCAGACGTAGTCTTTCTTGTCGTAGCCACTCCTGGCTGTGGAACGCGGAGCAGAGTATGCCATCCTGGAGCCGTTGTATTTTGTCTCCTTGGGAGGACAGGAGCAGCAGAGCATGGCCCCGCCAAAGATCAAGAGGGCGGCTGCCCCCCAGCCAAGATAGAGGGACGCGCCGATCTCCCGGCGCTGGGCGTCTGTCAGCAGCGGGTTATAGAAGTCCTGCACGATGGTGTTGGCCGACCAGGACACCGGGATAAGCTGCATGATCCCAGAGGTGATGAACATGATGCCGGCAATGATCATGACTTTGGCCTTGGATGACTCATCCTCAATGCAGTTGGTGCACTTGGCGCCAACGATGGAGATGAGCACAGCTAGGACAGAGAGGATGATGGAGATGACAGTGAGGGCGCGGGCGGCCTGCAAGTCCTGGGGCAGGGCAAGCATGGAATCGTAGATCTTGCATTGCATCTGCCCCGTGCTCTGGGTCACGCAGTTCATCCACAGACCTTCCCAGATAACCTGTGCCGTCACGATGTTGGCCCCAATAAACGCAGTCACTCTCCACATGGGCAGGGCACAGGCTATGATGGCAATGATCCAGCCCACAACTCCCAGGGCGATGCCTACGATCTCCAAACCTAAAGACATGGCCTTTAGTAGCCCTTGCCAACACTCCGCTTGATGGTCTGACTGATTCGCTGCCTGGCCCCTCTGATCCAAGTCCTTCCTAGTGAGATGATTTGCTGTGTAATTGCAGAACAAGTAGCCTTTATTCCACAGGGCAAGGGAGGGAGGAGTTCCTTTGTAGGACGACATCATGGAAGGGAGGGGCCAGGCGGCCCAGGAAAGCCTGCATCCCCTATCTCCTATGTACACACCTATGGGCCCGATTCCCCTGGGGGGTGGAGCTACTGTTACTTCCTGCTGGGATATATCGATGGCAACCCTTAGACTCTTAGATACACTTTAGCACTCCAAGGTAAAAAAAAATAAAAGGTATCTTTTGTGGGAGGAACTGGACGACATCGCCAAGTTTCTCACTGGCATCCACAGACTGATGAAAGCTTAGTGAATCTTTAGACATTATGTACAGAGAGTGGTCTGATCTCTGAGCTATGGGTCAACGTAAGCATTAAGGGGATTTTTCTGTTACAGAGAACATAGTGTCAGTTTTCTTTTCAGAGAAGTTTGTTTTGCGAACCATAATGAGGAAAGATTCATTTTATGGAAATACTGCTCTAGGATAAAGTAAGCAGTGCTTTCAGAGCAGGTGTTTGGCCGTTCTCTCTGAGGGATTGTGGTGTGTTTTTCTTGTTAGGGAGCTGCCCAGACTGTAGTTGGAGCATGAGGGGTGTGGAAATACCAATAAACAAAGCATTTTCACTCAGAAATACACATGACTGACCGTAGCAATAGCAATGTGATGTATTTCACGCAGTTTGTTCTGTTGTTCTTAAAAGGAAAAAAATAATAGTATGCAGTTGTACTACCATTCATAATAGCCAGTTTTCATTTGTGACACTAGTCCAGTACCAGGTCCAGTACTCAGTTTCAGTACCCAGTACCCAGTGCCCAGTCCCAGAAATGCTACAGGCCCCCATTGATCCTTGACCTGACAGAAATAAAGCAGAACATAAGGGGGTGTTTGCTGCAGCTGGGGGCTGACACAAGCTTTGCTTAAGCTCCCTGAGGTTACAACAGCAGCAGTAAGTGGACAGGTTCTTCCAGCCATGCAATTACATATGTCCTACAGAAATAAACATTCAGGTGGCTGAGTGTATTCCATAGAGGTGGGCTCCCTCATTCCCTTTATGTCAGCAATTGTTCCGTCTGTGTTGGAAGGTCATTTTTCTTTCCTGTCCCACCGCCAGAGATCATGTTAATATTGAGCTGCTTGGGTCTAAAAAGTTGTAGTACCTAATTACCAAACCCTTTCAGGCAGAAACGTTGCCTCTTTCCTTCCTGCTGGCCTGTGGGTGACTCCCACCGGACTGGCGTGCTTGAAGGAACGTGAGAACACATCACGTCCATGACCCATCGCAAAAGTTGAAGAACATGTATTGTACTGACTTACGTGCGAATGTGCAAAGCGTCGTGCTTGTCAAGTCCTGCGTCAGTGTCTGGGCTGGATGTTCAGTGTTGAGTGGCTGATCAGTGCCCCCCCCCCTCCCCGTCTCCCAAGCACACACTTCACTCTCCCTGATCTGCTTAATCGCATTATTCTTTGCATATTCAAACACGAACACACAGAAGTGGCCCAGCAAGTTTCTGCCCACAAACGGAAGGTCGGTGGCAGAGTGGTAGCATCTATAGGAGCAGACGGCCTGTGAGAGTCGTTTCCATGTCGTTCCAATTGTATGAAAGATAAGCTCCATTATGTTCAGATAGGAGCAAGTGTGACCTTCTTGATGTTCTGTTACAATGTTGGGTCGTGCTGTATTCTTCAAACTGTCTTGCCCTGTAATACACAGAAATACTCCCTTGTTGACCTTCGGCACTGCGATCTACATTTACACAAGAAGTTTAAAAAACAACACACAAGAGAAACTTTAACTTGTTATTGTTCCATTTTCTTGCGATTCTAACCCTCCTTTTTGTTTGAACAAGGTCACTTCTGACGGTCTGTATTTATAGGTACATCAAGTCTTTGCACTGAAGCCTGAACCTAGCATTCTTGGCGAAACATGTAAACCCACACGCTGTTTCCATTTCTCCTCTCAGTAGACAAATTCAGAGACGCATATGTGCCCTATGGCTGTCTAAAGACAAATAAGACCGAGAGATCACAGACGTGCTTCCAAAAGGTAATCGTAATGCATAACTCAAAGTACAGCGCATTCTGTCTGTCCAAAAGGATCGCTGCAGGCTGGCCAATAAACCGAAACACCAACATGGGAGGAAAGTGGACTTTATTGGTGTGTGAGGGTGGAGATTAACTTAAGTTTCAGGAGTAGAAGAAAAGTCCACAGCCTATAGTGTGGGTATAGCTAGTGTGGGGGATGGGGGGCTCAGTCAGCCAAGTCTGGATGTATGTTCTGGGCTGAGAAACAACACAGACTAACGGACTGGAGATAAAGCACGGAACAGATGACCGTGTCACCTGACCCCCTTCTCTGTTCCACCACCCCCCCTCCCCTCCCCGACCATCATACACCATCACATTAGGTGTGGTTTAAAATCAAATATGAAGACATATGGTTACTGCACCACTGCTCTCAAAATACATTATGCTGGAAAACATCCTATTTGATGCCTGGAATTAAAGATAGATAGGATGGACTGAGGTAAAATTCATATTAATGCTTACCTGTTTAACATTTTGGTCTGTAAAAAATAAAACGTGCAGTTTGTTCAACAAGTCTGAGCCCAAACTGATGAATTGTCAGAATATACTATATTGTGCATATAGTATTTGATAAGGTATCAGAGTGTAACTAAGACAAATGTTTGCATTTCCACTGTATAAACACAAAATCAAAGTCTAGACTGTGCTATGAATACTTCTGCTTTCCTCCTTCGCTGGAAAGCTAACATCCAACATCACAGACCTTCCAGTAATGAAATGATAACACTTTATTGATCCCCCTTAGGGAAATTCTCTTTTCATCTACCTCATCTTGCTCTCCCTGACACAGAAACATATGTAGGTCAGAGCAAGCTTGGCAGTGAAGGGCAGCCACCCATAGCAACACCCATGGAGCTGAGAGTTAAGGGCCTTGCTCAAGGGCCTGCAGATGTGACTACTCTGCCAAAACTAGGCTCAAATCAGCAACCCCCCGATCACAGGCACAGAGGCTTAGCCTGCTGAGCCACACACTACCCCCAAATAAGGAATGCTTCACAAATTTGTGTGTTATCCTTGTGCAGGGGACACGCAAATCTTTTCTATATTGTTCCAATTTTAGTGTATGTGCTGCCATAGCAAGCACACATACGAAAAACAGAACTAAATGTCCACGATACAGCCTCTTGCAAGATGTGGTCAGACCTACCTCTGAATGTGCCTGCCAGCATAATAATCTACAGCCATGGAAAAAATTAAGAGACCACAGCAATTTTTTGTTTCACTCATTTCTCAGTTTATGGGTGTGTGTCTCTGAACAATATATATATTTTTGCAAACTGCAGCCTGGTTCTTCCCTGCGTCTCATTAATGAAGGGCTGCTTCCTTGCTTTATGGGACTTCAGTCCTGCTTCTAGGAGCCTGATGGGAACTGTCCTAGCAGTGCACTGCACACCTGCAATTAACGTTTCCCATTCCCTTTGAAGATCACTTGATGTCATCATATGATTCATGAGAAACTGTTGGATGATCTCATGGTCATCTCTGGGTTTAGAAAGTCGCTTCCATCCTTTACCTGGCCGTTCTCTAGTCATTCCCAGTTTCTCCTGCTTCACTTTGTTCTTAGAAAGTTTGAGCCTGGAAGCAGCTTGCTGCTCAGTGTAGCCTCCTGCCAGCAAAACCAGGATTAAACCAGGATTTAAAAGTGCAGATAAAAAAAAATATATAGAGAGGGCTCTTTATATATGATTGGGATTCCATTTGCGTTTGTGGATGTACACATATGCACACGGATCTATGTGAATTAAATGCGAGGTATAACAGTAAACAGATCTGGCCTATATTTCAGACCATGACCATAACTTTACCCAGAAATAAGTAAAGGGTTACACCACTTATTTAGGACTGAAACGATTAACATGAGTTAATTTATGAGTTGAAATATAAAAGGTACTTAATTCTATTACATCATTCTCACCTTAACCGTTAAGGTCTTAGTTGGGTATAGAAATGTTGTTCTTGCTGGTTCGCCATTGTCTAAATGCACCTTTGTCATAACAGGGACCTGAAATGTGTATTATTTTCCAGTCAAGCCCTGTTCTCTGGTCACGCTCAGTTGGTGTATGTTTTCCCTGAAAAGAAGCATCCATCTCTCTCTTTGCCGTTTTCACTCTCCACACTGTATGGTGCTTGGAGACTAGTAGAGACACTTGGCAAATGTGCACAACAGCATAAAAACCAGTGCTGGTATATAATTGTGAAAAAGAGCTAAAAACATAGACACAGGTAAGAAATCACCAAGGTATTGCAGGCAGGCTCCGCCCCACAATGTCACTGTAACCAGATCTGTGATTAGTGTTGCCGGGCCATTGTCACTGCTGCTCCACCCACATGTGCTGCCCGGGATGTAGCCAACCACCTGATCCTTAACCAGCCCTCTGCTCCTGCCCCACCTACATAACAAACATTGTCATGGTGCTTAAACCTCTTGCTGTGTGAGTTCTGTAATTGGTCTTATGCTAAGTGTCCACATATACACAGTGGGTAATAATGAAGGCCCTTATCTTATATGTGTGAACTCATTATCACAGAATAACCTCTTATATCAGTCCGACATGGCTGGTTGCACGACAAAACCAATAATCAGCTGATAAGATAAGGACTTGATTGGTGTTTAAGGAGAGTGGCTTTCTGTCGCTATACGCTTATAATTGACACTCATTATTCCTATTATTAATGCCGCATTCGTCCTTCCCTCGGCATTTGGACTGGCTTTTCCCCCACCTTGCAGCCTGCACGACCTTTCAAACAGAAAGCAGCAGGGGGCGGGCGCAACACCGAGCACAACAGGAAGCACTGAGGAGAAGAACGGGCACCATTTCTGACCATTTGTGAGGAAGAGGGACAGCTTTCCAAGACCTGGGGCTCTAATTAGCTTACAGGCATTTTCCTCACGTACCCGAAACTGAACTTTACCAAAACATTTTCCAGCTCACATACCAGCTGGGAAATTGCTAATGTAACCTTGAGCAAACGGCTTAATGTGAATTCCCTCAGTCACTTATTACAGCAAGAACAAGACGACTTTTTGGGTCCCACACTTTTAACCTCTTATGAACCGCTGCTGCAGCAGTAATACATGTAAACCTGTAAAATTGTAAGTCACACTAGTTGAAAGCTGCCAAGTATATAGTTTCACTGTTTACAGCAGTAATTTGTAATTATTCAAATCTGCGCAGTCCTCCATCTGCATGCATACTTCCGGCAAGATGACTTAGTTCATTTGACTGCCACGCTTACATACGTAGATTCAAAACTGGTACTCGTTGGCGCTGATGATGAGAAACGCTATTTTGACCTTGTTTCATCCGCTTTCGTCCACTCCTAATGGGACCATATGGGACGGTAGGAACTTTGAAGGACAGAAGGTTCCGGGAAGATGTGTCTGCTGGTATCATGTGATCATGTGAGCGTTTGGTCTGCAGCAGCTTCCGTCAGCCTTTCCTGTGCTGTGACATAAGGTGTAAGGAGCGTGACCCTGATCTCACGCCAAGTCATGTTTCCTGCATGCTTGCGTCAGATGTGGGCTCATGCAGACATAAGGCACATAGTGAGCCTTAGAGTAGTCATCCAGAAAAGCAGAAAAGGGCATTTTCATGTCTACTCAAGTATATTGACGTTTCTTGGGTACTGGCAGGTGTGTGTCCTCTACATTTGTCTACTTTTGAGAAGAAAAAATATGAACTTTTTAAAAAGGAAAGAGAGGCAGACTAAGCGGAACAAAACATTCTTTGAAACTTTTTGTTCTAGTCGATACTGGAGACCAGTATTCCCCCACCCCCACCCCCACCCCTCCTCCTGGAAGGGCATGCAAATTCAGTTTCTGTCACCCACCTCCTTTCAAGAGGGAGTGGTTTAGCAAGTTTCTGTTGGCAGCAGGATTATCTTCCTGTCTATCTCCTAGCGTCACGCCTTGAGGTTCACCAACCTGCGTTGCCATGCTGTCCGCATCCAGGCCCCCTTGTCCCCAGCACTTACACCCAACCAGTATCGCTCACCCCGTACCACACGTACTCATATCAGCCCTTTCCATCCACATAAAAAAGTCACTCGCCTGCCTGGTTTGCTAACCTATTGTAGTAAATGTAATAAAATGCCACAATCCTGGGATATACGCCTGTGTTTTTTCATCACCGGCCACAAGGGGCAGGCTTGGTCACATTTTCATGGCTGGTAGTGATGGCGCGACAGGTTTCAGTTTATGGTCATCCGGGAGACAACTCGTTCTTGATGTTGCACGTCCTACCTGGCCAGCAGGTGGCCTGATGGTCGAGGACTTGGGCTTGCGAACAAAGAATTTCAGACTCAAATCTGTTCGATTTTAGGAACAGGTTTAGTGGCTTTGGTGCTGCTAAGAACACAAAAACAAGCCCCATTTGCTGTGTGAGTTGCTTTGAAGAATCGGCTGTAGAAATAAGTGAGGCAGTGTACAGAACAGGGGGGAGTTCAGGCTGGGAACAGTCCCAAAGATTTATGGGCCATAAATCTATGACTTTGGGCTTTCACAGAGCCGCTTTTGCCCACTTCAATGAGCTTCAGTCTTAATTTATGCTGTTACCATGGGGACCACTTTGCTGCCTAAGTCCTGAAAAGCCCACCCCAGTTAGCCGGTCATTCTTCCTTACTGTTTTTGTTTTTTCCCCTTTGTATATTTACATCCCTGTTTAAACCTGGAAAACCAACGAAGGCATGTTTACTGCTCTCTGCCTGGGCTGTGGGCTTCATGCAGGAATAGTAGAAGGCTGTGGGGCATCTCAGGGGTCTTCATTTCAGGGAGGGGTAGGTCTCTCTGTTTGCATTGCCGTTCCAACCGGGAAAGCCAAGCTTTAACATGGTAATGTTTATCGACTGTTTAAATGGTTGGATCGCCCATCATCCTGTGCAGGGGTTTGTCTCCACAAAGTTAGAATGTAGAACATGCCTCCTAACTCAAAACAATCTCTGTGGTCTTGCAGTTTTGGCGGAATCGTAGATTGCAGGGTCACCTGCCGGCCCTCTATCTGTCTCTGAGTTGTGTGGAGATGGTGGAGGCAAACCTCAACATTAACATCTGGCTGTGGATTAATCATTTTGCTACATTCCATACAAAGTAAACCACTTAGACCATTTATTCGGCTCTGTCTTTTATTTAAAGATCCATCTCCTTGGCTGCTTTTACCTATTTTTCAGTAGACTCTCAAGCCAATTGTTCCCTCTCTGCAGTTCTGCAGCTCCAGGGCTGATATTTGCATGAGAGTGATGTAGCTGAATACACGTGTGCAGCACTGTGCCATCTGACTGCGATCCCATTACGGAACATAATCTTGCGCCTTTTCTGTTTATTACCTACTTCGGTGCCAAACATCTGTGGTCTATTTCGCTCTGCTCACTTGGAGGATTGTGGAGCATGTTCCATATCAACCCAGGCCCTTCCGTCTCTTTATGTTTGACCTGAAAGGCAACCCCGTATCGGCCTTTATTGCACATGTGAAACGTGTCAGCTAGCTGTTTAATGCCTGAAGAAGACTTATAGAGGCCTGGAACTTGTCAAGATCATGACACAGTTTTCCAGGCGATAGTTCTGCACAAAGCACAGGTCCTACTGTCCAGTCTATAACTGCTTTGTGTTCTAAAGACTTTTCTAGGAGCATATAACACTGCCAGTACGACCACGGTTTTATCTTGTTCTTTCGGGTTGTAAAAAATTATTCGTATGTGATAAAAGGGAGAATGACATTCTGTTCCAAATTCCGCCTGTGCTTTCAATTCAATCAATCAATCAAAATAAATCCCACGTAGCTTGGAAGGTTTTTATGTTCTGGCCTGCATTCTTTTCTCCCGCATCCATAGCCAGGTCATGAGAGGCAGAGAAAGCAGGGAACTCCGATGTGGGGTGGAATCAGATTGGAACCGGAATAATCACCTTTTAGGAATCTCATCTTCAGGTCTGGTTTGGGTGTCTCTGCACGTAAAGTCCTGATTGGCTTTGGCCTTAAGTAATGAACAGTACGTTGAGATTGCGACATTGTTGACTTGCTGACAGAGCAATAAATACGGGGAATTTCAGACTTACGCCAAAATACTTCACACACCACAGTATCACACTACAAACCAAACAAAGTATAGATTCACTGCCTCACAGCTGGGAGCGATCTGAACGTTTGTGGGAATCAGTCGAACGAATCTGATTACTGCTTGTTCCTGGTAGTTTATGAAGGAGAGGCCTTTTTCGACACAGGAGTGAAACACACTAAGCTTCTACCTGCTTTGCTCATCCACTGCTAGTTTGGGGTGATGACTTTGGGAAGTTGCAACCTGTGATATGAAACCAGCCTCTCACATATGACAGGTGGAACTTCCCATTTTTGGTAAAACAATGACCCTAAACAGGAAATTGTGCCGATCCCAACAGTTACCCAACAGAGACTAACCATACAAATATGCAGTATTAGGAAGTGACAGTCATTGGAAAATATTTTTTGTTAAATTTATTTAAAAGAAAGGCACATCAAACAGACAGAGCAGACTTCAGATTTTTTTTAGGAAACATATTGGTACATATTTGGTCAGTGGACCATGTCACATGTAGTTGGAAATAATTCAGAAAAGTGAAAATATGTCATGGTTGCTTGTCATCCTGCTTAGATTCAGATACTTTGCAAAGTTACCACAGATTAGAATCTTATGCAACTGGATCAATCAGAGGTCCTGAATGTTCTTTGTATCTGATAACCACTGATAGCTGAGAAAGATGGAGACAGATTTTAAAAGAATCCAGTAGGTTTCCCAGTGCTCTTTGTGTGCTTGTCGCAGGCCAACGCCCAATGAGCAACAGGGCCTGTAGTAAATCTTAAATGACATACACTGCATCACTTCGGTTGGTCGATTTTGAAACCAAATGTCATTCATCCTAGCCAATGAGTGCCGTGGGCTGCAGAGTGACGGCAGAGCTGATTGGAAGACCATGATTTAATCCAGGAATGCAAGTGGGTGTTCCCGCTGACACGCTGTTTGGAGAGGTTATGTTTGCACCTGACCCTACAGAAACCTGAAAAAGGAGGATCATTGAATCTTGCTATTCTCTGTGTTCAACTCATGTTCATGAGTCTTGAGAAGACCTGATATTAAAATAGATGATATAAACAGTCTAATAATAGATTTATTCAAACTCAGTCAAAATCACACTTAACACAACTTAGCATTTTCTGTATGAATTAGCGGCATTCGTAGGTCTCAGTCCTTATTTCTAGATGCATCTAATGGATTTGTTTCAGATGCGGCTGTCAAGTTTGATGCAGGTGATCCTCTTCAGGCTGAAATATTTAATATATATGTAACAGATGCAGCGGTGGATAGTTCAGGTCCAGTAAGTAAAAATCCAGACCAAGATTTTGTTTCAGGGGTGGCGCAGTGGTGCAGTGGTTAGCACTGTTGCCTCACACCTCTGGGATCGGGGTTCACGTCTGCGCCTGGGTTCCATGTGTGTG
>JAAGVU020000038.1:11494093-11517787 GCA_011763525.2 Mormyrus iriodes
TGTGTGAATGGTGTGTGAGTGTGCCCAGCAATGGGTTGGCACCCCATCCTGGGTTGTTCCCTGCCTTGTGCCCGCAGCCTCCGGGATAGGCTCCAGACCCCCCGCGACCCGGAATGGAATAAGCGGTTCTGGAAAATGGATGGATGGATGGATTTTGTTTCAACCAACCAGTTGAGTACTCTGTGACTGGGATTCTTTATACTCACGCAACTGGTTCGTTGAAACAAAATCTTGGTCTGGATTTTTACTTACTGGACCTGGAACTTCCACCTCTGGAGAGATGTGCTATGAAACAGTGTGCCATGTTCTTCGTAATTTATAGGATTCTCCTTAGTACAATGATGACCAAACTCAGCTGATGGCTGCAAGTACTGCACTGTCGTGCGTGACTAATAATCCCACATACCTGCAGAAACGGAAACTCAAAATTAGGAACCGGTCTTTGTCTTAAGATGTACAGTTTGCTTCTGATTCATTATCAAATTAAAAGGTTATCTATAGCAGTGTTTCCCAATCCGATCCTTGGGGACCCACAGCCGGTCTACATTTTTGCTCCCTCTGAACTCCTGCCAGACAGTTCACATTTTTGTAAAAAACATGGACTATCTGTGGGTCCCCAAGGACCAGATTGAGAAACACTGATCAGTAGTGTAGCTGTTTAATGCATAAAGCAAATTTGCTAAGCAAACAGAAGGATGCAAATACGTGGGTGTTTTAATTTAGCTCAGTGGATCCACAGGCCGATGAGTCTCCAGCACCTCGCCCTAAGTTCATGGGGATGAATTGAGATCATTGAAAGCTGTGCCCAGAATTTAAAAGCACAGTATTCCTTATGTGTCAGTAAACATACATCTTATCTCTTTTACAGCAGGGTTTTCCAACCCGGTCCTCAGAGACCCCCCAGACGGTTCACATCCTCCTACACAACAAAAATGTGGACTGTGTGGGGGTTCCCGAGGACCGGGTTGGGAAACCCAGCTGTAAAAGAGATAAGATGGATAAGAAGCTGGGAGGGAGGAGAATATGTGGACCGTCTCGGGGTCCCTGAGGACCGGGTTGGGACACACTGTTTTACAGCACTGTGCAAAAGTCTTAAGAAGTCAAAGAAAATGTTACGGTTATTTACCTTAAGTGTAAGTGTAAAACATTATTTAACCGTAGAATATGCAAATGAAGAGTGAAAATAAAAAATAAACCGGAATCTCTTCTGTTCTCCAAAAAATCACTGATATTTTGTTTGATGGCTGTAGGAACACGGCTTGAGTTCCTAAACCTCTCCTCAGGGGCACCTCAGCCGTTCCACGAATCCAAATAAAATTTCATCACCAGCTCAATGAATTAATTAACTTAGTTAGTTTAATAACTCAATGAGATACTGGTTAGGCACACAAGGTGGGGAAGTGGGCAAGTCAGATAATGCATGGGCATATTGAACAGTTACTGCAAACACAGGGGTGACTTTAGGAGAGGTTTTGTAGTGCCTAAGCTGACACACTTTGACAGGCATAATGCCATAGTTTTACACCAGCAAGATCATTTTCTTTGACTGCCTAAGACTTCTGCACGTGTGCGAGTGTCTGCTTTGATCCAGCATTTTCAGCTCTGCTCTGATCTAAGCCTTCTTACTCCTCCTACACTATCTGTGCTCTATAGTACAAAAGCACTTTGTCAAGAAAACTGAATGAATTTCTCCCAGGGCAAAAATCACGTGGGAGGGCGGGGGGGGGGGTGCAAGCTAATAAAAGACAGGTAAAAAAATAAATAAAGCTTCCCATGGAAAATCATAGCAGGTGATTGGCTCGTTTGCCCAACGCTGGGAGCCCCATGAGCAGATTCCTCCTGCACCTGCTGTGGGAGCAGGAGCTTGACAAACCTGTCAGGGTGCGGGCTGCTGCTCTTTCACCACAGCCCTTTCGACATGCCCTGGCCCGCATCCAGGCAACTGTCGCCATGGCGACAACACACCACCTGCTGAAAGGTCCTATGCATGACTCACGGTGAAGGACTAATATGTTGTGCAGGGAATACTATAGGGAATTAAGTGGAGTAATCTTGCCTTTAACCCCTCCCACTTGACGCTTTGCTCCCAGTCCAGGCTAACAGACACTGGGCGTACTCTTGTTAAGGCTCATGAGCAACGGAGTGTCTCCTTTTGTGCTCATATGGCAGATTTCCAGAAACTGTGACTTGGCTAGGGAGCCAGAACCGGTCTAAGCTAGTTCAAAGACAGAAATCTGTGTTGTTTTGATCTATACTTCAACATCCATTTTACACCAGAGAAGTCAGTCAGTACATTGTGATACTACAATTTTTGTGTGGCAGGCAGATCTACAGTAACTAAAAGCAGCTGCAGACTTCAATGACAATGTTAACATTGACCATCCTGGCTAAATGCGGTTTGTATGCATGCTCACGCAGCAGCAGTGATGGAAGGCGAGTGAAGACCGATTTTTATCATTCATTTTATAAGCAAGTAGCATAAGTAATAACATCTCAGTAGTCCACTGAAGATCGCTATGCAAACTAGTCTTCCAGTAATTATCCTCAATGAATTTCATCACGCTGCACCTTGACGAGACCGTGTTCCTGTGTTCTTAAATCGTTGATAAATTAAATAAACCCCTCAAAGCAAGATTATAGTCTGAGCCAGTGAAGGAAGCAGTGACCCATAGAGCATTCTGGTGAGAATGGCATTCTGCCATGTGTCACCACAGCGCCCTTCACGCTCAAACACTGACACACCCATATCTCTTCCCCAGAGACTTGGGGGGGGTTGTAAACTTGATCTTAAAAGATTTTCCAGAGTTATCAGACTCTCTCTAGGTTTTTTACACTGAGACTTGCTCATTTTGCATAGCGGTGTACGACTGCACGGGTAGACAGTGTTCGTTAAGTATTGTGCATTAGGAGAGCCCTGGATCCACATAACTGGGGGGCGGGGGGTGACTGCCGTAACAGCTAAGCAATTATTTTGTTCTAAAGCAAGTAACCTGTCACTCAGAAAGACGGCTCGTAGAGCAGAAAAACAACGCAGAATGATTTGCACCGCTCTGTCGCACTTCAGAGTGGTCTTAGAGACAACCGGCCCCCCTCCCCCTTACCAGGATGCAGGCTCACACTGCCTAGAGTAAATGTGGCAGAAATGTAATTCCCCTCGGTGCTGCAGCCTGAGGCTCCTCACGTACTGCGGTAAACAAAACAACCTGTCACGGCGTTAAAGGAGCGGCTCCCGTTGGAAAATTATCCTCTTTTCGTAGAGCTGAACACGGCCGAGCCGTTCAATCCCCACACATTCTGTATAAGTACGACCTAAATGGGCTTCATGTTAATACTGTATTTATGTATTAATCTCTCATGTACCCTGTTAGATACCGAAACACCTCTGAGATGCCGGATTTTTGGCATTATTTAATGCTTCTGGATTTCAGGTTGGGATCTTTATTACTCTTTCATAATCAGCTAATCTGAGCAAACAAACTGGTTTCTTTCGCCGTCCGTCTCAGATACATGTGAATTTTGCGACTCGCCCTTTTATCTGTGCCGTGGCACGTCCCGTGTGTGCAGATCTTTCCATGAAGTGAGGAACAATAGAGCAGACTCGAAATTCATCCTTCGAAAACAGACGACAAGACCACGCGGCATTTCAGAATTTCGTGTCCGCTTTGTTCTCTCACCCCGTTTCCCGTGTTTCCGTTTGCAGGCCGGATGGTTCTGGGTTGATTGAGGAGCTTGGGTCGTGGTTAATGAAAGACATGGCTGTGGGCTTGTGAGGTCAAAATTTAGGTGAAGCCCAACTGCTGGTACCTTCAGCCAAGGGGTGGGAGGGAATTTCATATTGGGGGGAGCACAACTTAATAATTAAATGAGAAACTGTATTTTATGGGGGAGGGGAATGAAGCAAAAATAAGTAATGGGAGGGTACATATTTCCCCCCATCCCCCCTGTTTCCTGCTCTCTTGCCTTCAGCAGAATGTCATCCTCTAAAACATAAGAAGTGGGGATATTATTTCTGAAACGTCAAATTCCGTTCCACACCAGAGGGCAACAAAATGGGAATGTAAAATAGGTCGACGAGTTCCCTAAATGTACCAGTCATATTTTGGGTGCCTAGTCCTGTTTGGTTTCTGTTTTACATAGTTTTTTTGCTGTAACAATTCCATCTAAGTAGACCGTGGAAGGACAGCCTAAAATTGTACTGAAATTGGACTGCTTTGTAAAGGTAAAAAATCGTTTTAAAGGAGAAGCATTGTATTGACTGGTGCATGACTGTAGACTGGTGTACAGATCCCTGTAACAGGATAACGTGAGTCATAGTATCTCTGCTGCCCTGAAATATTTTCTATTTATAGTCTAATTTGATCCATTTTTTTCCTTTTTTAATAGAGATCCTGCAGACTGTAACCGGTCGTGGACTGGGGGGGAGTTGGTTGTTGTGGTCTCTCTTCTCCTCTTGTCCTGAATTTTAGCCCTCCAGTGATATGCTAATAAGCCATCAAAGTAACATGCATTTATAAAAATCCACTTAGGTCTCTGTCTTTAATATATTCAGCTCTAATACATTCAGGTGGGCTACTTGACTTATGAATTATATACACTATTTTGTGTCCTCGGTCGAGGGGGCTGCTCAGAAGGCGATTGAGTTGTGTAAGTCATTCATAAGTTTGATTCATACAAAAAAGTCTAAGTGACTTGTGTGTCGTTGTGCAGTCTGATTGCATTGAAGAATTGCAAACTCATGGTTTTAGAGGTTGGGGGTAGGATTTTTTTTTTCTTTTTTTTGTCTTGCATTGTGACAGTGGATTTGTGAGTTTGACAGATTTCCCCAGGCCCTTCAGACACTAATGAACACCAATATCCAAAATATATGTAAGAAATGAAAACATTAGGAAAGGCACATTGTACGTAATTGCAGCTGTAATTAAAATGCACAGGCCCGGCTCAATGGCCATAATTCCCAGCAACTCAGGAATGTATTTTAAATAATGGCTTTTCTTTGCCTTCCATGGGAGCAGCCAAGTGTATTAAACCTCCTTCTCCTGGCAGACAACACAATGACTGGCTGTTTGGGACGGAATGCGTGTTCTGCACCTGCAAGCGAGGGCTGAGCAGGTGTGCTGAGTGGGACGACGCCTTAGCCAGCTATGGTGGCTGGGACCAGGGAGTAAACACAGATCACCGTTTCTGTCGAATAATGCTTTAAACGGCCAGTGAGGATAACTTTAAGACTTGAACTTTTCTGGTAGCTCACACTTTATTTATATGTGTGGTGCCTTCTTCAAAATGAAAGGAAATTCTGTCATTTTTTGGACATTACCCGTGGCGACTGTTCTACCGCTCCCATGAACGGAATCTCTAAGTTCTGAGTTCATCCGCTCTTAGGCTGAGTGTCTTTCCGGTTCTTTCAAGCTGCAGTTTTGGTTTTGATGGGTTGTAGGGCTGAACCGTGACATGACTCACGTGATTTCTGCTTGTTGCTGAACGTTCCCTACATCACACTCATCACGCCAGCGATGATGTCATAGCTGTGAGGGTACATATGAATGAATAATTCCTGTAAAAATACACAAATACACACAAAGCTATTCCCCCCCATCATCAAGTAACATCAAGATAAGATCCTGTTTCTGTTTCATAAATGGCCAGCCGGCAGAATGACGCATCAACAGACCTGAAACCTCTTAGAAGACTGTTACTATACCTACCAGTTAGAATTAATCTCAGCAACAATGATAAACTTTATGAGTGTTAACTTGTAAAAAATGTACAACATAACATTTATCTATGTCTATGCAATTAAATAAGGGGACCGAAAGTCAAAATGTATGTGTTTGAAAGTCTGAATGTACACATAAATATGGCACTTAATGTCTTAATGCTGTTTCTTAGAACTTGGGTGGTTCTAAAATAACAGCGAGATTTGTTCGTTGCACGATGGTAGAAACTTTTAGCTAAAGTCCTGCTGGGGAATAGATTGATATTTGGTAATAAAGGAAGTGTCCATCTATGGCAATGATATGTTTTTCTATGGAAAAAAATAATAATTCAGAGTCATCAGTGACTCAGACAGATACTTTTCTCGGTGAGGGGGATGGTGAAAATGCTATGCAGAGAGTAAAGGAGAACCAGTCCGGTTAGTTGTGGCATAAGTGTCAGGTGTCAAGCCCCGCCCTCTCAGGTGGCTACAAATACCAATGGAGCCAGGCCCAGCTAAATCACAGAGAGACAAGCTTTGGGGACAAGGCATCGACTACCTGCCTGTTTGTGTGACTCTGTTTTTTTTCCCCCCCTGCTGCAGCGACAGAAATCAGAAGCTTGAAAAAATGGCATCGACTGGGTTGCAGATGCTAGGCATGGTCCTGGGTATCATCGGATGGATTGGGGCCATTATAACATGCGCCGTCCCCATGTGGAAAGTGTCGGCCTTCATCGGCAACAACATCGTTACGGCTCAGATCATCTGGGAAGGTATCTGGATGAACTGCGTGGTGCAGAGCACCGGGCAGATGCAGTGCAAGGTGTACGACTCCATGCTGGCGCTACCCCAGGACCTGCAGGCCGCCCGCGCCCTCGTTGTCATCTCCATCGTGATTGGAATCGTGGGCATGCTACTGGCCATCGCCGGTGGAAAGTGCACCAACTGCGTGGAGGATGAATCTTCCAAGGCGAAGGTGGCCATCGGTGGCGGCGTGATCTTCATCATCGCTGGAGTCCTCTGCCTCATCCCAGCGTGCTGGGCAGCTCACACAATCATACAGGACTTCTACAACCCCCTGGTGGTCGCCGGACAGAAGAGGGAAATCGGAGCTTCGGTGTACATCGGTTGGGCTGCGGCTGCCCTCATGATCATCGGAGGAGGCCTCCTGTGCTGTGGATGTCCTCCCAAGGAGAAGAGCGCTTATACAGCCAAGTACAGCGCTGCCAGGTCGACAGCCTCAGGGGCCAAGGAATTTGTGTGAGGGGACGACGGCTGGATTCTATGCGTTTTCGACACGGCCTCCTTTGGACTCCATTGATCGCGTATGTTTGCCTCGACCAAAGGATCATTCCAGAGCCTTAAAATAAAATGGGACTGTAGGAAAGGACTGTCAGTGAGATGTCTATTGGTTACATTCCATATTAATTACAACAAGGGTGTGATACTGTGTGTATGTGTGCCCAGAGTGGGGCGGTGACTGATGTTGTGTTTCAATAACTAAGAAAATCTTAAGTTGCACAGAATTTTTGAGCAACTGCATTCTTTACTGTACATAGTGTTGTAATTTTTAACCCTGGTATGCCATTATACTGAGAAAATGTTTACATGTCTGTGAAACACCCAAAACAGCTTGACTTGATGTCATAAATATGCAATATTGACCTTTTTTACATTATTCAAGCATTTATTGGTTGGTTAAGTGGCAATAAATGTAAATAAATGTTTTTTTTATCTAAAAAACATATTCCATGTCTATGTTTGTGATGCATCCGTTGTAAACCTATCTGTAACAGCAGAAAGGTAGAAAGCTCTTAAATGTTTTTCTAGAGTGGAAGAAACAACGTAGTTTAATTCAAAAGAGAATGAAAACAAAGGTTATTGTTTCACAGCAATTGCATAGACCTTAAAAACAATGCTGGTCAAAAGCATGAAAAGTATGAAAGTACATCAAAAGACATCAAAACTATGTTTCTCAAATTCTCGCCTGATTGTTACATAATGAGCTCATTTTACAGACCACAGGTCTCAAGTTACCAACCCCTTTCTGCTTAAAAAGGCAAATATGATCAGCGGCTTTGCCAGCAGAAGTTTCAGTGGTTTTCGTGAATTATGGGAGTTGTCCACTCCTTGGGCGGGGCCACCAAAAAGTCGGATTCAGGTGAACGAAACAGTGTCTCATTTCTCAGTGTCTTGTCTGAGGTATGAATGCTTAAAAATGTGTTGGTATTTTGCACAACTGTTGTCTGTCTGTTCTTTACATCACCCCTTTCTTTGAGCTGTGGTAAGGATCCCCAGGATTCAGTCCGAAATGGCATGAAATAACGTGACAATTTTAAACTGAAATATAATCCTGCATGATAAATTCTTTACTAAAAGACCATTTCAAAATTAAATCTGTATTTTAAATATTGTTATTTTTATGGTAAAAATAAAAGGCTGATGCTTCGCTGGATTATCTGGAGTAATTTCTTTCATATTAAGGAAAAGACTACTGGGAAATGGCGCCATCTACAGTTAGTACGCTGGTAGAACATGACCTTTTTTGAGTACTGTACGGTTAGAATTTGAAATCTCCATACACACATTTTCCGACGTTATGCAGTGCAGCACTGTGATCAGGCATGCAGCCAAGTAGTAAAACTGTGGCTTTGAATCTCCCCCAAAAATTAGCTTGCTACCAATCAGACATGCCTTTCGGCAAAATCTATGGCGGGGGACAACCCCTGCCAAAATCTGCCAAAGGAGACCCCCCCCTCCCCCCCCAAAAAAACAGCTACCCTCATTTTGACCCATTCTTATCCTTCCTGTGTTTCACTCTTCCTTTTCAAAAATTATTTGCATGACTTTACAATGCCTGTCATGGTCACCATTCTGTATAAAGACACCTGACTATATTCGTATTGGTTTAAAAATGTAAAAACTTTATTTAACACATTGACAGCACATATTTGGACTATATGGAGAATTCATTTACATGACATCAGTGTTACTGCTTAAAATGACACACATATCACTTTCTTGGTAATTCATTTAAATACAATGATTCAAACTATTGGAATTTTATACACCTACTCCAACAGGCTCATTGCTATAACTTGCCTCTATAGATGCATTTATAAGATATATGCTGCCTTAAAAACCAATTCCAGACTTGACAAACCAGTTCCCAACTGCAGGTATAGAACAATTCATTAACCCCATGACAGACGTGGGAGAAACACATCTTACAGTCTCGAACCAGCCCCTGTCGCATTAACCTAAGGATAAAATCTGGTGCACTTTCTGAACTGTGTCCTTCATGAAGCTCACACATTTCTTCATTCAGAAACTCATTAGCCAATGGGATCGCACATTAGGCAAAACTTTTATGATTAGTCTGTTTTGCAAATATGCATCTCAATCTGCAATGTACACTTATTGTCCTGTCCTACATCACTTCCTGATGCAGTCATTGTAATAAAGAAGTAGTGTCATGCATACCTGAAGGACAGTTACAGTGTGGGTGTTATCAAGGAGAGGCATGTCCTCTTAGTTCCAAACTGCTTAGTGTTTTGACAGCAAATGTGACATCTTCTCATATTTCTGTGAACTGGAGACATCATTGTAATCCTTGTGTTTCTATGTTGCCAACTGTCTTTAACGCTAAAAGTTTTTATCCTCTCAGTGAAACATTGCTCATTTTTGAGCTCACGTTGCCAATGAAATGCTTCACAGATTTTAAGATCACAAGTTGAATTTTGGATAACTACTAAGGTTCTCCTAAAGATGGTCTCTTTGTGCTTTTTCGAAGAACTTTTGTAGAGCTCTATGACTTAGCTTGTGAATTCAATGACCATAACCTATCGAAAGGAAGCAGGGGTTATTGCGGAAAGAGGCAATCCGTTGACTGAGTCAACACTGTCTGGAGTGCTTGTTTTGGGTCTAGGAGCTGGAGGTCATTTCACCTGCATAACCTTGTGTGAAAAACACAGAGCACTGCCAACATGACCCCTGCCATATCAACTGACTATTTTTCTTTGTTTTTGGGGACAAAACTCCGCCCACCCACAGAGAGGAATAAATAGTCTATGCAGTTTTTTCTCTGATAACCTTCTGCGGCACTCCTGGGACAGAGCATCGGCGAGACAGAGCAGAACGAGGGCAGTGACCTGCAACCATGGCCTCTCAGGGACTCCAGATCATGGGCATCTTGCTGGCCATTATTGGGTGGCTTGGGGTCATCATTTTGTGCGCCCTGCCCATGTGGCGCGTGACGGCCTTCATCGGAGCCAACATCGTGACGGCACAAGTGATCTGGGAGGGCTTGTGGATGAGCTGCGTGGTCCAGAGCACAGGCCAGATGCAGTGCAAGATCTATGACTCCATGCTCGCCCTGCCTCAGGACCTGCAGGCCGCCCGCGCCATGATCGTCATCTCCATCGTCCTGGGTGTCTTCGGAGTTCTGATGTCTGTTGCTGGTGGAAAGTGCACCAACTGTATAGAGGAAAAGGCATCCAAGGCTAAAGCATGCATTGTCTCTGGTGTGGTCTTCATCGCCGCTGGGCTCCTCTGCCTCATCCCTGTGTCCTGGTCAGCCAACACCATCATCCAGGATTTCTACAACCCCCTATTGTCAGAGGCCCAACGTCGGGAGCTGGGGGCGTCCCTCTATATCGGCTGGGGAGCTGCAGGGATACTCCTCTTGGGTGGAGGCTTACTGTGCTGGAACTGTCCCCCCAAGGAAAGTCGACCGTATCCTTCAAAGTTTTCAGCTATGAGATCTAGTGCTACACCAATGGACTATGTGTAAACTACTGAACAGAACTGTATTCCTCAGACTAAGGTCCCAAGTAATGGACAAGCACTAAGGACATTAGGTATTCAAGAAGTTTTCTAGTCATACTGTTTTGTGGAGCTTTCATAGTATTGAAAAGCCTTTCTTAGAGATAAATGCCTAACAGATATCAATTATTTACTTATACGTATGGACTCGATTTGTTAGGACATCATGTTTCTTCTTTTAGCGTTATCTATATGCTGAAGTCACTCGTCTGTTATTTTTATTGTATATTTTGTAACATTTTCTTACTGGTAAATAAAACGTCTCCTTTAAATTTGTGTCAATATTCAAATAAAACCGACAAACAACCTTATCACTGTATTTTGTGTAAAAAGAGACTTTTATTTAATTTACTACCCATAAGTGGATTCTGGTCCTTTGCGTTTATGGGAGAAATTTCTGGGGAATTTAATTATGCGTGGAAACGATTTTTTTTTATTATAGCTGAATCAGATTCTTGGCTCGTATGAACGAAGAGAGAGCGACATTCCCAGTTTCGCGTAACCCGCTCATGGAGAATTTTCTGCGCAATCTGACTTTTCTAGTCACGCCAAGGTCAAAGACTGATATTCCAAAAACAATTTTGGTGTCAGAACAGCTGCTGGTTAGGCGTTCATCTAACCACATAGCAGCGCGAATACATGTGAAAGTCTCCACGAAAGGGATCCCGGTATAATACCACGAAACCGAAGATACATGACAATCCATCCATCCATCCATTTTCCAGAACCGCTTATTCCATTTCGGGTCACGGGGGGTCCGGAGCCTATCCCGGAGGCGATACATGACAATGCACAGCTGATTAGATCAAAGTGTGGACGAATCCAGTGGTTACTGTAAGTGATAATATCGTAGGGAGGGGCGTAGGAACCAGGGGGATGGGGGACGTGTACCCTTCCCTCCATATTTAATTTGGTATCTTTCATCTCTCCCGAAATAAATGTACCTTTGATTTCTTAAATTATAAAGTCTGCCGCCCCCCCCCCCATTATCAACCTCTCCCCTGGACAATCTGGGGGACGTGTACTACGAATACTTTATTTAGATTCATTCATACTATCCAATAAATAGGCCTTCATATTTTAATTATTAACTCGCCCCCCCATAGCGTTGCTTCCAACGTCTCAGAACTCAAGACACGAGGACAAAATGTGCTTTATTGACATTTTTTAATTAAATAGAATTTTTTAATTGAATGGTGTTAGAATTTAGTTCCAAAAACAAAAAGGGATTGTTAGTAGCTGTTAGACTGTACATATTATGCTTAGAGATGCGTATCTCCATCACTGAGGCGATGCGATACACATCCCGATGCATTGCCAACGATGCGATACATTAAAAATACATACGAAGCAACTACTAATGCGATACGATATGATTCACCCCTATTGCGATGCAGTGCGATTCGACACAATGCGATTCAACGCGATGGAAAATAATATGATGATATATGGAATTCAATATGATACAGATACAGAAAAGGTTTAGCAAGGGGAAAACAAACCAAATAAAATATTATTGGTCAAAAATCATTGGTTACAGTTCTAAATAATAAAGGCATATGGCCTCTACTAATAATTATATATTAATAAACCGTATTTAACTGATGCAAATATGTTAGAAACGTTGCACCCCGAGTTCAATCCAATCTGTATTCGGTGCACACTTTTTAAATCGGGGCAATCTCATCATAAACTTTTATGCTGGTGCACCGATGTAAATTGGCGAATCTTACGATTCCTACTTTTGCTATTTACATAGACTAACTACTTCGGAGCGGGTCATTGAAGCCGTGGTATTCGATGTAAAAACAAATACAATTAGGAGCAAACAAAATACTACATATACAACATAATAGTTCTTCAATAATGATCAGTCGTCGTTTAAGAACTTTTATTTTTATTTAAAAAGAAAAAAACAAAACTATGCGTCCGCAATTTATACATAGTCCTTCCCTGAACTAGCAGATTTAGCTGGAGAGTATTTCGCAGCGTACGGACGGCCTTCCTTGGGGGGGCAGCTGCAGCAAAGTAGTGCTCCACCGAGAATGAGGAGACCCGCCGCCCCCCAGCCGATATAAAGCATTCCGCCAAGTTCCCGTCGCTGTGCGTCTGGTAGTAGAGGGTTGTAAAAGTCTCTGATGATGGTGTTAGCAGACCAACACACAGTGACGAGAGAGAGGGCACCACTGACGATGAAGAAAGCCCCCGCGGTGATGGCAACTTTGAACTTGGCGGACTCGTCCTCTATGCAGTTCGTGCACTTTCCCCCGGGGACCGACAGCAAGATGCCGAAGAGTGCCATCAGCACTGAGATGACCACCAGGGCCCGAGCCACCTGTAGGTCCTGAGGTAGCGCCAGCATGGAGTCGTACACCTTGCACTGCATCTGCCCGGTGCTCTGCACCACGCAGCTCATCCACAAGCCCTCCCAGATGATCTGAGCCGTAACGATGTTGTTGCCGACGAACGCCGTTACCTTCCACATCGGAAGGAGGCAAATGGTGATGTCGCCTAGCCACCCTATGGCCGCGAGCGTGATGCCCAGAACCTGTAGCCCCATGGACGCCATCACTGTCCAGTGCCAAGCGCTGATTCTCCACACCAGTCCAAAACTGAGACAAGCACCCCTTTATAACGGTACAGGTCTACACCCCCCTTCTTTCTCTGGGTGGGATTTGGCTTCCCATGTTGTTATTCAATTGAGACAGACGACCCTGGGAACACACTTTCCCCCAGTAGAAATATCTGGGTGGTTGCGCTCCTGTATTCGAGAATATCACTGTATTATTGCAAATAAGCACAAAAATGTAAAGAATACGACGATTCAGTACAAAATTATGTTTATTACAGTAAGCCAGACACCTTCCTATTTACTACGATAAAGACACACAGAAGTTAGCCAACTTCCGTCTATACATAACTTTGTTAATGAACACCATTTTGAGATTGAATTTAAGATTATTTAACACTTCAGATCACTTTTGTTGTATTTTATGTGTTACATAATCCAACTTCTGGCAAAGGGAGTAACATATTTACTGTACATTGTCAGGAGCCTGATAGTTGAATTTAAATAGTAATGCATGGAAACAAATAGCGCCCCCAAAGAAAAAAGTCGATCGATCATGCATTCGATTTCCCAGACAGTGATATCCGCTCTATTTCCTTACGTAGTCTAAATGCTGTATGTGGTTTACGTGAGATTAAAATTATGGTTGTGCGTCATAGGTATTTATAGTGCCCTTTTGGTGTTGATAGGTCGTTAACGTGCTGAATCTTCCGCACTGTCCCAGACCCTTTAAGATACTCATTATAAGGGATGAGGCTTCTACTTTAACATGTATTTATATTTGAGCTACAGTTAAAGGTTTAGTCAGTTTCCATGCAATTCTGTTGTGCACTGACTTAAAAATCCACTGGTACGCAAGTACGCATTCGCCGTAAAATGCTCGGTAATTTCTTGACATTTTTATGTACGCAAACGTGCATAAGTGAGTACGTATTTGCGCTGTTATGACAAGAAATTACTGAGCATTCTAACCTTTAGACGGAGAATGCGCAATTCATTCGCGGTGTAAAGGTTAAAATGCACTGTAACTTCTTGTTATAAATTCGTAAATAAGTACGCATTTGCGCTGTTATAACAATAAATTACTGCTCATTTTACCATGTACAGCGAATGCATACTTGCCTACCATTTATGTCTCTCCCTGTATACAATGTATTAGATTGTTCCACGTGCTGTCCGGCATGAGCAATTTGGAGATTATAATATGCACAGTTTATATTGCCTGATTTAACTTTGTTATGAATCCAATAGCCTAATTATCTTCAGCTGTATAGAATCCTTTATGTTAATTCTCTTGTGTTAATTCGCTTCTATTTTTAACTATTTGGGCGCCGAATTGCCTCAAATACTGCAGGAAAACTCATGGAGTCGTTTGTTTTTTTTTTCTAAATTAAAATAAACAAATAGGTCTAGATAAATCATAGTCTGGGACATTGTATTCAGTAAGACGTTGGAAGATGAATGGATAGATTAAATAATAAGTATGAAACTATAAAATCTTGAACAAGGCTGTAGAATTTGTTAAAATTAGTGTTGTGATGACTAGCGTCTGTCTCTGCCTTAAGGCTAGTTCATGCTTTACTTTTCCGCGCGCGCTTTCGGGCTGGGGACAGTCGTGCGCGCGGCAGCTTGTGTTTATACTGCATTTGGCTGCGGATGCGGATGGTCGCGGTCGGTGCATGCATACAGGAATGATATCCCACCAGACCAGGAGAGGGCAGATGTATTGCGACAAACACAAATACAAGCAGAGTAGTGAAACGGGTGAACTTTTATGAACAGTCTTAAAAATATTTAGTCTAAGTTTGGACGGTATTATGGTAATAAGGCAAACCACAGTATTTTGAAATCGACAAAATTAGCCAAGCCTTCAACCCCTCCCACCCCCACCCGCTAGACGAATTTTATCACCAATACTTCAAAATGCCGCAATAGTGCTGGTTCTTAAAATACCGCACACCTCTGTATAATGTCTGGACAGAATGAAAAATTATATGTGCGGGTACCTCCGACACTCAACACTCATACACCTTCTCGCCATAACTACAACAGCAACTCTTCTTCCTCTACTGTTTCGTCGTTGACCGCTGATCTGTGAAAGTCTGTGCTGCCCCCTACCGAAAATACATATTCTATTATCTTGCATATGCTCGGTGGATGCGCACGGATGCGTAAGGTTTCCGCTATACGTAAAAATCTGCTGGGCTACACGCGCACCGACCTTTACGTCACGTCCATTCGTCCGCAACCAAAAGCGCACGAGAAAAAGTGAAGTGTGAAGTGGCCTGTACTGCACCCACCCCACACCGCTTATTTACTTACTATTTTTTTACTACTATTATTATTATTATTATGCGTATTTGCTAAACAGCACTATTTAATCGATCTTTTTCTAAAAGTATTGGTGAGCAATATTTCAATAATTTTATGTTCATAAACATTTTTAACGGCACTTAAATTCAACGCCCCTAAAGTACACAGTTCCAAGGACTCTAACGAGGAACAACATGTGCATTCATCCGCAACCAAACGAAATTTTTAACTATTTAAGGTCCTGTTCGTGGAGTTCTGTTGTTTCTGTTCATTTTAACTTCATTTTTGTCTAGTTCATTTTTAAATCTTAAATATCCTATATGTGTCAGTAGAATATTTTCTTTACAAAACGTTTCAGTCACCAAAATGGATTAGGCCTGAATCTATACAATGGTTTTCCCAAGTCAAACTTCAAATATTTTAATTAAACGTTTTAATGTGGGAATGACAACCTTGCGACTTTACATCTATCAAATTAACTTTTTATTAATTACTAAGTAATGAAACATCTACGTGTGTGTCATGTGTCTGACCCGAACCTGCACAACCAGTTACCCTTCCCCGATTGCTTTCTTCTGTTAATTAAATACACCTCTATATAGTTATTGACATGTGATCTTAACACCCTACTCTGGATCCGTTCTTCCTTTTTTGGCTATTGTAAGTTCCTCTCCATACTGAGCACTGCCTTCGCTACTTCGTTTGTGTTACATGTGTTATTCTACCTTTGTCCCAGTACCCGACTTTTTGGATCACGATTATGTTCTTTGTTCTATTTCATATCGATTTTCTGACGATTTGCCCAATTAATGATTATGAGTTCTGGATATTGTTTTTGACAAAATAAAACTATGAATAATCGCTCAGCGATTGGACCTCCCGATTCTTCACAGAGTGACATCAAAGTTTCCGCCACGCACGCACCGCAATAACTGAAAGACTGGGGGGCCTGACAGTTGTACCCACCCATGCTGTTAGCATTGTGATCTTGTGATTTATGCAGAATCAAGTCAAGCCAAGTAGGTTTGTTTGTCATTTCAACCATATACACAGTATACAGTGAAATAAAACATTGTGAAACAGGACCAAGGGGCATGAAAACAAACGGACAGAAATAACAAACTACACAAGTGCAATTTACTGGACAACGTACAGTGCAGTTAGTGACCGTGCTGGTGTGAATAGTATTATTGCAGATACAGTAATGTGACATATACTGTATTTTACTAGCAAGAAAGCAATGAATAGTAAGTAAAAGTGCAAACAACAGCAGCAGCAGGACAGAGAGTGTGCAATACATAATAAATTGTATATGAAATACAGTTCACTACCTTATTATTATTAGGTCAAGTTGATGTGAAAGGGTTTTTGACCGGAGGCCCATGAATCCTGGGCGTCCTGGAGGAGTACACTCTCAGAAAAAAAGTACCAATTTGTACAATTCTTGTTACTGGGGCTGTACCTTCAAAGTCTGCAATTGTACTGTAACTGTAAGCAAATGTGTGGTGGCTCTGAGGCTAGGGATCTGTCTCAGCAATCGGAAGGTTGTTGGTTCGAATCATGTGAATGTCAGGAGTGATCCTACTCTGTTGGGCCCCTGAGCAAGGCCCTTAACCTGCAATTGCTTCGTCCTGGGCATGACGTTAATCTATACCCAGCCCTGTATGGAGGTCCTCCAACTTAAAGGGAAATTTGGGGGTTGGTAGCAGGATCAGCACTCCAGCCGCTGGAAAAAAAAATATTCGGTGTGGTGTTGAGGTATCACCCACCCCATGGCTGCACTCAGGTTCTCATCCCTGAGATGGTTTGTTGTGTGGTTGGTGTGGCAATGTGCTGTAATCAGCGCACACTCCTTTTAAGGTACAGAAATGGACTCTGAGGAACATTTTTGTACCATTGGTGGTACATTAATGTTATTTGTACCTTGGAGTACAAAATTGTACCTGGGCTGTACCCTTTTTGACAGTGTAGGGGGTCTACAGAGACACAGCATAAATTGATGAAATGTCATTAGCTTGCATAATGCAAAAATGTTTGGCAGACCCCCCCCCCACCCCCACACTCTACTGATGTTATCATGCAGTACAATATGGGGATCCTAGGCTTGTTCTGCTTTTGTTTGGGAGCCCCTGGTTTAAGATATAAACAATATTCCTCCAGAAAGTCCTGAGCTCTTGTTCTTCAGACTTCCCACCGATATGTCGATCGTTGTGATGAGTCTGCACGTCTTTCTGCTGACCACCCTCTTTTTCTTTTACCTTCAACTTTTACGAGCATTATGATCTTCTCTAATGGACCAGGTCTTCTAATGTGCCTCAAATGATCCTTCATTTTCATAATACATTGGAATGCTTCTCTGTGTCTGCCTCATCCTGCTCTCCATGAGACGCACATGCAAGTGAGAGCGAGCTTGGGGGTCATAGGATAGGGTCAGCCAACATGCAGCGCCCCTGGGGTTAAGGGCTTGGCTCAAGGGCCCATGGACATGCGGCTATTATGCCAAGGCCAGGGGAATCTTCATGTATTCCCCAAAGCAGAGGAAGGGAACCCTGAACCCAGCGTGTCGGTATCCACAGGTATTCTAAACTACCTGATAAGGTACTATTTACCTGAGATCAGGTGTAGTTCATCACAGACCAGGTAGGATATGAAACCTGCTGGATACCAGCACTCCAGGATCACGGTTACCTACTTGTTATGAAGGTGTCTAATATTACTGTCTGGTTAGAAACATCTGGCCTCTGTGGTGTATCTAATAAGAATGTACAGATGTTCTCTTCAACTTTAATGAAGACCTGAGAAAGTTATTAACAAGGCTCCGTTGTTTTTGTGCTTCTGTAAGTAGAAAGTAACACACAGGTAGCCACAGCGGAGACTGGAACGGTGATAACCGCCAATGCCACCATGACGCCCCAAAATAATAAACCATTTAACAATATTAACCACACAGTTATCTTACTACGACTTTAAGTTTACATCCCGCCTGCCTAAAAAGCCACGATAAATAATTATTATTCATGAAGTGATACAACGGGCTTATGCTGAGCTAAACTAATACACCAATATGTTAACATGACATCGCCTGACATCCGCGGTAAAGGTAACAGTAATCTACATAAATAAATTCACCACTGTACATTCGAACCACGGCATTCCTACAAGGAAATACCCGCCCTTATAGGCACCAAATACAAGTTGTATTGTCCTCCTAATGTTTGCTATACGTTCATGCGTCCGAGTGACATTTATCATAAACAATGAATATATCCCAAATGCAAAACACATTCCTCATGTGACACATAAACACTTATATGATATCACAGGTATATGAACGCACAGAACTCAAATGCCCCGCGCAGTATATCGCCCATCATATCTCAATATGCATTAAAGTCACATGACAAATAAGACTAAACATGACGGGCGTTAAGCTCACGCCCTCCCGTTTTGCGTATCTCCTGCGAAGTGGTTCAATACAATGGGAAATGGGCAGTACTCCCAGGACAAAGGCTGAAAGGGATAAATCAGCACAATAACCCTGCCCTGAAGTTTTGGCAACACCAAAATTAAAAGGCATCGATATTCTTCCTGTCCTGCTTCTTCACTGTCCAGCTCACACAACCTTAAATTTTCAATAACTCTGAACTCAGTTATTAGGGACATGCCAGTCAGTGGCAGTTCTAGGCCATTTCAGCAGGGGCAGACTGAAGCCAGCTGTCCTGTTACAGGGGCAAATGCATTTGACCTTAATACTGTCACGTCCAGCCCCGCCCTACCAGTCTATTCCCTGTGTTTCCCACAGGCGGAGCTGCTGATCAGCCATGCCTGTAGCTCATTGTTGTTACCTCATGTTCCTGCCTCTTGTTACCCAGCCACAGGTGCCCCGTGTTTATCCCTGCCTTCTCTGTGTATAAGAGTTTCCCCAGTCCTGTGCTCCCCTGTTGGGTCATTGATATTGTAGTGTTCTGACGTTGGTAGCTGGTCCTTGTGCCTGAATTAATAAAGTGCTTGTACCCTCGCCCTTCCTGGCTGGTTTCCTCTCTGCTTGCGTCATGCCACGTTGTCGAACCCGCGGACACGACAAATACCCTCCAACTTACGCGAAAATGCCAGCTTTAAGAAGCAAAAACTATTTTGAAAACCGACTATAATTATTTATGCAATGCGTTTTAGTTACATTTTACAGTATTTACAAATATGGGACTCACTCGGATGTCTTGTTTAGACTGTCTTGCTTCTACCAGCTTGAGTCTGTCAAAGAAAATGTGCTTACGTTTGTGATTCGCCTGTTCCCAACACACAAAATTTTAGCCCACATATTTAAATGTAAATAATAATAAAATCAATAATAAATTTATTTCGGACTCGAGTGGCATGCGTATTTAGGGGGGGCACGAGGGGGGCCATGCATGTTGTCATGGCAGCACTACTCCCCCCCCCAGAACCACTGCTGTATGCCAGTTTTATTTGGGGGGGGGGGGTTTCTATGTTTGTCATTGCTGTTCTGCCAATTGCCAGTCTTCTTTTGAAGGTCGTCTTTTAAATTCAAATCGCACAGAAACTCATGCACATATCTGTGTGCGTCATTGTTTCAGAACAGACACGCCCTGGTACAGCCCTGGCATTTTCATGGCTCTCTAAGTCTCGACTGAGTTACCGTGAAGTGTTCTATGCATTATTCATAACAGGGGTGTAGCCTAATGTGTTGCAATATGCTTCCACAGCTAATTAACCAGCATGAAGAGGAAATCTTCAGCCATGGACGATCCCTGTGGCTCAAGCTACCATCCTGAATATCTGGAAGCAGGGGTACACCCTGGACAGGAAGATATATATTTTACCATCTACCAGTGTGGGAACCTGGTAAAAATAAACTAACAAGCAAATAAAGAAATAAACAAAAAAGTGAAGTAAAAACATAATTAAAATTCAGGAGGGGGACGCAGAGCCTCACCAATTCTATTTACAGCAGGGATGTAGAACTGTTAACCTCAACTGGGGATATAGTCAGTCAGTGGAAGGAATATTTTGAGGATTTCCTAAATCCCACTGATACGCCTTCCTTGGAGGAAGTAGAGCTGGAAGGCTCAGAGGAGGACTTACCCATCTCAGGGGCTGAGGTCACTGAAGTAGTCAAACAACTGCTCGGTGGCAGAGCTCCGGGGGTGGATGAGATTCGCTCTGAGTTCTTGAAAGCTCTTGATGTTGTGGGGCTGTCTTGGCTGACATGTCTCTGACACGCCTCGTCAACACTGCATGGACATCGCGGACAGTGCTTTTGGATTGGCAGACTAGGGTGGTGGTCCCAATCTTTAAGAAAAGGGGACCGGAGGATGTGTTCCAAATTTAGGCGGATCACACTCCTTAGCCTCCCTGGGAAGGTCTATACCGGGGTACTGGAGAGGTGGATCCGCCCATTGGTTGAACCTCGAATCCAGGAGGAACAATGCGGATTCCATCCTGGTTGCAAAACACTGGAGCATCTCTTCACTCTCAGAAGGATAGTAAAGGGTTGATGAGAGTTTGCCCAACCAGTCAATATGTGTTTTGTGGACTTGGAAAAGGCATACGACTGTGTCCCTCGGGGGGCCCTTTGGGGGGCCCTTTGGGGGGTTCTTTGTTGCGGCCAGTAGATCCCTGTACAAATATTCCTATAAGTCTCATTCCTGGTGGGTGTTGGACTCTGCCAGGGCTGCCCTTTGTCACCGATTCTGTTCACAACTTTTATGGACAGAATTTCTCGGGGGCGGAGGGGGTCCGGTGTGGGAACCTCCGGATCGCGTCTTTGCTTTTTGCAGACGATGTGGTCCTGCTGGTGTCATAGTGCTGTGACCTGCAGCAGGCACTGGGGCGGTTTGCAGCTGAGTGTGAGGAGGCCAGGATGACGATCAGCACTTCCAAGTCTGAGGCCGTGGTTCTCTACCAGAAAAGGGTAGATTGCCCTCTCCTGGTAGGGGATGGGTTGCTGCCCCAAGCGGAGGAGTTTAAGTATCTCAGGGTCTTGTTCACAAGTGAGGGAAAACGGGAGCGAGAGATCAACAGATGGATCAGTGCAGTGTCAGCAGTAATGCGGATGCCGTACCATCCTATCGTGTTAAAGAGGGAGCTGAATCAGAAGGCAATGCTCTCAATTCATTGATCGAGCTATGTTCCTACCCTCACCTATGGTCATGAGCTTTGGGTAGTGACTTAAAAAATAAGATCGCGGATACAAGCTGCCAAAATGAGTTTCCTCTGCAGGGCATCTGGCCTCAGCCTTAGAGATAGGGTGAGGAGCTCAGACATTTGGGAGGAGCTCAATGTAGAGCCGCTGCTCCTCCGCATCGAAAGGAGCCAGTTGAGGTGGTTGGGGCATCTATCTAGGATGCCTCCTGGACAGTTTCCTGGGGAGATGTTTCAGGCACTTCCAACTGAGTGGAAGCCCTGGGGCAGATCCTGGACACACTGGATGGTTCCCTGGCTGGCCAGGGAACGCCTTGTTATTCCCTCGGATGAACTGGAGGAGGTGGCTGGTGAGAGGGAGGTCTGGGCATCCCTGCTTAGACTGCTGCCCCCGTGACCCGACCCTGGATAAGTGGTGGAAAAAGGATGGATGGATGGATGGATGTATAGATGGTTGGAAATTCCAAAAGACAAATGTATTATTTGGGGGGGGGGGTAGATAACGAATATTACAAACTCCACTACCCTTGAGGGCGCAGAATGTTTTCGATACTGCAGACGCACATGAAGATGGTAAAAAAACTTTTGCGGAGAAAGGTTGACCCATATGAATGAACGATACGACAGCTCTTTTAAAATGAATGTTACTATCTTTAATAACAGCCACTATCGGTTTAATAATAGCAGTGGCACAGCCAGGGAAGCTAACAATTTACAGGACACTCAGGGATACTCACGCTAAACACACGTATTCCAGTTCTTACGCATCCGGCGTGACACTCATACTTTTTGACTCTCACGCTCACGCAAGAAATCTATATTACAGTAAGTCAAAACACTCGTTACAAAATATCGTATTTGGCGCCATCTATTTTCATTTTTGTCTAGAACCCGAATAAGACGACACCACTTTTTCAGACGTATTTTGAAGGGAAAAAAAACCCGTCTTATATTCGGGTCAACAACAACAATACTAATAATAATAAATAAAGGGAAAATGATTTTATTTTTATTTGTGAACAATTTAATGATTTTACAGAAGGGGGAAAAGAACGGTCAGTCTGTTTTGCTAGAATTTACAGGCTGTAACACGTTTGAACGTGTTGAGACAAGATCCTGCACCCTCTCTGATAAGGGAAAACAATATTAAGCCAAGTGGAGTCCCAGTATGCTGGCTAACTTCTGCTGGACCCTAAGGGGGAACAGTCCTGAGGTCAAATTCGGCAGAAAATCACACACTTCTACCTTTAAGATGAGTCACTTCCTCCATGCATATATATACTGTAAATATACTGTATAGCGTGAAATATAACTCTGAGTCCCTTAAAACCCTTAGATGATAGGGAAATTACTATTAGACATATGAATTCAATACAAAAACACTGTAAGATTCATCCATTGTCATTCATGTGACAAAAGAAAGTAAACAATTAGTCGACCAGTGTAATTATTAATAGCATTTTAAAAATGGTAACGGAAAGTATTTGACATATGTTTTTATCTTGGTTAGTTTGGGAAGCTATGCATGTAGTTTTCGTTTAATTGTAGTTTTTTTTAATCGTATTTCAGTTTACGAAAATGTTTTCTTATAGTTTTAATTTTCATTAATGATAATAACCTTGGTTTGGTCAAAATAACAATGAACCGCACTACAGTTCCTCTCGGGCGTGTCTGCTGGTTTCTCAAAAGCAAACAACTTCATTGTTGTTAGTTATTTCACCAAACATGACAACTGGCCTAACAAGACTTTCAGGAACAACCTTCTTTCACGCTAGATACGGCGATTTCTGTAGTGTTAACCGAAACCAGGTAAGAGTTTTTTCTTTCTAAGAATTAATGGACAGCAAGATAGAATCAAGTTTGACAAGAAGGCTACAAGCTGTTCCGTGTGGAACTTAATGGAAACTCCTCCCCTTTTTTGTCAAGCTTATAACAAATAGGAGCGTAGATAAGACCCCACTTCTGTTCCCTCTCACACTGAGACCAACCACTGCTCAAGGAGTTCATAATTTGTTCTTGACTGCAGAGAATTATAGCAGAGGTTCACAATGGCATCTATGGGAAAAGAGATTCTAGGACTGGCCCTGGCCATCATTGGATTCCTTGGGGTCATCATTGTGTGCGCCATGCCTAT
>JAAGVU020000038.1:11517887-11548084 GCA_011763525.2 Mormyrus iriodes
TTCCCACAAGAAAGAAGGTGATTAAGCCTTTCCTCCATCACTACCACAAACCAGCATGGTCTGAACCTTGCTGACAGAAGCTTTGTTGTTCATTGGAAGCCAGCAATGAAACAAGTAATTGATGGTGCTTTTCCAACGCAAAAAAAAAATCAGTTCTGTTCCGGTCCGCAAATCAGTTCAGATCGCAACCATAAACCCGCGTTTCCCCCAATTTTTCGACATTATTGAGTCATTAGTGGTGGGTATAGCTGAGTAGGTGAAGTTTAGGGAACAGGAGTAAGGTGGCAGATGGCTTGTTTACCTGCAAGTATTCGTAATTAACCTGTAAGTAGAATAGTACATGTCCACTTATGATGTCATCATGGATCCCATTCAGGGAGCAACTATTTTTTGGTCCTCAGTGTGAACTGGTTTTTGGTTTGGAACCTTTGTTTATGTTTTGTGGTATGGAATGGAACATGTTCTCTCAGTAGATAAATGCTTTGTGTGGCAATGTGGCACCACTGATTCCTGCATCAAGTCAAGGGGGCCTGAGATAAAGGTACCTACACATCAAATGGTTTGCATCGCCTGGTTCTAGTCTGTCAGTGCTCCAACATCTTAAACCTGTGTTGCATTGAACTGGGAGCTGGAAAGACCAACATTTCACTTGTGGGAGGTTTACTGGCCTGTTGGTCTTACACAGTGACCCCTGCCCTGACACACCCTCCTACCCTCCCAATAAATCAGTCATTACTAGACTGATTTACTGCAATCAGTGTGATATTTGTGTATGCCCAATTATTATTATAAAGATCTTTTGCTTTTATTTTTAAAACTTTCTTGAGCCTCATTGCTACCCGTTATGTTCAGTTTGGTAGAGAATGCCACATCTGATTGTGATCAGGTAGTTTCTACATGGTATCAGTGGCCTAGCGCATAGAACCACACACAACCCCAATGCTACGTTAATTTCTACTAGCTTTACTAGTTTCATTGCATCAATGAAATGAAAAAAGAAGTTTGACAGGAAGTTCGATCCGTGAAGGTGTTTCATCTCAAGGAGGTGGAGAGAAACTGCACCCTGAGAATATATAACAGGTCAGCAGAGTGAGGGCAAGACTCCTCTCTGTCCTGCTTCCTGCGTTGCTAGCTCCTGAGAAGAGAAGCCTCACAATGGCATCGATGGGAAAAGAGATTCTAGGACTGGCCCTGGCCATCATTGGGTTTCTTGGGGTCATCATTGTGTGCGTCCTGCCTATGTGGAAGGTGACTGCCTTCATTGGAGCCAACATTGTGACGGCGCAAATCATCTGGGAAGGCTTGTGGATGAATTGCGTGATGCAGAGCACAGGCCAGATGCAGTGCAAGGTCTACGACTCCATGCTCGCCCTGCCCCAGGACCTGCAGGCCGCCCGCGCCCTCACCGTCATCTCCGGCCTCGTGGCCCTTATCGCCGTCCTGCTGGCCGTGGTCGGGGGGAAGTGCACCAACTGCATTGAGGATGAGGCTTCAAAGGCAAAGGTAACCATCGGCAGCGGCGTTGCCTTCATCATCGCCGGTGTCCTCTGCCTCATCCCAGTCTGCTGGGCAGCTCATTCAATTATCCAGGATTTCTACAACCCTCTGCTGACGGAGGCCCAGCGCAGAGAGCTGGGAGCGTCACTGTACATTGGCTGGGGAGCTGCTGGTTTGCTGATCCTAGGTGGTGCCCTGCTGTGTACCTCTTGCCCCCCCAAGGAGGACAAGCATTATAATGCTAAGTACTCACAGCCCAGATCTACGGCTACTAGCAAGGCATACGTATAAGATTGACAGGAAGGATACAGAAGATACACAAAGACAATCTACTCTTTCTTCTCTTCTGCAGCAGTCTGTTTGATGGTCAATGTTTAGGACTGTGAGTAAATATTGTTTGTCAAAAATAGCACAGAAGTGAAGTGGCTCATCACTTCATCTGCTTTAAATCCGCATTTAAAATATGCTGATGAGTAGCTGGAGGCCTGGATCCTGCCTTTATGCCTGAGAACAGATGTAATACCCCGGTGGTTAATGTCACATGGTTCTACATTCTGTTAAAAGTGAATTACACATCAAATGTATTCATATTTAATATCTGTGGTGCAAAGTTACTATTAAAATATTAATAATTCATTAATAAAAAGCAAAATGCTAGCCAATGTTACCACATATTTTTTTGAAACACCAGATATTTAATATGAAACATTTCTCCTCTCTTGCTTTTATTATTTATTTTAACCAGGAATATGTTTTTTTTTGTAATGTTTTTTTAATAATTTTACTTAAATTTGTTTGAACCTCTCTAAGGAATATTTTATATTATATTATATTTGCACGCTAAATTAAATTGTTTGGAACCAACTTCCACAAATTGACATATATGTTGTTTTTTTTAACATAGAAAATGTCCTTTTTTGTCTATATAAACTTAAATAACTTAATTACACTTTATATATAAAGCAAAGTTGAGGGACTGACCGTGAGTTCTGCTAAATTATATATCCTTATGGACATTTCTGTAGTGATTTGATGTTGACAACAGTGAATATTAACTGTTTTGGGGTATTTTGCTTTTCCTGGTTATTGTGTACTGTTCAAATTATTAATGCAAATAATATGTAGAATGTGTGATCTGTTAGTCGGAGATGTACGTTTTCTTTCAGCTATTTGGCAGTTATAATGGCACACTCGCGACAGGATATATTCCATGTACAAGTGTTGCGTATATTGCCTACTATTAAAAACATTTTTGCAATACAATGGTTCGTTTCATGAGGTGCTCCCCGCCTTAGTGTAATCGGTGAGACTGGTTCAGCCAGTTGTCATGCATATAACTCACCCAGTAAAACATCCACGGAATGCTGCTAAACAAATGCCCCCGCTGTGAATCAGGCTCACGGGCAACTGCTGTTACTCAAGGGATTTTATCGCTATCCTTTCGAAATACAGAAAAACTTCATAACAACGTTTCATAACACAGCGCATGCACGACGGCAGTAAAATGACCTGATAATGGAGCTGAAAAAATCTTACCGCCTAGTGACGTAGCCCAACTCGTAACGTTTGTGGTGATGCTGGTGTAAACAAACCCACTGCGCTGCCGTTTGTGCAAAAGTATAGCACATACAGTAATGTACAGTACATAATATTTGATAATGATAACTATGTTACTGGTTTATATATTTACTGTACTGTACTTTTTATTGTTATTTAGGCTATGCCATATAGCCTAGGTGTGTAGTAGGCTACATCAGTGTCTCCCAACCGGGTCCTCCATATTTTTGCTCCATCCCAGCTCCCAGTCAGACAGTCCACATTTTCACAGAAATGTAGACTGGGGGTCCCTGTGGCCCGGATTCGGAAACACCGGACTATTCCATCTCGGTTTGTGTAAATACACTGTGATGTTCACACACTGACGAAATCATCTAACGACTCATTTCTTGGAATGTATCCTTTGTTACGAGAAAAATTACTGTATTCGTGTTTTTTTTTTTTTATTCCGATGTCCTCACCAGCGGTTATAATACCCAGTACGAATCCAATCTGAGGGAGCTGTGAGAGTTCCTGTGGACCCATGACTGTAGTGTGAAATGTGAAGCGACTTTGGTGAACCACTGTAGCCCATAAAATCAAGCAAAGCAGTTTTACTTCTGGGCTTCCTGTGCTGATTTGATCTTTTAGCAGATGCTTTTAATCCAAAGCGATGTACGGTTTGGATTTGAGAAAGCAGGATCAATCAATCCCATTGGACTAAGGACCTTGCGCAAAGGTCAAATGGTGAAATCACTCTACCGACGATGGGATTCAAACCAGGGTCTTTCTGATCACAGGCACAAAGATCAAACGCATAAAACCATACACCACCCCATTAAAAACTTCATAACACTTCGCACAATATTGCGTGCTGGGTCCTATCTGTCCTGCAGGACACACCTACGGGTGTGCTCGCCTAATGATTTTTTATGTTGTGTATTGCAAGAAACCCACTTACGTTATTTAACTATTGAGAACATTCTCATGTTGAATTAATTAACAGAACTCTGTGACCGAAGCACCCAGAACATTGGGAAGAAAGGAAATAATTAAATAGTGTATCTCTGTTGTTGTCAACACAGCAAATATCCCCTAGAGAACATAGGACCACTCCCTTTACCATAGGGTTTATTTCCCTTACGACTCAAAAACAAGATCATCAAGATAGAAAACAAGAAAAGAGAAAGAACCGGTTTTTCAGGGAGATTCTGAGAAAACATTTCACCATCTTTGCGTGGCCGTCACATGCACATGAGAGATGACAGTTCATTTCACAAAACTTTTTCGCGTATTGAAACCAAGGGTGACCAAGCACTTAAACTTGGTGCTTAGCTAAAGGCAACCGAGCCTGACATTTAGCGATGTTTTTCATGACAGACTGGTGGAAATCTAAGGCCTCAGAATAAGGTCTTGTTCGAAAATGACTTTGCTGTCGATAGTTGCACAAGCAGGTTTGATAACATGACATAAAAAAACCCACTATGCCCCAAATGTTTTAGGCAAAGGACACACAAAGTAAATTAAAATAAAACACTGTACAGTATATATGATAGTGCAGACCAACACTGAATGAGCTAGACTGTGCTTATGGTGGGTTTTAACTCCAGTTAACATTCCTGAGAAAGCTCTTTAAAAAAGATCTTATTATGTTAGGTAATGCCTAATATTTTAAGGCAACCCTCTGGATAAATGTGATTATATGACTGAATTATTAATTAATTTTACGAACTGCTAAACCAGGCAAAGCTCGTGTTACATTGTAATGGTTCCCCTTGTTTACATGTAATAGACCATAAGGTGTTGGAAAGTACATAATTTACCTGAACAGAACAGAACAAAACAGACAGGATGGTAACCTGTCGAGCATGTTTGCGTCTCTGCGGTCAGATTATTAAATCGACTGGGAGGTCGAGTTCCTTTTGCTTGTCACACTGAGTATTTGTGGTGTGGCTCATATTGTTCTCTTCAGAGCCATGTGTCAGTCTCAGCTACATTTAAAATAGTATCGATTGCAGCTGTACAGGACTTAGCTGTACAGTTTCAACTGCAGTTCAACTGGAGATCAAAGGCCCAGTGCAATGAATGTTTTTTAAATTTACAGAACTTATTATTGGTTAGTACCTTTGATATTATAGATAGATTAAATATAATAGATAGAATAGACAGACGGACCTTAATGACCCCAACTGGGAAATTTCTGTGGCATTTAGAAACGAAAGATTTAGGGAATGTGAAAGGCGCTGCATTACGATGCTATGAGTGGAAATGAACGTGAACTTCTTACCTGCGTCACAAAACAATGAATTTGGCAACAAGCTGAAAGGATGTCAGCTATTAACATGACTACTACATGACTGCTTCCTGTGAAAACAACACTGGTAACTCCAGGGCCATTTTGTGACAAACTGCACACGCTTCCAACCAGAAACCGATTTAAAATGAGAAACGGTTTAGTGCGTTTTACACTGAATAATCTTAATTTTTATTTAGTTAATCATCAGACTCAAATGAACAGTATAGACCATCCATCTTCTGTACCTGTTTGTCCTGTGCAGGGTTGCAGAATACGGGGCACGTCCCGGAAGCTATGGACGTGAGGCAGGGAACAACCCAGGACAGGATGCGAGACACACACAGACAATTCACACATATATTCACAGCGACAGGCAATTTGGTACCTCCAATTAACCTCAGCTTGTTTTTGGACTGTGGGGGGGAAACCAGAGAACCTGGAGGAAACTCCATGACAACACGGGGAGAACATGCTAACTCCATCCATGCTGAAAGACAGGGCTCAGCATGATTCATTTATCAAAATGAATAGATGATTTCCATACAGTTACACGTCACTAAAGACTGAGCAAACACTTGCATGCATATTGCCTAACATTTTTATGACGGACCTGGGCACCATATGCATATTATATGAAGTGATGGATGCTTCTCCTATTGTTGACCAGCTATGTACTTGGGTATACTCCCATCTAGTGGCAGACATTCTACACATCCCAAAATGCAACATCCCACTGCATGGTTTCAGGTAAACACAGCAATGACACAGGAAATAAATGATGTCATATTAAATACAAAAAAGTGGGTGGCATATGTGATAGTCAAATGACCTATCCAGGAGTGTTGTTATAACATATTTCCCAGAAGCAGTGAGTTATTGATTTCACAGCAGTATGAATCCATAAGACACCACAAAAGATAATGTAGAACAGCAGAATGCCATTACTGGGGGGATGGATTATAATTTATAATGACAGAGCAATGAAACATATGGTTTATATCAGTGGTAGGCCACCCTGATCCTGGAGTGAAGGTATCCAACAGGTTTTCCATCCTACCTGGTCTCTGATGAACCAGGCCTTATCTCAGGCAGACAGCCTATCATCAAGCAGGATGGAAAACCTACTGGATACTGGCACTCCAGCACTCCAGAATCAAGGTTGCCTACCCCTGGTCCTCATTATCCCCCTCACAGGAGACATGTTCAAGTATGCAAAGTTTCTTATAGTTTGAGTGATTTTTTTCATGGTGATGATGTCACAGCGCAAGGCATTATGGTGCTTTTTGTTAAAGTGGCCATCTTTGGAGCAAAACTTTCTGAAGATTCGTAGTAAAACCTCCCTCCTGTTTCCCCAACACTCTGCCATGCCACTGCAAAAGCTCCTGATCAAAGTCCAATGACGGGAGAGATGTCATATTCAGACCTAATCCCTTGCTGATAGGTTACCTCTAATGTGATGACTTCCTGTACAGGTACACTACCCCAGGGATGTGCCCCGCCTCTTGATCTGACACTGCCCTCTCCCACTGCTCCACTTCTGTCACATTCACCTGCACCCATAGTCCGTCCTGCTCCATGCCGCCGATGATCTTCTCCAGCTCAGCCTTGAACTTCAGATTCTCCACATTTCCCCTTGTTGTCATGCACACATAGCCCCCTGCTCGGGCACATGAATAAAGCATCACAGAATGTACAGTCACTATGACAGCGTCAACGTAATTTTATGCACATATCGTCGTCGTCCTAAGAAAAACATGCATCTCCAAAAATCCATTATTTCAGGAGCGTGAAACAAAGCATTTTCTCAAAGACTAAACCTAAAACAATGCAATGAGACATTCACAGCACCACAAATACAAACCAGTGAACAGTTTAATGTTTTAAATGGACTTTCGTGGACTGTTGTCAGTGAGCATAAAGATACAGACTAATATTGCTTTATATTCACAATCAACAATGATGTTAGTCAGCTACTTATGCAGCTATCAACATAAAGTTGTTGCAATTAGTGATATAAAATAAGGCACACACAACCATCATGAACACAAATGTTAACTAGTACAAACAAAAATATTAGTTAAACCATAAAACATCTTTTCATTGGTCAATTAGATGTTAACTGCTATCAGTAGACAGAAGAGACTGAGTATATTCCATTTATAGTAAAAAGACAACTGTCAAAAAGTGGACATATGTTGTTTCCATTGGACAGCAATGATATTAAAGTTCGCAGGAACGACGTCATTTGACACACACATCTAATGTGAACGTCTCCATTTCCCTCTCTGACTGCCACAGACTGACACACCTACCTGGCTTAGCCACCTGCCACAGCTCCTTAACAACAGCGACGGGCACGTTACCGGCACTGAGGGCCCCAACAATAAAAACTGCATCAAACGACCCTGTGGAGGAAACCGGGCCACAGTGAGAAAGGGGGGAATGCTAGCTCAGATCAGGCTGCAAGGAGCGGTGTACTGTTGGATGGTGTTCTTCTGTGTACTCAAACCAATGTGCCAAAGCACTGAAGTACAAGTTACAGGGATTGTTCCTACCAGGTTGAACGGGAAGTGGTTCTATTCCCAGCATGCACTGCTTCAGCTCCTGGTAGAGGCCTTTCCTCCTGGCTTTGTCTAGCATGGCATGGCTGCCGTCCAATCCAAAAAAGTTACAGAATCCCATTTTGTGCAGCTGCAAACAAATAATACAGGAAGATGGGGTGTGGGGTAGGTAAGGGGCATGGGGACAAAGGGCCAAGTTCAGTTTTGGTTGTCCATCACATTGCACATCCAGAGTTTGCAATTATCTGTAAATAAATAATTCCACAGTGAGGGGGGGGGGGTAATTTGTTTACATATGCACTGATGACATTGATATTATGTGGAGTATTAACGTGGTCAACACATGACGCTAAGAAAAACAAAATGCTTAAAAATGCACACCTCTGAGCACACAAGCCCGGTCCCGCAGGCCACGTCCAGTATGGCCGCCGTGTCCCTATTTCCCCGGTAGGCGGCAGACAGGAGCTCCGCTGCCAGGGACGGGGCTCGGTAATCCAGGATGCCGACATCCTGGACACACAGGAGGGGAAGAAGTAGGGATTACCATAGGCTGCTTCGCCACGCGTTCCGCACACGATATGCTGTTCTCACCTGATCATAATTACAAGCCCAGTCGTTGTAGAAAGCAACCTTTTCCTCGGCACCCGTGCTTTTGTGCGCGGATAGGATGACGTTTCTTACGTCGCTGAAGGTCCTGTTGACGTCCATCATTATGGCTGTCAAACGATACCACGGGTAACTGGACGGCACACATTGGTCATCGTATACGGTCTTATACTTTCCAGGCTGCCAGCTCTCACGCATCCGGCGGGACACTCACGCTTTCAGACTCTCACACTCACGCAAGAAATCTTACGGCAAATCTATATTATTCCATTATTAACATGAAATTTGCTGCATCATCAGCGTTGGGGTAGCTGGCAAACCTACCATCCATCCTATGGGCTCTTGACAGGGTAATAAAGTTGCTACATGCATGTGTGTGCAGATCTGTCTCGGATTGAAAATCTCACGACAGCCAGCTGACCAAAGTTGGCAATCATGTACTTTTAAAGTAAAAATGCGGTTTCCAGTACAACATGTTTACGACTTTAGCAAAGTCGCCGCACGGAAAACTCTCTACTATTGTGTTTTTTTGGGCCGAACCGTACCTTTTCCCAGAACTACTGGACCCCGTAATATCGGACCGAAGTTGCGGGTGTTGTGCTCTGAACTACCCCCGGAAGACGCGTGTCCTAGGATGAACCGGGGCGGAGCACGCTTTGGTCTGCTGCAAGTGGAGGTCGCGCCCAGGATGGAGATTTCCCGTTAGGGGTGAAACGCTCCAATTGCTTGCAGGTCTGCCTTGATGTCATGTGCTGGCCGGACATCCCACAAGGCTTCGGAGGCTCCTCTGTAGGAGATTGCAGCCCCAGAGTAGCCTGAAGGAGGCGGAGCTTCCAGCTGGAGCTGTACTGCCGAGGCTGCGGACGGTCTGCAGACAGGCTGCAGCCTCCCTCCCTCCCTCCGTCCTCCAGCTCCATGAATCAATGCACGTTCACCGTCCCACCTGTAGAGCGAGCCGAGCTGGGCGCAAAAGCCTTTTCTGAAATTAGAAAACTCAGCTAATTAGTCACACGGTGTCATATTTTCTGTTCTTATTCATGAAATGCCTCATTTAAGAAAACCTGGAGGAATGGGGAAAGTCGTGGCATTCTCTCCCTTTTAGCTCGGTTTCAATCCTGTAGACGGGCTGCTGCCAAACTTCCCTGCCGGTCTGCCGTTCCCGCTGGGCGGCGTCCCGTGTAACTTTAACTCGGGGATTTTTCGGCCTATTGTTTATTTATTTTTTTAAAACTTCATCGTGAAGGTTAAGTATCAGTTGTTTTTTTATGGTTCATTTATGATTATCTGTAATGTTTAAAACAAGTTCGAAGTTGTTGAAGTATACAGTGGTATCGTTTCAGGATAAATGGTTAATAAGTTAAATGTAGTACCTCGCGTAGCTTTCTCAAACTTTTACTGCAACATTTTGCAATTGTAGTTATAAAGCTGTTTTGTACATGTATTGTCCTGTGTGTATATATTTGTTTAGACGGGTGTACGAACGAGATTAAATCGGTCTCGGTGTTTAATTAGCTATGATTGCTAAGATACTCATATTTCTGTAGCCAGGGGTTAGTAACTGTATTGTGACTAGATTTTTTTATAGCGATGTATAATTTACAGTTCTGTGAAGGATGTTAATATATAAATGGAATTGTGGAACCCCCTTTAACAGCTCTTTGCTTTGGGTAGATACAGACCCAAAAAATGTCGATCTTGGGCTTGAAGAAGAAACAGGCGAAGACTTTCAAAGTCAAAGTTATCACTATGGACGCTGAGGTGGATTTCAGCTGTGAGGTACTGATGATCGCCGTGGTCTGAGCAAAGCTGCTTCAGCTCAACTTTTTAGGTCATTTGATAGCGGACTGACTGTGATTTGAACCAGATCTGTTGTTGTTTCTGCACATTTAAGCGAGTCTTTTAAAATACAATTAAAAAAAAGTCACTACCAAATGTATTTTGACAAAGACAAGACCAAGTCATATTTATTTTTACTATGTTTATGTTGATGCAGTGTTTTGGTCACTGGAACAGATCCCGTATCACTGCAGCAACTGCTGGCTGTACAGTGAATTGATGATTGTGCATTTATGATGCTCTTCCATGTTGTTTATAGGTGAAGTGGAAGGGAAAGGACCTTTTTGATCTGGTGTGCCGCACAATTGGACTGAGGGAGACCTGGTTCTTTGGGCTCAGGTATACTGTGAAAGATACCTATGCTTGGCTGAAAATGGAGAAGCGGGTGAGTTATCATTTTGATATGGGATGGAGTGGCAGCGTCTGTTGTAATGTTTGCTTGATGTTCAAAGATTGAGGATCTTAGTGATACTGTGTGTTTATTTCTTATGCATTGTGAAAAGATTTTGAAATGTGTGCTGTATGAAACTGCTGGATATCCTCGTATTTGTGATCCAGTAGCTTGAAGGATTGTCCTCTCCTAAACGCTAAGTTTCTGGGGTTTTTTTTTCCGACCCAGGTTTTAGATCAAGAGGTTCCAAAAGAGTTTCCAATCACGTTTCATTTCCTGGCGAAGTTTTTCCCAGAAAAAGTGGAGGAAGAACTTGTCCAGGAGATCACCCAACACCTGTTCTTCCTACAGGTTGGCGTCTTTTTAGTTGCTTTTTCTTGGCAGTGAGGGTTGTGGTGCCTTAATTAAATTAACGGCTCCCATTATGCCACCACAAGGAGTGTTGACTTTGGCTTTTCCCCTTAGGTGAAAAAGCAGATCTTAGATGAGGAGATATTTTGCTCTCCGGAAGCAGCTGTTCTCTTGGCATCATATGCTGTTCAAGCCAAAGTCAGTCCTTCATTTTTTGGCATAGAATTTCTTGACCTTCGGCTTTTAAATATTATGATGATGGTTTTTGTTTTGGCCTTTTATATGTCATGATATATAAAGTAACTACCTGTCCAGTGATTTCACATCTCATCCATGAACTTTTGAAAAAGGACGTCTTGGTCTTTCCTTAAGTAGAAAGAGAATCCCACAGCAGCATCTTAACTTCCCTTTCTCTGTTTCAGTATGGAGACTATGACCCCAGTTTTCACAAACCAGGATTTTTGGCCCAAGATGAGCTCATGCCTAAAAGAGTAAGCTCCTTGAAAACTGACTTTGTTTGTAAGTCCCAATCTGGCTTCCTGGCTTTGGCCATGTGTATTAGAGGCTCTAACCCATTTTCTGTGTGATCGACAGGTTCTGATGCAGTATCAGATGACTCCAGACATGTGGGAAGAGAAGATAACAGCGTGGTATGCTGAGCACAGGGGCATCGCCAGGTGAGGCTGCCTTAAAGCGCAGAGTGCTGCACCCTAATATCTCTTCGGTTTGTTTACATCAGAGGTACTCAATTATTTTTCCCCAAGGTCCAAATTTTTTCAGCCACACAGAGCCAAGATCCAAGTTTTGGTCATGCCGGTCTAGATTACACTATGTTTCACCATTTCATTACCCCTGGCCAGCACGACGCAGCATGTTTGGTGTTTGTCCCATTATGATGTACGCAGTAGATGTGTGGAAACTTGAAGAAACTTGGACGGATTGTGATACTGACCCTGTCCCCTGTTTTGAAGCATGATCTTGGGCTGACCAGTGAGGTGCGGCTGTGTCCGTGAAGGAAACGCAGATTCCTGTTGTCACTACACAACTGCTTCCTTTTGTACTGTTTAGGGATGAAGCTGAGATGGATTACCTGAAAATAGCGCAGGACCTTGACATGTATGGAGTCAGTTACTTCTCAATAACTGTAAGACACTTGTTCTGTCTTCAAGCTCCGTGGTCATGATTTTGTAACTCCTGGCAATTCTTGTTTTTTTATGGCATTGTGAAAGCCACTGTACCTTATACCCAGTCACTGAAAATGCCAGACTACTATTTCATTGCTGCTTTAAATGTAACTCAGCCCAGTCCTCAATGACCAAATGTATATGATGGATTTAATCATATCTATGCTCCTATTTGCTTAGCTAAAGGTATTAATTAGTCAGCTTGTCAGTCTCTACTCGAGCTGAATTAGCCTTGTTAAATTATAACCCTTATGGCTTTGACTACTTTCCTTTGTTGGGATTGGGGTGGGGTTTGAGGATGGGGGCCACTGTTGTTTCACTGCCCCTCCCGTAAATCCTGCAGCAAAACAAGAAAGACACAGAGCTGCTCCTTGGGGTGGACGCCCAGGGGCTCCACATATACAACCCCAACAACAAGCTGAACCCCAACAAGTCCTTCCCCTGGAGTGGCATCAGAAACATATCCTACAGTGAGAAGGAGGTAGGGCAGCCTAGTTAGAGTTCAAAGACTTTGAATGTTATTGATGTTTTCTGTTCTTTTGGTTGTTTAAATGTGTGAATAACATGTTTAATGTTCTCTTGCAGTTCACGATAAAGCCATTAGACAAGAAGAAGGAAGTCTTCAAGTTCTATTCGTCCCAGCTTCGAGTCAACAAACTGGTGGGTCTCTTTTGGGCTCATGGGAGTTTTACTTACACAAACATGTTCTGAGGGCAGAAGGAACAATGATTGTTTCAGAGTGATAAACAATCACATTGTAGAGGAAGTGGGTCTAAGCAACTAGAGGATTTGGGACCAACCAATCAGATGTCTTGGTCCTGCCTCCCCTGGTTGCTTTGACTGACCTTCGCTACAATTTGATTGGCTATCACTCTGAACCAATCATTGTTCCTTCTGCCCTCAGAACATGCTTGTGTAAGAAACTCCCATGAGCTTTTGTGTTGAGTGACATGACTTGAGCTTATGTAGAACTTACAGAATTGCATTATGGAGCTGCTCCCTTCCCCCACTGCCACACAGATTCTGCAGCTATGCATTGGAAACCATGACCTATTTATGCGGAGAAGGAAGGTGGATTCAATCGAGGTCCAGCAGATGAAAGCACAGGCCAAGGAGGAGAAAGCCAGGAAGAAGGTCTGTCAGGCTGCTGGTCGTGAGCTCATTCCCCGGGGGAGCCTGTGAAAGTAGCTTTAATGTTATCAGTATAAGGAAGCAAACGGTGTGTTTGTGCTCTGCCCAGGTGGAGCGGCAGATTCTCTCTCGGGAAAAGCAGATGAGGGAGGAGGCGGAACGTGCGAAAGAGGATATGGAAAGGCGTCTTTTTCAGTTGCAGGATGAAGCACGGCTGGCCAATGAAGCGCTGGTGAGAAATGGGGGGGGGGGGTGCTTCCTGACCCCGAGCACTGATGCTAATGGCTTGTTTAGATATCGTTTATAAGCTAGTTGTTGGTTTGTTAGAGTTTAAGCTACCGTGTTTGTTTGTTAATCTGACTTAATTATGGAGACCATAATCTCGTCTTGATATTAAAATGACCAGGGGTGTGGATTAATTGGGCCAGTGGGAGAAGAGTTAGTAGGGAGATTATCTGAAGAGGTTTAAAGCAGACTAAGGAGTTTTTAGTACAGTCGACCCCTCCACATGGCAGGGGTTAGAGGAGCATGCCCGTGATCCGGAAAACCCGCCTGAGATTTTTTGGCTCTCTTGGTGAGCAAAGCGAATGGAAAAGATAAAAGAAACGCAAGATGCAACGATCACTGCGAGAGTCGCGTGGGAGACTGATGTAGACACACTTGCCGTCCTCCAAACCAGCATTGTACATATATTTGGTGGATTTGTGAATCAGAAAACTTCTTGTGTGCTGTCAACGGCTTTCGCAAACCTCCCAAAAGCTCCAAAAAAAATTCCTATTTAATTTCTTATGCCAATCCCAGGATGCATCAAAACCGCGATGCAGAAGGGTCGACCAAATTTAGGCTTTCTGATAAGTTGTGCAAAAGACATATTTTTTGATGTAAGCTTTGAATTATTTTATTCATCAGCTCTTGAAAATGAATTTATTGTGGCTATAATCCACTTTTTAAGGAAAATACCAGGATTTTGACGTTAATATAGTCTGATTCGAAACTCTGCGAGTTGGTGTGTCACTATAGCCAGCGGTTTGTTCCCATAGCTTCGCTCGGAGGAGACTGCGGACCTGCTGGCAGAGAAGGCCCAGATTGCGGAGGAGGAGGCAAAGCTGTTGGCCCATAAGGCAGCCGAGGCAGAGCAGGAACGCCAGCGGCTGGAGGTCACGGCACTGAAGACCAAGGAGGAGAAGCGGCTGATTGAACAGAAGATGAGGGAGGCTGAGCAGCTGACCGTCAAGCTTGTGGAGCAGTCAGAGAGGAGGTCAGATTATAATACCATCTATGATCTTCATACGGTCTTCCTGATGGCCAGAATCTCAGGAGATGCCATCAACCATTCCAATGATCATCTATGGGATGAGCATGTTAACACCCTGTGGATCTTTGATGTTAGACCTCAAATATGATTCCCGTTTGTAGACTGCTTGCTAGCTGTCCTGTTTTCTTCATTTTATGAACTTTCCGGTGGAGCCAGGCTTGTCAAACTCTTTGCTCACGTTTCTGTCTGTCCCCCAGGCTGAAAGAGGCAGACCATCTGAAGCAGGACCTGAATGAGGCTAAGGATGCGGAGCGCAGGGCCAAACAGAAACTGCTGGAGATCACCAAGTCCACCTACCCGGTAGGGTCTGCTGAACCACAATATTCCCCCAACCTTGGCCTTTGGGCTGAGGAACACCTTGGTCTTCCTCCTTTCTCCACACAATGTCATTGGTCACACTTCCTTTTCAGATCATGGCGGCTTACTCCAGCCCCCCTCTGCCCCTTGAAGGAGGGGACCTCAACGTTGATGCAGGCCCCTACAGGATGGACTTCAAGGACAGTGATATGAAGAGGCTGTCCATGGAGATTGAGCGGGAGCGGTGCGCAGGATTCTGTGACTACACCTTAGTTTTGCGTACCGTTTGGTTACCCAGCGCTAATGGGATGCGTGCATTACAGGCTGGAGTACATGGAGAAGAGTAAACATCTGCAGGAACAGCTGAAGGAGCTCAAGTCGGAGATTGAGTCCCTGAAGCTGGAGGAGCAGCAGCAGAGCAGCTTGTTTGCCCCCCGGATGGACCCCCGGGTCTACCTCGAGCCACCATACGTCCCCCACAGCAATGTGAGTATCCCTGTGCGACACTAACACTGGAGTAGAGCTGGCATGCAGTGATCACAGTGCAGTGTGCACCAGAGCCTGTCCCCTCACACCCTTCCCCTTCCAACGTCATCACTTCCCCAGCACAGTGAGCACCTGCAGGTCTTCTCAGCGTCAGTCTTAATACTTTAGGCCAGTGTTTCCGAACCCAGTCTTCAGGGACCCCCAGACGGTCCACATTTTTGCTCCCTCCCAGCTTCCAACACACTTGTACCAGGAGTTTGATGTTCTTCATTGGCCGGGAGCTGGGAGGGAGCAAAAATGTGGACTTTCTGGGGGTCCCTGGGGACTGGGTTGGGAAACGCTGCTTTAGATTGTAGTAACAAGCTCAACCCCCCAAATCTCTCTAATCCGGTGTTTCCCAAACCAGTCCTCATGGCACACTGGACAGATCCACATTTTGGTTTTATCCCAGTAGCCAGAACACCTGACCCAAGCAACCAGGAGCTCTAAATACCTTTACAGGTGTCCTGGGAACTGGGATCAAACAACAAATGTGGATCCGACCAGTGTGTCCTAAGGACTGGTTTAGAAAACACCACTCTAATCTGAAGTCTCCAGGGGTCTGCCTCACCTCTGGTCCTGCGAAGGCTGTGGCATTAGGTTCTTTCTTGGCCTGGTTCCGTTAGGCCTGGCTGCCCTGTAGTGTCTGTGATTTACGGGGGGTTGGAGGCTTTGCCATTCAGCATTCTCCTGGGGCTGGAGATGACCAGTGATGATCAGTCTCTCAGGAGCTCTCCAGGGACATACTGTACCATTGATTTGTTATACCATTTAGATTTTGAAGAGAGTGCATCTCTTAATACGGCTTGTTAGATTTTCAGTCTTGCACACGTCACGGCTTTTGCCGCAGCAGTCTTGCACGCTCTCGCTGTATTGCGTGAGCACAGCGCTGCACTGTTCACAGCAGAACCGACCCGCTGGTTTCCTGCATTTTAATTCCCTGTGTGCCGGTCTGTTGCTTTGACTCTAGGTCGGGCACTATGATATGGAGGTTATCTACATTTGAGAGCCCCGGGAGGATAATGGAGCAGTCTTGAGGTGAACAGCTATGCTGCTCTTCTCCCCCCCCCCGCCCTCCTCCTCTTCCTCCTCCTCCCCCTTAAATGTGACGGTTTCCATTTTGACCAATCATGTGATAGCGTCCCTGGTGTTGGGACAGAGGTATTACTGGCAGAAGGTGGCAGCAATAGGAGAAATTTAGGGTGAAGTCGCAACCAGGTGGTGGATTGCGTTAGAGTACAGAGTAGCTTGGCAGGGTGGCTTGCAGTAAGGTTACCTTGGAGTATTGCAGATTTACCCAAGTGCGTGCTGCATGAGTGAGTCTTGGGGGGGCGGGGGGTTGACAGAGGGATAGGGGGACTGGGCAGTCACAGCACCAGAGCCAAGCCGGTGCATGAGCTGAGTGGGGTGTGATTAGAAAACGGGGTCAGGCCTGAAGTTAGTTGAGTATAGCAGTTTTTAAGTTTTAAGGATGCATTTTTCAGCTTTGTTGGAAAAATCAAAGACAAACCTTATGTCTGAAAGGGGTTTCGCGCTCGTTCCCATTTGGTTAGGCTGGGGTACAGTGACTGCCTGAGATGGTGGTGGGCTTTGTCCAGTTCTCTGTGACTCCGGGGACATGCTTTGCTTCATGCAGAAAGCCGCCTAGGTCCCGCATAGTGCTTGCTGTCTTGCTTTTCTGTCTACTTCCATACTTCCAATTTGCTGCTGAAACTTAAGCCCTAACATTTTGCCATCTCTCTTTCAGCGAAACTCCGCCTACCTGGCTCAGATGGCGTACTCCGAGGAGGTGTGACAGGGATAAAGGGCGGGTGACGGATTGCATTGTGCTCTGAACATCCCTAAAATACATATATATTTTTTATATATATGTCTATATATATATATCACATCACTGCCTTGCTTTACTGACACTCAAACTATTGAAATACCTCTGCAGTAATGCAAAGTCATTTAACTTCTATTCTCTTTTTTTGACGTGTATGTGTGTTCAGTGAAACACAAATGCTACAGATGCTTTTCATTTTCCTGATTTCAGGGACTTGTTGCTATCACTCCATCAAAGTAAATCAGTCAGCATTTAGCCTAGTGTGTTTTTCGCATAACCAAGTACCACCTTCTTATAACACTTGGTGTTTTGCATTTTCGAATGGAAGCTGACTAATAGGGATACTCTGTAAATACTTTGTTTTAACATATCGCCTGAACTCTACAGTGACTGTAACACTAGTCTGGTTAATACTGCTTTTGATCTGAAAGGTTGGTTACCTTCTGCTTGGCTGTTTCATTGGAAAGCAAATATATTTGCGGAAGTTGAATTGAGGCCTGGATTTGAAGCTTTTTCATATATAAAAAGAAGTCTTACTAAATGGCTGGGACAAGCAAGCTGTCTGTTTCAACTGATTCAGTGTTTGTCTGATTTTGTTTGGTGCTTCCTTTCTATGTGATCGATTTTAAGTTTAGGTTGGTCCACACTCCAAGTTATGTTTTTAATTATGTACTTCTAAGATATAAACCTTATCTTCTGTTTTTTTCTGATGAATGAATGCTCCATGCCTTGGAACTCTAGCGCCCCCTTGTGGGCCTTCTGTTTTTCCCGTGCATCACTGCTCACGTGGGCCTCACTTGCAGTCGTACTCTGCAAGCTGGGGTGATTCAGCCGGGCACATTTCATGGTATCTTTCCTGCCCAGTATAGGAGAAACGGCAGATCTTAATGAGGCAACAGGCAGTGCTGCTGTGCATGAAATCCAATAGCTTATAATAATTGTGATATGTGGTAACTGTACCGATTTTGACAATCTTACTAAAGGCACAGTATTGTTACTATAGTGTGACATGCATTTATATTCCCTAGGTACTCAGGATGAAATGGGTAACTTTCTATTGATTTGAAACTGTTACACAGGTTCTATCAGGGGTCTGTTTGCCCGTCGTCTTCTGTGGGCTCACCATGCACTATCAAGCATTCCTACAATAATGCGTTTTGTTTTCATCAAGGGTGGACATGTCAGGTCCAGAAAGTAAAAATCCATGCCAAGATTTTCTTTCAGCCAACCAGTTGAGTACTCTGACTGTGACACTTTAGCCTCAGCTGCTTGGTTGAAACTAAATCTTGGTCTGGATTTTTACTTTCTGGACCTCAAATGTTCATCTCTGGTCTTCAGCCAAACTGCGGGGTGAGCAGTCATGTTTTACTAATTCATTACCAAGCTCATACATTTTTTTAAATTATTATTACTGGATCCGTATTAGGTCTTTAATGAACACTACTAATAAGTAGCATTGGGGGTGTGGGGGGGGGTTTTATTTTGTGCCATGCTTAAAGTATTATTGAACGCTTAGGTCAGTGTTTCGCAATCCGGTCCTCAGGGACTCATAGACAGCTCCTGGGAGGGAGCAAAAATGTGAACTGTCTTGCAGGAGATTGGAGGGAGCAAATATATGGACCGGCTGTGGGTCCCCGAGGACCGGATTGGGATACACTGGCTTAGGCTAGCCAGCAGGCTAGCCCTGGCTCTCTGTACACAGGATGTTCACTGCTCTGACATTTCAATAAATTATGTCAATACTTTAAGTTTTTTTTCCTGCTGCTTTCCTTTGACGGGCCTCTGTTTCCACACAAATCCCACAGGTCCTGCATCTTAACCTCATGGAACCACACTACTGAAGCAGTGAGCCCAGTTTGCTTTTATCGCTGTGCCCTATTCCCTACTCAACCGGGGGCTTTTTCACTCTGTTTTTGGTGACCAATGAGGACTACAGGATAGTTCAGAGAACCAGTTGTTTCCCCAGAAACCATGCAAGGGTAATAACGGTATCATAATAACGATAATGATGCATCAATTGGGAACTACAAGGATGTGTGGGTGGTTAACCCTGGATAAACCATTTTAGTTACCTTTCTCAGCCACCACATCTCACCTCGTAAATGGGTCACTTTCCTTAGACCTGCATGTGTGGAGTTTGCATACGCTCCCTGAGTCAAGCCAGTTTCCGCCAGCAGTCCAAAGGCATGCAGTTAAACCAATTGACATCTCTTAATTGCCCAGAGTGTATGTGTACATACACATGTTCTGTGACAGACTACCATTCCTAGCTCATGTCCTGTGCTGCCTGGGATATGCTTTACCCCTCTGTCATCTTTTAGCTTTATGGTATAAAAGCTACACATTTCCGCACTGTTATGCCCATTCCTTCAGTCTTCTGTTTGACCAGCAGAGGGCGTGAGTGTTCAGGATTTAATTCTGGTGTTTTCAACGCTGTCCTTGTTTAAAGCAACAGCAATGTTGCCTGCTTGCACGCTTTGTCATGTAGGAAGCTTTTTTTTCTTTTTTTTTTTTTAAGACGGCCTTTCGCAAGAAAGGATTATGTGCTCAAAATGTCACTGACATCTGCACTGCGGCAGAACGAATTAACCTGTTGTTTCAGGCAGCTTTTTTTATTTTCTACTTGATATTTATATTTCCCATTTAATTGTATTTGCTAATGTGTTGCATGAAATGATTGTTTTTGAGGTCTCCTGTGCCTCTGTTTTCCCATACACATTCATGCTCATTGTAGCTGAAACTGTTAAACCTGCCATCGACACGTTTATGACCAATTCTGAATATTTTCCATTCATTTTAAACAAGCTTGGTTTAGGCTTTTTTTTAATTTATTTATCAAAGGCTGTGAATCATTTCATAGAGGTCGTGCTCACAGCGTTACCACCCAGCCACCACAAAGAATAATTAAAAGATCTCTGTTTGTGTTTGGGGGTCACCTCTCCTTTACCCCATATGTCTCAGTCCTGTGATAAGATAAAGCCTGGCTCATTATCGGCTTTTCTGGAGGTGAGACAAAGTGCCATTTATCACCCGAGGGTCCTGCATCGAGCTTCAACCTAGAAGGGCTTAGGTCTGGGCCAGGCAGCAGCTAGCAGTTAATGCACAAGGAAATGGCTCAGTTCAGAACATGAGAAGCATAAAGGGCCTTGTGTGAGGACAGTATTACTTGAGTTACAGTGATTTGTATGCATGTGTAAGGTGGTGGTGGGGGGGGGGGTGGATTTAAAGGGCCAGTCCTAGATTTTGCCCCATTTGCAGAAGGCCTGGTTGTGGATTGAGATTTCTCCAGGTCCTGACTGGAAGGTTTCCATGACCTCCTGGTCTGTGGCTGGCCCAGATGAACGTGTCACTTAGTCGAATTGTCTCCTGCCAGGTAGTTAGTCGCTGGGCGTGAAGTGTACAGAAAGGATTGTTAACTGGAAACATACAGAGTGAATCCTTGCGGACAGACCATGAGAACGGGAACCTGCAGTTCTAACAGCATGTAACATCAGCACTCACAGGGGTGGACAAAATGACATCCTGTATTAATTTCAAGGACCTAATAAAGTATTAGGCCACCCTTGGCCATCCAAACAGCTTCAGTCCTTCTTGGAAGGCATTTCGATACATCCTGCTACTCAAGAAGCCTCTGTTGAATTTGACTAGCAGTATGTATGTCTATTATTAATGTACAATATCAATCCAAATGAGTCAGATTCAAATCAAGACATGGCACAATGGCTCCCAACCCATTACACTTACATACAGCTGCCTGTGGGGGCAGTAGAGCTTTGACAGTCTTTGAGGCCCCTTGTTTAACGCAGAATAAAGTCGAACATGGAGATGACTGCTTATGGACTCTCTGGATTATACCATTTGTAAGAGTTTAGGTCTATATGTTTCCCAGCTGCCTTTGAGCCTCCCAGCATCTTATATCACATTTCATCTCCGCCGTTGTCACCTGTCCGGATCGGACCCCCTAGGTGGTTTAAAAGAGGTCAGAGCATACCCTGCGGAGGCCCCGTCCAGATGGCCGGTCCGGCTCGCGCTGACCGTCCCCGCATCCGTTCCCCCCTGGCGCCCTCCCACCACATTGAGTCCCTTCATCACTTGCCAGGTGTAAATTGCATGAAACCTGTTTTCTGACACGCACCTCACCGTGGCCTCTTCTGGTTGTGAGCTCGGTCTTCATGACTTAAGACAGCCAAATGAGCTTCTCCTTACAGACCAATTGTTCAGAAATACCATGCTAACAACAAATGTAGAGGATTCGTTGGGTTCATGAGGATCAGGTCATGGGGTCTGTAATTCCTGTAGTAATGTTTCCAAATCTGATCCACCCAAATTTAAAACCTGAAGTTATGTCACCACCTCTGTGTTCTTGCCCCTTTGCACCTTACTTCTTTCTTCAATACCTTTATGTAAATGTAAGTTATACTAGTGTTTTTTCCATCCATCTTCCTACTCTTCATTTGGTTGGGGTCACAGGGCAGCCTGGAGCCCTTCTCTGGCAGCACAAGTCTGGGGGAGGACACCCTGAATGGGATGCCAGTTGGTGTTTTCATTGTAGTCAAAAACAGTCAAAAGCCCTGTGATTAGTGAAGGATCTACTCTGGAAGCCCTACGATTGAGGAGAGACAGATTCTTGAATCCCTATGATTGGGGAAGTATTTGTTCTAAAAGCCCCACGATTGTTGAGCAGACAAATTTTTAAGTAATCTTTTTAGCAAGCTTCAGCTTGTTCTCATTGGAGGTGAGGTCTTTTTGGTCATATGACTGCCATGCTCTGGCATCACTGGTTGTCAGCCATGGGGGGGAGGGGCTCTCCACCTACTGACTCCATGTACTGTGAATGCCTAGCCTCACATCTCGCTCCACAGTCTGCCGCTGGTCAAAAAGGACTGACACAGGAGCCCATGGAAATTTACATACAGTACAGTGTGCATGATGTGATACAAGCCACCCAGCGGGGTCTTGTTCTCAGTCTGCTTTTTGTTCCCTCTATAATCTTCAGTCATGAGAGGACTGAGGTAAGAGCAAGATTTAAACAGCCAGCCATCGTAGCGGGGGGGGCTGAGCATTATTATTCCTGCACATATCAACTGTTAGGCACCTGCAAACTGCCTCCATATTTATGGTATGGCCTCCAAACCAAAAGACCATCTCAGCTCTCAGAGCTTAGTCTCCCAGCAGATGCACAAAAAAATCCTTTGTACAATTTTGTGCAGCATGATGCATTTTTGAAGAACATGGCATACTTGGGTCAGGGTGCAAGGCTCAAGTACCACACTATCGCAGCCTCCAGTGACAGTGTAGGCGAGGATTGTGACAGTGGGTCTTGGGGAAGGCGGCCTGGCATGAACTCTAAGCCAATAGAAATGTCCACCTTCTCATACACAACCCAGTAATGTCAGGTGTGAACTGTGACTGTAAACCTGCCAGATTTTAGGAAGCTTTGTGCTGGCCAACACTCAGACCTTTCAGCTGCACCTAGGCTGTATGTAGAAATGGCGATGCTTGCATTGTTCAGGCAGCGTGCCTGGCACGAGCTAGCTGACAGCGCACGTCTAGCTGAAGATGCTAGTGCTGATTTCCAAGCCCCAGCATACCGAAATTGTTCTAGGCCGCTGTTTATAATGTCGTTTTGCACTGAGTAATTCAAAACAAGAAAGGAGGGTCGGGTGTAAACTATGCTGATTCATTTTGCCAAAGTCCTTCATCATAGTTGTTAAAGATAATGGGCGTCTTTCTCTTTAGAGTCTACAGGAGTCAGTAAAATAGCAGTGAACACAGACAAATGTGGTCTCCTGTTATGGAGTCGTCTCCTGAGATGTTTCACAAGGGGCTTCATAAATCTGACTGGAGATCATGACTCGAGTGGAGGACGTATCGAACTGACTTTTACTGCCCAGTCTTTGCCCACTTGCTGGTGCACAGGGAGCATAAAGACATCATCTTCAGTCCTCAAACACCTTTAGGGACACATGAGATCCACATTTTTGGGAACTATGCCAGGTGTATACAGGATTAGAGACATCGCTGCAGAAGGTGGGCAGTGTGATGTCTCACACTGATCCTGAACGATTGATCAGACCAAACTCCAGAGGTCCCCAGTCTGTATGTTTCAGAATAAACTTTATTTTGTGTCTAATTTTCACCAGAATTGCCAAGGAAGAAACATTACCATAACTAATTCAGCTAAACTGAGGGAAGAGTAGTACAGTCTCCATGAAGTGTGACATCATGGCTACAGCTTTCACTCTCCCACCCCATACAGGCCGGCACAGAGAACCCACTCATTGATGGACTTTGGCTTTGACCTTGACCGCAATTTATACCTTGCTTTTAGCAAGCAGGCCCATTCATTCTATTTTCTATAGCATGTATGAGTGAAGGGGGGGTGGGGTGGGGGAGTTTTTGGCTCCTTTCCTCCTTTGTCTTCTGGCTTTCATTCTTTCATTCATTTCTTTGTTTTCCCTTTTCTCTGTTTTTGAATTATTGTATACAAGTGATGTAGGAATGTATTACACCCATGTAAAGCGCCTTGGGGTGACACTGCTGTGAAAGGCGCATATAAAAATAAATCGAATTGAATTTAATGCATGACTGGGGTTAGGAGTGCTTATATGTAAAAAGGCCTTGAAATTCTGCTCCCTGCTGGACAGACTGGGGTGGGGTCTGTCATCTTTGGTCTTATCTAAATAGGAAAAGGTATCAACTGCAATGGATTGGTGCCTTGTCCTGGGTAATTTCCTGCCTTCCGCACGTAGCTTCTGAGACAAGCTCTGGAATCCCACGACTGAGCATAGGACAAGAGGTTTTAGAAAATGGATGGATGGATGGATGGAAGGATGGAAAAGGTGTGAAGGTGACAATCAATCTGCCTCCATCTCTCTTTCTCTCTTTCTCATGTATATCATCTCCCATCTTTCTGTCTATATAGCAGAGTCCCTTAGCTCTGGGTGCCAGGACACCTTCTCCTGCTTTGCCAGTGGATTGGGAAAGCTGATTGGCCAACTGAGCAGCTCGGTACTGTAATGGCATCGTGGGTAATGAAAGTGGGAATTTTGTCAAGTGATCCAGTTCATGTCAGGTGTACATGCTAGAGGTATATTTAAGCAGACATTTAAATATAATAAGGCAGCCCATATGTCTCCACATGTCACTTGCTTGTGATGCGCGGCTTGCACGTGCCCTCACTGCATCCTTAAGGTGGGGTGTTTGTAAGTGATCTTTGTCTTGTTTCCCCAGTTTCTTTTTTTAGGATCGGCGAAGGTGGATGCATGTGGGTGCACACACGTGGCTGAGACCACGCCAAACCTTTTATTTGTATTCAACGTTTTCCCTTTATGGCGGGTTATTTCACCTTTACTTTCCCCATCTTGTTTTCCTTTGTCCCCAGTCAGTAAGATGTTACCCCTGTAAGATGTGGGGAATGGTAGATTCCAATTAAGGGGGTGGGGACAATGGGCTATAATGGCGGGAGGATTGGGGTTTTTTTCTTCCTTTCCCCCTCTTGCCTGTAACTGTGTACTCTGTGCCAAGGTTCCTCAGATGTGTGAGGCCTAGAGGCCACAGGTGCTGGTTTTATGATTGCCTGTGTTTTTTTTGTTTGATATTTATTTATATTACTTGTTTCTTTTTTTGAGTTTGTTTTGTTGTTTTTGGTGGCTGTTGCTGCATTTTTGAGACGCTAAACCAGGCTGGTGCATCATAAACCTATCCACTACCCCATTTGCTGTCTCTCGCTGTCTTTGTACCTGACCCTGAGGCCCCTCGACACTTTACCTTACAACATTGCTAAAGTCTGTGACATTAAAGTATGGTTTTTACAGAAATTGTATCACCTTTACATTTCAAAGCTGCGACTATAAATGCAAAGAAGTGAACAAAACAGAGGCTTGCTTTGTGGTCGCCCGAAATCGGCTCAGTCCCACTTTTGTTGTTCCCCACTACAAACTCTGCCAGTCCAATCATACACAGTCATTATTCCTATGCTAATGTATAATTACCGCAATCCTAGTGCAAACCTCTGGTGTGCGGGAACGAAACCTAAATTTAGCACAGAATCTTTGCCCATTCAGCCATTTTGGCCATCATAACTTATTGCGATGGACGGCCTGCTTTTGACAGACGACTTATCGATTTCCTGCTCCGAGACATGGACATTATGGGACTGCTCGCCACACCCCTGGCTCACAATCCACACCGCCGGGGAGCTGGCGCCCCCCCTCCCGACACCAGGTTTTATAAGTCTGCGCAACTGACACTTGTCTAACAATACAAATAAAGCTTGAAGATTTGATTTAGCGAAGGGAATGTAAAAACAGGCCGGTGGGTGGTCAGGGTTCGGCTGCACGCTGAGGGGACACGGGAAGCGATCGGTGGGTACAGAGCAGCTTTCAGATGAAGTCACATCCCTTCAAAAGACTTCAGGACGCTAATGCAGAGTACTGCTTTGGAATGCTTCAACCTCTGGAGTCACTCGGTGTACCAGGAAGGTGCAGGAACAAGGGTTTTGCCAAGCCTAACCATGTCTGAAACGATGCGTGGGAACTGGACCAAAACAACAGCCAGGTCCAGGCCCCCATCTCTGAGATCACTCGCTACCCGTGTGGCTGAGGAAGAAGGTCGCATTCCTCCACTCGAACCGCACAGCTTCTGCTCCCAAGGTGTCTTATAAAGCCCTCTCTGTCTGATGGCAGGCAGATGAAATAGCTTGCTTTGACAGACAGGCTTGCAGACGTTAACGGTGGGGGTGGGGGTGGGGGGGCAGCAGATGCCGTGAGTAGCTGCACAAACGTATTCCTGAAGACGCAGATTATTTCTATTGCTTGAGGATCTCAAAGCAATCCCCCACCCCATCTGCATCATTCTGGACTCCTGCTGATTTATGTGTGGCACCAGTGTCATTTTGCCCACATGGGGGGTGGGGGGGTGTGGTCAGAGGGCCGATCCCATATTGTCGCCTGCTCAATTTTCACTCTAGAATTTTTATTCCTCTCCCTGGCAAAATGTCTGAAACAGCCTGGTTTGTCTGGCCCTCCTCATTTCCCCAGCAGCTGAACCTGAAAATGGCAAATTTGTGCAAGTGTGAGCTACACAACAGCAAGGCAGCCTGAGGTAGGAATATTTGCAAGGCATTTAATCAGGGAGAGGGAGCTGGCACAACTTCTAGCTCTGTTCGGGGAGGGACGGGGGGGTCCAGTTCATAATCAAATCAATTATCCAATCAATCGATCAATTATTCCATTAAGCACTCCCCAGATTTTCCCTACACAGGAACAAAAAAGGCTTATGAAGTTATTTAGTGCAGAACGGACAAAGACTGTAAGAGGTAAATAGATACAAAATACTTTTCAATTTGCTCTGTGAAGTACTGTGTTGGGGGAAATCAATACCCCAGTAAACAATATTCTACCTGATTAATCTTTAACAGAGGAAATGTGAGTTTGCAGTCACTAGCTGTCTGCTAATGGGCTACAGGGACAGAACAGAGCTGCGGGGACGTGGAGACCCCACAGCATCCGAGTAACTAAAAACCCACATTACTCACATTGGCAGATTTGCTCCCAGGTACAGTAGCTGCGCAGTGAATCTGGATAGTGGTGCTGAATACATGATTTAAGTCTTAACCAGACATATCCGTGGCTCTATGGGCCTGAACTGTTCCTGTCATACGAGGAGTGAGTTAGCATCAGTCTCGATCTGTGTGCCTCCTTGTAGTTTTGTGTAGAGCTCACGCCCTACCAGCCCCCTAGTATAACAATTTTACGGTCGGGTGATCGTTCTCTAATCACAATTTAACGGCTGATTGAATATTCCGGAAGGTGCCTGGTCGCGGCAAGGTCTCAGAATTCCAGCAAAATCATTTTTCACCGTTTCCACACCTCGCACGTTTGGAGGTATATGCACGGGGAATAGATTGAAGTAGTGCGATTCATTAGTTTCTTGTCGAACATCACATTGCGTGGCCTGACTAGAAAGGAAAAGTTAAATTAGAAAATGAAATATTTCCACAGGACCATGTGGTAAAAATCTCTGCTATGGAAGCTGGGCCTCTTATGTGGAAAAACAGCTGAAAAGCCATTCCAGGCTTTCATATTTTTTACCGTCATCTGACAGAACTGAGCTGGCCTCCAGCAGACTAACAAATTCTGATTTGTGGTTTTAATCGGTGGCCTGATACTGTCTGAGACTGCCTGGTGCTTTGAGCCTATATATTTCTGTCCTGAAAGCAGCAACTAGCAGGAGGAACTAACGGCTGTCGGCTGAGAGAGAAGAAGACCCTAAATAAGGACAGAAGACTCAAAAGAACACAAAGAAGGGGGCAGAGAGGAGGACTCTGTTCTGGCTTTTTGATTTATGCGGAAACTCATCGGCTCAGCCAATCAGGCTGCCCCATCTTGCACTACCTCATTCTCCGGTCTAAACAGGAATTATAGTGAACACAATACAAGCATTTTTTTTTCTTTGCCAAGCCACAGTAACATGGAAGGGAGGCCACTAGGGATGCATTCAGTCCATTCTGCTGAAGACTATCAGCACCGAGCAGGGTTCTTCCAGAAAATCGGATGTAACCCTGATGCCTTTTTGAAATTGGTTTCACGGCTTCTGACTGGTGGCAGTTTGCGCCTGATTCATTCATCGATCCCCCAGTGATCGCAATTATTCAAGAACTAGGTTAACTGTAAAGACGAGAAGCGGCTGAGCTCTCGGAACCTGAGGGAGGGAAGTTGGAAAAGCGCGGGAACGGAGGGTGAAATTTGCGATGCAAATCGGAAATCCTGCCAGACTCCACAATGGCTTGCGCTGGTTGACCAGCCTGTGTATGAGAGGTCACCTAAGGTCAAGGTGGAGAAAGATTACCGAGAGCCAAATGATGAAAGTCAGATGCCTTTGAAGGTGTTATTCATGTCATTTTCTGCACAGCACGTATCATGGAGACTCATTCCTTGAGGCAGATTGGCTGCTTTTCCATACAGCCCGAAAATGGCCACCAGAAGCCTATAGGAGAACGGACTTAAAGGAACGGGGATTCAGAAGCATGGGCGAAGCAATGAACAGAGAGGTTTTTCATCCGAGATGGGTATGCCAGACAAAATGACGTTGCCGGACAAGCGGGTCACAGGGTGGAGGGTGACAGGCGCGGGTGAAGCACCAATGCCATGTGAGAAACAACTCGTCATACTGTGACTCCCCAGAGCCACCAGCCCTGCCATCCCACCAGTGTCCTATGCCTCAGTCTGGTTTATTCCGGATTAATCCAGTACAGAGGGCCACTCACTACCGACCTCATGGATGGTGAGATGTGAGATAGATGGTGCATTTTTAACCATAATCAAAAGATATTTTTTTGTAAATACTACATAGACTGCACTGTGATATCCAGAGGAAATAAATATTTGTGTTTATTTATGTGCATATATTATAGAGTGTTTTCAGATGATGTATATCCCGAAGACGATGCTGTGATATCTATAGCATTGCTGATTTCCTGGCCATGCTGTGTAGCGCCGGCCCGCATCGCTGCCGGGGTCAGAGCTTGTGATAAATCAGCCTGCTGTGTTTAATGACCTCATATGTTCAGGGGGACTAATAGTTATCAGCAGAGTCGCTCAGCCAAGTCAGTTATGGGCCACTGGATGTACTTGCATGGGCTGGATGACGCCATGCTGATGTCCGCGGGAATGTTTGAGGTGCTGAGCTGGTCATGTGACAGCCACAGAGCAAAGCATCGTGGGTTAGCCTGGCTTAGAGGTCAGAGGTGAATGAAATCCATCCGGACTTTAGGGTTACCGATCCATTTGTTTTCTTGCTGCTAAGATGACCAGCCGTGAACCTTGAACTATCTGGTCAGTAAGCCCAGATCCCTGCGAGTCTCCTCTAGCATGTGAGTATGTGCCCCCTGTTGTATTTGATTGAAAGATCCGGAGGGCCGGCCCTGGGCTGTCACACGGCAGCCATATCAGTGGACATTAAGGGTCACAGGTTTTCGAGCTAGGTCAGGGCAGTGCTGTTACAGGGTGCTGGGCGACAGGTCATAACGCATGATAATTTATGGGCCTCTTAAGCAGTGGCTTCAGAGACTGGGTTGTGTGGTGTGAGAACAATACAGTGAATACACGCCTATCAAGACAAGCACTGTATGCCACTGGTCTAGTGGTGTATTGGTAGGTAGGTACACTGATACATACCTTTCCTCTGACTGATACACATTTTTGATCATTTTTAGGTGGGTATATGGTAAACCCATTTTTTTAGAGGTGGGTATATGCTGTATACGTATGTATACCCAGTACTGTACCTCTGTCTCTGCTACTGGCCTGGGGGGGGGGTTGCTAAATTAGGGAATGTGCAGAACTGGGGAATTTAAGCACTAGCCACCAACAGGGATTTGGAGTTCGTGATTTGGGGTGCAGAGCCCTCTGTGGAATCCATGCGCAGTATTGGACACATGGCCCTTGGGGTCGGAGAGGCAGCTAATTCCGTGGAGGGCTACACGCTGTTAAGCAATTCCGATGGTGTGTTTTATGTAACTCCTCACACGCCGAGGGACTGCCAATTAAAATGTGCCTGTGGCTGAGCCGGACGCTTTCGAATGGCTCAGCTTCCCACTGTTTCCGATTCCGAGATCTCTTAAAAAATTAATTTTGCTGAGGTGTCTGAGTCGATGTTTAAACAGAGGAGATAAAGAAGGGGATCTTGTACCAGCTCCTGGCTGCAGGAGAAATGTCACATTTTGGGCAGTTATTCTTTAAAACCACCTGGGCAACAGTGTACGGGGGGGGGGGGGGGGGCTTTTTATAAATTCAAAAAAAAAAGTCTTTCTTATGGGGGAGTGAAGGAAGCTGAATAAAA
>JAAGVU020000038.1:11556677-11574154 GCA_011763525.2 Mormyrus iriodes
CATGGAACCCGGGTGGAGACGTGAACCCTGATCCCAGAGGTGTGAGGCAACAGTGCTAACCACTGCACCACCGTGCCGCCCCTGTTGCATTAGTCTTAGTGACCATATAGTAATCCTATTGCTTTTCTGTTCAAGTCCAGGTGATCCTACATTAGTCCAGTGATTCTTGGCACTTGTAACTGAACATGAATAACATTTACTCAGCATTAAAAAAAAGTCTGAATACTGTAATGTGCATTGGTAATATCCAAAGAATACAGTTTTCATATGGCTAAGTATAAGGGGCATGTACCTCTCCCTTGCATCTGATATGATAGGTGGTTTAAAATACAGTACAAAAATACAGTTAAATATCTAACAGTTCAATACACTTTGATTCGTTAATGATTCAACAGGATCTGATTCAGGACTGATTGGATACAATTTACATCAAGCATTTTCCACATACATGCACTGAAGCATTTATTTTTTCAAAACAATCACTGTATTTATTTTGCACTGCAAAAACACTTTTGAAAATCTTGGTAATATAAACTGATCATACGTTCTTATACAAAAATATTACAATAAAATGCAGTAATAGTGATATGACCTGTGCATTGATTTGTGGCTGCTTTATTGATTTTAAACCCCGATTTGGGGTTTTGAAATGCAGCCATCCTGTATATACTTGGAACGGGTTTCTGAATTGAATTAGTTTTTTGTTATACCCCTACTATGTATGGAAATGCCAATAAAAGCACTCAGGCCAGGAAGTATGATGAAGAGACCACCGTTTCTTCCCTTTGGAACTGTGACAGAGCCAGCTTTTCCTCTGATACCGTAAGGGTTGCGCTTTTGGCAAGCATTTGAATTACCTATGACAGGATTCGAAAAGTTCTCACTATCCGTAATTCTGTTTAGCTTCTGGTTACTCTTTTCGAGGTTGGCAGCCTGCTCTGACAATTCCATGTGAAGGGAACACTTTCAATGTACAAAAGAACCTGTCAGACGCACACTGAGCTAAAGCTAAAATGGAATTAAATTTTAAGACAAATGAGAGTAAGTGAAGACTTGGAAGCATTTCCTTACAGCACAGGGTGTGTTTTTGAACAGTCCACAGAGGCTGGTATATTAGGGCCTGAAAACAGAGAGGGTCTGACTGTGTTTCAGTTATGTGCTATATAAAAATACCAATGAAAGGTGAGAACGAGGAGAAATTATGAGGAAATTAATCACTAAGAGTCGATAAGAGTGAAAAGATGAATTAGAGAAACGCCCTTAGGCAATTATGCTATTAAATGAATTAGCATTTAAACCCAGCACACTGGCATGCCTGCTCAGCCCAGTTCAAAGCAAAACGATTTACAGAAAAGTAAACTGACTGCTTTCCTGTGAGTTCAGTGCATTTTTCTTGTACCGAATATTGCTAGTTTCTTATTGGCTTATTATTGTCCTGGTATCGTTGGATGTAGCCTAAGGGGGAGTATTTTTCTGTACTGCTGTGCCAGTATCCTGCCTTACCTCTGACAACAGTACTGTGTGGGTTCAAGACAGAACCTCTCATCTGCGATACACTGTAGGACCTTTTTAGAGTTATAAATTCACTTAAATGCTTTTGAGTCCCTGAAAGAAAATCCCATGCAATACAGGGAAAACATACACAGTGTGCTGCACACACAGAGCCATAGCTGAAAATCAGACCCACGCCCCTGGCGATGTGCTGCTCCAGAATACAGACAACAAAGGTACTAATTAGTCTAATTAAGGCAAGGGCGCAGGTTGGTATGAAAACAGAATACACAATGCCAAAGCCACCAGGAACTCAGTCTGAAAACAAAATGCTTGGTTGGTTTTAATCTTCTATAACCAAAATTCTACAAGTTTTTATGAATTATTTTTTCATCTATAATGACTTCGACAGGTGTGAGTGCCCATGCAGCACTGCATATCACCACCTGGGGGCGATACAATGTACTCTGCTCTCACTATCGGACCACGGTTGGCATGCCATTACCTTCCAGTTGATGCAAACAGTGCCAGGGGGAGCCCATGTGGAGCCCTATGCAAGCTTCAACCCACCCCCAAAGATAGGTACAAAGATAAGAGAAACTGTCTTGCTAAGACACCCCCCCAGAAGATGGTGCCCTAGACACCCGCCTATGTCACCTATTAACCGACACTGGATGATGAATATGATTTCACTCCCAAGAGGACTGGAGGAGTACAGCATGCATGTGACCTCAAAATCAGTCCACCAGTAAAAGTGCATCTGAATATAAATCTAAAAACTGTTATTAAAATATATAGATATATTTCCATCACAGGATGTGAGCATTTGGCAAATATGTGTTTAGAATTCTTTTGCCCTCATGCTGTCATTGGATGTACAACACAAAACATGCCAGCAGTCCTTCATGGTAGTTGACTAAAATCCTCTGCGACTGATTTAGACAAATGGGATCTGGGTTCTAATCCAATTACCTACTTTAATTAGGTAAATTCCAGCACCAGGCAGAGTGATGACGGCAGGCGTGAGACAGAATTCCCCATTAACTGCTGAAATTTCCAGAGGTAATAAAACTCCAGAGGAAAGATTAATTTTCACTATGGATGCAAATTCCATTGTATTGGGAAGAAGGCATTGCTATTTATTTTCTTAGCATAGCCCCACCCACACCATATACTCCCAGATTGTATGCTGCTGAATATTCAGGAGCAGAACCCTATGAGATCTGACTCTAATTCATTTCCATCAAATGCTTCGGTCTTCATCTCCACACATATCCTGCTGCCTGCTTCATCATTGGGTGATCGTAAATCACAAAGCAAAATGAGCATTATTAGACCCCCAAAAGGAGGCAGTCAAACAGTCTCACCCCTGTGTGAGGTTCAAAGTCTGCCATTCGAATGTCAGAGTAGTCTGTGGGAGAGTCACGTGCCCTTGTGTGAAAGTCAGAGAAAACCCCTCAATCTCCACTCAAGGAGACACAAATGGGAAAGTGTGCAGTTCACACCTGAGCACAGGTTAAACCGAAGTCGGACTGGTCTGTGTCTGACTTCAGAGGAATCGTTCAGCTTTGTGACAGTCTGACAGTCTGATTAAACCCTCATATAAAGGCTGCACTCATCTGTGCGAGCCCAATGCAGCCTGGATTGTTTATATTTTCTGGGAATAGAGGCCGTAAGCATCTGAAGCCTGAGAGGAACCAGCGACTGTGCCCTTGAGTCGGCCCTTAACTGGAATAGCTGCACTCAGTGCTTAGTGGTGTAAATGCATGATATTTAAAAATGCAGCCTATTCATCTCAGTCTGAACAGAGGGAAAGGCTCCAATGAAGGTTAAAAGTGGCTCAGTCACACTCAGGCTGCTGGTTCACGTCTAAGGGTTGATCTTTAAATCGAGCGAGTTAAAAAAGCAGCATGATGATTATTAACTGTGGCTCTTGCCAGGGAACACGACCACCATGCGTAAAATTTGGCAGCGGTCACAATACCCAGTGCATTTTCTGGACCCTGGTAAATGGTTTTCCGGGGATTTAGGTTTTATGGTTGAACCCGAGACTGCTGTTAGGGTAAGGGTTAGTTCAGCATGCTGTGTGGTGGGTAGTACATTCCTGCAGTATTCTAAAACTAGACCGTTCTAATATAACGTTCCATGTTTAGATTGTTCACTATGTAGATTTCACCTGGCGCTCCCCACCCAAGGTGATAGATATTATATCTTCACTGTGCCTCTTTAATGTGATTTATTAACAAATCATATCACTAGTTAGTTCACATTCTCCTACCATGTAATTAATATTAATAAGGCTGTTTAAGTACAGCAGTGTTGTGGCTCAGGGGAAAGCGCTGTAGCTTGATACCTTCAGGATTGGAGAGTTGAATCTCATCTCTGCTCTGTATGGAGCATTTGTATATTGCAAGACACGCAGATAATTGATGTCTCGAAATTGCCCGTAATCTATGCCTGTGAGTTTATGCGTGTATATGCCCTGCAATGGACTGGCCTCTGCCCTGTGCTGCCTGGGATAGGCTCCAGGTGGCCCTGAGCAAGACAAGCAGCTGGAAGATGGATGGATTGATTATTTAATCAGCTATTAATGTACAGTCTGTCCTCTCCAATCGCAGGGAAAGGTCAGATTATCTCCAGGTCACCTGGATTGTAGAAAATAGATTTAAATTTTCTCAAAGCCATGCAAATGAGGAAAAGGGCACAATAACTGTATATTTAACTGTCCAAATTTATGCTACACTTATCCTCACAGAGATTTGGCATTTAGAAATGTACATTAAGCACCTAATTGGCAGTTATATATTATTTATACTGGTTTTATGCGTTAGAATCGTTATCCTAGCGAGATATCGGACTACCGCTGGAGGGAAAAGCAGTACAGCTTATAGGCCTGTAATTAAAACCGAAATGGCATATACTCTTTACGGCTGTTTGACCATAACAAGATCTGAGCGTTAGTGGTAGTGAATCGTAGCGAATTGTTCCTTGTGGCGTGTTGCCGAAATCCGAGGAGGTATCGTGAAAATATTTTCATGTCGCCCATTCGTACTTGGCTATAGGTATAAATACTAAACATGGCTGAATATTAATTGCACCTGATGTGTCCAATGTCTGCCGTTTGTTATGCAGTTACCCCAGACCTGTCAAAGAATTCGATTTCACTGCTGTCGCATCCTTACAACACCCGAGTTAATGCCCGTAGGAAGACGTTATTTACAGGTCGACAGCAATAAGGACAGAAATTACTCTCACCTGTTTCCTGCCTTTCGTTCCCGGTAGTAAAAACCGACATGACATAAAAGTCAGCAGCTTTTGGTGATCTCGTTTGTATTAATTTTAGTGCTGCTTATAAGGACAGTCTTACATCGCGGCGCTACAGGCACTGAACTACAGAGAGGGGGGCGGGTTAAAAACAGCGTACCTGTCCGAATACCTTTTCAAAATTAAAACTGAGCCTTATTCATATCATCCTGAAGAGGAGAGATGGCGAAGGACGAGAAGGGGATTTGAAGACGTGAGCTGAGTTTGATGGCCACGACTGTGTTCGGGGCTTCTAAAGGGGGTTGCGGACCACTGTTGTTGCAATGGATCAAGAACCAAAGCACTGAATTTGGCATTTTTTCCACAGTTATATGGTACAACTGAGAGGTTCATACAGGCATAAAACAGACTTGATCCCTTGCATTTTGGCGTCAGATCTTAACGGACCCGAAGCGATTTAAAGGTAAGTCATGAAAGTGGATGTTCAGTTTAAATCATCCCCATAAAGATCGGTTATTACACTGGCAAATGCCGAGCAGGCTCGCCTTCTCCCAGTATGAGTGTGTAGTATTTCAGCGTTTCACGTGTCTCTGAAATTCACCTGTTGTTATTAAAATATACCCCCTAGTCAACGTTACATGGGCGCCGGGGAGGGCGAAAAGATTAATGACGCTCCTGTGCGGGGATTAACGCGTTTGTGTTTTTATATCTTACTCATCATTCGCGTTTTTTAACCACAGGACATGGATAACTTTGGCCTTTTATTTATTGATGATTTATTTTTATTATTATTACGCGTTTATTTGCTGTGACATTGTTGCTGGTGTGCCCTCGGAAATCTGGCCAGTGTAGGTGTGAGGCGAGCGCTCCATCAATCCCTGTTAAAACTGAAATGTCGGCTCGTAAGATCGTGTCTTCCGAATAAATAATTGTCATTCATATTTATTTTGTCGCCTTCCTACCTCAACTTTATGATGCATGTAAAAAATATGTATAACGCTTATACTTTGTCATAATCTCCAAGCTGATCATTCGGGGTTTCGCGCAAATGATGCTTAAAATGAACGCGCGGGTCATTAAACGGGTAGATCCTGTATGCTTTTCGGCCCCTCTTTGCCGATGTCTGGAGGGGCATTAGGTGGGAAAAGGCTGGGGAGGCGGTGTGAATGTATCGGTTCATTTGCTGGGGCGGGGGGGGGGACGACGCCCCGTGGCTCCACGGAGGAGGGGCGATGGTGCGTCCAGAGATGTTGAAACCAGCCCCGTCCTCCACGTGGTGAGGCACGGCCACAAGTGAGATGCTGCTGTAATATTAAGAGACGGTGTCTGGACCCCCCGATGCCGATGTCCTGGGAGAAGCCCGAACTCCCGCGGCACTCAGGCTGAGCCACTGTGGGGTGGCGAGGGGGGCATATGGAGGTCACACGTCCAGCGGAGACGGAGCGGCCGGAGGGAGAGGAACCGGGCGCTCCGAAGGAGGCGATGGGGAGTCAGACGGAGCCTGTCGAGCTGCAGCAGCCCCCGGATTACGGGTGAGGGACGGCGGGCAGCGGGACGATGGATCGGGTCCGCGACTTTCCGCCTTAAAGCAGTCTGCCAGTTGTCGGGGACTTTTAAAAAATTCATCAATTTAATACAGCACAAGGCACGGTGGAGTGCGTTTGGGCGACATGGCGTTTACCAAGCACCTTTATAATTGTTTTTTCTTCCATTATTGACCGCACCACTTTATGCCTTTTATGACGCTTAGAGAAAATACTGGCTGGATTGAATCCGAATACTTGCGTGTTTGTGTGTGTTTCTCCGATATGGGGTGACTTTTTTTAAATTCAAATAAGCATTTGGGGGAAAGGACGTGGATTGTAGCTGAACCTGCGGTCTCCTGTGGCTCAGATCCACCCGTTTGTGGGAACTGCAGAAAAGGTGCGCGGTTGGGGTTTTATGGATTCCGGACGTGTTTGTGTTTTGTTTGTGTGTCTGTGTTTGTTTGTTTGTTTGAGAGATAGGGTCCGTGTGCAAGCCGGGCGGCTTATTTCGACTAAGCCTTTCTTTAAACGTTTTTAAATCAAACGTCAAATAAGGGCTGCACTTTGCTCTGTGCATATGTGGGGGTGGATACGTGAAAGAATAATTTCGCATGTGAGTCTGTGTCTCGGAAATTGCGAGAATATATATATATATATATATATATATATATATATATAATATGCCAGTCCACGAAGCATTTTTTCCTAATTATTATGAAGTGTACGACATCGAAAATATGCATTTTCTGAATACCGAAACAGTACTGTTCTTATTACAGGGTCCATCATTGTCAATTTTAATTTTCATATTTCTGCCCTTTTAGATGTTTAATACATTGCTTTATAAATATTGACATTTTGCAATGAATTCATGAAAATGTGTGAATAATTATATATTCCTGAGTAATCCGTTTTAAAATCGTATATTTATACATGTAAATACAAATGCAAATTTGACGTCAGTGCGCAGGATTTTTTTTTAAGTTTGAAATTATATTCAGCATTACTTGATTTTTATGAACAAGAACTACAGAGTGTGAGTTCAGAGTAAAGGCTCCTTGCAGACCATAGGTAACCTGAATGCCGAAAGTTACCTGACCTCCGATCCAGCGTCTTGTTGCTCCACCTACTGCTACTCTCTGGCTCCTCCCCTCTGATAGAAGTAGCCGTTACTGATCGTCAGAAGGCCAGAGATTCCTTTAGTTTACTCCGTATGAACCCTTATCAATGGAGCCCTATGAACAGCAGATGACCGTAGGTAACGGAAAGCTTTGGGTGTTCCGTGTCTCACCATTGAAGTGCAGCGTATGGCTCTGTGGCTTAGGACCCTGTGCCTGTGGTTAGAGGGTGGACAGGTTAAATCCTGTGACTGGCAGAGTGATGTTATTGCCAGGTCCTTGAGTAAAGCCTTCATCACCAATTGCTCCAGGGACATTGTCCACCCCCCCCCCCCCATTTGTATGCCACTTTGGACACAAGCATCTGCTAACCCAATGTTTCCCAATCTGGTCCTCGGTGGACCCACAGACAGTCCATGTTTTTGCTTCCTCAGGTTATTGATCGATTTATTACTCTATTCCAGTGTTTCGCAATCTGTCCCTCAGGGACTCACCGAGCTGAGAGGGAGGCAAAAATGTGGACCAGCTGTGGGTCTCCGAGGACAGGATTGGGAAACACTGTGCTAAACAAATATATAGCAGGAAATATAATGACCTGGAAAATGAGAAGGCTAGTACCCCCACTGGACTAGGAGTGTGAGGTGATTATGAGCTTTTGGGATCTGTAGGAGTCATGTGACCATACAGACAGTGGCCTGATAGCAGTATCCCTTCAGACCAATCAGAATGGGCTCCACCTAGGTAAGCACAATTTCTGCAAGGCTGACTTTGTTACCTATGTTCTCAGCAGTGACTGTGAGCTGGCCCCAGGCAGGCCATTTAAAATGCCTCAGAGTGGGTGTGAAACGAAAGTTCACATGGTGTAAGATGAGCTGGCGATGTCCCATGAAACAATGTCAGAGCTGTCAGCTTAGTCACAGATTGGTCTCCCCACCAATAAGAATACGCAACAACTCTTATTAGTGTCAGCAATGCACCTAAAATTTTTGAAGGCAGAAACTATTAGTTGACTTGCAGTTTCATCTAAAACTGACGACCATTGGAATTGTTTAGGAAATATTCCTCTTAAGTAGTGGGAGCTTTGTTGAGTGAAAGCGATCGTTTGTTTTTTGTGGAGGTGTTTGTGTATTTCTGTTTACATGTTGTACATTGTTTATCAGAGACAGCATTTTATGGGCCTGTGGTCAGGTGGATTGTGAAAACTTCAGCAAAACTCACGGTATTTGTTTCATAGTTTTGGCATGTCGTTTGACTTTGATCTGAGACAATTGGTATCTAAGAAACCGGGGCTTATGACTGATAGACTGCAGGCTCAGGTTTCAAAAGAGGTATTGACGATACACATGAAAGTGCACATGAGAAAGATGCTTAACTTGATCAACTCTCCTAAATACCCAGTTGTATACATGGCTACAGTGGCAAAGCAATAAACTGTGATGAAATAACATGACCCTGCCATTAGCTCAGTAGCTGCTCTGAAATGGCCTGTGAATGTTAACCTCACCAGCTAACCTTATCCTATGTTGCACTCTGGTAATGATTCTAGCGAGGTTCCATACTCCTGGGTGATGGTCATAGACGTAATTCTGCCTGTAAAAGTTCAGAAATTGGGTGTCGGACTGAATGTGTCTCTGTAAGGTCACACCAACAAGATCCCATGTGGATTGCACTGTTGTTGAACCCTTAAGCAAGGCACTTAACTTGAACAGCTCCAGGAAGTGTCTGTAAATCTGCTGACAGCCTGGGCCGCCTTGGCACACATGGATGCGCATCTATGTGCATCTGGACGCACTTCACATGCAGAGAGGAGCTCAGCGTGGTTCCTCCATCCTGGGTTTTGAATAGAGACGTATAGTAGTCTCTGAGGAATGAGATGGAACAGTTCCCAGCTTCCAGGAAGAAAAAGGTACCAGGATAGAGGTGTGTATTTCCTCTGATATAGATTGATAGGAGGTCAGTAAAACCATCAGACCACCGAGTTCTAACCCCGACCATCAACTATGGTCAGGCAAAATGCCAGAAAACATCAGCAGAGTAGCTCTAGAAAATGTCTGTCACAATCCGACGTTTTGATTACAGAATTGGCAGCCTTTAATCTCTATCAGTACTGAACAATGGCACCCACTTCCTGTGCCCCCCCCCCCTTCAGATTTGCAGTGAGTGAATGAACTCGCAAGTTCTGGGATTTTGGAAGCGGGTGGTGTCTCGGAAAGGTGGTGTATATACACTGGTGATTGCAGAAAATGTCCAGAGCACCCTTGGGAATGTGGAAGGACAGATTACGAGTCTCCCGAGAGCACCTTCCCATGGAGCATTGCGCCGTTAGAGGCAGTTACACTGCCAATGAATATCCCGTTAGATTCCAGAATAGATTTTGTGTTCCACTAGGACCACTTTATGGTTCATCCCATCAGGTAAATACTGAAAATGTTTGTAAATTTATTTATTTATTTTCTCAGTCTTTCTTTTGGTGATTAATGGCCACAGTATGAGATGAAAGCCCCCCTGTGAGGTCCTGTGGGGTTTTACAGTGTTTTTTGGCTGACTGATGTAATCCCATGAGACACAATGAGACCCGTTAGCTCAACATAGGGGAAGGAGATACTGAACCTGCTGAAGGTTCATACTTGTGGCTACAAATGCAGCAGAAATCCATTGCACAAGATGCCGCCACACAGATAGCTTACTGTGGTATTTATGTACTTACCTGAGTGGCTTGTGTATACTTACTTCAGTGACTTTCATGTACCTCGGTGATATCTGCACCCGTTAGTTGGCTGGATTGCGACACTTTGCTGAAACTCAGCCCCCTTCCAACAGGGAAGCTATGCCTCTCCATCACGTCACAGCCGGGCTGCTCTACAAGGGCCACTACCTGAGCAGCTCCCTGTCCGAAGGCAGCGACAGCGACCAGCTGGCCAGCATCTCCGCCGAAGAGCTGGGTGGTGAGTGGCACCCGACCCTCTCAGCGCTTGTTGTGACTCACAGTTCCGTTTCCTTGGAAATGCTCCCAGTCCCTGTAAAATGAGCTTAGAACAATGTATGTTAAGATAAAGGTCATCAGAATATGGCGAGAAGGTGAACTCGGCCTGGAATAAACTCAGTGTTTCACTTAAAGGGTTAACATCAAAGACCTTGAAAATGACATTCCCCATGCAGAGCGATGGGAACGTGTTCTCCACTCTGATTTAACTGCCTTGTTATCATGTGAATGATGGGTCCTTAATAGGTTGACTGTACAGTATGCGTTCAGTGATATTTAGCGCCCACACATCCCGCGTTCCCTAGCGAAAAGCTGACGGCCTTTTCGTAAGAGTGTTCTCTGACTCCCTGGGACTTAAGTAGATTGTGTGTGTGTGTGCTGTTACATTTTACCCACACACTTTGTGCCACAAGCTAGAAACGAGTCTGTAAGACATGCAAAGGCTGTAACAGTTATAAAAATGGCATGTTATGTCCTTGGGTTCATCTGACACCAAATGTGAGGCCACTCTGATGCATAGTGAGTCAGGTGTAAAAGCAGGAATGGGAACAGAACCAGACGCAACTAGATGTATACAACGATCGAACAACATAGAGAAGAGGATAACCAAACGATATCAATACTTGGATACCAAATTCCCAAATCATATAAACAAACTGTTGGCTATTCAGGCAGGTCTCTGGGAAGGGTGATAACTGGAAAAGTGTTACTAGTGAAGAAACAGTCCTTGAATGAAGAAGGGAATGTCATGTGGTACAGCCCAGCGTGGATGAATAGCTAATGGTGAATGTACAGGTCCAATGGCAGACAAAGGGCATCACGACACTGGACATTGACGTTGACTCAAACGACAGAACTTAACTGGAAAAACACTCGCGCTACTGCAGCACAAATGCGGGAGACAAAGAATCATGGCGATTCTGATTCATTCTGTCTTCTGTAGCTCAATAAGGAGAGCGTTATGCTAGCAATGTGGAGGTTTTGGGTTCAAATCCTCATGAGTGTGTGTAAATTGTAGCTCTTCCATTTACTGTAAGTTGCTTCAGATGAAAGCATCCGATAAATGAATAAATGTCTGCCTTCCTCTCAGCTCACCCCTTCATTTGAAACTCAAAGACCTTGAAGGAACATGTATCTTATTACTATCCCACAGACTTGGTCTATGAAAGAGCACATTACACCAATGGGCTTATGGGATACCTTCCTTGGTGGCTCTAAGTGATTCAGACTTAATATGTGCAGTGCCACGAGCAGTCAGAGATGATTGGAAGAGACCGGCGGGTATAGGCTGGCTGCGCTTCCCTTGGTTGTTTCTTTATGCGGTTTGGCGGACGAAGCAGGCATTTCATAAACGGATCACGGTGAAGTCAACAGCCGGTGGCGTAACGCTCACGTTTTCGAAACGGCAGGAGTTCCAGCTTGCCCGGACGTCTCTAAGTCATCCTCGTGATCATAGCATTCGGTGCAGGTGCTTTGCATAATCCGCTCAAGATGGTTAATTCAAAATACGAACTGGCGTCTGGATGTAGTCGGGTATCAGTTCAGGAGCCAGTTTATTGCAGCGAGCACGCCGCTTACCGTATCGCTGACTGTAAACCTGAATGTGAAAGAGCGGCCCAAGCCCATGTTCCCCGACGTGAATTTCGCTGTCTTACTCGTTTCTTACCTGCCACCTTGCCTGCCTTCCACCGGGTGGTGTTGTACCTTTATCGAGGTAAAAAGGAAAAAAACGCTCTGAAATCCTCAAACTGTCATGTGACTGCTCAAGGTGAGGCTGCTTCCTGTCAGGCTGCTTTATACAGAAGTGTGGGCGTGTTACAAGAATGCAAACTGTATCACCAGACGCATTAATATCCGTGGAAGGATGGTGGGCTGGATGAAGTTGTTAGGAACAAGAATGTGTTTACTGAGCAAATTTTAAGATGAATAAATATTAACAAACCTGGAATCAAAGAGGAATTGATTTTAGTTTCCCTGTAATGCTGTGTAATACCTCGTTGAGAGCAGTTCTGTTTGGACATTGTCCCACAGAAATCCGCGAAGCGTTCCGCGTGCTGGACCGCGATGGGAATGGGTTCATCTCCAAACAGGAGCTGGGGATGGCTATGCGGTCGCTGGGGTATATGCCCAGCGAGGTGGAGCTGGCCATCATCATGCAGAGGCTGGACATGGACGGTGAGTCTCTCACACACTCCCTCTGACACAATACATCACTTCCTGAGCATCTGCAGGACTGTCGTTCCCAGTTGTTGTTTTTTTTATGAAACCCTTATGGATCGTGCAGAGTGTTGAGATTTAAAGAGGCATGGCTCCCAAGAAGGGGTGGAGACACAAGTGATTGGCTGCCATAAACAGGAGCCGCTTTGGGATTGGCTGTTGTAAACAGTGTTTTTGGTAGGGATTGGCTGTTGTGGACAGCAGTTTCTTGGAGACTGAGTGTTACAGAAATGGTTGCTGCTCAGTTTTGCTGGCTACAGTGGGTCAGATCCCCGCAGATGGGCAATTGTAATAAGTATCAGTCAAAAGAGAACAGATTGGTGCCAGGGTGGGTTCGTTATGACCCCATACATTTTATCATGCAGCCTCTCTCTGCCATGAGTTATATTGCATAAATATTATTAAAGTTTTGTTACTGTAATTGGCCTCATTCCTAGAACTGCTTCGATCAGGCAAACGTACTGCTACACACCATCTGTGAGCTTCTTGATGGTCCGGGTCTTCGATGGTCCGCAGGGGCCTTGGTGCCCGTTTTCTGTCCCCGATGGAGATGGATCTCATAAAAGTGCATTTGTGATTTTATGTCTTGAATACATCAGCAGACCTGTCTGTCTCTGAGGCGCCATATTTTGGTAGGATGTCCCTCTCATCATTCACAGTGAGAGTCCATATGAAGTTCACACATAATGAGAGTATGAGTGGTTGATTATTCACTGAGTGTGTCTGTGTGTCCACCTTTTAATGCCCTGGAGGCAGGCTGTCTGCTGTGAAAACGCACAGAACGTGATTGCAATGTGGTGTAATGTGTTCGTGACATTATCTCGTCATCCCAGGGGACGGCCAGGTGGACTTCGATGAGTTTGTGACCATTCTGGGGCCGAAACTGCTATCATCGGGGACACGGGACGGTTTCCTAGGCAACACCATAGACAGCATTTTCTGGCAGGTAGGATCCTTGGGGTGAGAACCACGGGGGTCTCCAGACATTTCTCTGGATTGGTTCGCTGGCATTTCAATGAACACAGAAGGCATATTCTCAGGGTTTGTGAGCTGGACGTGGGTAGAGATTGATGACCACGTGGTTAACAAACAAAAAAAATTGACCAAATAAAATATAAAATGAGTTCAAGGTTAATAGGCTGTGTGTGTGCCCTGCGATGGGTTGGTGCCCCATCCTGGGTTATTCTCTGCCTTGCTACCATAGATTCCTTATAGAAAATGGATGGATGGATGGATGGATGGATGGATGCATGCATGCAATTCAAGGCTTCTTAAGGCAATGTTTTCCAATCCAATCCTCAGGGACCCACAGACAGTTCACATTCCAGCCCCGGGAGCAAAAACATGGACCATTTGGGGGTCCCCAAGGACTGGATTGGAAAACATTGTTTTAAATGACCCAAACCTAACGGGTGTTTTCAAATTAATTTAACAAAAACACTTTAATAAACCTGAACCGCAGTCTAAGATGACACACCTTGGACAGATATAAACAAGCCACATGGCTGACGCGGCGTAACCCTGACATGATTGTCAAGCAGCTGATCGATAATCCAATCCAATGTGGGCTTCCAAACCTGCATTTCTCTCAGTAATTTATAGGCACGGGGCCCATCGTAAATCACCTTGGTAACATGAGCGATCACCTAAACCCAGCCTCATACCAATACTCTGCAACCCAGATTCACACAGTATCGAAACTGACACTGTTATTGTGCGAGCCGCTGGAAATATTGTATCGTCTGAGATGAAGTTTGAGGGAACACTGACAGGGGTTTAAAAAACCACGAGTTTGTTTTGTCAAGGAAATGCTATGTGAGTTCAAGCATTGGCACAAGTGTTACTGAATCACAGGACCCAGTACTGATCTGGCCCATCATTCTGGACACTGAAGTGGTTCATTAAGAGCTTAATCAGCTGTTATAATAGAATGAATATGAGAGGAATGTAATGGAGTCTGGACTCCCAGCCCGGTGGACGTGGCAGCGAGTTGTCAAGGTATTCAGGAGCCACGAGTGCTTGCAGATTTCCACTGAGCAAAAGTAGGATCCGACTCGGGTCCTTATTGTCTGGTAAATCGTGCAGAAAAACAGACCTGATTTGCATAATGAGACCAATAGGAACACAAACTAAACAAACAGCGTAATGGTCACTTTTCCGGGACGCAGATCAAAGCGACATCTGTACAATGCAGAAGGCACGTGAAAATTTAATATTCACACACGCAAGTACAACTTTTACAATATAATTCCAGGCACAATCCCTCCTTTTTTTTTAGCCGATAATAACGAACATTATAATTGTATAGTGATATAATTTTTGTTATTAATGTATATTAAAGCTGTTAAGGTATGTTAGGATGTTAAGGTATACTTGCATGCTGCTTATGAATGTGCTATGAATGCATTATAAAGGGCTTATGAAGGTGCAGTTTTTTGTAATAGATCAGCTTTAATAGTCCAAAGTGAGTATCTAAGATTAACTGTTGGTTTGGGAAATGAGCCCAGAACTAATACAATACGTCGGAGGCTAAACCCTTCGGACATTATAAGATATTAATCATTATATGGAAATGGAATTATACAACCTCAGTGCCAGCCACAGCCTCTTTTACCAGTGATTGTGGTCATGACCAGTGTTGGGCCTATAATTCACACCCAGTGGAGGTAGAGTGAGGGATTTATGTTGCAGTGAGAAGTGGCCCTCGCTTCCCAAGCTGTTATAGAAACACACAAGTACAGCTGCACATAGGTCGAAAACAGATCAGGATCAGAATCAGAATCCGCTTTATTGGCCAAGTATGTTTACACACAAAAGGAATTTGACTTGAGTTTTTTTTCCATTGCTCTCGATATACGTGCACAGAACAGACACAGGAAACAAGAATGATAAAAGACTGCAAAAGACATGCATAACATTTGTACCGATATATACATGCCTAACCTTAAACTACTGCTGAAAGACCGATAAGACCAACAGAATGTCCTTGAAATGGCCATGTGTAACGTATCTGTAACCTACAGAAGTAGTAAAAATGCCTCTCCCTTCTTGAAGTGATGGCAGTATATGTGTGTAGCTGTCTGTTAAAATGCCTGAATGTTCCTATGCGGTGATGGGCTTGACCACCGCATACATTTATCTGTGAGGCTGTCGAGACATTTGGGGATTTTTTTTTTTTTTTCCCGCAGCGTTTATGCCGGATATCTGGCTTTACCGTAGATTCTGCTTCAGTTTTGTCTTCTGGTCTGTGTGGATTTCTACAAATCCAGCCTATGTCACCAATGTTTAGGGGACTGGAATAATTCCAGTCCCAGGCTTCTGAGCTGGTGGAGTACAGGGAATCGTGTGCCGGGAATCTCGTGGAGGTCAAGTTGTCTCACACGAGCACCTGCTACGCGTTTCCTGGAAGCCATCCGTATCACACCCTAATTATGCCAATAATTGCATTCTGTCTTGTGGGTAGGTAGCCAGTGACAGCAGGAGCTATGGATGGTAATTGTTTTTGCTCTGCTGGAAGTCTTGACCGGGATTTTGCCACGTGTTGTGAGGGAACAGTCATGGTTTTCTTTTGACTGAGATGCTGGTCCTGTAACTAAAAGTAGCCCTGAATCCAGTACGTAACTTGGACTTATGACAGTAAACTATTCCCACTGAATACAATTATGATTTCTTTATTTAGCGTGTGCTTTCATCCAAAACAGTGTACAGCTGAAAGCAGGTTCAGTCAGTTCCTAGTTGAGTTGATGGTTAAGGGCCTTGCTCAAGGGCCCAATAATGAAATCACCCTGCCAACTCTGGGATTTGAGCCAGCGACCTTCTGACCACAGGCACAGCAGCCTAACCCGCTGAGCCGCACACCCCACGTGCAACACGCTCATGAAACCGTGAAGTCGCTCCAGACATCAGCTTTTGCAGAACAAATATACTAACAAACAAAAGAGTGATGCTTGTAAGGGGAGGAAATTATGGGATGTGGAGGGCCAGGGTCAAGTCCTGGGGTGACTCATCGATCCGGCGACGCAGAGGCTGTTGACAACGCCCGGCTTTTGTAGGTGTCTGGCGGCCAGCGGGAGCGGATGGCGTTTTGGAGATGCGGGGGCGGCTGGCTGCGAGAACGAGAGACGCAGAAGCCTGAGTAATATTCTTTTATCAAACATGGCCTGCATACGAATGAGAGCTCCGGCACACTAGTGACTGCTGATCAATGGCTCCCCTCCTCCTGGCAGGCTGTCTTCTCTCGATTCACTACTCACCGGTCAGATAAAGGCCAGCGCCACACCTCGCTTTTCCCGATTTTGCGGTTAACGTTCCTCGTCATCTTAGACCAAACAAGCTCCCCGTCATCTTTTCCTGAAGGAATAGCTTTGGAGTTCGGAGACCGACAGCAGAGAGTGGTGGTGATAGGAATTCAGAAAGATTAGCAATGTGAGATCAGTAGCCAATAGGGTGACCACTTTCATCTGGACAGTCTGGTTTTCTTGCCCTCTGTCTGCTGTTGGGTGTCTCCTTTTAGCCCCCTTGTCTCCCTTTTTCCTTCCTCCTACATGCCTCCCCATCAACAACTAGCGCTACTCTCTTCAACCCCCAAGCGCACAAAGAATGGGTGTGTTTGCAATTTGTTTATGCTGTTCTCTCTAGATAATGAGAGAAATATTACAATAGATGCACCATTCTCGGCTTCCGTAGTATGTGTATGATATAGATGCCCCCCCCCCCCCCACTTTTACATGGGGGTCCTCTTTTTAAGCCTTAGTCCTCTGTTTTAGAGTCATGTTGGTGGTCACCATAATAGCTAGCTGATATCAGAAACACCAGATTGAGATCAGCAGCGAGAAATCAGTAATGAGAGATCAGCATTGCTCATAAAATCTGAAGATA
>JAAGVU020000038.1:11574446-11611269 GCA_011763525.2 Mormyrus iriodes
ATCAGAAACACCAGATTGAGATCAGCAGCGAGAAATCAGTAATGAGAGATCAGCATTGCTCATAAAATCTGAAGATATCGCTACCCAGCTGAATATAGGGAGATCAAAAATGGGCTGTTCCCAGGAAGCGGTTCAGTTCCTGTTCACTGTGAGTCGTTCTGTATCTGGAGTATGAGGCTCATGGGGCCGTACAGTTCTATGGTTTTGGTGCCAGCTTAGGCATCATGATCAGAAACCAAGGTCATCTTATCATAGATCCTGTGGATCTTTCATTTGGGATGTGACAGACCATTTGGCATGTTCTTCAAAAGGTTACACTTCGTAGACAGTTGTTAAATCACAATTAAACTGGCAGGCAAATTTTTTTTGTAATGACATAAAACTTGGAGAGCATAAAAATTTTAGGGAAGGGACTATCTCTCCTCACCTTGGAAAAATGAAATGAAAGAAATTATGGGAATGTCAAATCGGAAGCCTTCAGAATTCCAAATCTCTAAGCCCTGTGCCCACCTGTGCACCACCCCCACAGAATCTTGCGAACGCCCTCATACTCCCCTGGGTCACACAGACCTAACCTCCATTGCTTGTCCAGGGTCTGTTGCTCTTCTATAGAGTGTGGTCCACTGTAACGAAGATCTTTAGGTCTTACCCCCAAGGCTTTCCTGCCCTTTACCTCGGAAGCCCACTGCATCTTTGATGAATACCTGGTTAATTTAGCTTTACTCTGATCATTCCATTTAACTACCATTGTTCATTTGAGAATGTGATATCTCACCAGATTCACTTTCAGCTGATTTTAAGTAATATCCACAGGCACAATATAAAACCAGTACGATCTCGGTTATGAAACTGCGGGGCAGCTAAAAACTGGCACAACGTCAGCGTGTTTGACCATTTAAACACAATTTTAGAATAACTGATTGATTCACCTGCGAAGCTGCCAGACAGTTTATCACTATAAAATCACATGGCTATTCACATTCAGTGCAAATGACCCAAGCGATATGTCAGAAAGTCATTAGACTGTAACGCCCCATGATTATACAGTAATGTGTGTATTAGCGTCTACTAATCCTTTCCAGGGATTGTGGTATCACTACTACCTAGGAAATTACTAGACAGCTATTTCAGACAAACATGAATTAATAGGAAAATAATTTATGCACTGGGTAGGAATATTACACATCAACTGAAATTCAAATGAAAGGATGCAAATCTACCTAAAGTGGCCATTTAACTACAAAACACAACTATATCACACATTGCAAAACAATACCAAGAGTCAAAGTAATACAGAGTCACACATTTATTGTGAGGGAGACCCGACTGCAGATGCTCTTCACACAATACCATTCGGGAACACTGGCTACAGAGTATCTCCCTGGCGATCCTGTGGAATCTTCCCCATCCTGATTGGTACTCCCATTGAATAGAGCAGTGTTTCCCAATCCAGTCCTCGGGGACCAACAGTTGGTCCATGTTTTTGCTACCTCTCAGTCCCTGCCAGGCAGTCCACTTTTTTGCTCCCTCCCAACTCTCAGGAGCAAAAACACGGACTGTCTGTGGGTCCCTAATGGTTCAGTGAGCAACCATATTGAAAGACTGATTTGTCAGTTGGATGTTTTTCACATCCAAACGTTCTACATGGACTTGGAATGGAGAGGAGAAGGGGACAGGAACAAGTGGGTCTTTGAGCAGAAGGTATGAAAGAACATGCTTAGGGAGCTGCTTTTCGCTCACTGGATCCAACAGATATGCCAGAGTGAATGTGCCCGGTCTCATTAGAGCTGACCTGACAGCCACCCCCCCCAACATGAAAAACAGTGCAGACTCAGAGGAGTTGAGTATCACAGATTTCTGTCGGAGCCAGCAGCCTTACAGTCCCGGACAGTTAAGGAAGACCTCGACAGGAACCTGCTTAGAGAGCCTCAGTAAGTCTCACAGCAAGTTACTGAGCAGCTGTAGGCCATGACTCCATCAAAGCCACGCCACTCCCTCTCTCCCTCTCTCCCTCTTCTTATGAGTCATCTACCTCTCTGGAGGCTGACAACACTTCTATTTTTTTTTTTTTCCCTAGCATACCTCTTATTTCGCCACATATTGCCAGTGCTTCTCAACCAGCACATGTGCATCGCTGACACCCATAACACGTCCTTGAGCCCCTCTCGGCCTCATTCCCTCCCAGTACCATAGCAGTATAATTGCTCCAAGCACACTTGACTGCATCTGCTTCATAGGTGGTGAGGTCACTGAGTGAGGCTCGTGGCTTTTTTTTACGGTTACAGTCACGTGCCGCATGGCTAGTTAGGTCTGTTTGCTCGTGATCCAGAAGGTTGCTGGTTCAAATCCCATGGTTGGCAGAATGGTTTTTACTGTTGAGCCCTTGAGCAAGGCCCTTAACCGCAGCTGTTCCAGCGACTGTCTGACTCTGCTTTCTCAATTGTATGTCGCTTTGGATAAAAGCATCTGCTGAAAATAAGAGTTGATGCCTCTTACCTCAGATCATTCCTTTTTCTGCGCCATTGATTTTTAATGCATTCAACTTTGGGGTGTGTTAGGAGGATGATGGGTAATTTGCGGGTTTTATGCTGGTGTTCACCTAAGTCAGGGTAACGTGGATCAATCACGTCGGCCCACAGGAACATAACTCCTAGGCCCTTCGTTGTGCGACGTGACCGGTGCCGTGTGGATTTTCACCGTCACTGTTCTCGCTCTGCACTGCTGCCTCTGACTAAGTGCATCCGTTTCCCTCGTCATGACAGAGTGAGGGATGAAAAACAATGGTGAGAGAGCTGAGTGTAAAATGAGATTTTTATGGAGTAAGAGGCAATACGGAGGTTCCAACCCCTGATGTCTCTTCCATGCTCCTTTGTGTGCCTCTACTGTCATCCGAGGGGCCACACTGCCCTGGGTTTCACCCCATACACACACATGCATGCACACGCGCGCACACACACACACACACACACACTCCTGTTCTCTAGAACTGTGGGGGCGTCTATAGAACGTCCCTCACCGCAAGTCATCATTTGTCATATTTATCGAGGGAAAAATCACCTGGGACAAAAAAATGGAGAAAAACAGCACAGGCACCGAAGGGTTATGCAATGCCTTTCGAGGGACATCGAATCAACTTTATTACTTGCAGAGTGGAGAGACGATAATGACGATCGGAGACTAATAAGAGGGGGTGCTCATGTTCATTAGTATAGTCTGCTGTTACTGGACCAGTCTGGACTGGGTTGCTGGAGTGCAGTGAGCGCTGGCATGTGATTATTTCCTGAAATGACACCCCCCCCCCCCACAGGCCCCCATTCAGAAAGCTATACAGACTAGTTTCAGTGTGTAGTATTGATATACTGTTTCTCAGTGATGTCCTCACTGTGGAGGCTGCTTCTGTGTATTTTACCAGAGTCCTGGGCGCAGTGACTTGGGAGCATGAATAGGCAAACCCTTCAGACTCTCATCTTCTCATTTAGCTTTAGGATTTGAGTCGCAAGGCCGTTAGGATCAATTGTCTGGCAATTACGAGTTCATGAATTATAAATTATGGGAATAAGACATTTAGTTACTCATCACTCATAGAAGTCATGCTGAAATATTGTGTTAAAATGAGGAGATGTATTATTATATTAGGGACAAATTATATGTAATTGTATTTAACCGTATCAATTAAGATTCATTCATTTGTTATTGTGAATCGCACATGCTGTTATGTGAATATGTGCCTAGTGCATTATGGGATAGGGTCTAGTCTGCCATGACTCTGGTTGAGCAGTTTGGGAAGATGAATGAACATGACTATATACTGGTGATGTTCCATCATGGCCTTCAGGGTGTTCTCTGAGTATCCTAGTACAATTTGGCAAAATGGGGTCGGGGGTCTCTAACCCACGTACTAGCAGATTTCAAAAGTCATTGCATTTTTATATTCAAAAGTTTTAAAAGTACACCAGTTGTGAACTGTATTACTAGGCTTTTTTTTCTTATTTTTGCATGAACTATTTTAGTGAAAGTGGTAATGTAGCAGGTATAGTGATCTCGCTCAGTGGCAGGAGATTCTCTGAGCCCAGCAGAATGCACCCCCCCCCCCCCCAATAGCGCAGAGTGACAGCAAAACTAGGAGGTTGGGAACATCACAGGGTGTTCTGGATATTCTGATGAAGGGTCTGTAAGAGTGTTTTTTACTGACCAACCAGATATTAATAACGTCCTGGTTGTTTGGGGGAGTCAGGGGGACAGAGGGCAAGGGGGGTACATTTTCATGGGCAAAACCGTAGATTTAGAGAAATAAGGCCAGCAAGGATGAGGGCACCTCTGATTTCTGTTCAGAAGAAACTCTGACCTGTTCTGACCTGTAACCCGCCCCCCTTAACTGGTCCCCAGTTTGACATGCAGCGTCTGACGCTGGAGGAGCTGAAGCATGTTTTGTTCCATGCCTTCCGGGACCATCTGACTATGAAGGACATCGAGAACATCATCATGACAGAGGAGGAGAGCCTGAAGGACAATGCAGGAGGCTGCCAGGCCGATTTCGAAGGAGGTGAGACAGCTCTTGAGCTCTTCCCATGCCTTTCTCTTATCTTTAAGATTGCTAGTGTACCTGTATGTACCTCTATGGCCTGGAGGTTGTTGGTGTTAGTCCCAGCCAGCCCTGTGGTGATATGTTCGCATAAGGTACTTCATCTGAACTCCTCCACTAAAAAAACTGAATGAATGAACAGGTACAACCAGGTGCGCTGTAAGGGGGAGTTAAGGGAGGGGGTCATGACACTTCTAAGGGTCCCTAAGTGACAGGGGTTCTAAAAACTTTGGAACTTAACTGGCTTGGACTGGGTTTGCGGCCCAATATGCTTTCACGGGGCCCAAGATCTCTCCCTGGGTACAACTTCTACGCTGTGTATGAAGATCAATACCAACCAGAGCAAAAAACTAAACTTCCCACCCTTCTGAATGTTTTATAGAAATAGTACAGGTTGAAGATGGCAATTCAAGGTCCCTCAGGAATTCCTGTAGGGAATTCAAAGTTATGGCCAGTTGGAAGCAGCTCAGAGCTCCAAACAGGGATTCACAGGATGCCTGTCAGCAGAAATTACCTTCACAGGAGCAGTCTCGATTAATTAATGATGTGTCTTTAGGCAGGGATGAGCAGGCCAACAGCTGATTAAAAAAACCATTCGTGCAGCATATATATATTATTTGGAGACTCAAAAGGGCACTTTTTGGTTTGTCTGGGAGCAACAGGGTGTCACATGGTAGTCTCTGCAGGCAGCTACGTCCAGGTTCCACGGTGAAAAGGTTTTGTGCGAGCTGGAGCTGTCCGCTATAGTGAACTGCCCTTTGCTTCCACTCGACTTAGCTCTTGGGACAGAGGACAAAATAAAGGTCATGTAAAGGTCAAGGCAGCGCACAGCGTGGCTGCTTTTTAATGGCAGCTTTTCTGTTCTCTCCAGAGTGACCCTCTCTTTTCTCCTCCTCCCTCTCTCTTTTACCCCCTCCCTCCCCCGACTGAATGCAGTCCACCCCAAAAAGAAGAACCGACAGACATGTGTGAGGAAGAGCCTCATTTGTGCCTTCGCAATGGCCTTCATCATCAGTGTCATGCTCATCGCCGCCAACCAAATGCTGAGGAATGGCATGGAGTGACCGTGGGGTGAGCGAGGAGACACATCTGGCATGAGGAAGATCCCAGCCAGTGAGGTCACTTCCTGTTTTTGAAGGAACATTACCAGTAGACCCCGAAAAAATGTTTTCAAAAGGGAAAAATGAAAGGATCCATGCTTTTTTGGGGGGGGGGGTGTAATCTGGGGCACAGGTGTGGGCCCCAGTCTTTGGGGGACATCACAAGGGCTGACTTCTTCTGCTCTGATGGGAGCAGTTTTCTTAACGCAATAATGTACAGGAGCCCTGATTTCCTGGGCATCTTATCGTCACACAGGCAGGGGACACGCTTCAGGCTGAGAACACGCCGCGTGGCTCCATGTCACCAGTGCAACAAGATGAGGAACATGCTGGTGTCTTCTGATCCAGGCTGTGATTTTGGCTTTTCTTAGTCTTCCAGAGGGGACTCTCTCTCCGGTGTGAAGCCAAGGCTTCTTAGCCACCTTGGCCGTAATATATAAGTACATGTCAAGAAATATACATGGAATCTGGAAGGTGTTTACATGAGTGATTGAAATCATAAGTAAGTGTGTGTGTGTATGTATGTGTGTGTGTGCGTGCACTCATTAGTGTGTGTGACTCAGGACCACAAGCAATCCGTCCTCTATAGCATTCATTTTCCAAGCTTCGCACACACACAGACACACAAGCACGCACACACATCACTTCTGTGTGGCATAAGAACACATGCCTGATCCCCAGCAGGTGGCGCCAGACAGCATCCTCACTCTCTCCAGGCATTTCACAAATGTTTGATAAATGTCAGTGGGTGCTGTGCTCCCACATGGGCTCTGCAGTCGGCTCAATCAAAGCACGGCTTAGTGATTGTCCTTTTACATCAGGTGGTCCAGACCCAACTCTACACGGTACCAACCCAAGCTGTCTGTGAATGATACTTAGGTTTAGTGACCTGATTATAAAGCATGTATGTGAAAACACACACATTGGGCCTGATTTTGCAGGACACCTTTATTTTTTTGTCCATGTGTAAATGTATCACAATGGACGTGTGTTCTGACCTGAACGGATGTATATCCTGATGCTGGGAACACACAGATCCATTTTTTTTTTCCATGACTGTATATGAAGAAAAGGGGTGATGACACTTGGCACTTATCCACTGCCACCAAGAACCAAGTCGTAACGAAGCCATACTGTGAACTTGCGGTTTCCCATTGTAAAGTATGTGAGCCATACCTGAGCCGTACCCGCGCTGACATGGCCCTGCTTACTAGCAGGGCAGAAAGTGTGACCATGCTGAGCTGGTTGCATCACCATCATCTGATTGGGTGAAATGCACAGATATCAGTGTTCCACCTCGGTATGCATGGATTATCTAAAGGAAAAAAGGCCATATTCTATATACTATTCATTATTAGCAGTATTGCACATCATGAGGTATTGATGCATGCACAATAACTCAGAACTTGAAGCGTTCCAATCTCCTACTTAAGTACTGTAGAACAGCTGAACGGAATGGATTCGTAATGCAAATTTGCACAAGCTAATGCTAATTCCGATAGCCTTTGATGCTAACATAAGACAGTGATTGCCACAGACATGCTAGCGGAAATTAGCATCCATGTAACGCCAAACCTTGTAACGCCTTTACCGAGCCAATCCTTTGCGTTGGAAAGCCGGAGTGAGCTGGAACCTGACTGGAACCGCGTTGTAACTAGTCTCTCTTCGCTGTACGGGTCGGTTCCTGAATGCCAGTGGAAAAGCGCCACAAGTCAGTTTCTGAGTAGCAAACACAGATACACTCACATATGTACACTCAGGTCTGTCAGGGGGGTGGTCAGGACGATTTTAAGTGCCCCAGAGTAACAGGGGCCCTCAAAAATTTGGAACGCAATTGGATCACAATCTATGATCTGCTGTCATGGGGCCCAAGATCTCCAGCAGTGTCGCTCACAGAGCCTGTCATGCTCAGTGCATGTGACCCAACAGAGTCTGTGCGTGTGTGTAAGAGAGAGAGAGAGAGATTGAGGCACCATGCGGTTGCCTTGCGCCATGATGACCTCCATCCATCCATCCGTGTAAACACCATTGCCATTGTGCATCTGAGTTTGGCCCAGAGAAACAAACCCTGCACAGATCCATAACCTCTGAGTCAAGCCATAGAAGACCACAGGGAACCCTAACCCAGCACCCTTTGTACAGAACTGATGTACACAATAGTGTAAAGATCTGTGCATGTGCGTGCGTGCATGCCTGTCACACGGCAGGACCCCACACAACACCCTAATGACCTTGATCACAGCCCCAAAATGTGTGGAATTCTTAACATCTTACTGTACAGAACCCCATCCCCATTTAAAGTGGATTTTAAACACTGAAAAACTAAAAATGTGGCTAATATATTATTACATATTTAATGACTGAAAGGCTTTCTTTAAAAATTATATATGCATTATTCTGTAATTATTACCAGGCCTTGAATAAATGCACGTTTCCAAATTAATAGAAATTATACTAATTGGCTAGAGCAATAATTACTTGCGAGCTGGTTTTGTTTGACTTGGGAAGGTTCGGGGCGTTTCAGCGATCAGGTGTGTTACCTTCGGTATCTGCCGTGTGCGAGTGTATGTGTGTGTCTGACAGTTATGTGTTTCGTGCGGAGTATTCAGATTCTTACAGGAAAACCGTATCTGGACGTGTAATGTCAAATGTCTGGGATTTTATCCGTTACACCACCAAGGTGGGAGTGTGGCCACTCGTTTGTTACTTTGATCTTTTCAAATTGCACTTTTTTTACGCTACTGATACAGGAAACATTTTAGGTTGTGTCTGTGATTTTATTATTTGAATAAGAAATGCTACTTTTTAAAATCGTCATTTTTTTATCAATGAAGTTTTAGATAACGCAAAGATGGTTTGTACGTTATGGCAGGAATTACCACAAGCGAACAGCAGATCTCAACAGTTACAGTCTCAATCCACGCTGTTTCATTAAGTTTGCCATCAAACCGTGGATGTAAAGATTCCGTTTAAATGAAGACCGACTATTTAATATCGCTGATGTGCCATATGCTGGTTTTGGGACAATTAAAAACACTTAACGGTGATTAAAATATCTACTCAGAACTACTGTTTACACCACATAAGAAAGTGGCCCGAGTCAGGGTCATGAGAGGTGGCATGCAGTGGGTGTATGTATGTATGTGTATATATATATATCAAAGTATTATCATATAATATTATAATATTATAATATTAATAGTAGCAATTATAAGGTTTCGTTACCGCAGACGAAAACAGTTATTTGTTTGTGCTAGAACAGATTTCAAAAAGGAGCCTGGATATTACATTCCTACTTTTGATAAAGAATCAACAGGAAAGTTAATGGAACACAGAAAACGAAATCGGCGTAATCCTATTACTCATGACCTTAGATACGCGGATATAGGTCCCATTTGTTGTGGTTTTGGATACTACGCATAAAATACTTTGTACTTTAGTCTTAAATGCAAATTATTTTACACAACATAGTTCAGTTTTTTTTTCTTTTTAACAAAATGTGCCAAAAACCAAAACACTGGTAGCACTGAATTGTCTAACGTACTGTGTTTAGCCATTGTCACGTTTTTTTTACTTACTAATAGTTCTAACAATTTATTTCCTAGTCGTTAATTCATTAGAAGTCGTCTGGGTCTGCTTAATAGTTTTGCAAGAAGCGTGACAAAAAGTTAAATGGCATGGTGGTTTAATAACATACGTACGTAAACCTAGTTCTTTTTCTGTTCATGTGTAGATAGCATATATTTGTAAATACATGTAAACTTAGCATGCTGATTAAAGTAATTGATCATCGGTAATATATCAATGCCTGGATAATGTAGCTGTAAATATGTAAACCTGTTCAAACATAAATGGAAAACATTTATGCAATAAAAGTTTTTAAATGTCAGTGTACTTTACCTTGTTAAATCGCTTGGGTATTTAGGGTAAAACAATTGTTTGCTTAGCTGATCGTTGATTAAAAGTAACTTATATATAAAATTGGATCCGCAACCCCGGCCACAATAAGAGGTTTGAAACGGACGGACGGACGATCTAGCAGGACCATTTACTGCAGTTACCCTGCTTGAGGGTCCGATAAAATATTCCCAGCTGAAATCTGACCGAACAACTTTAAGAGTTCATGCCCTTTACTGCAGAGATTACAGTTTACTCAATGGTGTCAGAGCTTCGTGAGTCTTACTGAAACATGCGACCTGCTGTCACATCTCGCCTCCTTCCTGGTGGACTCACTCCGGCGCAAGGATCAGTGGCGTCACTTTGCTACCGCAGTGTCCGCGAACCAACCCGTCAATTCAATCTCCATGTGAAAATGGCTACCGTAAAAATAGTTTTATTTTTCCCTGCTTATTACTCCACTATTTCAATCACCGTTAAGTTTGCTCAATACACAAGTACGCGTTTTACTTTTCTTGGGCGGGTTATGATCTATAGCCTGGCCCCTGACGCTTTTACTTTCTTTTTTTGTCCTTAAATATCACTTAAATGCTCTAATTTATTTGTGACGTATTTGTAATGTAGGTATATTTCAGAATTACGTGTTATCTACTTCAGAATGGCTGTATATAATGTAGGCCTGATTTGCATATAGACTTGCTTCCACAAGGGGGCGCCGAATCATTGTTCATGAATTGCTATTTTTTCCACGAAGATCTGTGAACCGCACCGTTATACCTTACGCTAGAAATCCTAGAACCAAGCCTAATTCTTGGATTTAAAACTATAAAAATGCTTAAGAGGATTAATATTTATACATTTAACCGAGCTGCTGAAGCATACAATGAAACAGGAAATAAGTTTGTAAAGGTCAAGGGCGTAGGTTTGCGTTCAACATCAGACGCGACACAGACGATCCTCCCACAACATTGGTAGGAACACGACCCTTCTGTCCAAACCCAAATCTACGCCCTCGGTAAAGGTTAAATTAAATCATGTCTCTGCTAGTGTTTTGGCGATTCCTATCAACACTGAACAAACTGCTGGCTATATTCAGTACCCATAAAGACTCACATGTGATTCTAAAGAAAATAATGGGGCCGTTTCAGAGTCATAAAATATGTTTAATACAGGTTCAAAAACATTTTCTCGGAGGGATCATTTACATTTCCTGGTTCACATGCAGACCAACTGCAAGCAAAATCCTACAGCGATTTACCAGTCAAGCTCAGGGACCCAAATGAAAGCAACCGCTCTGCCAAGTGAAGGAGAAGGAGGGATCTGTGTTTGAGTGCGACTGGAGCGGCTGGATTCAATTGCGCCATTCTGAAAACACTGATTATGTCTCACTATGCGAAGAGACACTGATGTACTTTTTCCTCTGCTTTTAGGATAATACTGTTAGTGTCATTTGAAGGTCATAGTGAACTGGTCTTAATGTTATGCTTCTTTTAACAAGCACTGTAAACAAGAAACCTCTGTTGAATAAACAACCAACCTTCATGGATACATAATTGGGAGATTTTGCAAAACATCGAAAAGGAGGCACCAGAAATGCAGAGTATATAATCATAAACAAGTGGTGTATTTTGCATATTCAGCCCTTCCACACACAGAAAAACAGCCTCTGGTCCTTGTTCGGGGACCTAAAAACAGCCCATAATGCACCTGTATTAAGGCCTCTTCTCAGAAAAAAATATTTCGTTTTACAAATGAATGTAAACAAAAGAACAAATGTGCATGAAATTTTCAGTCTCATGGATTATTAAATATGTTTTATAGATCATCCCTGCTGCAAATCAGTGAAAATACTAAGAGGGACACCACAGAAATAAAATGACTTTGTGAAAACCGTCGGCTAAATTCATAACGGATGTGAACGTAGCTCTCTGACGTGTTTCTGCCACAATTCTACGAGGTAAAATAACAGAAAGCAGAGATTTCTGCTTCTCATCCGGGATTCCAGCACTTCCATGACTGCAACGCATCCAGAGACTAAGTGGGATTGGACTTCAGAACAAGAACTTTCCGAAGCACTGCTAATACCAAGGAGGCCAAACCCAATCAATTTCCATGATACCTTCTGCACCAACATCAAACAAACTTACTGCAGCTGATTAAATCTGTGGCCAGGTGCATTGGTAAGGTCACTGATGTGGTGTATAACACAACCAAGACAGTATCACAAACTCATTCAGGGTCTTTAAGGCATAGTGTTTTGGGTTGCCACTTGTACACATCTCTCTGTGCCACCCGGGATTGAGGATGAAGGGTGGCAGTTAAAATTCGGTGTGGACAGGCCCGTTGCCATTCCTGGGTCCAGGCATCTCGCTGGGCTTCATGAAAACACCCTCCGTGACCTTCCAGTAGCTGTGCCCGCTGGCAGCAGGCATGGCGTGAACCTCCCGCTGCCCGTGGATGGGTCGCCCGTACTGCTCGCCAGTGACAGACAGCAGACCCTCTGTGGCAGCATGCCTGAAGAGCACTGACTCTTCTCTCCGCCACAGTGAGCTGCTGCACAACACTGTCCACTCATCAAGGGAGTCTCCCTCTCCATTCTCCCCAAAAGCACTCACCTCCTGTCAGGGTAGTGTTGGGAAACGGCAGAAAAAAAACTTTAAATAAGTCACAAAGAAAACCCCCCAAACACACACACAAAGAAAAAAAAACTATTCATACACTCGCCTGATTCGAGGACAGCGGTGATGCAAAGTAGTGGCTGTGCAGGTTGCGCCCAGTATTGAGGTGTGTGAGACGAATGGTTTGCCCGCATCGTACTGGGGTTCCCCGCAAGCACGCGGCGCCGCTCACCCCCCGCACGCTCCAGTAGCTGTTGCTGTCTTCCAAGGCAGTCACTCCAGTTACTGACTGTTGCCCGCTGCCTGCAAACACGAACAGCATCACGTCGTCACCGCTAGCAAGTGACATTCGTGCCCAGACGTTTGCAAAGCATGAAAAGGGGGCTTCATTTATGGCCTGGCGAAGCCGGACACTCTGCACCCGGTCATTTGGAAATGTTCTGATCGGAAGATAATACAAAGACTTTGCAAGGGGGAGAACTCACAAACTCACACTGATAACAAAAGTTTGTCTGATACAATAATCGAGGTGGTTAACTTTAATACCAATAGCGATTAACAGATGACTTGACCAATAATGCATTGCCGGTTTTTTTTTAAGCATGACTGCTCTGCACTCACCTGAACCATACCGAACGTCATGGGAGTGCAGTCTGACATTGTGTTTGACGTTCAGCAGTTTAACCACCGATCCGCAAGTCACGAAACTAATTTCGGTACCAGCAGACAGGACCCATAAGCAGGAGAGCAGGACGCTGTTCCGCAGAAGGCGTAATGTGCAACTTCGGCCATCCATCCCGGTCACCACTGTCAGATCGCTCTACCGCCCCAGACGCGCAACGTTGCAATCACAGGCAGAAAGGGTGGCGTGGTGTTCTCATCATGCGCCCCCTGCTGAATCGGCATAATCGCTGCATCTTCCGTGCGAAGATTTTAGAATCGAAATCGGATACCCTTTCCATTAAATGCACATCTAGTTGAAAGTATTGTGATTTAAACTCTGTAATGTGACCTATGATTTGTCCAGTGAAACATTTTTTTTTATCGACTGATTTGCCCTGAAAAATCTGGCACTTCTGCTTGCGGCCGCCAGGTGTCGCCGCACGAATTTAAGCCGCCGAGTTCCGGCGGCGGGCGCTTGTCTCGCTCGCGTTTAGAATAGACAACGCCAGAGCGGCGGCCATTTTTTACAGCTGCGCTCCTCTCAAACGCAGGTGCTCTTCATCTCCCCGGCGTTTCTTTTTTTGCTTTAGGAGTTTGGGGCTGGGGGCCTCGGCAAAAAGGAGTGTAAGTACGAAACGCCGAACGCGGCCCCCCGCTGGCTGACGTCGAATAACGGTATTCGGCTGGTCGTGTTTCGTGGGAATGCGGAGCGTTTCTTTCCTAGGCTCATAGGCCCGGTTGTTTTGTTGTTGGACGTAATGGATGCCTGGTGTCTCGCTCCATTTTAAGGTATTGTAGGCTTGAGTATTTAAATAAGATGCTGGTTAAACTTTCTCGAAGTTTTCGGATCTTTATCCGCCCGTGTCGGAGGTGAGGTTAGCCGCGGATAAGTGTGTCAGCGCTGGTAATGAGACCGCAGCCTCCATGGCCGGTCGGTGCAGTGTGGTGGCGTTTTATACTAATCACTGCGGGAAGTAAACGCCATTGGGGGTGTTCGTGTTTCTGAGATTCGTATTAGGTAAAATTATTGCTAACAACGTTCTTCTTTTCGCGGACTGTAGTATTGAAGTAGTGTAACGTTGTTTAAGAGGTTGTAACGTACAGACGACGCTATGTAGGTCCTAAGATGATGAGTTGGTCAAATGCCAACGTGCTCTTTGATATCAAAGACACTGCTCTATGATTTTGTGGACAGCAGCACTGATTACAGTCATTGACAGTACTGAATAATGGTGCTGTCATTTTCATTCTCACGGCCCTGCTCCTGGAACATGGGGGGGGGGGGAGCTAGCTGGTTTAAACACCCATTAGTAATTTTAAATGGATTTTTTTTTAGAACAATTGTGAGCATTATGCTTGTATTGTTTTGTTAGTCATTTCAATAGATGTAAGGTGTGACCTGGTTTTAAATGAACTCCCTAATTTACTCTGTTTTGTCCACACCCATTCGAATGAGCTTTTTTCTGGTGGAATGAGTAATGTCCTGTTCCCAAGAGAATGCCAGTCTCACCGAAATTCCCTAAAACGTGCAGTGAACACAAAGTACGACGCTTGAATTCTTGACATGCTGAGATATATATTGTGCTCTATCCTGTTCTAACGTCCATCTTTGTCTCCTTCCATTTTCCAAAGTCTTGTCATTGTGCCACTCCAGCTGGTGCTCGGTGACTGACAGGCCTTGCCAAGATGTCTGATTTTATCGAAAGCGAGGCAGAGGAGTCTGAGGAGGAGCTTGAGGAAAGGGACGTGAAGCCCAAGAAGCCACAGAAATTTATGGAGGTGGATGGTGGGTGATTTTGGAGAAATTGTGCCCTAGCCTTTGTGCTTCAGTTGTGGTCTGCTGAGCCTGTTTTAATGATATATCATCAGTGGGATTATTTCAGCGCCTAATGTCTTAGATGTCAGTATGTTGATGTTCCAACTGTTTGAATAGTTTTATTCCAAGTAAGGTTGTTAAAGATCGTGTTATTCCCCCTCTACTATTAAGCTTGAATTTGGCTCACTTCAGAGCTTTGCTACACTGCCCCATGTACTCACTTTTGCCCCTTATCACCATCACAGATGAGGAGGAAGAAGAGGAGAATACCGAAGACCAGGACGAGCATGGAAATTTGCGTGGGCTGATCGATGACGACGTTGAAGAGGAGGAGGATGAGGATTTGGACGCGAGTGGTGGTGGGGACAGTGACTCTGGGGAGGAAATTGGACATCGCAAACGAAAGCGAAGTAAAAATGGATTTTGGTTTCATACCTCAGAGTAGATTAGTGATGCATAATACGTGTATCCCTGTGTAGTGATAAATCTACACCATGTGGAAGGGGCTTTATGCCCACTTGCCAAACTTAACATCTAAAAAGCATGCCAGTACCTGCGTGATGGAATGGGGTCATTAGAGTTTGAAAATAAAGGGTTGGCGTGCTTTTACCCCCAGCCTACGATGATCGCCTGGACGATGATGACATTGACCTCATTGAGGAGAACTTGGGAGTGAAAGTGAAGCGGGTAACTATCAGAATCGGCACTGGGGGTGTCCAAATTAGTGTTTCTGCAGATGAATTTTTTCAGTCCTGAAATAATAGATAAAATATCTTGATTAAACTATTTGTTCTGTGCGGTCATGTAGTGCATTGTTGTTAACCCTGTGAATGGTCTGTATGAACGTAACTCCTCGTCTGAAGAAATGGCAACTCGCTCCTTTTAATGGGGTTAGGGGGGTTTTTGGTGATGTCATTTACTGGGAAATGTCATCTGCCACGCAGCAGAAGTTCCGACGTGTGAGGAAAATGTCAGACGACGAAGATGAGGACGATGACGATGGCAGGGAAGCGCATGAGAAAGACTTGATTGCCGATGAGATCTTCACTGGTGATGGAGGAATTGAGGATGGGGAGCATGTCGACGTGGCCCTCCACCCGGGCGATGACGAGGAAGAGGATGAAGAATCAGGTGAGATGATGGGACATCTGTCAGCGCCGCGGCATTCCTCACCGGTACTTCCTGCCTGTTTATTCCTGCGCTCGTATCGTTTCTGTAGATATTGATGACTTCATTGTTGATGACGACGGACAGCCACTCAAGAAGCCCAAATGGCGCAAAAAGCTCCCAGGATACACCGACGCGTGAGTTTCCCATTCTGCCCGAACCGGGATCTTTGCTCTTTGAACCTTACCGGATAGAGTTTCTGCAGGGAGGTAAGCAGGGGCATTGTTATGATCCCTCTCATGAAACATGGTTGGAACAGGGCTGTCGTTCATCCTCTCTGGTTCAATTCTGAGCCCTGGCTGGGAGCATTAAAACTGAGCTTCTTCAGGGCTGTAACTCTAGCAGCCTGTAGCGCGTCCAAGTGCTGATTTAGGAGAAACATTGGTGGGAGCTTTAATCAGATGTAGGTCTGTGAGATTCTGGGACCTTTCCTGTTAATTTCCATATATTCCTGGTTATTCCCATGGAAAGTTTCCAACTTGGAATGTTTCCTGAAAATTTCTACCCCTTTGCAACCCTAATCAAATGGAATTTTGGGCTCCTCCACAAACAGGGCCCTGCAGGAGGCCCAGGAGATCTTCGGTGGTGACTTTGACTTTGCCGAGTTTGATGCAGAAGGCTACGACAACGTGGAAGAAGAGGAGGAAGACCAGGATGAAGAGTCTTGGGATCGGCCTAAGAAGCAGGCCAAGAAGCGCGTGGGCCGGCGCAGCATCTTTGAGATCTACGAGCCCAGTGAGCTGGAGAGCAGTCACATGACTGACCAGGACAATGAGATCCGCTCCACTGACATGCCAGAGCGGTTTCAGGTGTGTCACCACCACGCGCTTAGGATGTACTCTCACAATGTTGTGGATTTGAAGCCAAAAGATAGACAATATGGTGAAGGGCAGCAGATTTGGTGTTATTACTGACTGAGGAGATGGGAAGGGTTGGTTTACCGTGGGTGGCTATCTTCTCAGCTGCGTTCCATCCCAGTGAGACCTGCAGAGGAGCCAGAGCTGGAGGAGGAAGCAGAGTGGATCTACAGGAGTGCCTTCTCCATCCCCACCATCTCCATGCAGGTATGGGAGGTGCCAACAGTCTGTTTGCTAATCCCATTCCATGGCAGGAAAACTCTCTCTGAAATTCATGGTAAATTGTTTTAGGAGAGTACTGACTACTTAGACCGAGGCACAACAAGCAGCTTCAGCAGGAAAGGACCCAGCACCATCCAGAAGATCAAGGAGGCCCTGAACTTCATGCGGAACCAGCACTTTGAGGTAAGAGGAGATGATACTGGGTGCAGTGGCTGTTGATTGGTCCCCAGGTGGTTTTTAGACTGGGTGTGATTATATGCTGTGTGTATGTGTTTGAAAGATACTTGGAAGTGTTTTTTGATTGCTTTAGTTGTACTTAAAGTACTAAAGGCTTCGTGACTGTTTACATTGACATTAAAGAGTTTAATCTTCAAATTGAAGCAAGCATTTATAATTTTACTGCTTTAGCCTTGTCAAACTGCAGTGCTTAGTTTGCGGTTTAAAGAGCTGGCAAATCTTCAGAATCACTCCCGGGATCAGGAATAAGAATTAGTATCCGGCTTTCTGCCAGTCTGGTGGTTTTGACCAAACATCATTCTCTTACAGGTTCCATTTATAGCCTTTTACAGGAAAGAGTATGTGGAGCCTGAACTCAACATCAATGACCTGTGGAAGGTGTGGAGATGGGATGAAAAGGTAATATGCAGTTAGACCTTTGACCTTTTTGCGTGACGCGTGTGAGCACTGCGGTATGTTATGGGTTGCACGTCTCAAGGTTTTTTTTCATCAGTTTTTTTTCAGTTAACTCATGAAAGTCGGATCAGCATTGATTAATCGCTGATATCATTAACAAAACCACAGAAGGGAATCCTTTGCAACTAGCGAAACAACTGATTGCAACTTGGCAGCAACAATTTACGCAACAATTTACTCTTGTATGCTACAACTTTCATTTACGTGCTAAAGATGAAAGTCTGCTATTCGCTGTTGTATGGCGCTTTCACACAGAAGTTCAGGAACCTAGTTCCTGGTTCTGAGTCCCTGGCCTGTCTCGACCGGGAACTTTTGTATCTCCTGGGCACTTTTGTGTGTCGCTTTCCCACCGCACAGCAGGAACTGTGACCTTAATGCTAAATACATGCGTAATTCCTCACAAAATGACACTGCCGCCACTCCAGAACAATGGAGGATGTTGTTTTGTTAATATTAGTTACTGGGGAGATTGATCGTGATCAAAACGGGATGCAGCCTCTCATTTATATTTTATTAGATCCGCAGCATGATTATAATTCTTTTTAAATCTGGCCAGCAGATCGATCTTTCCTTTTCCACGGAGTAAAAAAAAAGTTATTCCGCTAATAAGCGCTAGCAAGTTTCACTGCCGGCGGTATTAGACAAATATCGCGGTGATCGATCAAATTTTCCCCGACAGATATTGAGATGCAAGGATAAATGTATTCATTAATGCATTAAGTGTAATTGTAGTACAAAAAGTCTGCTCAATTTCTCTTTTCCCCACACTTCCAAGTAACTTGTATTCTCTGAGGCATCCAAGCTGTTAGTTTCACAATCGCGTGATCAGTGACTAGTCGACATCAAACTTAGCTTGTGCGACGCCTAGTCTGTGCATAATTGTTATATTCTGGGTTTATGTGAGGTGGGGCATTAATCCGCTTGCACACTTTTTTTTTTTTTATTACTGCAAAGTATTCAGATCACTACATGGCTCATGAGCGAGGCCCTGACACTTGAATTGTTTGTGACTCTCAATGCTAGCTGACCCTACTCTCGGACCCCAAGCTGTCCTGAAATACACATTGCTTTGAGCAAACACGACTGTTAAACGTAATCTTGTTCTGGGTTTCCTTTAATAAAATCGTGTGTGGCTAGTCTCCAGTTCCCAGTAATTGAGTATTCCTTCTCTTTTTACAGTGGACCCAGCTGAAAACTCGCAAGCAGAATCTAACCCGCCTCTTTCAGAAGATGCAGGCCTTCCAGTTCGAGCAGATCTCTGCTGACCCAGACAAGCCACTGGCAGATGGCGTTCGGCCGCTGGACACTGCCGATATGGAGAGGTACGGTGGGGGTGCCGTACCTTAGCTGTTCGCTCCTTTCTGTTGGATAATCCTGTCAAGGTACAGGCATTTATGGTGAAATGCCACTACCTTCTCCACCCAGGCTAAAAGACGTCCAGTCTATCGAGGAGCTCAGTGACGTGTACAACCACTTCCTGTTGTACTACGGCCGTGACATCCCCAAGATGCAGAATGCTGCCAAAGCCAACAAGAAGAAGCAAAAGGCAAACAAGGAGGTTCCCGAGGACGATGGTGGGTCTTCATATATTAACCTAATCTAGCAGTTGCATTATGTAGCTTCAGTCTGCACCATAATTCCATGCCACAGTTGCATTAAGAAATCTGATATCTGTACAGGTGAGCAGGATGCTGAGGCGGAGGAGGAAGAGGAAGAGGAGGAGCAGAAGGGTCCAGACCTGAAGCTGGCTTCTCGCCGAGACATGTACAGCATTTGTCAGAGTGCAGGACTGGGTCAGTAACTGTTTCTTTGTCCGAGAGGGCGATGGTAACTTCCCCTCCCTGTCATTCGCTCCCCTCATCCCTATATTAACTTGCCCAGATGGCCTGGCCAAGAAGTTTGGTTTGACCCCTGAGCAGTTTGGAGAGAACCTGCGTGATAGTTACCAGCGTCACGAAACTGAGCAATTTCCTGCTGAGCCCTTGGAGCTTGCTAAGGACTATGTGTGCAGGTAAGGAGCACTCAGCCCTACGGGGTAGTGTGGATTTTTTACCCCTGATGATTCGGTTACCGATTAAACGGGACCCATTATGTTTTTCCAGTATTTCCCTTTCCTTTAGTGTGTTATATAGCTTTTGGTACTTGTAAACTGTCTGCACAGTCTTAAAGCCCAAAGTACATGCCAAGGGTAGCAATTCTCACCACAGAATTCACTTCTCTAATTTGCCTGAAACACGTCCAGGGAATTCTAGCCCGTAATTCCATGACATGGTGGCATCACCAAGTAACACAAATTCTTATGGCTGCCTACTTGCAAGGATCTGTGTGCAGATGATAAGATGGGTGGAACATGTGGGGCAAGCTGACCAATCAGAGCACACTGGGCTCATTGGGGGTGGAGCTTAAAGCTCTAACAGCGTTTCAGACAGAGGGTAAATAGAGATGTACAGTACACGAAAAATGTGTTTTTGGAACATTGATGCACTTGAATATATTCTAGTAGACCCCACAAATAAAATTGTGAATAGTGAAAATGAGCATAATAGGTCCCCTTTAAGATGGGGAAGGTTGGCATCAAGAGCAGGCGTCCCTAATCCATAGCTGCCTCAACCCCATTGCAGCCAGTTCAGAACCCCCGAGGAAGTTCTGGAAGGCACACGTTACATGGTGGCCATGCAAATTGCCCGCGAGCCTCTGGTCAGACATGTCCTGCGACAAACCTTCCAGGAGAGGGCCAAGATCAACATCAAGCCAACTAAAAAGGGCAAGAAGGTATGAATGAGCTGTGTCCCATCCTGTTATACACCTGAATGGAGAGCTGTTATCCAGCTGTCAAACACCATCGTGGCACGTATTACACAATCTCTGACCTCTGCAGGATGTGGATGAAGCGCACTATGCGTACTCCTTCAAGTACCTGAAGAACAAACCTGTGAAGGAGCTCAGTGGGGACCAGTTCCTCAAGATGTGCCTTGCAGAGGAGGAGGGTCTGCTGACTATTGACATCTGCATTGACCTAGTTGGCGTCAAGGGGTGAGTCCGCCCTTGGTGTTTGGTAGGAAGTGGGCTGGAATAATTTTATGGTTCTGATAATCTGTTGAATCATGGCTTCCATATAACCTGTATGCATGTTTGTGCAAACTGGTACATGCTTAGGTTGTATAAGTAGCAGCGATAGTGACCATGCGGTCATGCTTTTTTCAGGTATGGTGCCGACCAGACCTATTTTGAGGAGATCAAGCAGTTCTACTACAGGGATGAGTTCAGCCACCAGGTGCAGGAGTGGAACCGTCAGCGTACGCTGGCCATCGAGCGTGCCCTGCAGCAGTTCCTTTACCCCCAGATGGCTAAGGAGCTGAGGAACAAGCTGCTGGCTGAGGCCAAGGACCACATCATCAAGGTATCTACCTTAGTGATGATGGATGGTAGCAGTATGGTTAACCGTTAAAGGTCAGTTTGATAACTTATGTTGTGTAATGAATTTGAATGGCTGATGGTGCCGGTTCAGATTGTTGTTGGTTTGTTTCTTGAAGTTTGGTTATTACTCATTTATCAGGCATGCAGCAGGAAGCTGTACAATTGGCTAAAGGTGGCACCGTATCGACCTGACCAGCAAGTAGAAGAGGATGATGACCTCATGGACGAGACCCAGGGAAAGGGCATTCGTGTGTTGGGGATGGCCTTTGCCTCTGGCAGGTAGGGGACTCTCCAATTTAATCTGCCCTACTTAGTTCAAAACCCTTATCCTAGAATATGCCATGGGCAGTGGGTTTTGTTTTGCTTTGGATGATAGTGTCTTGTGGTTCCACAGGGATACCCCAGTGTTCTGTGCACTTATAAACGGTGAGGGTGAAGTGGTTGACTTCCTGCGCCTCCCACACTTCCTGAAGAGGAGAAATGCATGGAGAGAAGATGAGCGGGAGAAGAAGGTTCGTTAACCATGCATGCACATATTAGGTTAAAAAAAATTGTGTAGATGAAGCATAATGTTGAAATGGAAACTATTTTCTGCTTACCTGTCACGTTTCCCACTATTACAGGCTTGAGGATGTTCAGCTAGTCAAACCAGCTGTTTTACGGTGAATTTGTTCTCTGAACATGTGCTATCTCCAGATCCAGGACATTGAAAACCTAAAGAAGTTTCTCAGTAGCAAGAAGCCTCACATAGTGGCTGTCGCAGGAGAGAACAGGTGAGTTCCAACCCACTGCCACTTGTTGAGGGCCTGTAGTGCATTCAGAATGATTAACCCCCCTGCTGGTTAACCCTCCTGACAGGGACGCCCAAATGGTGATCGAGGACATCAAGCGCACTGTGAGTGAGTTGGAGCAGGAATCATCCCTCCCTGCAGTGGGTGTGGAGCTGGTGCACAATGAACTGGCGACCCTCTACATGAATAGCAAGAAGTCTGAGGTGAATGTCAGTGTGGTCAATCCTGGCATCTGCATGTAGCTGCTGGAGCCTTGCCAACGGTTCTGCACCTTTCCCCCCCCATTCAGGCGGACTTCAGGGATTACCCTCCTCTCTTGCGCCAGGCGGTATCCGTAGCTAGGAAGATCCAGGACCCTCTCGTGGAGTTCGCCCAGGTTTGCAGCAGTGACGAGGACATTCTGTGCCTCAAGCTACACCCACTGCAGGTACTATTGCCCCTATACTCTATGTCTGCCTATGCCTCTATGGCCAGATATCCTTTTGATACCTTAGTCCAGTTTTTCCCAATCCGGTCCTCGGGGACCCACAGCCGGTCCTCATGGACTGTCTATGGGTCCCTGAGGACCGGATTGGGAAACAATGTCTTTGTCCCTAAACCAGACATTAGAGCCTGTTAAATTTAGTGCCTCAGTTTAGTACAATATTTACCATTGCTAATTAGCCAGACTGACTTTTAATTTGTTCCTTTGACCCTCCTCAGGAGCATGTGGTGAAGGAAGAGCTACTAAATGCTCTCTACTGCGAGTTCATTAACAGGGTCAACGAGGTGGGCGTGGACGTGAACCGGGCCCTGGCCCACCCGTACACTCAAAGCTTGGTGCAGTACGTCTGTGGCTTGGGCCCCCGAAAGGGCTCCCACTTGCTTAAGGTGAACCTTTGTTGGCTATTGTCATGCAACTTAAAAAAGTATATTGTAAGGAGACTAGCCAGGATCAGTCTTTGGTCTGTTTTCTGGTGTGCAAACAGTAGAGGTTTAGCGATTTGAAATACATCCTTTTCTGGTGCCCTGTTTCAGATTTTGAAACAGAATAATACTCGCCTGGAGAATCGTACCCAGCTTGTAACCATGTGTCACATGGGGCCCAAGGTCTTCATCAACTGTGCTGGCTTTATTAAAATCGACACCGCCTCCCTGGGAGACAGGTCTGTTTGTGATCTCTCCTGGTCACATGAGTCTTAGATTTGGTTCTTGTGACCACTTGTTTGATGCGCTGTTGAAGTTCCAAAGATTATGCATAGACCCGAAGAATGTAATTTGTCAGGCTGTCTTTCATACTTTTATGCGGGGTAGATGATTAATCCATTCATTCTCCCGCAGTACGGATTCGTACATCGAGGTCCTCGATGGATCTCGTGTGCACCCAGAGACTTACGAGTGGGCTCGCAAAATGGCAGTAGATGCATTGGAATACGATGAGTCGGCAGAAGATGCTAACCCTGCCGGTGCTCTGGAGGAGATCCTGGAGAATCCTGAGAGGCTAAAAGACCTGGATCTAGATGCCTTTGCCGAAGAGCTAGAGAGACAGGTCAGGGCTGCTGGTGGTCTACAGAATAGCAGAGGAGAACTGTGGGGCTCTCCATCAGATTTTTTTTTTTTTTTTCCTGAGAACCCCCACCACCACATGCTCCTTCTATGACACTTACTATGTCTTGTTCTCCAGGGTTACGGGAACAAAGGCATCACTTTGTATGATATCCGTGCCGAGCTCAGCTGCCGCTATAAGGACCTGAGGGCACCTTACCGGCCACCCAACACAGAGGAAGTCTTCAACCTACTCACAAAGGAGACACCGGAGACCTTCTACATTGGTAATCGAGAATTAACATTATCTTGAGTTCAACATTAGCACATCTAGCATTATATTTTGCATCTTGTGTTCAGCAGCCAGGTCTCTTTCACCTACCTGTGATTTTTCTCTCCTTCCCTAGGCAAGCTAATAACCAGTGTTGTGACTGGCATAGCTCACAGACGCCCACAGGGGGAGAGCTATGACCAGGCCATCCGGAATGATGAGACGGGCCTATGGCAGTGTCCTTTCTGCCAGCAGGACAACTTTCCTGAGCTGAGCGAGGTGGGGTACAGGAACCTAGAACAGTGCCATGGGGGACACGCGTTGCTGAATTAATGCCGTGTGGGCTAGCTCAGCTTTCCTTGTCTTTTATCCTTAGTCTTAAGTGTCTTAATAGATTTTCAGAATTTTAAGGTCGTTATTATTCAGGTTAGGCTAATACCATATATCACTGGGAAAATCAAAGTAATTCTGAACAACCCTCGTTAGTTTCTATTGTTTTGCACACTGACATTTCCTCCCTGTGCTCTACATACTATAAGGTGTTTGTCGTACACTATCACTACAGTATAATTTTTCTGTTAACTGTTTGACATTTAGGGTTTATGTGATTTTTTTTGCTATCTTTTTGAGTCTTAAATGTGATTTTAATGTTTTTTGTTTAAATGTGTTTTTGCCTTTGTAAAACACTTTGAATTGCCGTGTCTGAGTTATGCTATATAAATACACTTGCCTTGAGTAATAATGTCTGTCCCTTGCCTTTCTAGGTGTGGAACCACTTCGACAGCGGCTCGTGTCCTGGCCAGGCCATCGGCGTGCGGTCCCGCTTGGACAATGGTGTCACTGGCTTCATTCCCACAAAGTTCCTTAGTGACAAGGTGGTGAAGCATCCAGAGGACAGGGTCAAGGTAAGCTCACTTTGGGGAAAATGCTGTACCTTCCAGGACCACACTGCATCAGGAAGTACTTCTTGAGTTTTTGCATTGTGTTACAGGTCGGAATGACCGTCCACTGTCGGATCATGAAGATCGACATTGAGAAGTTCAGCGTGGACCTCACCTGCCGGACGTCAGACCTGATGGACAAAAACAATGAGTGGAAACTGCCCAAGGATACCTACTATGATTTTGACACTGAAGCAGAGGACATCAAGCAGGATGAAGAAATGAAGAAGAAGCAACAGAGGACCAGTCAGTACACTGGAGGGTTGGGGTGTCCTATTACCAGGGCTGTAGAATCTGGTTATGAAGACTATGTGGTTCTCAGCCTAGCTTTAACAAATGAATGCCAGAAGTTACAAACTTGAAAGTAATCAGAAGTCTAGTTACTTAATACCAAGTACAGAAGTAACATTTGACAGTGCTGGGGACTTGCATTGGTATGTTCCCGCTACGTTTGTACTTGAAGTTTGGGCCCTCTTGTGTCCCTTACAGCCTATATCAAGCGGGTGATTGCTCACCCTTCCTTCCACAACATCAACTTCAAGCAGGCTGAGAAGATGATGGAGTCCATGGACCAAGGAGACGTCATCATCCGGCCTAGCAGCAAGGGTGAGAATCACCTAACTGTCACCTGGAAGGTCGCTGATGGGATCTACCAGCATGTGGATGTGCGGGAAGAGGGCAAGGAGAATGCCTTCAGCCTCGGCCACACGCTTTGGATCAACAATGAGGCAAGAGCATCTTTCTGCCTCTTAATGAAGTCTTTCTGTGTATTGTATGTGAATACACCTGACCATGGTACAGCAGTGCATTAGTCAGCATCAAAGACTGGACCCTGATGATAGGGTGTTTAAGTCTGCGTGGTTGACCATAGTTACATGATAATGAATCCCTTTGATTTCCATAGGTCATTCCTCCCTTTGGTGTAACACCCACTCATTTTACTTTTCTCATCCCTAGGAGTTTGAAGATCTGGATGAGATCACAGCACGCTATGTCCAGCCCATGGCTGCGTTCGCTCGCGACCTCCTAGGGCACAAGTACTTCCAGGACTGTAACGGCGGAGACCGCAAGGTACGGGGTTTTTGGGTCTGTTTTTAAATGTTTCACCATTTACTTTGTCTTCCTTTGGACCTTTTGTCTTGTTCAGTTGATTCTTTTGGCATCCTGGGCTGAATGACCTTATTGGTGGTTATTGTTGATGTGCTACGGAAATGGCAGAATGATGGCGTTTATCTTTTCATTTGTGTGAAACAGAAAATGGAGGAACTGCTGTTGAAGACCAAAAAGGAAAAGCCAACATTCATCCCGTACTATGTGTCAGCATGCCGGGACCTTCCCGGCAAGTTCCTGTTGGGCTATCAGCCCCGCGGGAAGCCGAGGTGAGCACAGGACTCTTTCCATCCCCCCCCTTATGCCACAGTGCCCTTCCCTGTTTGAGCCTTTGTGTCATCTGTCACCTTTTATGTTTGAACACAAGTAGAGTATCTAAAGCAGTGTTTCTCAAACCAGTCCTCAGGGACCCCCAATCGATCCACATTTTTGCACTCTTCCAATTCCCTGGTAGTGGACCGTCTGGGGGTCCCTGAGGACTGGTTTGAGAATCACATCTGAAGTAGTTTTATAGTAGGCAGAGACAGAGGTTAGTATTGGTCGCGATACAATGTCTTTTCCCCACAGGATAGAGTTTGTGACCATCACACCCGATGGGTTCCGATACCGGGCCCAGATATTCCCCACCGTAAATGGGCTCTTCCGTTGGTTCAAAGATCACTACCAGGAGCCCGTACCAGGTGGGTGACCCTGTCCACCATTTTTTTTTCTCGCCTCCAGTCTGCTATGGGACTACAAATAAATCCCACCTCTTTCACCCCCCAACAGGCATCACTCCCAGCAGCAGCAGCCGAACCCGGACTCCGGCATCAGTCAATGCCACACCCGCTAACATCAACATCGCAGGTGAGCTGCCCTGACTTCTCTTACAGCCTGTCGGCATTTGTCATGTGACCACTAGGGGCCTATAAAATGTCTGATGGGCACATGCTACAACAGTTTAACGGTGGCAGTAGTGCCTCAGGTAAATGGGATAATCTGTTAAACTTAAATTAGTGTGTGTGGACCTAGTTAACTTTGTCAATGCTGCTTTTTCCAGACCTGACCCGGGCAGTTAATGCCCTGCCCAGGAACATGACCTCCCAGATGTTCAATGCCATCGCTGCGGTGACCGGACAGGGCCAGAACCCCAACGCCACGCCAGCCCAGTGGGCCTCCAGCCAGTATGGCTACAGCGCGGGCAGCAGTGGTGGAGGCGGTGGCAGCAGTGCCTACCATGTGAGTTTTTTGGGGGGGGGGGGGCAGGTTTACAGTTTTGAAGAATCTGATCAAGGTTATTTGACTAATTTTATTTTTCTGCTTGTCTGGTGCTGTAGTATCCCTGAAATTAACAGGGAATTAAACCTTTTAACTAGTTTTACGCTGACAGCCAGGCCCCTCCTAAATCGTAAAGCCCCTGCTTTTGTTTATATGTTGGTTTTGTCCTGGGACTTTCCCTGACCTGCTGCTCCCTCTACAGGTGTTTGCCACCCCGGCTCAGCAGCCTATGGCCACGCCCCTCATGACCCCGAGCTACTCGTACGCCACGCCCAGCCAGCAGCAACAGTCCATGACCACGCCCCAGTACCCTAGCTCCACCCCCCAGTCCTCACATGGCCACGGACACGCCTCATCCACGCCTTCCTCGTCGTCATCCTCACGCGTCAGAACACCACAGCCAAAGTGAGTCTATCCTCTATCCAGCATATGTGGAGCGTTTCTGAAACGCATCTCTGCCTCCAGGACAAAACCACAGCATAGCTGAGATCATGCAGGATTTAGAGCCTGTTTACCTAGCGCTGGATTTGATGCCTTAACACTTCAACTCGCATCTAAAGTGACATAATTTTACGTTTAAGCTGATGCGTTTGTCTAAAACGACGTGCAAGTGAGGCTAATGGAACGTTATGAACGTATGTGCTGTTGAGGAATCGACTGGGCATAAGGTTAGCATCAGGCTAGTTGAGGAAACCATTAAGTCACCTGAAAGTCTCACTAGTCAATCTACAGTAACTTTGAGACTAAGCATCTGGCGTTTACCTTTTACTTGTTGGTGCCATGACTGTGATCTTTTGTAGCTCAAGTAGAGCATTGCGCTAACGGCACAAAGGTTGTGGGTTCGAATCCCAGCGAGCGCGCACAAGTCGTAACTTCTCCCTACTAGAAGTTGCTTCAGATAAGTGCTAGCTGAATGAATACATGTGATCTGAGGCTGTCACTGTGGCCTCTCACTCTTTCCCCTTGGTGTCCTCTTCCTGCAGGACCAGCGCCCATACGGCGGTGGACTGGGGCAAGATGGCAGAACAGTGGCTGCAGGAGAAAGAGGCAGAGCGGCGAAAGCAGCAGCACCGCGTGACGCCGCGGCCCCGACCCTCGCCCAGCCCCATGATCGAGAGCACGCCCATGTCTGTGGCCGGTGATGCCACGCCCCTGCTGGACGAGATGGACCGATAAGCAGGAGGCCCTGCCCAACCACCGCCCCCCCCCCATGTGCACCCCTGCTCACCTCCCCACCTCGTCCTAAAGACCATGGACCGTATCCCTGCATGACGGCCGTCTTGACGGATGAGCGTTTGGAGATGAGCGGCTGAGCCGGGGGGAGGAGGGTGGATTCGTTAAATCTGATTTTATTTGTTTCTTTTAAAATAAAAGCAGAGAATAGGAGGGGCCTTTTTCTTTATTTTTAAGAAAATGACAGAATAAGGAGGAATCCAGTGACCGTCTTTGTGTGACTGGCTGTGCGCTGATCGGTGTTGCTGTCCGCATATACACTAGCACAGTAATGGCAGCCCCTCCCCTGAAAAGCTGGGGCGCCTGGGGTCCTTGGCCAGAGTTGGTAATTCAGAGCACTCAGAGCTTTGTGTTTTGTATGCATGCATCAAAACAAAAAATAAACCTTTTCTTTTCTTCCCCTCCCTCAAATTTTTTTTATTGTTTACACTGAAGGGGGAAAATAATGTGGTGTGTTTTACCTCCAGTTACTGTCATGGGGGACTTCTAGTGTTCTGGGAGGGGCATATAGCTTGAATCGTTTGTCCGTATTTCGGTTATGGAAGGCTGGAGCCGTACTGGCTCTGGAGGCGGAGCTTTCGGAGGAAGTTGTCATTGGGTGGTTTCTGCTGGAAGCTCATTGGACAGTTAGTGCAGACGGCAGGAGGTTCACACAGGCTTGCTGCAGCAGAACATTGCCTGGATCTGGCAGCGCTGCCCTCTTTTCATAGGTGTGGGAGAAGCCCCCGCCCCCACCCCATGTGTTGGTATGCCCCCAAAGGAGTACTTATTAGTGCCGTGGGGATATATTTATGCCCTTTGTGTGTGGGTTTAAAAAAAAATAAAAAATTTTTGTACCCCCTCCCTCCCAAATCCCATATATTAAAACAGACTGAGGACCCTTTATTACCCCTTGTCAGTTCCGTTCCCTTCAAATCCACAAATAGGAGGTCGTGCATTTCAGTAAAAAAAAACTATTTGTCCAAAGCATCATGTGTGTAATCCCCACGAAAACCTCAACACGGTTACACTGTTTTCTCCCAGATTCTAAAGTCACCTCTGTAATTGTGGTGCCAACAGCAGCCAGCTGAGCACATCAGTATTTACCGTAGACTTTGGTTACTGTTTGTGTTACGCAGCCATTTTTTTCTGTACAGGAGCCGCCACACGTTTTCAGACATCAGGGTTCCCTGGCCAGGATGAAATGGACCTGAAAAACTTAGAGGAAACTCCCTTCGGTCACACACCATGCCCTTGGCCAGGTTTATGTTGCAAAGACTTGACGTGTGTATTTCCTGTCTCTGTGTATCCTGCTGAAGTTCCTACTGCCCCTCCAGCAGCAGTTTGAGGGTTGCGTTGTGCAGTGGGCCCACATTGGAGGCCATACCACTTAGCCTGCTTGAGGAGGGAAATGTAGGAGGAAAAAAGCAACTGTTCATACTTAAAAGTGCTGCTTTGGGTATCTGTGTTCAACACCTTTGTGTTTCAAATAAACCATTCTGTATGAAAAAGCTACTGACACCCATCTAAGTCTGCTCTTCCTGCATGTGCTCACCTGAAACCTGCCTCTTCATGGAGACATTCATAGGCTCATTTACCCACTTGTAAAATATTGTCACCTGTAAAGCTTACTGAGCAAACTAGGTTGTTTAGGAAACGTCACTGTATGTGTCTGTAATCTTTTTAAACCACCTGTTTGTTCCACAATTACCCTTTTTTTTAAATAAAGGAGCAGGTCACCGCAAACTGAAAAAAAGATGGAGATATGTAGAAATGTCAGGCCTCTCTTGATTATAATTTTTGAACTTTCTTAGTGTGCTCTTCTGTGCAGTGATACGATTAGTGTGTGGAGTTTGGTAGAAGAAAACAGTTCCTACATTAAACTGCTGAGTAACTGGGTCATGATTACTGGTTAAAAAAAATTGCTTTTGAATTTTACAAGTGCATGTTTTTGGTGCTTGAATCACCGCAGAAAGAATGCCATTCAGTCCCATTATATTTGAGAGAAGCCTGACATTTCTATGGCTAATATCTCCAAAACAAGGCAACACTCAGCAGAACAACCTTGATGGATAGATAGCACTAAAGTCCCTCTAAAACACAATGTTCAATATGGAGGTGGACTGCCCCTTTAAGGCCAGTAGCACTTTAGGGGCTGGACAGTCTTTGTGCTCAAGTGTTTCTCCGACTCAGAACTGTAGGTGGATGGAATGCTAAACAGTCTTATAGTGGAGCAGCACAGAAAGACACTCTTGCTATTGGTGGAGACCGGCGGCCATGACAGCTGACCATCCAATTGCAGAGCATGTCTCCTCTTTCTGATGTGTCCCACACAGGCAGACTGAAACCTGATCTGCTTTGCCCATTTAAAAATTGGCTGTCTAGGTTCTCTCTCTCTCTGCCCCCCACCATGCAACAAACATCCTTTGCCCTCCGCTTTCTGTCCATTCCTTCCTTCCTTTCCAACTCGGCCGCCCTCTTGGACTCTCCATGGACGTCCTGGCTGTGCCCGAAGACCGGCCGAGGGGCTGGTACCTCTCGCTTATGGCTCCTAACACCAAGGGTCCCAAGTTTGCCTGGCTGGACCCATCTCGGCTCTATTGCAACCACCAGGTGGGCAGGCACAGATTCTTCCACGTTGCTGTGACGACTAAGATCAACTTCTAGTCAGCTCTGCTAGTGTTCAATGGCTCCTTGTATTTCTGCTTGGCTGTTATCCCAGGTCAAGTCAATTTGTCAAAAACAAAGCTGCTCGTTCAGTGGTCTGCTGTCCAGCATGTCTGATTGCGATAGCACGGCTCTGAGAGTTCAGGGTTGACCCAAATTTACTCTGCTCTGGATTCCCATCTAGGCTCTGTCCGACTGTGTAACGGACCTACTGCAGCCTTTCAAAAACACGTCCATCGATCTAGTTGCCGGAATTGATGCCATGGGGTTCATTCTCGGTGAGACAGTCACTGATCACCACTCACGTCTAAGACCTTTGACCTATAGTATCTTGTATAGCTTATCCAACTACATGCCTTAAAACACAACTAAGTCCAGTGGACATTCACAACAGTCAGGCCTGCAGGCTCAAGCACACCAGTTTGTAGTGGGGCTCTTGGCAGTAACAGGAGGGGAGGTTCTGCATGCTTATTTTTACCACAGATCAGGTGACAAGGCAGAATGTAAATTACCTCCAAGCCAAGTTTAGGAAGTGTTACAGTCACAAGACAGGTTTAATCATCAATGTCTGAACCCAAACGGGCTAAGCTCAACAGACCTGAATTCAGCAGGGCTGGTTTACCACTGGTGGAACCCTGTTGTCAGGGGGATGTTATGAAACAAACTTTTCACGAAACAAACAAAACCTGGTTTTCATTGTACTTATTGATTTAGGTCCAGAATCTATGGCAAGCCATTTTAGCTTTAACTCATTACTAGTGGATATCATAAATTCATTTCTATCTAGTCAGAATGTAAATTCTTGATATCAGATAAATCAACTAACTAGATAAAAGGCATATTATTGATATCGGAAATTCAGTTTTAACTAGTTAAAATGCCAGTTCTTGATATCAGACATTCTATTTTAGCTAATGAGATTCAAAATGTTTTTCTCATTCATTTCAATGGGACTTTGAACTAATTAAAATGCCAATTTCTGATATCAGAATTCCATTGTAACCAGTTTGAATTCAGTTTTAACTAAAATACCGATTTCTCTAGAAAGAAATTAAAGCTAAAAGGGCTTGCCATAAGAACCTTGTCTTGACACAACTTGAGTTAGCTAAAAGCCTTAGTTTTCTAACAACAAATTACGGCAGCAATACTTTGGAACACGTTGATCTGTCTTGTAGGGTCACTGACATATTCCCCCCCCCAGGCTCAGCCATAGCCACCAGGCTGGGAAAGGGCTTCCTGGCCATCCGGAAAGCCGGTCACCTCTGTGTGCAGACGCAGGAGCAGGTCTACAATGACTACTCCGGCTGCCAGAAGCTCATGGAGGTGCGTCTGGACGTGCTAAGAGCAGGTGACGCCCTTTCATTTTCGCACCTTTCGTCTTAAAACACATTCTCCATGCCAGACACATTTCTTTGACAAATGTAGGTTAATCAGTCAGATTGCTACTGTGTAACTGCCAATATCACACTGGCAGCTTGATGGTTATCAATGACCAAATGATGAATAGCTTACAGTGGCGTGCAAAAGTTTGGGCAGCATGAAATGTCTGTTACTGTGTATAGTTAAGTGAGCAGAACATGAACTGATCACCAAAGATCATAAAGTTAAAAATATTTTAAGCAAGATTACATTTTTATTTCCATCATTCAGAGGTACAAAATACCAAAACAATGAAAAGGGCCTGAAGCGAAAGTTTGCACCCACCCTAGATACCCAAGCTCTCAGATAACGTCTACCAGACAGGGGAGTTATTGAAAAGATTAGGGGTAAAGGCAAATTTACCTGGGGCTTGACTTTTTTCTTTTTTGAAGGAACATTGGCATCGGGGCTAAAATCTACTCAGGGCTAGGCTTAAAATACAAGGGGCTACAGCACCGAGTGATTGGACCTAGCGATGCCCATGTTCATTTGCTCATTAGGACTATGGCTTTTTCACAATCAACGTTAGGAAACCTCAGATGATGCAATTTGCAAAGCTGTATAAATTCTCTTGACTCCTCAACTCTTGTCACAACAATCAGCAGCCATGGGCTGCTCTAAGCAGCTAAGCAGTCTGAAAAATGAAATGAAATGAAATTGATGCTCACAAAGCAGGAGAAGGTTACAAGAAGATAGCGAGGCATTTACAGGTAGCTGTTTCCTCAGTTCGTATTGCTATTAAGAAATAGTAGTTAACAGGAACAGTGGAAGTCATGCTGAGGGCTGGAAGACCAAGAAAACCTTCTGAAAGAACTGCTCTTTGGATTCTTAGGAAGGCAAATAAAAACCAGTTTGACTACAAAAGACCCGCAGGAAGATTTAGCGGACTCTGGAGTGGTGCTGCGCCATTCAACTGTGCAGCAACACCTGAACAAATATGCCCTTCATGGCAGTGAGCAGAAGAAAACCTCTCATCCCAGCCACAAAATTCAGCATCTGAAGTTTGCAAAGGAACATCTGAACAAGCCTGATGCATTTTGCAAACAAGTCCTGTGGACTGATAAATTCAAAATAGAACTTTTTGGTGACAATGTGCAAACGTATATTTGAGGAAAAAAGGGTGCAAAAATCCAGGAAAAGAATACCTCTCCAACTGATAAGCATGTGGGTGGATCGATCATGCTGTGGGCTTGTGTTGCAGCCAGTGGCACAGGGAACATGTCATTAGTAGAGGGTAGAACGGATTTGAATAAATACCAGCAGATTCTGGCAGCAAACATCACCCCATCTGTAAAAAAGCTGGACATAAAAAGAGGATGGGTCCCACAACAAGATAATGCTCTGAAACACACCTCAAAGTCTACAATGATATACCTCAAGAGGTGCAAGGTTTTGCTACGGCCCTCACAAACCCTGACCTAAACATCAGTGAAAATCTGTGGACAGATCTTAAAGGAGCAGTGCATGCAAGATGGCCCAAGAATCTTGTAGAATGAGAAGCCTTCTGCAAGGACGAATGGGCAAAAATCCCAAAAGTAACTAGTGGCTCTTAGTTGGCTACAAAAAAGCATTTACAAGCTGTGATACTTGCCAAAGGGGGTGTTACCAAGTACTGACCATGTCAGGTGCCCAAACTTTTGCTTCAGGCCCTTTTCATCTTTTTTAGGTATTTTGTACCTGTGAATGATGGAAATGAAAATGCAATCTTGCTTGAAATATTTAAGAAATGTCCTTTAACTTTATGCCCTTTGATGATCAGTTCATCTTCTGCTCACTTTACTATTCACAGTAACAGACATTTTATGCAGGGGTGCCCAAACTTTTGCATGCCACTGTACCAGCTTAATAGAAGGGAGTAGAATTATACTGCCCCACAAAGGCAAAATGGCATAACTGCACATTTTATTAAAATTGAATGTGACCAAAATTGGGTCTCTTAGGTTCTGTTTTATCTTACCTCACAAAATTATAGTTTGACGATGCTTGATGTTGAGTGTGATAATTACAATAACTATAAAATCCACAGTAAAACCAAAGCAAAACAGCCTTTTTCTCAGTGTCCGTGTTGGCGTAGTAACTATGTTTTGCCTGTGCGGGGCAGTGTAATCACAGGAAGCATTGCGATGTTTAATGCAGTCGTGTGTGTGTGGGAATGTTCATCTGGGAATTAATTAACAATTAGCACAGGAAAGGAAGGATTATGGATCAGGGAAGACTGAACATGGATATATGCACAGAGGGCAGGACATGCTGATGCAATAACACACATGTGGCCCTTGCGTGCCAGGCCTACAGGTGCTGCTCGTGGACCAGTGGATTGAGACCGGAGGCACCATGAAGGCGGCCATCTCCCTGGTGGAGAAGCTGGGCGCGACCGTCGTCGGTGGGTTTTTGTGACTGGGTCTACAAGTTTACAGTTTTCAGAACAGGCTCCTGAAGAGATGTAGGAAACACGCTAGACCTTGGCTGCCCCTTGCCTCACCATCTGTGACCCTTGTCTCCCTTTCTGTGTGTGTTTGGCCCCCTTCCAGGCGTAGCTGCCATTGCCATCGAGAACAGCGAGGGGGGGCGCTGGATCAAAGACAACTATACGTCCTCACACTGTGCCCCAGATGAGCTGCAGGCCCAGATTGACAGGCAGTACCTGAACTTCTTCGAAAGTTTTGCCAATGGCTGCAGTGCCAATGGCCCAGAGATCATGCTTTCCCCCGTGGGTGGGGACCTGACCTCCATAATATGAGAGAGAAGGTCCACCACATCTGCCCAGCTTCCTACTCAGTACTATCAGTTCACAGAAAGAGATAGGATTTTACCTTGTTAATCAAATAAGCTATGCTTTACCTGTACGTCTTTGAAGTGCCAGGAAGGGGGCACTGTTGGTACTCTCCTAATCGACATCACCCACTGTGCAGGATGTAAGCAGTCTGTGATCCTGTTCTATGACTGTTCTGGATGCAGTGAATTTCTGCTGACCTTGGCCCTACTGCGTTTGACATTTTATTCCATTAACTAGTGGGAGTTTGTTTCTTATTAATCAATGTAACATGATTGTCTTAATGAAAACAAATATGTCATTTTTTTCCAGTGAAAACAATTTAACATTTTGAGAAGGCTTTTTATGACACAAAGTTGAATAACCTTGATTTTAAGCTAAATAGGCAAATAAAGTGAAAAGAACATATTTTTCCCAGGCGAACCAGTCAAGCTGACAAAAAACACTTTGTCCTCCGATGTTACTTTACAGTGGCAGTTTGTATGATGAATTACTTGAAGAGACCTTGATGGTGATCTGAACCAGACACGGGGTTGCAGAAAGTGTGGGACTGAAATAACTGCTGTCACAGTTAAAGGCAGCCCTGTATTTTGAAAGGGCACATTATGCACCCCCCTGCCCCAAGCCAACGTGGCCTTGACATGAAAGGGTTACAGGAAATCACGCACTCCCTGATCTGTGCAAACATACTGTCGCAAGCATGACTGCATGCCTGCCCTGCACACAGAACACACAAAGGCTGGGCTCTGTTCCTGAGAGTCAAGGGATGCTGGGTGTCAACTCAGATAAAAAACATGGGGAGAATACAGAACCTTCTAAGGGTGTTGAGTTGTAGTGGTTGGTGAGTGTGGTGGTGGGGGGGGAGGTGTTCAAGGGATCTAAAATGCTGATATTAATTCCCACTTCTCTGACTTCTCTTAGTAGCACCTTGATTTTCCAGTACTGAATGCCAGGGCCTTGTGAGGGCAGGCTTCTCGATTGTGATTGGCTGAAGACCGACCGTTTCTCATCGCTGACAACAGGGGGCGTGCTTCTTCAGCCCGATGTCCACGTTGTTCGAGTTGCTTGTTATTCCTGTCAAATGATGGGGAGAATTCCAAAACAAGAAGGACTTCTCTTCACTAACCATTAAAGCCTCGATTACACTGCGATAGGCTGATATGCTTGGCCAGGCTGTGGCGGGGGGGCGGCACTCACGGACGATGTCACCAGCACGCCGGGACTCTGTCTTCTCCAGCTCAGCAAGTATGCTGGCCTCGAAGGTGAGCGATGCAACGCGAAAAAAGAAGTCCCTCACACTCTCCCCTGCAATTGCAGCCAGTTAGTTAGTTCAACATCATCTAAATCAACAACCACAACCTACACAAGCCACTCTGAGATGATCTGGCTATTTGAATAGACTCCTCCTAAGGGAATAGGAGTGACTTGCACATGCTCCTTGAACTCCACCATACCCTTCCCTCTCTTCTGGCTGCAGTGTAAGTGCCCTCTACAGGCTAAGTTATGTCAGTAAACAGTGTAAACAGGCAGCCCTGGGGGCCAGTGTGTGGCTCACTGGGTTAGCGGCAGAACTGGTCTGGATTTTTACTTTCTGGACCAGAGCTATCCACCTCTGGTTAGCACTCTGTGCCCATCATCAGGAGGTCGCCCTGCAGGTTGATGCCAACGTTAACGCCCAGCTCCAGGGGTGCTGCATGCTGGCTGACCCTGCACTGTGACCCTAAGCTTGCTCTCATCTCAATATGTGTCTGTGTGTCTCATGGAGAGCAAGATGGGGCAGGTGAAAAGAGAATCTCTCCACAGGGATGTATGAAGTCTCCATATTC
>JAAGVU020000038.1:11620841-11657204 GCA_011763525.2 Mormyrus iriodes
ATATAAGGCTTTGTTTGATTTTACTGGAATTATTACTTTGAGGTGAATGTGAAATATTGACCCGGAGGTTACAGCAGAGCTTTTATGTGTATAATACGATATTGGTCGTATTTCATTCAGCTATAATCTGCATTGGTGGTGTATTGCTTATAACTACCACCAGAGGTCGCATTTGAGCAATGTTATGGAAAACTTGCTATCTGCCTTTATTGTACAATAAACGTTACATTGATAAAATGAGTAGGTGCACATTAATTAGCTGACACTGACGAGACGCTGGATGATCGGGCGTAGAGAGTCAATGTACAGGGGGGACTGAACCGTCGGGTATACCATTTGTTACCTGATGTGACTTAGACACCTCGGCTACGAAACGCACTTTAGAGTACCTGATAGAATAAGCAGTCTTCTCGATGGCAAGTTGAGAAAGTATGGACTGGAGGATGTGGTGCCTGGCTATGTCTTACACTAAAGCCATATGCAATTTTCACGAATTAAAGTAGTCGTCCAGATCCCGCGTTATCGAATTTATCCTTATATAAACGCTGTCAAAGAACTTGCTGATGAAGTGGAAGTCCTGTGTAGGTCCCGCGTTACAAGAAATGAAACGGTCATTGTATGCTAACCACTAGGGGGCGATGTTTTCAACATTTTGTTTAGGCTACCGGTAACCAGTTCATGCTTTTGGTGGAAATACATATATTTATGTACATGATCCTGTGTAACTGAGCTTGCTGAATAAATGCCTAATATCACTCGGTCAAACGATCAAAAGCAAACGAAAGACAAGAAAAAGCTAATTCAACAAATTTAAAGCAAAAGAACATGTCCAATGATTTATGTGCACGCGGGACCTTTAAATAAGCACAAATGCGAGCCGTACATATACATATAGACAAAGACTCCACCTTTAAAATGAGGGAGGTGGAGCTTGACTTGGTTACTTTTAACAGATGGAAGTTGATTCCTAGTTAGACGGCTGCGCCGGGGGGCGGAGGCTTTGCCCAGCTATTAACCCTCACTTTAGAAAGTGTTTTACCTCTTTTAGTCGGTTGACAATTCAGCTTCCAGCGATTAAACTGTGATTTAAATTCTGTTTGGCAGCTTGTGCCGTGATGTGAACAGGCACGTAAGTCTCTTCATTTCATACAGTGGAAAAAAATAAATTTAAGAATATTGATTAGACTCGAAATTGGCTTGGTGCTGCTGCAGCCATACTTAGGCATCCAACTCAGAAAGCACATTTTTGTTTTTGGGTCGCTGTAAACTAAGCGGACTGAAACATTAGCAGTGCAATCCGTCTTCTGCAATGCCGGGCTTCGATTACAAGTTTCTGGAGAAGCCGAAGAGACGATTTCAGTGTCCTTTATGCAACAAGACGATGCGGGAACCTGTGCAGGTTTCAACTTGCGGACACAGATTCTGTGATACATGTCTGCAAGAATTTCTAAGGTAAGCCTATTTGATATTTCTTTCTTGCTCCGACACCTGGTCAAAGAAGCCGGATTCTTATTTTTATGCAAAACAAAATGCTTTAGACTACAGGGTGCGTAAAAGATTAATCAGAACCTGACATTCTAATTTTTGCTGTTAAGTGTCTATCTTAAAATATTAAGATGCAATGACACTGACAAATAGGAAGGTTTTTTCCTGTTTATTTATAGACGCTGATAAATAAATTAACATCTTAGGTCGAAGGTCTAAGTCCTGATCTAGGACGTCCAGGCTCACCTGGTCGCTGGTTCATCTGTGACCCCTACAGGCTGCATCTTTTAAAATCAGAGGACACGGAACTAAACAAAAGCCGCCGAGATTCATTGACAAGAACAGCACATTAAAAATGCACACTGATTGCTGATTAAATAATAGTGCATTGTGGTAACTATTGAAAGATGTTATTTTTGCGCTGTATCGATGTCACCAGCACCTGTGGGCATGCTTTAAAACATAACAGGTCATCGATGTCAAATCACAGATTACAAATTCATTTGAATAATTAAGTATAAGTATATTAATAACAATATATCCCAACAAGTATGTCGTGTGTGTGTGTATAATATATATAATAAATATATTATTATTATTTTTTTGTTACTAGACGCCTTGATCTTTTACTCCTTGTTTACGATCATGTGGTGCACGAGTGTTGTGCTTTTTCTGCTTTTATACTTAACTGCAGAATAATCAGTTTGTATATTTATGCTGACGAACTTTTCAAAGCCATTTAGGAAGACTTACTGTTGTATTCACTGAAGTTAAATTATTATTACCTAGTTGTTTAAAAAGATCGATTATAACTTGAAGTCCTGAGTGAATTCTCGCAGGTTGAAGTGACATCTTTTAATTATACAAAGAAATTGTAAATCCATGTAAATGTTTGTACGTACAGAGCGAGAAATGATCTGATAACCGTGAAATTCTATATTTATATACGGATACATTACACTACTTTTTCTCGGAAGCGGAAATGTGGAAAGTATCGATGCGAATGGCAGCTCGGGATGGGAAGCTGCGCATTGACCGTTTGCATCTGTATTTTCCAGGAGCGATTTTTGTCATGTTTCCACAGTTTTCACAGACTATGCAAATTCATTTTCATGTAAGTTTCCACGTAAGAATGCCGAAAGTACAATTACACCCTTTATGACATAGAGGAACGTCCTTATTTGGGTTGTGTATGTTCACAGCCGGATTTATGGCACGGGTTTGCACAGGTGAGGGGCTGCGCTCCGGTGCGGTACGGGCGATGGGTGGGGTTAGGGGAATGGGCAATCGGACTGGCCAACATGTTAATCATTATGTGGCAGAACTGTGTGTGTGTGTGCGTGTGTGTGTGTGTGTGTGTGTGTGTGGGTGGGGGGGGGGTCACAACTGAGAGCTGTGGCCCAATCAGGAGAATGGCTGTCCCACCACATTTGCAAGTACTTGCTTGACAGACATTTTTGTCCAAAGCTTTGTACACGTTAGGGCAGTCTGGAGTTATGGAGCAGGATCAGCCAATGTCCCCGGAAAACGTCAGGTTAAAAGCCTTACCCAACAGATTACTCTGATTTGAACCCACAAACCTTTAGGTACAGACACAAATCCCTAACTCACATACCACCCCCACTCCTCAGACTTGAAGGAGAAATACAAGAGGTGGTGCTAAAACTAAGCTCAAGACGCCATTGCCTCCAACTGCGCGTGCTGTTTGTCTGTTTACTCCCTGCCCCGTGGCCTCACCTGTTGTCTTGCAGATCTGGTCATTTGTGGCCCCACTACAGTAAGCAGGGCAGCTAGAGAGGGCCGCCTAGCACCACAGAGAAGCCTGTGACGTCTCTGGTCTACAGCACCAACGGTGTTAAGGTCCCTGTGACACATATGGGTTTGTTTCCTCGGTTTGGTGGGCTGCAGCCACAGAGAAACACAGCACCATAGAGGAGAGTTTGGTATTTGGTGGAGGGGGCAGCTTAATTATTTAAATACAATGGTCTGTTTATTGGGAGAGAGGAATGAAGCCAAATTAAAAATTGGGGGGTACATGACTCCTCCACTGCCCCCAGTTCCAGATGTGTGTAATTTTCTGTCTGTTCTTGTATTTCTGAATGTTTGTGTGTGTGTGTGTGTGTGTGTGTGTGCGTGTGAGTGTGTTTTGCTCATGTGTGCTTTTCCAAGTATGTTTAGCTTTCCAGAGAAGACGTTGCGGGGGCATATCAAAAGGGCAAACAACTTCATTCGCTTTTATCGAAAAGCAAATTGAAGCACATGAACTTTTTGTTTGTTCATAAGTTTCGCCTGATTTTTGGTTATTTGGAGTTGTGGGATGTTAATTGCACTGTTATCAGAGTCAGTTTGATGTCTGTGCATTCATGTGGGGAAATTCTGCTGCTTTCCACCAGCTGCCTGGTGTAAAATCTAAGTTTAAATGATGGGCTTGTGAGATAAGCTCTCTCGCGACAGGTGTCCGAAACACATGATACTCTGCTTCCCGCCCCTTGGGTCTTGGGGTGATGAAAACCGACTGCAAAACTTCCACACGCTTTCTGATCTGTCAACCTCTGACCTTGCATGTAGCCGGAGGCCATGGTTAGAAAGTGAAAATGCCAGCTTTGCCTGTTATATTTTCTGGTTATTGTGTTGCAATATTAAATATAGAGTATGTCTGTAAAATGCGTCCAGTGTCTCTCTCAGTAGTTCCCTGCACATGCCAGAAATATCAGCCTGGACCTGGCCCAGGCCCCTGGCATTCAGGCCCTGCCTAACCCGAGCCCGGATATTAATGGAATTCCTCAACTCGAGCCCAACTTAAACTTCTTACGACAATGATATTGTGTCGCTCAAACACGCAAACGCATGCATAATGAACCCATGCTGTCTTACACACAGATGCCATGTTTCAAAAGCATAAATAGGCGATTAGTGTTATCAGATCAGATCAGAATTTCTTCCACAAGTAATAATTCCCCAAACTGTTCAGAAAGGTCAGAAACTATACCTTTGCAATTTTATCCTGTATTTCCATGATGGGCATTAGCTAGAAATAGGTATATTCTCACTCCAATCTTTCTTATTTCAATCTGTTACTGTGCTTAGCACAACAAATGCAAAATGAAGTTGTGATGCTACTTGAGCCAACGAGCTCAAAACCCATCAGGCTTGCAGACTTATACCTATAGATAATAAGCTCATTGCCTGTTAAATAAATGTATTAATCTGACAGAAGGTGGCTGTAAATTGAGTCTTGTCCTAACACACTAGGTTTATTACAGGGTTATTATGGTTAAGGAAAACTGAAACAATAGCCATATAATTTTTATAAACTGAAATTAAATAAGATACGAAGATAAAATAAAAAAAACTACAACTAAATGGAAAAATAGAAACTTCTTCCAAAACTAACTGAAATAAAATGAAAACAAATATCAAATATTTCGCTACCGTTTTTAAATACTATTTATCTAAAGTAATGATTTGTATATCTTGATATGTATATTTATCTATGATTTGTATATTTGTATATCACGCCTTGTCCATTTGGAGGAAATCAGTGCATAATGCGCACTGGGTATTCATGTAGGATCCCTTAAAGATCAGACATAAAACAGCTTTTCAACTTTCAGTCTCCCCCTAGAAAAAGTTACTAAAACGTAAAATAGAGATCTTTAAAATAAAAACTAATAAAACCGCATTGAAATGTAAAACTAAACTGGAACCAGTTGCAAATTAGATAACAGGCCACCAAATTGTAGATACTAATGGCATGTTAGATCATATGTCAAGCTTTGTGTGTGCAAATACTGAAATTGATAATAAGCCAGAAAAAAGGGACGATGTTTTGAAATCAACGTTTGTAAGTTTTGTCTGTAGCCTGTCTGGAGTAAATTGTGTCAGTGCTGATGACTCACCTCTGTGCCTTGAAAAGAATTCATGGCTTCAGCTGGTCCGTTTCAGAGAATGTGTTCAGGGGTAGGTGCTGTGAGTGGGCGGCAGTTGGCCTGGAGTTGGGGAAACAAATGCTTAAAGATTTCAAGGTGTCTAGATCTTTATCGGCCATGTGCAACAGGTGCATTGGAATGTTACCTTGTTCAGCCACTCAGATACCAAAGTTCTAAAGACAGTATAAGACAATACAGACAGTGTAAGACAATGCAAGACAGTGCAAAACAATACAGACAGTGTAAGACAATGCAAGACACAGCCCAAAACAGTGCGAAAACTAGACAATATGCTGATAATGTGACTGATAAAGTGCAGTAACAGTCTATAAAGTGCAGATGCCATGGACTGACTGTCACAGGTAGTTGTTGGAAATATGAATGGCTTGGTGAAGGTGTTCTTGAACCTGGTAGTGGCTGTTTTGATGCTGCATAGCCCACTACCAGACTGTGGGGAGGTGAAGAGTTGATGGCTAGGGTCCTGAAATATAGACTGAAACGTTGTATGGCATCCTCCCATTTGGGGCAGGGTTTGTGTTTGTAAGCGCATGCATAGGGTGGGTCTAGTGCTGGTGGGGAGAATGTCATATGTGGTCTGGAGGTGTCAACCCTCAGCAGATGCAAGGTCACAGTTAGCAAAAGATAATAAAGACTTAGTGACGGTCTTCAAGTGTATATGAGAAATTAAGCAGGTTAGTTAGTCCAAGGCATTTTGCAGAGAAAGTTATTCTGCTGTCAGTGTTAAACTGGCCTTCCTATACTTTTTATAACTGCCAAAACAAATTTTCTGAAGGTTATTTTCAAATCCCCAAACACAAAATTCTAACTGAATGTGTCTGTCAAAAGCCAACTACCGATTGGAAAACGTTAACTTTGCTCATAAGAGAACTTTTGTCAACACACATTTACACTACAAATTAATGAAGTATATAGACACAGCTTCTGTCAACTCAATGCAAGTCCAGTCAATTTAGAACTCCAAGGTGAAAGTTGCCTTAGCAAAGATGTTGTTGAATTGGAAACAATTGCACAAGGTAACATACAAAAATGTATGCAAACTGAATGTAGAGCCAACACAATGGAATTAAATGGTACTGTGGCCTGTAATGTACCAACCTCGCATCCTTCTCTTTGTAAGGTTAAATTCTGCCATATCGATGTACATAAATTCAGATAAATAGATAAAGTCAGTATTCATTGACTCCAAGTCAAAAAGTCTCTGGAAAGTGTGGTGACAAGTAATTTTATACAGCAGGCCTATTACTATACATAGAATATTACAGTTTACTGTACACAAATCAGCTTACGGAAAAAAGGATTTTCTTGTACATGTAGGAAACACAACTCTTTTACTGTGACACTGTTGTGTTGGAACAGAACACGCATTCAGACACATTCTGTCTGTACTGGTTTGGGGAATTGAAAAGCAAACTTCTGAAACTCAGTCCAGTTTTTTGTTTTTGAGATGAGACCGCCAGTAACCTAAAGTCACGCTTCGTCATCGTACATCACAGTCCGCATGTAATCTAATGAAGAACTTTCGTTAAATTTCCAGAACTCAGTAAGTCCGTGGAAATTTTCTCAAATGCCCCTTGGACAATTTTGCTTTTCACTTGTGTTAGTTTGAGTTTTTGTTTGAGTGATTGGAAAGCTGTAAAATGATGCCATATTATTTAGGCCTGTAAGAATTAGGAACTTTGAATCTTTCAGCTGTAGAATGTCTTTCTGTCATTTCAGGCTGAATGAATTCCTGGTTGTCGCACTGATTTGTATGGCATGGTTTGGATATGGTCTAGTTACTATGGGTTTAATAAAAATCCAGTGAAAGATATGGGGGTGGGGGGGGGGCGCTTTTCAGAGTCTCCTCCCCTTCAGCAGGATTTCCGCATGCTCACCTTGAGCTCTGTACAGTATCAACTGTACAGTATTTTAACAATGCAGTACCACAACTTACACCAGGAAGCACTGAACTTAGCGAGGAAATTAGCCGAAGCTTAGGGATACGTAACCAGCAAGCAAACGGACTGAGCACATGCAGTATGCTTGGAAACTACAGCTGCATCTGCTGGCTGAGGACAAGCCAGCATTAACGGTCATTAGCATGGACTCCAAAACAGCCCTTGTGAGACGTGCTGTAACTGATACGTTGTAAATGCTACTGAGCGGCAGGGTAAAGGCTGATTGGATGACTGGCGTACAGTATTTGCTTGCTACTCGGTGTGCAGTTTCATTGTTTTGGACTGAGGTGTCAGGTTTCTTCTGCATCTTGGACTGGCTTTTCAGCTTTTTCTAAAGCCTGCTAGCCCCCACCCCCCTTCTGTCCCGAAGCCATCCTCCCCATTTGTCCGCTTTACTCAGCTCTTCTCTGGAGCTTTTAAGGTCCACCCTAATACTGAAAAGGTTTGGGTTTCACTCGGACCAAAGACACAACATGCACACACACATTCACACCCCGTGACTGGCCATGACTGGATGAGGAGGTTGGCGTGTGAGAGACCAAAGCACAGATGATGAAGATGACGGTAATGCTGATGGAGATGCCGAAAACAGCAGGGACTGAACACGAGTTTCTGCATCTAGTGATTTAACCTTCAGCTTGCTTTTCCAAGGTCTGATCCACCCGTCTGTCTATCCCAGGACGCACGGGACTCAAGGCAAACGACCTCCTGGACGGGAGTGCCAGTTAAGATGGGATCAGAAGTTTTGAAAGCCCTGCTTCAGTCATTCTGAGGTGTTTTGTAGCTGCTTAGACCATCAGGCCAAAAAATGGTCTGACCACTTTGCATTTGATGCTCATGCACGTCACCTGCTCCTGGGGGCGTGTTATCAGATGGGATAATCTAACGTCTGTTTTTACAGCACACGGTGCCTCATGTCCAAATGAAATGTTAAGCTCACAAACTCGTCCTAATGCAGTGCTTCTTGACACGGTCAAGGGGGCACTTTGCAGCAGAGCTAATGTTACTTTCCCCGCAAGCTTAGCGGACTCCTCTTCCTGTTGTCGTGGTTGATTGATGCTGTTCTGGAATAACTCCCTGTCGCATAACACTGTGTCACTATCATTCTGGCAATGTCGCTCTTTAGCCTTTAGTTAAATGTCCAAAGTTCTTCACTGATAGTCAGGAGTTACAATGATTGCCAGTTTTACACTAAGCACTCGCGCACCCATGCTTGCCGGTTCTCATTACCAGTGTGTTTTTGCGTGTCCTTATAAAGACTCCATATTCTGACGACAGATACCTACAGTCTGTATCTGATTGACTCACTGCCATGAAAACAGATGATTTTTATTGAAAGGGGAGTGTCTTTTGTCTGATTAATCACTAGACTAGGTGCTTCATCTCTTGGGGGTTCCATGAGACATGAAAATGCCAGCATCAAACTCACCTTTTTAATGTTACCCATTATGACGCCCAGTGACAAATGGTGGGGGGAGGGCAAAATATCCCCCTTTGCCACAGTAGGATTCCTACTGGCCATGTTCCAAAGACATGACCATTGACTCCTGTCTTCAACCCTAATGAAGAGCCATACGCCCACAGCATCGTCCTTCATTGTTCACATTCAATATCAAAATTTTTGTACATTATATACTGTTGCGTCCATATTGGATTTGGGACCAGGTTTCAAAGTACAGAGGATCCTCTGCTAGTCTGGTGCCTCTTTACGTTTCCTAAATGTTCTCATGTTACACTTCTGTGTCTTGAATATTCTCATTAGATTCTTACTTTGTTAGAAGTTGTTGTTTAGTAGCTCCTGCTCCAATCCTGCTTGCACTGGATACTTGGGAAGCTCAGCTGAGCTGCACTTATGCCCAGCCGACTCCTCAACAGCCGTATGTTTGTAATGTGTGACTTGCCTCACCTGTACAACGCTTTGGACAAAAGTATCTGCAAAATATGTAAAATGTAGTATTTAGTTCGTTCTTTAGCCACCTTAAGCTTTAAGTTAGGCTTGCCTGGGTTGGCTCAGCTACTGTGTTGGGGGGATGGGGGGGTTCTTTTCTATAGACCAAACCTTGGTGTTGTGAGCCCCTTGCGAGCCAACTGTGCATCACAACACAGACCAGACTATCTACCCACAGACACTGTGTCTTCCCCAGCGTTCCCTGTTCAGCTGACAGTCTGGTGTTCTTCCGACGTTCCCCAGCTGGTCAGCAAGCTCCTGTCCTCTTCAGGCTTTAACAGGGCAGAAATAGCACAGTGGTGTTCTCTTGCAAGCCATTGAGTTGATTCCCTAACCTTGCTATCCCTGAGGACCTAACCTGGGCTGCCGCACTTGCTGCTTTTCGCCCTGTGTCCTGTCCTGTGTTTGGTCTCCTCCACGGGGCAGTGAAAGCGCCCCCCCCCCATGTCGTTCTGTAACCAGAATGACCGGTTCCACTTGTTTAAGGCTCCACTGCAAGGTGAAAAATGCAACATGGCATTTAATCAGGGTTCTATGTGGCAGGAGAGGCCGTAGGGGTGGGGAGCAGTTTTGGTTGTGGTTTCAGTGATGTTCAGCGTCCTGGGTTCTGCTCGCCCTCTCCGCCCCCAGGTTTGAGATGGCCACATTGATAAAATTTACCCACAGTGCTTATGCCTCTCCTCCGGTTCCTATACCCCTCCCCCCCCCCAATCACTCACAAAATTCTTCAATCCAATTTTACTTTGAATAGCATATTCTTACACGGAAGCTGTTAGCTCAGTGACTTACAGCCATTTTTCCAGAGGCAAAAAAATATTTAGAGCAAAATCATCTCTCCACTAGTAACTATTGTGGTCTGTACTTACCCACTTGCTTGCGTGGTGCCCCCTAGAGGAGTAAGCAAAGCCCTTTCCTTTCCCTGATAGCGGTATCCCTGCTTCAGGCCCTATAAGATCCTGTACCCTGTGTCCTCCCCAGATGCTAACGTTGCTGATGACACCTGAGAGAAAGTGAACAGCAGGTGTGGCCGTCAAGGCCAGTGTGTCACAGCAGAAGGCCAAAGGCCGACATGACGCCTCTCATTCACCATGGTCTGTCTGTGTTTTTGCAGCGAAGGAGTGTTTAAGTGCCCCGAGGACCAGCTGCCCCTGGATTACGCCAAGGTAACGTCTGCCAGTGCTGCCCCCTTGTTGTTCATATTGGAGCAGGTGTCTGGTCACCTACAGTCAAGTGAGGCGTGACTCCATCTGTCCGGCCTGTGTGTCCAACACCACTGACTCACTTGTTATGGGTACAGACCGTCCCAGCGAACTGCGTCACCCGTACTTGACACCAGGCTGCCGTGTTCCTACGCGTACGTTACACATGCACATACATGTGACCCTTCGCCCCCGACCCTTGTGACCTTCAGATATACCCCGACCCGGAGCTGGAGCTGCAGATCCTCGTGTTGACCATCCGTTGCATCCACAGCGAGGAGGGCTGTCGCTGGACGGGGCAGGTGAAGCAGCTGCAGGTACTTCAGAGCCTGGGGAGGGACGTCTACTCACAGTCACAGCTGAGCATGTGTGCAGTGAGCTGTCACTGGGACATAAACTGCACCACCTTGTGTCGTGCTCACCAGCTCTGTATCTCTGTCACCTCCTCCTCCTCCTTGGTCCCCCAGGGCCATTTCTCCACCTGCTCCTACAACGTGATTCCCTGCCCCAACCGCTGTGCCTCCAAGCTGACACGGCGAGAGCTCCCAGCACACCTGCAGCATGACTGCACCAAGCGGCAGGTTCGCTGCGAGCACTGCGGCGATGACTTCACCGGGGCCGCCTACGAGGTGAGGGGCGGGGTTAGGGGGGGTTTGGGTGTGCCTCCCTCCACTAATAAGGGCTGTGGGCTGGGGTGGAGGGGGTCCCCAGGGATGATTCAGACTGCAGAATTGATTCGTTTTCACATTCTGTGATTTAACCAACTCCCCCGCCCCACACAGGAGCACCAGGGAGTCTGCCCCCAGGAGAGCGTGTACTGTGAGAACAAGTGTGGGGCGCGTCTGGCCAGGCGGTTGCTGGGGCGACACGGCGCGACAGAATGCCCCAAACGGACGCTGCCTTGCAGGCACTGTGGGAAGGGCTTTGTGTGGGACACCCTGCAGGTCCGTATCAGTTCTTATGTAACATCAATATTATTGTTATTGTTATTTTCTGCTGTTTTTCTGACCCACGGTATCCTAATGCAACAGAACCACCAGTACCAATGCCCGCAGTTCCTGGTTTCATGCCCGCACCAATGTGGGGCGGTTAGCCTCACTCGGGAGGAGCTGGCAGCCCACATACGGGATGGTTGCAATACCTCCCTGGTGATCTGCCCCTTCAGGGAAGCCGGCTGCAAACACAGGGTGTGTCTAAATTTTTAAAGAATCGGGGGAGACAAAATGTACCTGTACCCTAGGGCTACTTCGGTGTTGAAAATTATACATTATTAAGTGGCGTCAGTTTGTGTTTAATCACCCGCTCTCTGTCTCCCCCTTGTGGCAGGGCCCGAAAGTGGCAATGAGTCGCCACTTGGAGGACATGGCCAAGGCCCACCTGAACCTGATGTGTGGGATGGTGGGCCGCCAGCGGCAAGAGATCCTGGAGCTACGGAGGGAGGTGGAGGAGATGTCTTCCAGCCGCTGCGGCGCCTTCCTGTGGAAGCTGGCGGACTACACTCGGCAGTTCCAGGAGGCGCGGAGACACAGCAACTCCGAGTGCCTGAGCCCGACGTTCTACAGCCATCGCTATGGTTACCGGCTACAGGCCTCTGCCTTTCTGGATGGCAACGGTAGCGGCGAGGGCTCCTTCCTCTCTCTGTACATCCGTGTCCTCCCCGGTGAGTATGACAACCTGCTGGAGTGGCCTTTCCCGGGACGGGTCACTTTCTCCCTTCTGGACCAGAGCGACCCTTCCTTTTCCAAGCCCCAGCATATCACTGAGACCTTCAACCCTGATCCCTCATGGAAGAACTTCCAGAGGCCGCGAGCTGGGAGGGCCACATGCGACCCGACGGATGAGAGTGCCCTCGGCTTCGGTTATCCCAAGTTTATTTCCCACGAGGAGATCCGGAAGAGGAACTACATTCGAGATGACGCCATCTTTCTGAAGGTCTCTGTGGACATCCCTCAGAAGATCATTGCTTGAGAGATGGGGCATCTTTTACAGCTTGTGATATGGAAGAGAGACTTGAAAAACCACAGGAAAGACTTGGAAAAAAAGACAGTAAAAATCCCCAGTTAACTTCTTCTCTCTTTGAAACACAGAGCTTGTGTTAGGAGTGTCCAGCTCTCATTGGCTGTCTAGACAGGAAGTTATCGCTCAGCTTCTCACATTGACTTGGCTGTAATGGGCAGCAGGGGCATCCTGTTTAGCTGCTAGGGGACCAATTTTCTCGGCTCATTTTTCTCTCTAACCTGAAGGAAATTTGAGATTAAAAGCCTTGGAAATTTGGGTGTGGCCAGTAGTTTATTAGTATTTTGCTCTCTGGTTCATGTGAAGCGCTATAGAGATTAAAATAGGAGTAGAGAGGGCTTAACAGTAATAATGTAAATGCAAAGTGTTCGTGTGAAGGAGGGAGCCGATCTGGAACAGGAGCTTCCCTTCTACCCACTCATGCTGGCAGTCAGGTTTCTGCTGACCCACCCAGCACTGGTGACCCAAATGAAGCAGTGTGTCACGCAGTCACCAACCCAGCTGCCTTCTGCTCACTGGACCAAAAAACCAGTGACCTCCTTTTCTCCCTCCTTTGTTTGGAACACCTCCTGCCACGCGCGTTTAGCGGCAAAACAGTGTCTAATAGTATCAGTGGGTGGCCCTGAAGTGAGGCTCTTCATCAATGTAAACAATATTTATGACCCCTGACAGGGGAAGTGCTCCTACCTAGTGATATAGAAGGATAATTTTTGCTGCCAGTCACGCTTTAAAGGACAGACTCCTCGTGAATATTCATAATGCGGCCAGGGCCTGAAACCGGACACAGGAACAGGTATAGGTGGAGTTGGGAGTCTTGCTGATAAATCAAGGTGAAGCCTGCCTGAAAAACGGTGATGTACAAGTGAAGGATGCTTTGTTTTTAGGGGCTAAATATTCACCCTTTGGGGTGTGCCTTCTGTCAGTCAGCACTTAAAGGATACATTTATCCAAAGTGGTTTTACACATCGGACATTTCAGATCTTATGTCAAGCACTAATTATAGACCAGGACTTCCTGTAGACCAGGACTTCCTGTGCTAACCTTTGTGGCTCCACCTCTCAGCCAGGCCTCCAATGCCCCAGGACAGATGAAGAGGTCTTTCTCTGTCCTTGTGTCCTGTGATCAGCTCTGCCCTCCTTCCGCCTCCAGGGTGGCATGGATGCCACCGCCCACTGGATGCCTCCCTACTAAATGGCAGATGGTCACTGATGCTTCAAGCTGGACAAGCAATATTACAAAGAGCACTTTTTTTTGGCCAGGCAGCTAATAGCAATTCCGTTTTGGGTCACAAGTGGACCACTTGCTCGACAGGTGGGAGCAGGGAATGGGATAGAACTGACCCCCCCCCCCCCAGCTGTCATTCCAGGCAGGCCTGTGGAACATGGGCTGGGGGGGAGCTCAAAAAGCCAAACTTATGGAACACATGGAGGTGGCTTTGCTCCGCACTGGACTCGGGATGGGGGGCAGGGTGGCTATATAAAAGCCAGGCTGGATTTTTGCTTGTGTTTGTTAGAAATCCTGGTTGGAATATTTCTGTGATCGTGATCGGCAAGCAATGTTTTTCAGCCCGGACAAAGGGAATTAAATTTGCTACATGTACATGTAAGGTTTTTTTATTTATCTGTGAAGGGTTTTTTATTCTGGGAAGAACTGGAATCAACAGAACCGTTTAAAAGTCAGCTATTAAACAATCTGTTCCTGTGAAGAGTTTTTCCTCCAATTTTTTGACTTGGAACGAAAGACAATTGTGTTAACATTGATCTCTGAGGCCTCATGAAAATAAAACATTACATTTTATATCAGGGCTGCGCAGTTATTTTCTGTAGAGGGCCAAATCCAAGCTTCACCGTGTCAACAGGAGCCTTTTTTTCATTCATTTTGGATTATTTTCATGTCTTATGAAAACTACAGTAATAGTCTTTTTAGATTTTGCTACATAATTAAAAGAAATTTGTGGGCAGAAATCTGTTCATTGTCTAAACTAAATTAGATTTAACGTGAACTTTATGCATTTTTTTTGTATGATCACGCAGGCTAGTAAAACCAGCTCCATGGGCCGAATCTGACCACAGAATGGCTTTTGCCCAGGTCTGTGCTGTACTCCGCCAAGTTATCAGTTCAGTTCTTCTTCTGGAGCAGATGTTCCACTTTAGCAGTCAGTGGGGTGGGGGGGGGGTTGATGCGCCATAACCTGGCCTCCAGTGCCCCGTCAGACCTTGCTTCCTCTCACCTCTGTAGCCTGCCCGTTGACACAGATCCCAAGCTTTCTGAGCACCAACACTGTGCCCAACAGTTATTTACTTAAGATAAGACGGGAGGAAAATCAGGAATGACAGACAGCAGAAATGCACCAGTGACTGATTTGTTTTTAATACATTGGTGTTAGTGCTGAAAATAAGTTTCTCAGGCTTTCTTTCAGGGACCTGGCAGACGCCGACCTGCTCTCATGCCAGTACACACACACGCACACACACACACAAACCGTGTGCTTAAATACAAAGAGCCTCACAGAAATATGTTGACCTTAAAGCACCGGGAAAAGCAGATCTAATAAAATGTGTTAAACAGAGTGCTGATAGTCAAGTTTCACCTTGGACTGGATCCACAGTCCTAGGACTGAAAATGAACTGATATTACAGATCCTGTAACCAGTCTTGCTATCATTGTCACCCATGTTGTGACTGTCTCTCAGTGTCTGCTTCTCACACACAATCTGGCCGCCCCGTCTGTGTCAGACCCTCTATAAAACACATTTTAATAATTTTCTTTCCCATTTTCTTGACCTTAGGTCAAACCTGCATCGATTTGGCCAACAAACTTTTGGATTGATTTAGTTAATAATCTGTTATCCTGAGGTCATTTCCAGGGCTGAATTGACAGTAGAACACCTGTGTATTCCTGATGTATGTTGGCTCCATACTATAACTCCTGTTCAAATTACATTCAATAGAATTTATGGGGGGGGGATTAATGACACAGAGTTTTATTGCCACGTTTTTGGCCTTCAGCAAGCGTGTGGGTAGTGAAATTTCACTGGCCACTTCCCCCACTCCTTAGCCTTGGAGATGCTCCACAGGTCATCTGTCCCAGAGAAAAGCTGAATAGACTTGGGCTGAGCAACATCTAAAAATTAATTCGTGATATTTTAATTTTTGAAATATTGGGATAAACTATAATATCGAGTCATCCAACAACCCCCCCCCCACCACACACACACATATACATACACCAAACGGGGCACATTTTAGCCTGAAGAAAAAATGCGAGTAATCATTTATAATATATAATATATAATATAATATGCAGTGCTACCCTCTGCGACACTGTGCCGCCCTAATAGGCTTGTACGATTAATATGGACATCGCATTTCAAGCACATCGCAAGAACCGCAGTAGTTTTCTGGGTTCAAGCCATCAATAAGTTGCGCTAAAATGTCTTTGGTCAAAGGAAAGAGAATTTAGCAAGCTTTGCAATTCGAACGATGGTTCCTTTTCAATATTATCTAGCAAAAGAAATCAGTTTAGCGCTTTTGCATGAGCTCTGCATGCGCTCTCTGATACAATCATAATCATTCTCGTCCTTACGATATGTGATTCACGACCGTGCCGCGCGTTAATGAGAAATTAAGCCAAGGGAGCAAAAGGAGAAAAGCGAACAAGAACTGGTCACGAAAAGACATTCGTCTTCGGCTGTATCGAAATATTTTGTTGCTCATAGGTACGATATTGTGCAAAAACAAGTCATTGTTGGCTAAAGCGACTAAAGGCAACACCACCAACTTATTTGACAGACTTTGTCGGTAGGCAAGTTCTGTTTGGCTACACAGTTAAATTTCATCTCTAAATTTCAAACACACGATATGTTCACAAAAAAATGTTTTAGGGTTAGTATGTACCACATAATGTAAGATGATGCCGCTAAACGACAGTGCTAACTTTTGTTTTAGCAGCGATTATTAATATTTTGACATAAAGGAATCGTAGAAAGTAAATTCACCAAACTGATTTAACGTCAAAGTGATGACAACGACAGGCTAGGCTACTCCGATGGAGCTAAATGGCACATAACCTCGCATTTTTGGGTGAGTCTGTCAAACCCAAATGTCTTATTTTAGGATGTATTTGCATTGCATTGCTGCTGTGGTGAGATTTAAGTTCTGCTTTGCCACACTGAAAAAAGACTGCATTTTCATTCATTTTTAATGTGAAGTGCTTCCACACACGATGCTTTCGTTCTTTATTTTCACCTTCATCCACTATAAGCAATCTCCCGTCCGCCATATTGTCGAGTAATCGAGAAGGAAATTTTAATCGATGCCTTTTTTTTTTTTTTTAGTAATCGAGTTTAATCGAGTAATCGTGACAGCTCTACACAATAAACTGATAATCCGCTAAACAGCCGGCGTTAAAACCTGCAGACTAAGGGAAGGGTGTGTGCTAATCATCGCTTTATAATCTCTGTTGAAATCTATGGACCAGCCGGCCACATTTAATTACGATTTAGAAACATGTCGCGGACCATCTAAAGCAGTGGTCCGCAAACTTACGGTAAGCCCTAGCTGTGCTACCGTTATGACAGATGATAACACACTGATACATTCCTATACCTTACAATGAGTTTAAAAATAATATCACAGGGTTGTCAACTTTGATCAGCTGGCTGGAGTGCGGGACCAGGCTTCAAGTCTTCGCCAGGGTTCAATGTATGTGGAGTTTGCATATTCTCCCTGTGTCATCGTGGGGTTTTCCCCCACAGTCCAAAAATATGCTGAGGCTGATTGGAGTTGCCAAATTGCCGGTAGGTGTGCATGTGTGTGTGAATGGTGTGTGTGTGTGAGTGTGCCCTGTGATGGGTTGGTGCCCCATCCTGGGGTGTTCCCTGCCTTGTGCCCGCAGACTCCGGGATAGGCTCCAGACCCCTGGGGACCCCAAATGGGATCAACGGTTACAGAAAATGGATGGGTGGATTTAGTTGAACCGCATCCAGACCTGTTAGAATCTTAGATACCTGGATCATGCCCCCCCTAATTTTCTATTCTTGCAGAGGCTGCTGACCTAAGGGACAACAACACAATTGTACCTTATGATACGTGTGATCCAGTAACGGACCAGACCCAAAAGGAGGTTTGATGCACATCTGTAAAGGCTGTGAAAGGCAGCAGGTGCTGAGTTTGACTAAATTGTGACTGGTGGAAATGAGTAAGGACAGACTGATTTCCAGCAGCAGACCCCACAGGATCTTCTGAGCTAGAGGTTTTGCTGAGTGAGTCTTTATCTCCCTCCTGACTGAAGGTGTAAAACATCTTCAGGAGGGAGGCAAAGAAAGACACAGAGAAGAAAAACCTTGTTTCCAGTTTCTCTGGCTAACAGAGCATCATTGATGTGAGCATGAGAGTGGAACGACTGGCTTCAGAACAGTGACAGATTTCTACAGTTGGAAGTATAAGGTTCTACCTCATACTGCAGCACCATGTAAATGTAATATCACAGTTTATTATTATTATTATTATTATTATTATTATTATTAATTATTCATTTATTATAAGATATACCTTATTGATCCCAGGGGGAAATTCTTTAAAATAAATGTTTTATCACTTTCCTGACTCGGGAGTCTAACCCTGATCTTTTGCATGACAGGTGGAGATACTTACCACTATACTTATGTGAATAAATAGAGTGTACCATACCATACCATACTATACCATACTATGTTTATTTATAAAGCACTTTAAAACAACCATAGCTGACACAAAGTGCTGTACATTGAAACATAGGAGAGAAAAAAGAAAAAGCAAAAACAAATTGGGTGTGCAAACTTACAGCAGCTCCTTCAATCCATACTCCCATTTTCGTAGCCTGGTCATTGTCATAGGGACATTTTATATTGTTCTAGGAATACCTAGTCCAGGTACCAGTTTAGTCGTGACGTGAATGGCACATGCAGTGGGAGAGGCGGCCAGGCCAGGGCTTTAAGGTCTGAATCTTGATTAGAAGGAGGGGGTTTGAAGCAGAGATGCTGTGTGAAACATGGAGGAGCAGATTACACACAGATGCCAGCTGGTGCACTCAGTTTTCCCCGGAATCAGCAGCCTCAGGCTACACCCCCCCCGTCCTTACTGTAAATACTCAGTTAAACAGGCCCTTGGGGGATGTATCTGGTAAGATCCCATGGCACCACAGATGATCGGGGAGGTGTCTGGGTTTATTTTTTATAGGGTGGGTCATGAATCGGGGAAGGGCATACTGATATGAGGGATATGGGTGTTTGTGAGCTGAGCCAGGGACAGTCACACAGTGGGCTGGGGGGCTCAGCTGTTTTGGTCATTTTGGTTTCCATAGATACATATATTATGACATCACAAGTCAAAGGTGATGGGGTAGCCTGTGGGGTCTTTTCTTACCATTGCACAGGTGGGAGCAAAGACCCACCCTCCAACTGGGACCCTATTACACATGCATCACTCACAAGCTTACATATGAATATGCTTAAATCAGGCATAATTGATAAGGGGTGGTGATCTTTAGAAGAGGCCAGATTCAGACACCTGTTCAATGGAGCTGGGCTTTTGAGCTGACACCTGTGATCTGATGGAGAGGGGGTGGTGAAATTTTGGGACCCCCAGCTGACAGCCACATCCATGTCATTAAGTGCCATAGTTCAGTAAAGTTTAATTTTAGACAGGCTGGACAGAATCTGCCGCCCTTCTGATTGCTTGGGGGGGCTGACATCACATCAAGTGTTTACAGACCCAGCTGGCACTATGAATGTAGTGTGTCCAAATAAACTTAGCCCTGTAGAATGAGCCTAATTAATTCTCATTTATATCCCCCCTAAAATGGTGACATGGGTCAATCGGTGTCATTAGGCTTGGCTGACAGTGCTGGCAGGCACTCAGCACAAACACGGCTATGATTTATGCTCCATTGTTGCCTTAAATGTTCAGACACTTCCTACTAACCCATTGCTGACAGAGGCACAATCTAAACTAGTCCAGTCATGCAGTCTGCCCAGACACTATGAGGTACAGCTGCCACCAGACTGTCTGGTATCAGGGTGCAGCGACCATCCGGAATGGGTGCTTTCTGTGACCTTTCCAGCTGGCTCTTCCCTGACCTTTAGCCTAATTTATAGAGCAGAAAAAGAATGTTCAGAATTCTACTGCTTGCAGGAAATGTTGTATTAAGGCCAAGTCACATGGTTAATGATAGACTAAATTCTGAGCTTACAGCACTTTGCCCATTCTTCTTGAGGTATTCACTTGCAACATTAAATTGACCCCACCCTCTCTGTTGACAGTCCTGACTGCACACTCATCTCGGCCATCACTCTCCATTACTGTCGCACACACACAGCCCAAAAGCAATTGGGTCGCCCCCGACTAAGACACAATTTTTAGTTAGGCTGCTCTGTGCACATGCTCTTTGTTATTCATCTAATCAGAGTGGGCAACTAGCAACTAAAAAAAGCTAAAAATAAAAAAGCATGACTGCCTCTTAACCCTCCCACTCCCTGACCCTGGGGTATGTGTGGAGGCATGGGGCCTTTGAGAACGAGCAGAGCAAGGTGGGAGTGGAGCAAGACTAACAAGTAACATGAGCGCCCCTAACGAAAATAAAAGCTCAGTAACAGAATAGGTGTGAGTCACAGATTTTCCCTTTACAGCTAGAGGCAGAGCAGTTTCCAAAAAAAATATTTTTTTTTTAAAGTAATAACTGAAGGTAAATTGTTTTTTTCATCTCTCCCTCACTTGTCCCACTAGGCTTTTGCAGAGGTCAGTAGAGACTCAGGGCACCTTTGAGCAGAGTTTATATACCAGGCTGCAATCAGGAAAAAGGTAGAGGAGACCCCCCCCCAACCCCCCAATATCCCATTGAAATGCTCCTCATTGGGGTGCAGATTGTTGCGTTGGTTACCCCTCCCCCTCGTCGTAGAGCTCGTCTCCTGGAGACTGACTCGTAAATGAACTCAATTCTCCTGCCAATTACAGTGTTTGTCAGTGAGATAGTAAGAGACTGAGCAGAAAAGTGAGAGCTCATGTACAAGGGTCAGATGTTTTTCTGTGCTCCAGAACAAGAATGTATTTTACTGTTTGTATATAATCTTCATTAGCTCTTTACGAAACATACAATAGACAAATTGTAGGCAAAATCGTGAAGAGTTTGCATATACACACCCACAGCAGTTTGCTTTGGTTGTTTGTATGCACAGGTGTTGCCTTAGGTATCATTATAATGCAATAGCTCCACCGTGTGGACACTGAGCGAAGCGTTCTAAAACGTCATAATCGTATGAACATACACACTGGGGCAGGGACCTGCATTGCGAAGCAAGATTTCTTGCTTAACCGGATAATTTTTCGGATTTAAGGTAGTCTGGGCTAAATGTAAGTGAATGAAGATAAAGTCCATTTAAATTGGGGTACCTTAAATCCAACAAGTTATGTAGCTAACCAACAAATCTCATTTTGTGACATAGACCTGAGCAGCTGTACAGAAAGTGGGTTTCACAAATCCTAAACTTAACCTTGAACATGAAGTTGACTGACCAGCATATTCATAAGTTATCAGATTCAGAATAGCTGATTGACTTCGATTACTGAAATTCTAATCAATTCTCGAGTAGATATTTGCTAATTTTGTCACCTAGTCTGTGATTATGCACTGCTGATAATAGAATTCACCATGGATACAAGTAACAAAACTGCAGAACTTCATATATTGCACAACTGAAACTTGAAAAATTGTGATGTTATTGAAATTAATAATAATTTGCCAGTAATATTTCTCAAAAATTCACCCCTCAGTTATACCACACACACACACACACACACACACAGGATTTGACACCATCAGCTTTCCAATCACAGGCACTGAGTCCTGACACACACCCACCGGCACATTAATACCGTGGGAGGGTTTCATATTCATAAAACATTCCTCATTTACAGAAAGATCAGCAATAGAAATGTGGGTTCCATCTACTCAGCCAAAGACATTTGGAAATCAGGAAAAATAAAATTATTATTCATGGTTAAATTAATCACCGCCAAAGGCCTCACGTGCATTTTTTGGATGAAAAATCAAGCAAGTCGCAATTCTGTGAAATTCTTCTTCAGGCTCACAACCATACCAGAAAAATGTCTGTCATACTTTTTTAAAAAGATCAACACTAAGGATTTGCCTATATATGCAGTGTCTTCTATATTATACAAAAACCACCCACTACCAAGAAATGAAGGGTAATGCAAAGAATTTAAACTTAACTAAAGCAAACCTGAGGATGCCATGGTGGTGCAGTGGTTAGCACTGTTGTCTCACACCTTTGGGACCAGCGTTCAAGTCTCTGCCTGGGTTCCATGTGTGTGGAGTTTGCATGTTCTCCTCATGTCATCATGGAGGTTCTTGCGGGTACTTCCCCCCCCACAGTCTAAAAACATAGTGAGGTTAATTGGAGTTACCAAATTGCCTGTAGGTGTGAATGTTGTATATGTGTGCCCTACGGTGGATTGACACCCCATCCTGTGATGTTCCCTGCCTTGTGCCTGTAACCTCCAGGACAGGCTTCGGACCCCCATGACCCAGAATAGGACAAACGGTTACAGAAAATGGATGGATAAGAGCAAATCCACAAAGCGTAATATCTGAAATGTAAGGTTGATTAATGCTGTTCAAAACAGCTGTGCAAATAATTGGGTCTTCCATGCCAACTTTAACAGAGAATTATGAAGTGTTTATCTAGCCTTCATTGAAGGAGTTCACATCCCAAGGATGCCAGAAAGGCATCAGAAAAGCAGGGAATTTACACAAATATGAGGAGAATGTGCATTCCAGCCCTGGAGACTGAATTTCTGGGTTTCCAGTCTAGGTGAGGAATCAGACATTCACGAGTGCACCATTTCATTAATTTATTATTTGAGCAGAAGAACCCAAAAGCAACACACTGACTTTGCACAACTGCAAGGGGAAAGAAAAAAAAAAAAAAAGGACTTGCACATGGTACTCATCCACACTAATTCATCATTGGTCTGTCAGCTGGTGGCCTGTTCGCCTGTCTGTTCACCAGCACCCCTTGAAGCTTTCCCCTTCTTAAGTCTGCGGGAAAAAAGGCAGGTGGGTGTCACACAGGAACCTCACTCTCAGCTACACCCAAAGTGTTGCCCCCACATACCTCTTTCGGCTGGCCCCGCCTTTCGTCCTCAGGAAGCGTGGCATCGTTCGGATTGTGGTCCTCCGTGGCGGCTTCTTCTGCAATCGCCGCTTCAACTTGCTACATGCCGCCAAGGTCAAAGATCATTGCAGCGAGCTTCCAGCTCAATAGACATTTTTATAATAGCTGATGATCAGATGCCTAGAGATTAAGCCCTGGATAAGCTTGAGTATGACTGGGCTGTACCTGTGCAACTTCTTGAATCCAATCATGTAGTCCGGAACAGGACATCCGGCTTGCTTGATGACATTGGCAATGCTGGTAAGAGTAGGAAAGATGTCATATAATATTACATAATAGTGTCCTACCCACTCAGCTGGTCCATCACAACTAAGCTCAATTCTTCGTGAATGACAGGTCTCAGAAACCCCACCCCCGAATTTACCTTGTTCCCCACCCCCATAAGTGTGAGATACCTGCGAAGAAGAGGCTTGTCGTCCTCTGTGAAAAAAGTAACGGCCCTCCCCTTGTGTCCTGCCCGTCCCGTCCGGCCTGAAAGGAGTCACACATCGAGACGTGCCAACATCATACCACCACGCAGAATTATCCAAAGACTCAGGTAAGGAGGTTCAAGGTTTAAAAAAAAAACAAAAAAAAAACAACAGCAGTACAAACCATACTCGGGGAGACTGACCTATCCGATGGATGTACTCTACAGCACTGGTGGGGAAGTCATAGTTGATGACTAGGTTGACTCCTTTGAAGTCAATACCGCGAGCTAGCAGCGCAGTACAGATCAGAACCCAGATCTTCCCAGCACGGAAGCTTGTCACAACGTTGTCTCTCTGGGGGAGGAATCATTGGTACATATAGGGCTAATGGTCATGGTATCAGTCGGCCAAGACAGCATGCTTGCGAGCACGTGTGCATACTTGTTGCTGCGTGCGTTCTGCGTGGATGACATCAACGTTGATGCCCTCGTACACCAGCTCGTGGAAGAGCTCCCGGGCACGCTCGATGGACTGAACAAACACCAGCACAGGTGGCAGAAAGCCCTGAGGGGGAAGACTTTGGTCAGAGCCAGGGGCACTAATCCATGAAGACTCAAAGGTCCAGCATCATAAGCATCTATTTCAGCAGTGGTCATGTCACAACAGACCCTAAAACCTTGTGGTCAGAAGCTCTGGTCCTTGACCACCAGGAGAAATCCACTACCTTCTTGATCAGGTCCCTCACGGCCAACAGCTTCCCATTCTCCGTGCCCACAAACAGCAGCTCCTGATCTACTGTGTCGACCGCAGAGTTTCTTGAGAGACAGACACACACACACACATTACTTACACTGAAGACTGTTATCATTAACCAGAAATAACAAACAGAGCGGCTGCGGACCTTGGCCCAACGTTGACAGACACCAGGTTGTCTAGGTTCAGGCGACACCACTCCTCCACCTCCAGGGTGAAGGTGGCGCTGAAGAGAGCTCGACGGACACGGGGAGAGGAGCAGGCCAGAAAGATGGTGGCCAACTGCTCCCGGAAGCCACTCCTCCCATCTTCAAAGAGCTTGTCAGACTCGTCCACCACCAGCCATTCCACGCTGTGCATAAACACATACATCAGGTGGCTACACAGCATCTCAGACACACACCTGACCTCTAACCTCTAACCTCACCTGCTCAGGTCCATGGCAGGCGGGTCCTGCTTAAGAAGGAATATCAGCCGGTTGGGAGTGGTCACCAGAATGTCTGGACAGTGATCAGAGAAAGAGTCAAGCAGAGTTCATCAGCAGCAGTCAAAGAAGGAATCAGACTGTATAGAAGGTGGGTCCAAGTAACTAAAGGAGGTGGGACCAACCAATCAGATGTCTTGGTCCCACATCTTCTAGTTGCTTGGACGCACCTCTTCTACAATCTGATTGGTTATCTCTCGGAACCAATCATTTTTCCTTTTTCCCTCAGGACATTTTTCCTTAAGCACAACTACCATGAGCCCAGCACCAGCGAGTCCAAGCTGCTTACCAAACTTCTTAGCTGATTTTGGTCCATACTTCTTAGCTGCATCAGCCCCTTTGTCTATGATGTGCACCCTGAATCTCAGGCCCTCTGACAGTTTGAGAAGCTCACGATGGGTCTGCATTATACACACACACACCACAGATTAAGAATCCAGAATCATCAGCATTGCCACGGTTTTTAAAGGAATTCAGTCATTCAAAAGCGGCTCAAAAAACAGCACAAAGCACAGGAAGGTCACAGAATCAAACCCCTCGTGAAGAGAAACTGACCCTAACCTCACTCAGACGGCCAGATAGTCCAAGTACCCATCAATAAGAATGTTATCTAAAAGGTTCAATCAAAATGAGTGATTGATACGGCAATGAAAATCGACACCAGGGGGCGCGTTACCTGGCTGGCTAGCTCGCGGGTTGGTGAGATAATGAGGGCACGGAAACCCCGGTTGGCGGGCTGATGGAGGTGAGCGAGGATGGGCAGGCAGAATGCCACGGTCTTACCTGAGCCTGTGGGGGCACAGGCCAGGATCTCGCGTCTCTGAAACGGAAAAAAAATCAAAAAACAGAAAACTAGAGTGGCAATGCCAAATTTCCACAGAGCAAAGCCACAAGTCAATAGCAAACACATGGGGACGGAGCAACAAAACATTTCAAAACATCCTGAGTCACTCACATGTAGCATGAGTGGAACAGCCTGCATCTGGATGGGTGTGGGATTCTGGAACCCTGCGGCCTGGAGGTTCTGGATAATCCTTGGATCCAGTTTGTACTCTTCCTGGAGCTCCTCAAAGGTGGCCATTGGATCAGGGAGGTCCGTGCCACGTACGTGGATCCGGTTCTGGTGCCTGATGCGGTTCACCTGGGGAACAGTCCAAACCAAGTTTTAGACAAAAGTACAAACCAGACATGATTTCAGGGTATAATCAGGGCATGAATACAGCATGGGAGAGAATGATAAAGGGGGCAAAGCCACCCTCACGGATGGCCAATACGGCGAATCAGCACTCATGGAGGATGTGAGCTTACCTTCTCCTGGTGCAGGTGCTTCAGCTTTTTCTGAGAAGGTACACTCTTATCCCTGCTAGGCCCCCCAGGACCACGGACCTTCCGGTCAATGGCGGAAGTCCACTGAATGCCCTCGCTCTCTGTTTCTCCCTGCTGGACACCAACATCAAGGAAATCTGTGGCAACATGAAAAGAATAAACTTGCATGAAGAAGCAGATGTAAACATCAGGCTGATGCAACTCGTAACTGTTAAATAGTTACAACTGATTTCATCATGACTACCTCAAAAGACCTTTTCCCCCATCCAATCACTCATTCTTTTGTGGTAATTTACTGAAAAGCATGACACAGATATGGCACCTTGCTTCCTGCTTTTGATGTTTCTCTTCTTCTTGCATATCTTCACTGAAGCATCCTCCAAGCCCTGCTTCCTTTTGGTGAGACGGGGTGGCTGCCCTATCTCCACCCCAGAGCCGTCCTCATCTACCTCTTCCCCACTTCCCTGTTGCTGGAAATCTTCATCACAGCCAGACACATCCCTCTCCCCTGTGCCAAAGAAGTCTATCCCTGCCAATATGTCTGGACTGCTTCCATCCTTCTTCTGGGACCTAATCATCTGTATTCAGAAGAGACGAAGCCTTGGGTTACGACACAGAGAGCCGCAGCCTAAGGACCGCCCTGCTCTTGCTTGACTTTCACACACAGTCACCAACGTCCCACTGTACGAATTCCTTCTGCACAAACACGATGTATGTCCTTTTGTAATACTCACACACTGACGTTTTAATTAACTGCAGCCTGTCTAACAACAGCAGAATCGCGATTCATCGGTCTATTCGTATGTTTTATACGACCCTTCAAGTACGATGCCAAACACAATCCAACCTATATTAAGGGACTCGTTTCCCTACTTTTTTCGTTTATTGGAAACAAGATTAATTGATTTTTCAAACATTTTAAATGCATGCCTTAAAATAGCTTGGTGATTAACGGTTTAATGTGTGTTTATACATGTATACGCCTGCTCGCGCTATACTTGCTGCAACAAGATGAATTTTATTATATAATTACTACAAGTGCGCATGTTAAAAATATCACACTTACCTTAAATCTCTCGGCATCTTTACCAAATCTCTTGAAGTCAAACTTTGCCCCAGCGCCGAGTCTCCGAAACATATCTTGGGCGTCCATGCTTCGTTCAACCAGCATGGGCCACACAGAAAGACATCGCTAGCCGATACGTGTCTTCTACTGGTTCAGACATAGATAATCGCTTGCCGAACATGTTGCTTACACGTGTTCGAACAGTTTCGTTAAATTCCACTAGATGTCGCAATTGCAGCACTGGTGGAAATGAGTACTCATACTCATCTTTGTTAGCTGTTATAAGAAAAACATGAATGCAGTAGAATATTAATGACAATTATTTTAGGCAAGGCAAGTTTATTTATGTAGCACAATTCAGACGCAAGACAATTCAAAGAGCTTTACAAAGGCATATGGATACATTTAAATAAAAGTCATTAAAATCTCATTTTAACAACAAGCAAAAAAATAGATCAAATAGTAATTCCCTGAGACCCTCACCAGCATGAGAGTTTGTCAGATGGGTAGATGTTGGATGGATTAATTGTAGCGATGTATTGTGCATTTAACTAAAAAGACTGTAAATAAAAGTAATATTAGTTAAGTGGGCCTCTTAACACTAGGAAATCTAATGCAGGATTTCACATGGTCTGTAGAGGATGAGGAAAATGAGTCTAGTGTTCCAGATTCTTCTTCAAGAGAAGATCCAGAGGCCACACGTTTCTTCTAAGGTCCTTTTGGGTGAATCTGGTGCTTTGCTATCTATGAATGGGATCTTTTGTGATCCTGGGCACGTCTAATTATAAATGAGCAATCAGGAGCTGAACTACAGGTGGTGTGGTGATGTGCGGGGCAGTGTGGAGCTCTGTATGTGAGGAGTCTTTGGTTGGAAAATCACCGTTTTTAATTCTGTGGCCAGTACTTATGCTTGTAAAAATGGCAACTAAAGTAAAGTGGTTAATCTGCTCTCCAGTTACACGATCATCCCCGGAACCCCATAATTACCCATGATCACCCCCAAACTTGACCAGAACGCGTTCACCATTGTGTACAAAGACTTAAGCATGAAAAATAATACATCTCATCAACCAACAGGCTTTTTATAAGAGAAAAGATGTCCAGGTTTTCCTTTCTAGTTAAAGAGACAATCAGGATCGAACAAGCCCCCCGGGTTTGTTAAGAGAGTGTGGGGTCCACTTGAGGTCCAGACTGTCAGGCCGGCAACCATAGCCTTGTCTCGCTGTTCATGTGTGAGCGAGGCGAACATTAACCTGACACCCCGCGGAGCATGTGCCGTGAATCATTAACCCCCACTGTGTGATGACGAGGCCGTCCCTGTGCAACACTAAGGGTGACCCTCCGGTGGGCAACATGTAGCAGCTAATCACTCATCAGCGTGTGAAAAAGGCAAGAAGACGGAAAGTGTGCTCCCCCAATGGGGACCCCGTCCCTGATTCTCTCACCAGCTGGGAGTTTCACTTTCAAAACTGACCTGGGACTATGTAAAGCCTCCCGCTGACCTCCCTGAGACCAGAACAATCCACCGTATGACAATTGGGCTGCTCATGTTGTCATTAATGTTAATGGGATTGTTTTGTCCAGTCTGGCTATTTTCATACACAAATTAAATCTATTTACATATAATATATTTTAACCATCTGTTGTTATTGGGCCACCTGCTTACGACATTTATTATTTTCACAGTAAATGCACCTAGACTTTTTTTATGTTTTCGTTAAAATACATGTTTATTGAAAAATACAAATACCAGGAGCATCTGCGTGCCATCCAGTGAGGAGCAGAGGAGGTTGGGGGGGATTTGGAGGTGCTAGGGGGGTCTGAGGGGGGGACCAAGGGTCAGCAAGTCCCAGCTGGCTGCAGCTTTACTCCTCTGCTGCTGACTTAGCGACAACTCAGATCCCGACACCAGAGCTTCTGACCGCCTCTCTGATCAAGTGATGGTAATAAATGCATGACCCACGACCCCCACTGGGCACCCCATCTCTCCCTTCCTAACTCTCTCCCCTTCCTCCCAGCATTGCTCTATGCGCCCACCTGGGATGACCTTTGAACTGTGCCAGTGGACGGATCTACTTGCCAGCTCCCCAGGCTCTAACCCTCCACCCACCGCCGGTCAGCACCGTAGTCACTGGCTTCATGGTACATGAGTAGGTGTGAAGGATACGTCTGCTTTTTGCTGAGTGGACGGCATGCCTGCCTGCATGTGGTGCTGTGTTCACTCAGCAGTGAAGAAGGGAGCCTTGATCTAGCTTTAATTCCTGGGTCAGATATCAGGGCTGATTATTTAAGTCTCAATGTTCAAGGCTGGACTGGGATTAAAATTTGGCCCTGGACTTTGGGGTCCCCCACAGCCCTGAGAGTCCCTCACAATAAATTGTGACAAGTGGGGGAGGATCCCCCAATACATTTTGATGAGTGGGGGGAGGTGGTCCCCCATGATAAATCATTAATTTTGCCATATAGGTGGGTCCCCTTCCACAATAAATTTTTCAGATTCAACGACCCACCAGGAAAATTTGGAGTGAGCCAGGCGACCGGTCCAGCCCTGCCGGAAAGTGGGCCCAAGAAGGACCACAGATCAATGATATTTTAGGTGTGTAGGAATTTGCCACACAAATAAAAGCATTCTACACTTTCACGATGGGACGACTGAACAGAGGGCTCTTAAAAGCCGTGGCAGATTCCAGTGTCTTAACAGATTGGAAGTAAGCACTTTTACTCTTTGTTCTTAACTGAGTTCCTTCTGTTCTTTGTACCCAGAAATGCACAAAACAAGGGAGAAAAAAACCTCAGTCTTAAATGTGACTCTCTGATCTTTAGTGGTATCCTGGGAACAAAATCAAAGGCCCCATTGATAAGCAAACAGGAGCCATGACAGGATTACAAGAGTTGTCCCAGCAGGATGCGCATTTTCTAAGAATGAGTGTATCACCACCTGCATACCAGCAGGGGGAGTGGGAGAATGCAAGACACTGGCCTCTCTGCCACGCCGCGTTCTGAAAGCCTGATTGCTGCTTCTGCAGATGCTCCCCGGGTTACGATGCTCTGAGTTACGATAACTCGACTTTACGATGGGTAAATGTCTTTCACTTTCAGTACGTTATTCAAATTTATTGCATGAGATATTCAACATTTAATTATAAAATAGACTTTCTGTCAATGATCTTGCCAGACTATAGGCTAATGTAAGTGTTGTAAGCATGATTAAGGTAGGCTATAGGCTAGGCTATGATGTTTCTTAGGTTAGGTGCACTGTATCAAAATACATTTTAACCTTACGACATTTTCGGTTTATCGGAACGTAACTCCTTCGTAACCTGGGGAGAGGCTGTACTTCATAACTTAACAGTTGAAATGCAGCCTGCTTGTGTTTCCCTGCCCTGTGCTTTGTGTCCCAATCAGGCTGCCATTACTTCAGATTTATAGTGTGGTCAATGTGGTCAAGGAGGAGGTAAACATGTCAATGTAACGTCCTGGAGGCGGGGCTTCAGCTCCCTGTCTATGTGTGTTAAACAGAGGGGTCAGCTACTCTGATCTGTATAATAAAGCACATACACAAACACACATAGGGCAGACAGTCAAAGAGCAGACTTGGCAGAGGATATCGCCACAGCACACAGATGACCTTTGACCTTGGAGGACTGGCCTACTTTTACCTGGCCTCCTGTTTACTGTGGGAATATGGGGTAACGAGAATGGATAAGGGATCGTGGCCAGGCTGTAATCCAGCTGCTCAAGGTGAATGTGTGTGAGTGTGTGTGAGGGGTCATTTTAAAAGCCTTAATGGTAGCCCTTCGTTAAGACTGCATTGGCCCTTTAAATAAGCCCCTCCCCTAACTAGACTCAGTTTGCTCAGAGCTTCAAGGCTTGAAGTTTATTACTAGAACCTTCAGCGGTGGATCAGACCATGCGGGCAGTAACGGGGTGAGGATCAGGAAATGAGGCGCACCTACCACCACCTGCCGCTGGACTTTGCTTCCTCTATTCCCCCCCCCCACCCCCCCACACTGCATCTCTGCCAAAAGAGCAGAGCACCACTGAAGGCATGGCACTTCAGGTACCAAAAACACAGCTACACATCCAGAATTTTAAATCTGCCTTCTGTATTTTAGCTCAATGTCTCTTTATTATCGCACACACATAAAAATATATATTTTTTACATGTATCTATTAAATGGCAAAATACCAAAGGCTTGGCGAGTAGTAACATCAGTCATTAAATCATAAAAAGTGACCATAAATGCTTACGTTTGACTTCCCCTACAATGTAATTGCAAATCTATTCCTGCATCAGTTCCTGAGTCAACCGACGTGCAAAATCAGAGTAAATCTTATTTTGTTGTGTGCTCATGTTCACACTCGTGTTAGTGATGAAAAAGGCACATATAATGAAGAGTGATGGCGTCCTGCAGGACAGTATTAATATAATATCAGAGAAGGACTTAGTGTACCAGTCTTAATGGAAACAGATGGTCAAATTGTTCCTAAAAAAACACATTTACATTAACAGTCAGCTTTCTTTCGGTATAAATATGGGTTTTAATAAAGATTCATTTACATAAAAGATTATTTTGTCGCACTGCTTTTCTTGTCCTGTAGGAACCGTGGTTCCATCACTGGGAATGTCAGTGTAAATGCAAGGCAAGCAGCAGGGCCGTCCCACAATCCTCCGGGACTGACGGCAGTTCTGCTGCTCCCTGCAGAACAGCATGCCAACAACAGGCCGACTTTTAAAAAAAGGTGTAAAGTCTTTAGTCTTCATCGGCTCCCGTCCACTGCGTGAGGAAGACTCCACAGTAGTCAGTCACACACACTGACCTCCAGCGAGCTCCAAGTTTAATTGAAATTCATGTTGAGTGGCCTTCAACTAAAGTTGAGGTTGAGGGTCATGAGTGTCCAAAGTCTCTGCATGCTGGAAGCAGGGTGTGTTGCTATGGTTGCCCTCTTGTAAAGCGCTCTCACCTCTATGTCATAAAAATGCTATAAAGCATCACATTTACTTCCAAAACAATTCTATACAAAACAATTCTTCCTTAGTGGCCCCGTGGGTGTGAGACTGCAGGTCCATTCTCACTCTATAGACTGTCACTATCCAGTCGACTTTTCTTTTTTGAGTTTCCGTTTAAAGACGACAGCTGCATAATTCGGTTATTGTCCATTTTCCTGGGATCCCATTCTCGCCATCCTTCACAACTTAGGCAACAAGGCGCTGTGGGGTTAATTGGCTGACAGGCCACACCCCCAGGTGGGCAGCTTCTGAGGTTACCATGGTGACAGAGTGGAACAGCAGGACCCTGTTGCCAGGCGACCAGAAACTCGGATGCACGTGCTCACCATGCTTGCAGAGGGCACTGAAAGGAGAGGAAAGGCCATTACCTCATGCACACGCACACATTGAATGCACAGGCCATTTGGAGAAGGTGCCATTGGCTAAACTCCCCCACCCCCCAGGTAAATGGATACGCTTTGATCATTTGGGTCTTTTAGCACAAAGCAGGTCCTTTCCTGAAGATGAGCCATGAGGTTATGGTACATTAGGCAGAACTAGGCCCGACTCAGCCTGCTGAGAAATCATCCACCTCTCTCTTGTGCGTATGCGTGGTCGTGTTTCCCCATCTGTCTGCTTATCAGTACATGTGTCAGCTTGTGACTGAGTGTGTATATGTGTGTGTTTGCAGATAGGTATGTGGCGTGTGTAGACACACACACATACATAGCTAATAAACTCTGTGTGTTGTTCAGTCTTTGCAGGGGACTACATTTTGACGAAATGTGCCTACGAAAATTATAACTCAACACACACCTTGTGGGATCCTACTTACAGAAAAAAGGCAAAAGAAAGAAAAAATATTCTGTTATTAGATTTTGTTGAGTTTAGAGCCCATGATTTAAATTATAATAAAAGTCTTTGCAAACACCGAAACATAAGTGTTCATGTGTGTACGTTTTTGTAATTATTACGTTGTTTGGGGACCAGATTTCCCCAAAATGTGATAAAAATGTGTATTTTTTTTCTTTCAGTCCCCACAAGGATAACCTCAGTTTCATAAAAATCTGTGAATGCCATCAAAAAACTAAAAATGCAAAAAGTCTTGTATTTTGTCTGGTTACTTATGGTTAAGGTTAGGGCTGGGTAGGGGTTAAGGTTATCATTGTTGGGTTGTTGGGATTAGGGTTTTTCCCATAGAAATGAATGGAGAGTCCCCACAAAGATATGAATACAAGCATGCGTGTGTGTGTGTGTGTGTGTGTGTGTGTGTGTGTGTGTGTGTGTGCGTGTGTGTGTGAGGCCTACCCCACCTGTCCTGAGGTCAGCTGACCTGGGGGTGACCCTGCAGCCAGCAAACAGTCTATGTGATAAGGTAGGTCTAGGGGTGGGGAGGGGTGGGGTGAGTCAGGCTGGTTTGCAGGGGGGTGGGGGGGCCACAAACAGAGATAATAAACCCTGAAACACACTGTGCCTGTGATGAAGATTTTCTCACACTGCTCAGCAGGCTATGACACACTGACATACACACCGTCCAGGACACACTGTGATACACACACTTCGCTGATGCACAAAATGTCCTACATAGTGACACACACACTGTCCTCAATCATCCAGTGCATTAATTTGCATGCATCATGAAATATCCAGTAATTTATATAGGACACATACTGTACAGGTGGAACAGGTGTGCTGCACTTGTTTCTGAAGCTGTCGTACACAAAGGCAATAAAATTAATAAGGTATATCGTCGCTGTCCGATGAAAAACACATATCTCCAAAATTCAAGGACCTGAAAAAACCCATTTTCTCAGAAACTACTTTACAAAATAAACCTAAAACAATGCAGCAAGACACCCTCAGTACAACGAATAGAAGCCTATCTGTACACAGCCGTCAGTGAATGGTTTACTGTTTTAAACGGACTTACATGGATTGTTGTCAGCGAGGCAAACATGTCAATGTCAACAAGATACAAACTAATCTCACGTTATATTCACAGTTAACAATGATATTAGTTAGCTAGCTAATCTGTCAATGTTATTACAATTAGTGGTATAAAGTAATACATAAAACTGACCATCATGAATAGAAACTAGTACAAACATAAATACTAGTTAAATATATGACTTCATAAAACTTATTTTCACTGGTCAGTTAGATGTCAGACGCTATCATGAGTGAATGGGCGTACGACGTCTCTAGCGAAAAATCGTCAATTGTCAAATGTCAAAAAACGGACATGCGTGGTTTTCATTGGACAGCGACGGGCTGTGCTGGCCTCGGCGGCGGGACGGACACATCAGGCAGGCAGCGGCCGAGCCCTGCCCCGGGGCATTCCTGAGGCGTGGGAAACGTGCCGTGTGAACGGTGACAGGAACGGCGTTTCGAGGAAGAGCGATCGCAGTGTGGAAGGGGGGGGGCAGCAGCGGCCACCCATGAAACACATACACACATGTTCCCTGGGAGAAAGCGATTAACCCATCAAAGGCATTTGGTGCTAGCGGGGGATGGGGGGGGTCTTTGTAATCAGCCGCTGTCCAGGACTAGATCATGCCTGATTGGTCATCAGGGTCCCCTAAAGGAAATTGAGGCCCAGGGAGTATCGACACAGCCGATTGGTTCGTTAATTAACATTTGCGACGGGTTCACTTGAAAAAAATGCAATTATAGAAAGGACAAAGCCGAAAGATACTGAAACAACGAGGAGGTTGGATCTATTTCACCTTATTCTCAAAAGTATACAAACATTTGTCTTTTTAAAATAAAGGAATGAACCACCCTGGTTTCAGTCACTCCTTATGTCTCTTTTATAGCACTCGGGACATAGCTGGAGACTCCCCAGGTTGTGTAATCATCGATGAGGGAAAAGTACACAAGGCTTCGCCCCCACCCCCCCAGGCTGCATGGCGGGCATTCTGCAGTTACCTCTGAGAGGCCTCGGCCTTTTGGCCCCATCCATATCAGTGCTGTTCACATTAAAGCAGAACCTGCAAAGACACCGCCTCTGTGGACCTTGCCCTCACTGAGCGACACTAAGGGAGTGTCTGCAAAGTACAACGCACACATAGCAATGTAGACTGAGCCGCACCGTCTGGGGCTTCCCAAAACGGGTTGAGAGATGTGCAGTGGACAAGACAACCTCAGCCTGAGAGGAAAATGAAAGCTGCATTCTTTGTTTGTACACCTTCCACACCAAATTGGCTGGATAGAGGCACAACTGACATTCCCTTCTGAATGAAAGACTTCCAAAACTTTTTCTCCTATTTTTCCCTTAATTTTTTGTAGCATTTGTACTAATTTGTCATTGGTGCCAAAGGCTGAGTGATTATTTCATTCAGACGTCCGGCTTCATTTTTTTGTTTGCACTTTGCTCATTTATACAGCTGCATGCTTTCACTGAAGCAATCAGGTTTAATATCTCAAGGACAAGGTCAAATGGGGAGGGAAAGAGTCACTGCAGCTCAGCAGGGAGTCACAGAGCAGTCACAGAAGAGTCACAGATGAGTCAGAGAGGAGCACGAAGGAAATTAAGATGGTACTGACCTGTTTGTTGGAGCTCACGGAGCTGAGGTGTCCAATGCTGCTGGTGTCCGTCACCACCATGGCAGAGGGGAAGCGGGGTGAGTGAGTGTATTGGGGGGGCTCCTGTTTGTGGGAGAACACTGCAAAAAAAGATGGGGGGGGGTGTGAGGGTCTCCTATACCCAGGGCCAGGCACACGCACACACACACACACATGCATGCTTTACTCACTATGTGTGTGCGTGACACCAGTCATGAAGGGCTGCTGCCCCATGTGACCCGGAGCCTGCAGGGGCGGGGCCGACAGGTGGCTGCTGTGCAGTGGCTGCTGAGGAAACTGCACCGGCTGCGCAGTCAGCGCAGTCAGACTCCCCGCTACACTGTTGATGACAGGCACTCCCTGCGATGGGTTCAGACCTGAAAGACAGGGGAGAATTTGAGAATGGGGCAAGGAGAGCAAGGGTGCGGGGGTCCAGGGTGAGACACAGATAGACTCACTCTGCGCTATGGTCATGATCAGACTCTGTGACTGGGAGTGGTGCTGCTGGGAGCTCGGCGGGAGGGTGGGAGACAGGCCGTGGATGTTGGTCAGGGTGCTGACAGGGGGCAGGATGCCTCCTGATACTGATATCTGCATAAAATGGGGGAGGGATAGAGAAGAAGGTGGTCAGTGAGGCAGGAAGGTACCCCTTTGGGAGGAAGTCAAACCCTGATTTGGCTCCAGGAGATTCTTTTACATATTACATGCACATATGTGTGCATATTTACATGCATTTCCTGCACGTGTCGAGAGCAGTGACAGTGACCCGACTCCGGTTCAGGAACATCTACAAAGCAGGACACACAGAAAGTTCCTGTGGGGAACCGTGTCTGCAGTGCTCAGCTCTGTGGCCACCTTGCCTGGTATACTCACACACACACACACACACACGCACACACACACACACACACACACACACACACACACACACACACATTTGTATTCATATCTTTATGGGGACTTTCCATTCATTTCTATGGGTATAATCCCAACTATGACAACCT
>JAAGVU020000038.1:11657457-11670227 GCA_011763525.2 Mormyrus iriodes
TACCCAGCCCTAACCTTAACCATAAGTAACCAAACAAAATACAAGACTTTTGGCATTTTTAGTTTTTTGATTGCAGTTATTGATTTTTATAAAATGTAGTTTCCCCTTGAGGGGACCGAAAAAATGGTCCCCACAGTGTCAAAATAACGTGTTTTTATCACATTGTGGGGACATTTGGTCCCCACAATCTAAGGTATACCTGAACCACACATACACACACACACACACGCACACAGATAAGGGAAGTCACAGGGAACGCCTGAGCAGACACAAACACACAGAGAATGGCTCGTGTAACACATGGCCCTTTGTGTCTGATTACACACACACACATGCTCACTCTCTCTCCACTAGGCCCATCATGTTTGTTTGCACAAGCAGAGGGTCTGGCTGAGAAGGTTTTTTGTGCCTATCAGTGTGAGGTTTTGCATGAGGCTCACTGCCGGTTCCCCTTTCGGTTTACATATTTGTGTGTCTACGTGTTTTAAGTACAGGGATTAAAATCCATCCATCCATCCATCTATACATACATTGCCCTGTGCAGCATATATCCTGAATAGGGTGGCAGTCCACAGGGTTCATATACACACAGACTCACCCTATGGGCACTTCAGAGACCTTCCCTTCGTTTCCCTACTGACATATTTCGATTGTTAGCCATAATTCCAATCTTGACAGTGAGATGTAATATCCATCCCCACAACATAAATCTAGCAGGCCGCAGGAAAATCTTTCCCCCTAATTCCCCAAACAGCTGCACCTGTATCAAATACTTTTAGGTTATGGCACCAAACTGAAACACCATAGGACTGATCACTGGTCAAATCTATGTGATATATAATGTTATTGCAGTAACCATCCACTGACCACATTACTGTTTATGACACACTGGCCAAATAAAGGCTGAGATGAAGATAGAAGGGTTTTTGATGGGGATGGCTTGCAGGTCAGGTCCTGAAAGTCCCTCTACCACAATGTTTCTCAACCTAGACCTCGGGGGCCCTCAGACAGTCCAGAATTTTGTACTTCCCAGCTCCCAGCACATCTGTACTAGGTACATGTCATTCTTGATTGGTTGATCGTTTGGTTCAGGTGTGTTGGGAGCTGGGGGGGGGGGGGGGGGGAAATATATGGACACTCTGGGGGTCCCCGGGGACTGGACTGAGAAACAGTGCTCCTGACAGGTCTAAAGGGTATGGTTGACAAGGCTCTACATGTTCAGTGGCTGCAACAGCAGATGGCTAAACACTTAAAAGACCAGCCAGTTGCTTCAGTATACACCTAGTCATAATAATTGATTTTGGTAGCCAATAAGAAAAGAACCCACGAGCCCCAGTTTGCATATTGCCTGGGTCATCCAGGCCAGGCTTCGCCTCTCTTACCATCTTTGGACCAGGTGACAGCAGGCCGTGGTCCAGGCCACCGGGGGACACCTGCTGCAGCAATGCCTGAGTGCTGAGCATTCCACTGTTGCCATGGTGACTGATCGTCGTGGAGGAAGTGACCTCACTGGCTCCTTGATGAGTGTATCGGACATCTGGATACACAGAGAGCCAAGGAGAGAAGGAAGAATGGGTGTAAGGTGGTGTTTAAAAAAAAAAAATAAGGACACAAAGAGCGTGTAGGACACAGTGGATCCTTACTAGGACTTTTCTCTGTCCTAATGTCGCTTCAGAGGTCCTAGTATCATAACCTAAAAAGTACCCAACGGTAGATGCAGAAATTGGGCCCCTCTAGTAATGGGGTCATAGGGAGGGGAAGTCGGAGGGTCCCTGGCCAGCAGAGTTTAGGTAGCGCCAGCCGTATGACAAGGAAACCTGCTGTGAAATCATTGTTGAAGACACAGGCCTGACATGCCGGGACCACCGATGCCCTCTGTGGGTGGGAGGCTGTCGATATTGTCTACCCATTGCTGAGTGCTCTAGAACCCAGCAGGGGAGCCAGGGACCAGCCTCTATAGTCTAAGCAGATTCCCAGGTGCCCATCTGAGTGGCTCCAAAAAGCCCTACAGCAACTCTTTTGGGAAACCCTTTAACATTTGTATGGTTAAAGTCAAGTAGTAGTGAAATGACTCCATTTTCATTTTCTCATTAAAGTTTACAGACCTCCCGAACCTCTTCAGGATGTGGGCCCTGAGCTTTCAAGCTTGCCTCCTATGACCCAATGCTGACCCCACGTTGACCTCTGCGACCTTCTCTGACCCCCGCCTGCTGCGGGGAGGGGGGTGTCCCCTCTGGCTCACGCATTCTGACAGATATTGCAGACTGACAGCAGAATCGGCGCTGATCAGAATGACAATGGCTGCCACTTCGCCCAATCACTCATTGTTACTGGCTCCTTTACACCCTCTCTCTCCCTCATGTGAGTGATGTTACCCCACCCAGAACACCGCAGATAACCACATCAGAACATTATTCATGAGCATCGTCTTGCTGCATAATGGGTGTCTTATTTGAACCCTGACACAGAGCTCCAGAACGATGAACCTTCTTGTCATAAAGGGCCACCCAACCCTCCTACCATACACACTGCAGAAAGTCTTGGAAAGTTGACCGAGATCCCTTAAGCATGAGGGCCACTACTAGGTTATGAGCCAGTACCTTGCATCTTTCCAGGAGGGGAGACTCCACTTTGCGAGGGCAGGGAGCTGAGGCCGTGTGTGGGGTAGCTGTCCATGGCCAGCTTCTGCCGGAAGGCCTCTTCCTTGCGGCGGTTAGCAAACCAATTGTAGACACGCACCTCCGTGACCAGGTTGGAGCCGAGGCCATGGGCCTTAGATGGGGACACCCCTCTCTGCACACACTCCGCTCTGGGGGTTGGGGGGGTTCATGAAACAGCATTACTATGAAGCTATTGTACGTTATAGATCATCATGATTGGATTGTACCAAACTCAAAGTCCAACCTGTTACACTCCTCCACCAGAGCCTCCCGTTCCTCTTTGCTGGGGTTCTTTTGTCGCTCGTAGGCCTGATACAAGATGTCCTGGGAGGCAGGCCCCCACTTGAAGCGGTTGCGTCTCATTCTCTTGCAAACGGGCTCAGAGCCAGCCCCTGCCCCGCTGGTGGGCCGCCCTAAGTCCTGGCCAGGGTCGCCGAACTCTGGGAAGAGAAACAGCACTGGATCCTCACTGGCCTTGTCTGGGTCAGTGCCTTCTGAACTCTGCACGTGGTCGAATTCTGAAAAAACAAGACAAAGTGACCTGAACCGGTCTCACGGCAGCAGGGGACATGTTTCATTCTCGGTTACACTTTGCAGGTGGGCAATGACTCACAGAACATTGTACGTCAATGTGCCAGTTCTGACAAATTTCTTTAATTGTATGATAATAATAGATACTTAATTGATCCCTGCGAGCAAAATTACCCATTTAGGCCTCCCCCATCTCGTTCTCTGCAGGTGAAATCGAGCTGGCTATGAAGGCCAGGCACCAGTTGCAATGGCCAAGGAGCTGCAGGGTAAGGGCCAAGCGTATGCTGAAGCTAGGCTTGAACTAGCAACCTTCTGATGACATGCACAGGGGATTAACCCACTGAGCTACATGCTGCCCCCTATTTACTTTGTGGACCACATTGAGAGAGACATGTCGGTTTATACCATCTCGCCAATGAGTAACCAGATATGTATTTGGTCTCATGATTATCCTTCTGCCAGTTTCCCATTGCCATCTGCAAACATTTTTTTTTAACTAAAGAATCTCTAACTTCGTCGCAATAAAAAAAAAAAAATCACGGGACGATCTCAGTACAATAACGCCTCCTAAATGAGTACTCTCGGAGAAAGCGTTGACTTACGTCGGAGGATCTCCCGTTGTTTCCTGACGTACCAGGTGTAGAGGGCCGCCCGCTTGCTCGTCTTCATGGGCGTGCCCTTGTTCAGGTGCTGCGACAGGTGGGACTGGTTGAGCCGCGTCACGTCCACCACCTCCCGCTGCGGGATGTTGTGCTGCTGCATGTAGCTCTTGATGGTGCGGGCGGCATGCCACGGGTCCTCGCTGGGGTAGAGGACAGGGCACGTCTCACCAAAACGTATAAACTGCCCTAACTACAATTACATTTTATTTGCCATTTAGTCAAATGATAACGGTATCTGTACTATTCACGCTAGTGTATTCTTATAATTGACTGATATTAGTACATTTTCAATAAATAATAATAAATAATAAATAAATAATAACATCCATTTCTAAATTCCGTCGCATATTGAAATAGGGTCATGGTGATTCGAAATATATCATTTATTGTTAGGCCTATTATTATTATTATTATCATTATCATTATTGTTGTTGTTGCTGTTATTATTAATAATGATAATACATAATAGTAATAATAATATCTGTAGTAGCAGCCTGTCACTAGCAGCGGCAGTGATAGTAGTACCTAGTTCATAAATGATTTAATACCAATACTTATAAATTGTTGTAATATTGTGATACAGTTGTCTTGTTCATAATGATTAGTATTAATAGGCCTATTGATGCAGTTCGTCCTTTCCTTTCACGTGAGACCTACCCACGCCATAACTATAAAACTGGCCGCTAATCGGAAGAGTAGAAACTTCACCGCTATATTCAAAAAGGTTTAGTAAAAAGCTAGAAACGCATTAAAAGTCTGTTTCCTGTTTTTACTTGCCCAGCCGCAAAAAATAAAGTACACAAATAAAATCGCATTGCTAAGTGCTTAGCCTACTAATTGTTGCAAATTTGTCTTTTTTATTTTAGTCATGGAGATAAAAAAAAATAATATTACCGATGCCGGGCATACTTCATTAGGAAATAAGTAAGCATATAACTACTTCCCACGATTTTTCTGAAGGCCTGTATATATTCGTATTGTTGCGGAGTAGATGTTTAGGACCATATGCGATAAGATTATCTCAACGGCTGACAAAAAGGCAAAAATCGAGCAATGTTCGATTAGAATTTGATTTAATATGTACAACGCTGTAATTTCAAAATAACATTTTATTAAATAACATTATTATACTATAGCATTTTATATTATATAATTATATTCCTGTTTTAAATGCAATTAAGGGCATATTTTGATCCGATCTTCAAAAATTGTTGAAGAACTAAGTTCTTTTGAATTGATATTCTATTATTATTATTATTATTATTATTATTATTGCTATTGTTATTATTGTTATTGTTGTTATAAATACAATTAGCTCGAACAAAATCCTTATTTATTTCTGTAACTTCATTAATCTGAAAACGTGGCCACCTTACTTACAGGACGTTTATTTATTTAATATTATTTTGATGAAAATACAAAATTCGTAATATAATACTATAATTCATCAGATATAAATATCCACGCCTACCAATGCCATTTGCCCGATAATTGCTTCTTGCTAAAAGGAAGTTTATAAAAATAAAAGCAGACTCACTTTGAAAACGACAGAAGAAAATATCAACATCCAAATTCCCAATCAGCGTTGTCTGTTTCACCATTTTCCCGAGCGAACTGGGTCGGTGCAGTGGCCTCCCAGGTCCGCAGAATGTACTCGGAACGCACGCTACCCAACTCAATTTAATTACCGCTGAAAAACCCAGTTTTAGACAACTGGACCACGCTGAGACAGACACGTCGGTTTATACCGTCTTGCCAATGAGTAACCAGATATGTATTCGGTCTAATCGTGCGCCACTGTGTATCTTTCTGTTGATGATTTATAGAATAAAATTAATAACGTCTCAGCTCCACGTGTTTCCGTTTTGATTTCGCCTGTCATTTGCGGACAGTTTGGTGTCGCTAAATAATCACTTCAATTAAATTAAATATGCACAGAAATATGCCGGGAATGGGTACATTAATAAAAGCCAATTAATTTGGCGCCACGAGACCAACTAAACAAATTTTTTACTTTAAATGATATAATCGATGCTATATGGAAAATAAACTAAATAGTATATCGTTTATTAAATGAATTGTAGCTAATTTAACAACGATATTGACTAATTTAAGATACTGGGCGACATACAGTAGAAAAATAATTTTGCTAATAATTGTTTTATTACAACAATGAAATTCAGCCTTTAAAATATTATTAACCAATATGAGTTACGACTCCACAGTAAATAGAAAAATATCAATATAAATATATACGTGTATTTATTTTGTTGAGTAACAAAACCTTAATTACTGCATTAATATTTCCTGAGAAAATATTGCATTGTTGGTTAAACAGGTTATCAAAATACAGACCGCCATTTTTATGTAGGCTATATTTAATCCAAAAAAAGTAAACTGTGCGATCTCCTAAATCAGATAGGCCTATAAAATAGCTACTTTATACCTTAATTTATACAGTAATAATGTAAAGGTATCAGAAATCCCGTAAAATCTGTTTGGGCGCGGAGATTTTCGTGCCGAACCCAACCCTTCGGACTGACCTAAAATTTTAAATCTTCAACATTTTTTAACATCCATGCTTAATTTTTGCAGTGGATTTTTAAATTTTTTAAAAAACATATAATAGTAACAGTGACAGCAAAACAGTATTATAAAATAAATGTGATTTAAGTGTAAGAAAGTTCATTCTAAGTACAAACCATAACTTTCTACTTAGATTAAAGTATTTCAGAATTCCCATGGATGTTTAATTCACATGAATTAAATCACAGACTTACGCTAGCATTCGTTCAACTTCAGCTCTCTGTTCGGCCGCTTCTTCCGTGTTGAGGGACTGCAGTTCCCGCAGAATGGGCGGCGTGTCGAAATCGTCGCCGTCTTCGGAGCCCTCGTCTCCGGAGGACTTGGCACTTTTGCCGTGCCCATTTGCCAGCGCCCGAAACGCGGGCTTTGAATCCGACCCGCTGCCGTTCGTTGCTGCAGTAGTCGGTGACATCAGTGATTGCTCGTATTTGAGGCCGGACGGGCTGGGGTCCAGGTCGTCCAGGGCTTGGATCAGGACGTCTTTGGTGACTCCAGATTCCAGCAAAGCGCTCAGGAGCTCCTGCTGCAGCGAAGTCAACTTCGCGACCATTGTCGAAAACATGAAAACGTTTTAGTACAATGTGCAACAGCTGGTTAAAAAAAGCCAAACGTGACTGAGAGAAAGTGTATCTGCTGCTCCTGTGTGATGCACGTACTGCATCTGAGGGCACCTGGTTTGAGGCTTTGGTGGAAAACAGTCCAATGTGCCATAATGCCTGCGGAACAGAGACGTTATAGTGGCAGTGGGCGGGCCGAGGCGGGGCGGCATGCTGTCGGCCGAAAGGCCAGGAGTGGGACGCACACGGCTGTGTGCTCCCATCGGTGACTTTAAGTTATAGTAAATTGTTTAGACTGCCTTGATGATTGTTCAACTGGATTCCCGTTCTCCCCGGAAGCATCATTGTGATTTAAAAATGAATATTGTTATTCATCATTTCGTCCACGAGTAGGTCTATTTTTCAGGGATTGAATATAGAGAGGTTAACGACAGGATGATTTCTTAATTTTACCGATTGAACTCCCAAAGGATTAGTCAACACTTTATTGATTCAATCAGCGTGTAATCCATGGACCATACTAAAAGCCTGAAAACTGTCAAAAAGTAACAAAGGAAAGTGAGACCCGTGAGCGTTTACACACATAGGCCTAGTTTAAGCACAATTAGTAAAATAATTTAATTTAGAAAGCACGAAGATTTAGTCTAGGCCTGTTATCAACGGTTACGAGACTAATGTTAGAGCTACTTGTAACGATTTATATAAATACATGCATTAATAGGTAGGTCTATTCAAAACCAATATCTATTTAATTTTTTACAAACATTAAGTGTGATGTGATTATTATTTTTATTGTTGTTGATATTGTCGCTCTTATTGAAATACACTGTATTTTGCTCTAGTATCAAATGTCACTTGAACGACAAGATTCATCATGGAAACATAAGTTATTTTTACAGTCATTTTTTTTTGTTCGAACAGCTGATGAATTTATTTTGACGATCTTCAACGAAATTCCACTCCACTCGTGAGACTTATAAACCACCTATGTTAGCTTTACTTATAAATAAAGCGGAATGTGTTCATACTCTCGAATGATATTTTAATGTCTGTTAAATGGTCCTCCTTGGATGGCTGTAAACTTGTCCCTCGCTGCAGGTGCGCGATCACCGGGCGTAAATAAGCTAACGGTAAGGCCCCGTCACCCACTCCTTCGCGGAATTTATTGGATCTTCGAGTCAAAAACGACAGCCCTGAAGGGCGCCCGCTCTCAGAAACTGCGTCCTGGGGACGTGTTTAGTACCGTGATAAGACCATTGTGTTCTAGGACATAGGGTCCCTTAGTGACTCTTTCTCTTTCTTCTTCCTCCTCCTCCTCCTTCTCCTCCTCATTCTTCGTCTCCGTAAAATTATTATTATTGTTATTAATATTATTGCATTTATTATTATGAATACTGGTTTTATGATTTCATTTGTTTAGATTCCTAATTTTATCAAAAAGACTGCCGTGTCAACATGCCGGTACAGAAGCTGCGTTATCTGCGCCGACTCGGGCACACAGAGATCTTACTCATGGCCCATTGATGTCCGGCGCACCGTCTCACACAGTAAAACACGGACCTGTGGGCGATTAAGACAATGGCTTCAATATAGTTAGGGACCAAAACAGCCCCGAGTCCCGCGCCCCCTAAACACACTCCCGCAATATCAGTAGGGACATGTCCCCAAATCTACGCCGTTGGTGTAACAAACACCCAGCATTAAATATACATTGATATTTATTCATTTGGGGAGTTTCTCTTATTCCTGAACTACCCGCATGGCCGTTCACGCACGCACACACACACACACACACACACACACACACACACACACACACACACACACAAATTATAGTCAGTGAGCAATCAAAACAGAAGTACGGAATACCAGATAAGTATCGCAGTATACAGGGCTACCTGAATCAGGGTCAACAACGCCGTCGCGACACATGCCTGGCATTTACAGCAATGCTTATATCGAGTAATGAGTAATACAAATAATTCGACTGAGAAACAGTTCCGTAAAATGAAAGTAAATAGTCTGTATTTCATTTCCGTTTCATTACTTGTATTTTTAGTTGAATCTGAAAAAAATGTTGCGTTCTTTTACGAACTTTAGTGAAATTTATGGATAAAAATAAATTTAAAGCCGTAAATTATAACTAAAATTTATTTATCAGGCAGAGAATAAATATAGCATAATTCCGTGGGCGGCATAACTATACACAGAACATGTTTCTATGTAATAAACGTAGGCTACAATACATTTAGTAAACGCCGCATGTGGCTGTTCCGGGAACGGTACGGACAGTTTCAGGAGCCGAAAGAGCCGTCCAGTGCATGCAGAGCCAGACTGGTTATTAGTCAGAAGTCAGACAGATAATGTGGCTATATTAACTACTATCGCAGCAGAACACATGAGCAAAATTGACCGGATAACGGATCTGCAGGATGCTCACATAATATCCGACGAATATTTTTCTAAAAACCACACGACATGCCACAAACCGGCTCAAAATGTGATGGTGGTACAAAGTATCAGACAATGCATTGAGGATATAATTAAAATAAAACGTCTGAGCTAAGGTCAAAAGTTTTAAATAACAATCAAAGTCAACATGTCTCTTCAAATACAGTGCAGTATTATTTTTATGTCATTCCACTGAATGAAAATAGCATTTAAATTGATTAAAGATACATTGCAATAGGCTTGCCATTTGGGACATGCAGGAGTTTAGCAAAGGGGATAGAGGGGTCAGAGCCAGTCAACACTTTAGGTGACATAGGCAGACGCCTAGGGTGCCATCTTCTGAGGGTAAGCGGAGGGTTTTGACTTTCTACTTTTGAACTAGTCTGAAAAAGCGGGCACCCACGACCCTTTTTGTATACTACTCCAAATGCGTGTGAAAACTGCTAACCTGGCATTTCTGCCCAACAGCAACAGGGGCATATAAAAAAAAAGGCTGGCCGTTTACTACCTTCTGCCTGAACCCTCCCATTCAACACACACTTATCCTATGCAGGGTCACGCGAGGTCCAGAGCCCATCCCAAAAGATACGGGCACAAGGCAGGGAATAACCCAGGACAAGGTGCCAACTCATCGCAGGGCACACTCACACCACTCACACACACATTCACACTTAAGGACAATTTGGCAACTCCAGTTCACCTCAGCATGTTTTTGGACCGTGGGAGGAAACAGGAGTACCTGGAGTACTGGAATACCTCGCAACGACACAGGGAGAACATGCAAAGTCTACACAAATGGAGCCAGGATCTCTAGAGGTGTGAGGCAACAACCCTAAGCACAGCGTAACCCTGTTGCCACAGATTTAATACGAATTTTAAAAAATAATTGCAAAATACTTGTTGTGACAAAATTACTAGGTTTTTACATTCATATATAGCTTTATAATTTGTTTTTAAAGGGTCAGAAGTGGCGTTTGTTTTGAAGGTGGCCATGGCTATGCAGAGCATGTCGATCACTATGGAAACTAATGGGGCGAGGTGGCTGATTACGCAGCGCAAACCTCTCTATGGTTTAAGCTTGGTTGCCAGTCTCGTGGCCCCAAGCCTTGAACTAATTTGCAGCCCCCCCCCCGAAGACAGAGGATTTCCTGATAATGTCATAGATCGTGGTGTTGAATAATTCTATTCAGTTCACATATTCACAACAGGTATCCCATTCTCATGTTCATCATCAGGTTGTGGACCTGGGAGGGCCAAATCATGTGACCTAGAGCTCAGATGGCACGCATGTGCATCCCAGTTCCCATGATCCTTTGCTCAACATGTGTCATCCTGGGAGCTCTGACAAGCGCAAAAAGATAAGGAATCGCAACAGCAATAGATGAAGAGCTTAGCTGACATCACACATCCTTTATGGATTCTTCTTGCACCAGTTGTCCTGAGTTTGTTGTTTTTATTAACATATTTAATATAATAGCTAATATATTTTATATTCAGGGAAAAAAAATTACAGGTGAAGATTCCCCGAAACCCCCACCCCCCAATATCTTCTCGGTGGAGAAGTAGACGTGAAGTTTTAGTGCACTGCTGGAGCTTCAGAGGTTTCAGTAGCTGTGGAGTGCGGTGTGATGAGCGATGATTCAGCACATCCTTACCCCCCCCAGCCAGTGATCCAATGACTGGTGCCAGTTCTCTGTTCCAGACAGTAATCTGGACATTGCCTTCTTACCGCCCGCTTTCTTGCCTGTAATATTCATCTCTATCATCTCTCTGTTTACGGAATAGCTGATGAGGCCTCTGCTTTTTATTGGAGACCCCCTCCCCAGCTAGCCTGCACCCCGCCTTCACCATACTCATCCCAGCATGGTTTTCCTTTATCTATCAGAATAACCGGATGCCTTCGCTGTCTGAATGACTCCCTAGTTTGGGCTGGTGGCTCAGTGGCTTGTGTTGTTACCTCATGTGCCCATTAACGGCCATTTAATCCCTCCTCCTACCTGGGATTCTACCTGGGGTCCAAATGCATGTGGTTAGGTGAACTGGAACCTCAGAATTGTCATTGTTTTTCCAGGTATCCCATATAAAGCAGTGTTTCCCAATCCAGTCCTTGGGGACCCACAGCCAGTCCACATTATTGCTCTCTCTGAGCTCCCTGCTAGACAGTCCATATTTTTGCTTCCTCCCAGCTTTGTACCAGGAGCTCCCTGGCAAGCAAGTCCACATTAATGCTCCCTCCCAGTTCCCGAAGCAAAAACGCGGACTGTCTGTGAGTCCCTGTGGACTGAATTGGGAAACACTGATCTAAAGAATGCTTTGCACTTTACGCTCACTGTTCTTAATGGATGATGGGTTGACCTACATTTGGAGAATCATTCTGAGGGAGCAAAAATGTAGACTGACTGGCAGGGAGCTCGGATGGAGCAAAAACATAGACCGGCTGTGGGTCCCTGAGGACCAGACTAGGAGTTAGAAGATTGATTTAAGCATTTTGCTTGAAAAATAAAGCCCAATATTTTCACTCGCATTTGGATGTGCTTGGCATTATTCATGCAAGGATTCATGCAAGGTGACTGACCAGGGGGCCAGCAGGAAGTGTTTATAGAGGTGAGTCCTCAGCCAGCAGCCCCCAGGGAGAGTGATAAGATGAATGCATTTCCAACGAAGTCCCTGGTGCTGTTTGCTCAGGAGTGCCATGTGAGAGCCGGAGACCTCTACCCTCCTTCCTCATTCCTATCAAGGAATTGTTGGACCCATTGTGCATTTCAATAAGGTACTTCAGCGGATTAATTCCAGAAAACCATCATCCCGTTTAGACGGCTGAAGAACTCAAGGATTCGAAGGATTCAAAAGCTTTATTGCTGTTAGTACGAACACAAGTATGATGAAATGCTTGATGTGTCCCGTTATAAAATATATCGATGAAAATCTATAAATCACAATAAATGAATAGCGAACAGTAACATGCAATATACATATAATACACACAATATACACACAGTATACAATATACCTTCGGTATACAATAGCATTCAGCTATGACAAAATGCTAAGGTTTGAGCTGGTTAATTAAGCAGCTGATTAATAAGCAGCAGAAGTGATTGGGTAGAAGAATTATTTCTTACTGTACAGATCAATTTATATACTGTACATCCATAATTATCATTATTTTTACATATAAAAATGGAACAGTAGTGTCAGTGTGTGATGTACATATGTTTCTCTGCTTTTGTTTCAATAGAAATATCTCTTAACCCTTGTGTATTTTATTTCTTCCGTTCTAAATTCTAGAATCTATAGAATTTAACCTCATTTTGAAAATGGAC
>JAAGVU020000038.1:11670431-11689351 GCA_011763525.2 Mormyrus iriodes
AATTCTAGAATCTATAGAATTTAACCTCATTTTGAAAATGGACTGGGGTAACTTCGACCCCAAAAATAACACTGGGGTTAAAACTGTCCCCAGGGTGCTGTGTCTTTGGTTTGCTGTAGAGTCAGTTATGGCTGATTTATGCATCACGTGCATCTCCGCTTCAGAGGACTAGACTGTGTGTCATCCTCTCCCGCTTGTATTGCATGATCATCACTGTTCTCCACATCAGTACCAAAGCTATCCTTTACAGCCCCACTATCAGAGTGATGAACCTCCATAAATATTTTTGTTTATCACCTATATATTGCCCTTCTATTTAATGACATCTTTCCGCCTTTAAGGCTCTGAACAGAATCTTTTGTTTTTTAAATGGAGGACAAAGACGTTATTTTCCTATTTGCTGGAAGTCAGGGAAGCCCTAAGAGTCTCCAAGCATTTTAGTCAAGGGATGTATTTACAAAGGACCAAACTTTAATGGTGGCAGTAATAAAGCCAGATCCGGGAAGAACCAATGGCTCTTTATGCTTGCACACTACATGGGTGTGTTCTTGTCTGTCTTTTGGCTGAAATAGGTGTGTGTAAATTGTATTGCAGTCACTCTGAATGGGGTTCCTCAGTCCTTTCCTTTTCTCAACAATAATTCACTTTAATTTTTTTTCCTCTTCTCATTTTAAGAATTGAAACAAATTTTTAGTGGGATAAATTCAAAGCACAACGGACAGTGCGAAGACTGTGTGAAAATCAAATGTTGCTCAAATGTAGTATCTATGCACTGGTATTTCTACACAAGAAAACAGACTTATTGTGACAGAGAAAAAGAGTCCAGGCATTTCTTTGCATTTCTTAAGAAATCAGTGCATTGTGATCGGTTGTGGTGGTCGCTACCGACCCCTAACTCAGGCATTCCTGGGGCTGACCTTGGCACAGAGCGAAAGACTCCATGTTGGCCTCTCTGGGACCCTGCTTGAACCTGCCTCCACACCTCAGTGTAAGGTAAGGCATTATGTCTGTGGACACAAGACTTAGGAGCAACTGAAAAACTGTGTGTGGCCTGGAGAATGGAAAAAATAAATCAATGCTGAACAAACACAGACACACGCACACACACAGATACGCAGACACCAAGAAGTTGTGGAAACAATAAAGGGAGATGTTGTGGTAAAGGTGTGGCTGCCATCGCAACTAAACCATATTCCTAGTAAGGGTGAGTACCCATGTACACCAATGTTTACCTCAGGCTACCTGTGTGGACCTGGGTTGACCTTTTGCATACCTGTGACAGCATAAGTTTCCATTAGGGTGTTGTATAGTTTGGCACAAAGACTTACCCCAAGCAGGCTGAAGTGTTGGAATGCCAAGTCTTCATTACCCACCTCTCATTGCCACCTCTGATCTTGGAGATTAATGAACCCAGTCATTTACCGAACTCAACATTTCTGACATTTTTTGCATGTGATAAATAACGGCTAAAGATTGGGGCGTACAGGGATTCTCCAGTTACTGTTTTGCAGTGCATTCTGGGACAGACACCAATGCAGCTGTACATGACTGACTATGAAAGGGGACAAGATCATGAATGACCCAACTTTAGCGCAGGAGCGAGGTGACTGGACAAGTCACAAATCAGCTGGGACTTTCTCGTCAAGACAAAGGCTGATGTAATTCTCAAACCACACCAAGTTAAAAATATAGTGCCTCCTATGAACCCGGTTAATAATCGCTAATCTGTGTGTGGAATTTGCTAGCCTTATACTATAATTTCACAAACGTTGCCATTGTACTGATACCACACAACAAATCAAACGTAAGCATGACTCAGGTGAGCTTCTTGTCTTTGGAATCTGCCGCTGTTTGATATTATAGACTTTTTCCACTTAGCTTAGCTTTCAAACTAGCAAGCAAGTTACATTCCATTGGTATTTATAATGTATAATTTATTGTGTTTTATTTTAAGTATTTTACTTAAATTGTCCACAGAGTAAACATTCAGGTATGAAATTCATTGCAAAGTGTTTGCCTTGTGTATTCCTTGTACACTGATAAACTTGAAACTTAAAGTAGCTGTGGTATGTATCTCATCTGGGCTACCTTTGATATTTTCCTCATGGAAGTATGATACAGTGTTAACCTCATTAACGTACTTATTAATTCACAGAGTTGCTGTGTTCTTCAGCATTTCACACTCGTTTGGGGCAGTCAGAGATGTACCTCCTCCTTGGGGGCTTCCCGTAAGATCTACGTGATGTCGTAGTGGTATCCTGGTGACCGAGGGCTCTATCTGCATGCAGTAGGAAATGAGCTTCATGCCCTGTCGTGCTCACAGTCACCTCCAGAGAAGCAGGACTCTCTCACACCCACAACTGCGCTGCTTTAATTTGTATGTCTGTTTGTTTTGTGCAAGTTAACGAGACTAGCCAGTCCATGAAACTGACTGTATGATGTCATCCCTAGGTCATGTAGACCTCAAGGTTCCTTTGGACTTCAGGACTGCAGGCTAAGTCCTCGGCCAGGTTCTAAGACTGAAACCGGTACTGACCTGGATACTCGACTATTTGTACCCGACATGGGGGCAGTTCAAGGGTTTGAGACGTTTAGGATGTAATTGGCATGGGGGTATATTTCTCATCCTTTCTCATCCATCCATTATCCATCCATCCATCCATCCATTCATCCATTTTCCATATCCACTTGTCCTACGCAGGGTCAAGGGGGTCCAGAATCTATCCCGGAAGCTACGGACACAAGGCAGGGAACAACCCAGGATAGGGTGCCAACCCATCACAGGGCACATATCCCACTCACACCCACATTTACATCTCTGGATAATTTGCTAACTTGACCACGGCGTGTGGACCGTGGGAGGAAATGGGAGTCCTGGGAGGAAGCCCCACGACGACACGGGGAGAACATGCAAGCTCCATACATGCGGAGCCATGGTGGAGACTCACGCCACCTGTGTCACCCTTAGTTTGGGTAAGTGAACTGCAAAATGCAGATGCCACTGGAAAAGGATAATATGGTTCTTCTGAGGTAACGTCCCGTCCTTACAACATGTACAAGTCAATAGAGGAGGAAGGGGGGGGGTGTGATGTGTGGGAGTGGGGGGGTTTATGCATGCAGTTGCTCTTCCAGAACCAACTCCAAAACAGGTGCCCTTCTTTCCCCCCCACCATGAATACCTAAACTCTACCCTCCCACCTCCTGGCCCTATCTTCCTGCAGCACTGAACCGTGGGTAGCTCCCCCCTGCCGCGACCAATGAGAAGCCTGAATATGTGAACATGTGATGGCAACCCACCCTGTGTCCTTAGTCCCACTGCATGATTAGAGATTCAGAGGCCATTACTTGCATGGCTGGGCATGAAGGAGCCTCATTATGCATAGACACGCACAGGCAAAGCATGTCGGTACCGAACGAAAAAATCATTACACAACAGGAATCCGCTGTTCCTGTGAAGTCGCTGTCTCTGCACACGGCACAGAGTCTGGAGAGGCGTGAGGGAGCCAGTGACCCCCAGGCACCAGACAAGGTTCTACCATTCAGACGTCAAGCGTAACCTACCCCCAAATGAACGATACCCGTCAACCTCTAACACCACCAGCCCTACAATGAGTGGCTCAGCAGGCTAAGCCTTTGTGCTTCTGATCAGAAGGTTACTGGTTTGAGCCTTGGCCTCAGAACATGTGTCTGGGGGCCCTTGTGCAAGGCCCCCAGCCTGAGAGGTGCTGTGTGTTGGCTGGGATAGGAAAAGAATTCTATTGTACCTGTGCAAACAAATGATTTATTAAATGTTTTGCTTATTTATCATTGAAACCTTGCAGTCTGCATGGCTTGGACACAAACTGAAATGAGATCAGCAGTCCTCACAGAATGAGCCCCAGTAGTGACCTTCTGCTGTGTGAATTATTTTGCCAGCAAGGTCCATAAACACCTAGTCACCTGTATCCTCACTGCGGGACATTCCAAAATATTTATATTTTTCCTGGAAGGGGTTAACGGGTACCAGGGTCATACAGGGGCCACATTCTCAGTACTGTCCCCTGAAACACATCACAATAATGTTTCACAAACACATAATCTTGAAGTCTCTTTTTCAAAAGGAAGACTGCATCTCTAACACCGATGTCTTCCATTTTCCAATCATCATCTTGAAAGGAGAACGTCGCCTGTGAATGATAAAAGGGAGCACATCAGGCAGAAGCTGAGCTTTAACGCAAAGTCTTTCATGTGTTGGATGGGGCAGGGGTGGGAGACCCGTAATGAAGATGTGAGATGGAATAGATCCACAGATGGAAGAAAGATTGTAATTACTTGACATGTGCAATCAAGCTAAATCAGGCTTAATTTTAGGTCCATTCCAAACCGTTGTGCCGTTGAGATGTGCTGCTATGTTGCTGTTTTTCCTTCCATTTCACTTTGAGAGAGATTCATCAGGACACTTAATGTGAAATCTGAAGTTATTTATTGTCATACAAGTTAAAGGTGAGACAGCCCCTCAGCCGTGACTTGTCTTGTCTCACACGTCCCCTCCACACATTTCCCTGCTCCTTTGGGTCAAGTCAGGACAGTGCCAGATGAAAGTCTGTAATGGGCTGAACCGGACCAGACCGGACTGAATGGCCTCGGCGCCAGTTTGTACCAGAATCATCTGGTCTAGACCAGATGATGGTTCCTCTGCGTTTGTGCCACCACACGGACAGGAACTGAAGGAAGTGATCTTCAGACTGAAAATCCCCAGGCCACTGTATCTTGTCTTCCAAAAGGATATATACCACAGATGACCCAAAACATTATGACTACCCCCAATATATTAGATGCAAAGCTAACATTCGGTACTCAAAGTCAACATGTGGAATGCAGAAGAAACAGGCAGGGATTAATATCTGAGTGAGTTTGACAAGAGGCAAACCATTATGACCAGGCAAGACGACCGGGTCAGCAGTTTGTGGTTTTTCCCTCCTTGGACTCCGCTGGTACCCACCATGGCTGACTGTGAGCACCCCACAAGTCCTGCCATTCTGGAGATAATTTGGCCCTTTTCAAGTCATTCACAGCTTTATCTCTCCCCATTCAACATGTTGACTATGAGTACTGGAACGTTAGCTTACTGTCTAATATATATCTAACATCACTCGCTTCACACGTGGGTAGTAATAATGTTTTGGCTCCTCTGTGTAAGCTAGTTTTGACTTCAGAACCTGCCCCAAAATGCACCAATATAACACTTTTTGGATGTAGCACTTCAGACAGCTGTTTAGAGGGATTGCATGGTGTTAGCAGCCAAGCATATCAGCTATGCCTAGTACTCAGGTGTAGATTCTCAGATCAGCACAAATGCAGGCCCATCAGCCTCCCTGGGACCTGGACTCTGCCCTTAACCACCAGCCCCCTACCACACTGAAATCCACCTAAATCACATGAGGAATCCTGACAGCACAGAATTAATGAGGAACAGTGAAGTCTACACCAGCATCCTGTCGAGCAGATATCTGACCCCTCTGCCCCCTCTCTCATCACTTCTACTTGCTTCACACCCCATACTGTGTTTTCAATGGCTGAAGTGCACCCAACCACAAAAACGGCTGCTTCATTGACCCTGCCCGGGCCTAACTCTGATTGGCTCAATCCTGACTGCCAATATATTTCCCACAGGAAAAAGGTTGTCAGTACTCAGCTAGGTTCATGGGCCACACTGGCCTGCCTTTCACCGGTCAAGGCTCACCGTACTTCCTTCCTGTCATGTGACGTGATTACCCCCATTCTCTGAGGTAACGTTCTGGTCCCGATGTCTCCAGTCCCCCCACTGCTAAGCCGCCTGCTTTCTATGCAGGTACAGTGATGCTGAAATGCAGTAGATACTCAGGGCCGTGACCCTAAGTAGCAGCAGAGTGATAAAAGAGCCATTTTTTAATAGCAGGTCCACAAAGCCAGAATTACACATACAAAGAGTAACGTGGCACATTGAACCAAGATGATGCTCAAAAAAAAAGCTCACATATTTAAAAAAAAAGCCATACAGAACAAGAAGGTCACACATTTTTTTTAAACCGGAGCAATGGCAATAGATATGGAACACAGATCTTACCAGGTCTGCTTATGAACTACAGTCACTGGATTTCACTGCACGGACCTCCTTGTTCTCACTGAGTTATGAGGCAAAGGTTAACTGAAATATAGCCACTCTGACACAAAACTGTATCAGTTTCTCCCTGCCCGTCAGCCCTCATGCAGAATAAGGGATTTTAAGAACACATCAGTGTTTACAGCCGGTGACTGTTTACCCCTCCTCTTCATTTGCCTCACTGCTATATACATTTATGACACACTTATCTTCTGCCTGTAAAAGAGAATTCCTTGCATGTGTAGATGTACTTATCCAAAATTTTCTAAGTTAAATTTCTAAGCAATACTTGTTTATCCCTTTATAGAGCTGGATGTTTCTGTTCAAGCATTTGATGTAATGCTTTACAGACCAGCGCGATATGCAGGGCTCTGGAATCAAAGAACAGTTATCACCACCTATGTGAGTCTGAACTGACAACTCAGGCTGAAAGGCAGCATGTGACAGGTACAGATCATATGCCTGTGCATTGTATGGATGCACCAGTCACATTAAAAACCACCAAACCAAAAGTCAAACACTCATTCAGATTTGGACTGATGAAAGTCAGCTGCACTGGCACTGCATGTTTTGCACCCTGTCACATGACGAGCACCAGCGCGGCACAGACTCAGCAGTCTGAGCAACATTTATGACACAAGACAATTTCTAGCACCGCTGCAGGATTCAGGGGCGGCCTTTTTATTCTCTTCATTTTATTACATTGCCATGTATAATTATCTTCAGTAGAATGTCAGTGATTTTTTTCCCCTTACATTGTAATAAAAAAAAATGAACGGACATAATTTGTGACAATCATCTACAGCTGTCAAAGTTATCAAAGCAAACAGAGAAAAAAGGCACATAGACGTCGGGCATTGAAAAGAGCCATAAAACATTCAAAATCCAGTCTAAAATGTTAGGTCAACAGCTCCCTCTGCTGGCGAGATTTATAACAACTTTGTATTGCTCTCTGGCAGAGAAAACGTTTGGATTTTTTGCAAAAAGAAAATAAAAGGAAACTAAACAAATAAAAATACAAAATAAAACAAAATAAAAGAAATACAAAGGGTTGCTTACAAACTGGGCTTGTAGTGCCACCAGAAACACAAACAATAAAACCAATATGTACTTTCTGCATAGAGTTTAGATAAAAGGGTCAAAGAGTGCCTGAATCTGCAAGTGGGGAATTTGTCGTTACAGACTGTAAGGAACTACACATCAGGGGAATACCGGACACTCCCAGGAATATGGACAAGAGGATTGCCTGGAGCAATCCTGATCCTGCCCGCTCCGTGGCTTTTCTAACGGACCCTCCGTCAAGATGATGGGACCTGGAGCTCAGAGCAGCTTCGCAGTACGTCGTCCAGGAAGGCCAACACCTGGGCTTTAGCTTGCTCCGTGTCCGAGTCCCCCACAGGCAGCAGTTGGAGCTGCTTCAGAACCTCCTCCAGCTCCCTGAGCCTCTCTAGGGGCTGGGCTGCATCCACGGCTCGGTCTCTGTCCCCGCGGTCGCTCCCATCCAGGTAGTAACGTACCAGGTATCCGTGCAGGGTGGGGCCGGCTTCCCCCGCCAGCGGAGCAGCTAGGGCAGGTAGGTCACAGGGCTGTGCTATGCCGAGCAGGTGTAGCATGGAGAGGCAGAGTTGCCAGCGCAGCCCGGCACAATAGCGGTACTCCAGGAAGTCCTCTGCTTCGCCACTGTGCTCCAGTGCCTGAGTAAGGGCCCGCCACACGCTGGCGAACTGAACTGTGTTGCCATAGCAACTACGCCTGGTGGGCACCGACAGGGCTGCCGCCGACTTTATTCGCACCTTAAAGTTGCGGCAGGCCGTCACTGCGTGGCACAGGGCGGAGAAGGCGTCAGGGGTCCAGCTGGCTGTGCCTGGGGCCAGGGGGAATGAGAGGCCTTAACACCAGGAGTGGCAAGAGCAGAAAGACAGCATTGGGTGACACTCACCGAGGGGCAGGGCAGGGTTCCTGAACGCGTTTCCCAGGGCATAGCAGGCATTCCAGCGAACCTTCATGGTGCCGTCGCTGTGGACGGTCTCAATCAGCGCCCGCACCGCCTCCTCGACTGGGCCCTCGAACCCGGGCCGGGACAGGTGTGCTGGCTGCAGGAAGCGAAGCAGGTTCCCCAGGGCGCGCACCGCATTGCTCTTGACCTGTAGGGGGCAGGATAGAAATCAGAAATCAGATCTAAAGAGCAACAATCTTACCGATTTATCTTAATTGAGCAAACCTCAAAAGACCTTTTCACAAATAAGACCTAGAATTTCTACCTGGGATTTAGAAGTCTTAATTGGTAATAAATCTGTTATTACCCTCACAATCACAGCAATTACAATGTATTTATTTAGAAGTTACTTTTATCCAAAGCAACGTACAACTGAAAGCAGGGTCAGATAGTCCCTGGAGCTATTAGGGTTAAGGTCTTTGCTCAGAGGCCCAAAGATGAAATCACTCTGCCAACTCTGGGAACTGAACCAACAACCTTCTGATCACAGGGACAGTGTCCTAACCTGCTGACCCATACACCGCCCTTCGCAGGAGGTCTTACTTTTATTTTGTATTCTGTTAAATCCTGCTGTAGGGCTTGGTGTTTCTTTGTTCAGAAATCTCATGTGTTTCTTTATTTAGAAATGCAATTACTCCCGAAATGTCTTTATTTGGTAACCTGAGCATCACATCCCTCTCCCATTCTCACCCTGTCCTTGTCCCTGGATGTATGGGTGGCCGAACAGAGCATCTGGAGCAGCAGCATGTCGGAAAACTCCTCCTGGAAGTCTTGCCCAACCGACGCCCTGGACAGCAGGCACAAAGCAGGACAGGGCCACTGAGTAAGGGCCATAGCAAGCAGGAGGACGCTCATACTGCACCAGCACTGGGCCATGCATACCACAGGCACTCACATGTTAACAATGAGCGTGTCAGTTAAGTTGCCTAGCGACCAGGCAGCCTTGGCGCGCACGTTGGGTGAGTGGTCTCCCAGTGCGGTGAGGATGGCGTTGGCGGCATCAGCTACAAACATCACATCCTGTGTGAGATGAGGAGACAGAATGTATCACATGCAAGGTGTCAAAAAGCAAAAGCAGTGACCTGGACAACCTGCAGGGGGCGCACCTCTCGAAGGCTGGGGAACAGGACGTAGACGCCCAGGGCCCTGACGGCTGCGGCCTTCACCAAAGAGTTCTCGCTGTAAGTCAGACCCAGCAACACAGTGAGGCAGAGGACCTGGGTTCGATCCTGGGGAGGACAGCAGAGAAACAGATACGATATAAAGTAAAATGTCATTACTCCACCCAAAGCTGAGGCCAGCCAATCACCTGCCTGCAGACTGTAACAATACTCAAATTCACTTCACCTTATTTATCTATTGTTCATTGCATAGTCAATTTATTCATCTATTTATTTATTGTTCATTGCAGTCAATTTATACTGCATATTCTGCACTGTGATGGTCTGTACATAACCATTTTGCATTTGTGATTATGTATTATTTGTGACTTTCACATATTTGTGACTGTACAGTACTGTTGGCATCACAGGGATCACAGCATTTTTGCACATTTGGATTTATTCCTTGCACACAGTGAGACTTAATTTCTAAGTTTTAAGTACAGCACTGTCTTTTTTCATCTGTGTCTTTCTATTTGCTGCTGTAATGCTTCATAAATAGAGACAGATATAGAGATTAGACAGATAGATATAGACAGACAGACAGAAGGAAGGATGGAATCATGTGACGTACATTCTTCCCCAGAGCCCTAGCACGGTAAAGTAGTATGGCTGTGTGTCTGCGTGTCTGCGTGTCTGCGTGTCTGCGCGTGCGTGTAGCTCACCGGCAGCTGGCTGAAAGCCTGGGGCAGGATGGCCGACAGGGCATCGCAGGAGCTGGTCTGCAGGGTGGGGTGATGCTCGCTCTGCAGGGCACCGCTCAGGGGGCCGCTCAGCACCTCCGACCAGAACCGGACCACCTGTTATACGACACAAAAGGGTCTGACGTGGACATACAGACCAGGCAGAGGGGTGGGTGCCCACCATCACGGCCTCCGTCACAGAAAGATGCCTCCGGACGGCTTACCTGGCTGACAGGCACCCTGCAGGCCAGAGCCACGGCAGACTCCTCTCTGTGCTGCTGGATGACACCTGAACCCAGCTCCTCCAGCAGCTGGGGGCAGACACGGGATACAGGGGGCTTACGTTAATCTGACACCACCTTCGCATCGCTGGGTTTCCCCAGGTAGTCACCTTTCCTTTCTCAGAGAGGAACATGCACTGTGAGGCAGGATACAGCTCAGTTTGAATAACCCAGTTTTATGGTTGTGTCTGTGGTCAGAGAGAAGGATCAAACTGCAAATAAGGGTGAGCTAGCTGCCAGTCAAAAGCCTCATTGAAATAAATCCTGGTAAAAGTCCATGCTGTTGGAATGACGACAATGTATTCCCCGGACATCCCAGTCACCCCCCTTCCCGCATCCAGTTCCTATTCCTCCCACACCCCCCACCCCCACAATCTCTAGGCCCCCCTACACACCCACCTCTCAAAAAAAAATCTTTATTAAAAGCCCAACTTTGTGTAACTTTGTGTGACCCAATGTAATCAGGTTCACCTGATCTGAGTCTGAGACTGCCCTTCTCTTTGCTACCACTATGCAATGCTGTTTCAGTTTTGGTGTGATGAGTCTCAGAATTTGAGCATTGCCAAATCTTTACCAAGTCAACTCCACTTGCAGTCTCTCTTTGAACGCCGATTTGACTGCAGTCTAACCAAACCACAGAAGCCATATCCCAATTCAGGGGCTGCGTCCTTCGCAGGACGTGGTCTATGTCCTTCTAACAATCTGTGCGATGCATCTTGGGAAATGTTGGGCTGCAAATGCTCCAATGGGTGGATGCTTGGCAACTTGGCAAAAGAAGAATGCATTTCTAGGCTGCACTTGAAGGAGCCTTTGAAATGGGACAGCCTTGTCACAGTGCTGTGACGTTTTTGGTCTTCGAATGCAACCTTAGAAGGTTGCAGCCCCTGAATTGGGACACAGCCAGAGACTAACTGACCAAGCTGATTCAGGGTCAGGTGGGGAGAATACCTCACCTTGGCACCATGCAGCTGGATGGAGGAGTCGGCTTCCTGGAGGCACTGAGTGCAAACCTCCCCCAGCTCCAGTAAGTGGCCCTGCACCAGGGCAAAGTAGCTCCTGACTAGATGGGCCAGCACCTGCTCTCAGGATAGAGAGGAAAGAGTCAGGCAAAACATTCATAAAAAAAATATCAGTATTAAAGGAATGAAAACTTAATTTCATACATTTGCGCAACACAAACTAGATTTAGACCTTGAGTATTTGTTGAACTGATAACTACGAACAGTGCTGATTAAACAAGGGAGGTGATTAGCCTGAAAACCAGCACTCAGGCAGCTGCCCTGACACCCAAGTAGGACGCCCTCACCTGGAGGGCCTCCAGCCGCACAGGGGGAGGTTCCATGGAGCCTGTGGGGGTGGTACCAGCATCGCTGTCAGAGTAGGGATCCTCCCGGGGCTGTGTGACCAGCGACATGCACAACTGCAGCAGCCAGCACTGCGCCCCTGGAGTCGTTTCTGCCTCCGCTGGGGCTGGTGAGGGTGGGGAGTCCCTTGTTGGGCCCCTCCTCCAACTCTGCTGCTGCTCTTTGGGGGTAGCAGCCCCACTGCTGGTTCCACCCAAAGCCCCACCGATTCCCCCAGAGCCAGCAGGTTGCTGCAGGAGGAGCTGGACTTCAGGGAGGGGAGTTTGAGCGGAGATCACTGCCCCCAGGAGGGTGAGGCAGGACACACGGACATTCACATCTGGAGGAGAAAGAAAGAGCGGGAAGAAAGGTAAGACTTTGACAACGGTTCAACTGATACAACACATTTACCGCCATCTGTGAACAGCATTAACATTAGCCACCAATGCTACACCAAACAGTCAGCTTGTTCATAATGATCCACCCATGATCAAATCTTGGGCTTTACTTCACACTCCTCACCTCGATGGCGGATGTAGGGGCGGATCTGTCTCCAAAGGGAAGCCAGCAGGCCTGGCCGAAGGCGACTGTAGGGGACGTTGGAGACCAGGTTGGCCAGGCACTGTGACACATGGGAACAAATAAGTCAAAGGTCAATCCAATACTAAGTGTGGGGATTAGCATAACACTCAGCCACTATGCTAATGCTAAAATCCCAGCTGACATTCGCGGTATGTCCATTTTAACACATCACCAAGCTAACGCTAAAACAGACAGTCAAATGAGATCGGTGGATGGGAAAACATGCTAAATGAGAAGAGTTGTGTGTCTGTTTGCAAGATCAACGGAAGGCTGCCCACCTTGATGACCTGTGTGAGGGTCTGTGGGGAGGACTCAGCCAGCAGGGCCAGCAGGAGGCAACGATGCAGCTCCCGCAGGCTGGCAGCCAGAGTGACAGAGAAGGGAGTAAAGGCCTGCCTCGGGGCGCCCGTATCCTCCGCCACTGACAGAAACTGTCTGGAACCTTCCAACAGGGCTGAAAGCACTTGTAGCGACCCTGCACGCACCTACCAGTTAAGACATGTGACAAACAACATTCTTAAGGGCTGGCTTGGGATATATCTTAATCCTAGTATTAGAAAGCACCCCCAAATTTTTCTAAAGTAAAATCATTAAAGTGCCATAGTGATAAAAGGATTGGCTGATTAGCTGAGTGAAGGAATCATGGAATTTCTTTTTTCCCCCATCCAGCTGACCTTAGGCGAGGGATCCTTAAGGGCGATGGTGAGCAGAGTCAGGGGAGGGGGGCCACCCACACCAGGAGCGTCGGGTACAAAGGAGGACCAGTAGCCATACAGCACACGCTTCTCAATGCACCGGACGACCGACAGGAAACAGTGCAGCGCCCCCTGACGCACACGAGCTTGGTACAACCTGCGCAAGACATGTGCTCAAGTCACCCGAAAAACAATGACCTGGGATTAGCATAAAGCCCAGCTCAGAGAGTTAAACTCGCTAAGGGTTAGTTCTGTTAGACAGGTGCCATTTTCCCATCTGGGAACAGACCAAAGTAATCGATCAGGCTCTCTCAGTAGCAAAGGAGACACACACTTTTCAAAAGGGTCCAGCTTGACACTAAGAAACATTTTCCTGGACGTGCTAGAGCTGAAACACGTAGCCCTACCTAAGCTTACTCTGCATCCCTCCCTCTGGGTCAGAGATCTCAGAGTCTGAACTGCTCTTCTTCCAGGAAGAACAGAAAGCGACAGCACCCTCTCTGGATGCCTGGGAAAACGGGTGACTTGCACCCCTGGGATCGTGGGTCCAGCGGCCAGGGGCTTCAGCTGTGCGCACCCTGCTGGATTCTGTCCCAGCGTCTGACTCCGCCTCCTGCCCCTCCTCCCCGTCCTCATCCCGCCTCGCTTCTGACCCAACTTTCTTGCCCCGCCCCCGCGATTTCCGTTTCTTATTCTGGAACGAGACATTTAATCAGATTAGCCATACAAATACACAGCCACAGAGAGACACCGTGATGCCCAGGCATAAACAGAGCGGTGGGGACACACCACTGAGAGCCTGCTCTGAGCTGGTGGGTTCCTCTGGACTTCCGCCTTGGCCGAAGCCATTCCATCGTACTGGGGAAGTGGTGTGGGGTACAGGACTACTGGCATCTCCACGTTCATCCCAGGCAGTCCAAAGAACATGTGTTTCTGCCAAAACAGCGAGCCATCAGAATCATTCCGGATGATTCTACAAGCAAACGTGTCTATAGGGGGGGACTGTACCCTCAATGTGCGAGAATACTAATCCATCCATCTTCTAACATTATGCATAGGGTACATGTGTGCATGCGTGTGCCAGTCACATCACTGATGTCACGTCTGTGTTCCGTGCTCAGGCACGGTTAGCAATCACACTAGACAAACAAACTGGATTTTGGGGGTCAAACATGCTTGGGCATGGTAGGGATCACCCAATGTGACCCTAAGCATCAGAGTTTCAGCCTCCTACTGTTTAGGAGGTAGAGACATGCTAAAGCAGTTACTGCATGGATTAAGGACTGATAACCAGAAATAAGCACATATAAGTCATGTGACCAGTGACCACATTCCTTTGCCACTGAATCCAGCTCCAGCACCTTGAATACTGCCAGGAGGGTGCCCAGCTGCTCACCCACTCCCAGCTTCCCCTTCTCACTGTTCAGGAAGTGCTGCATCCCCTTCAGGGCGTCTTGGAGCAGCTAGAGGAGGAGGGCATGAGATACAGTGAGTGTGGGCGAGTTTGAGGAGAGACAGAGAGAGAAAGAGAGAGATGCAGAGAGAAAGAGTTTTACTGACTGTGCAGTAGATTGCTTCATCCACATTAGCAGGTCTGGGGCTCTGTAGCATCTGCATGAAGGTCTGGAAACAGACACTCCTGTATGGCTCTTCCAGGTGTGATTGTCCAGGTGCCCTGACAGGGCACATGATTACTTTTAACCAATAGTGAACCACTGTTGCATGGCTTGGACTGAGATTCTGCCCAAAGAGTACAGATCGGTGTGTATGTGTATGCCTATGACCTCACCCCAAACACAGGTTACCCATGCAGTGCACTGCAGCTCGTCGCAGCTCCATGTCTGGTTGGCTTAGGTCACTGTACCGTAACAGGATCCCTCCTCTGGCCAGGAGGTCTGGCAGATACTGAGAGGGAGTGACAGTTACGGTTACAGGCGACTGACCTCACAGTAAAAGGAGCCCAGTTAGCCAGCTCCTTGGGCCTACTCAAGTGAAAAGCCCTACATTTTTTATTTGCTTTGTCACACAGTTACCAAAGGAGGCGTAAAACATGTAGGGCAGTAGACTAAATATAAACCACTTTCAGACTAATGAGAGACACGGAACAAATCCCTGCTCAGAACAATAAATTAAGAGATTATCATTATTCAGTGTTTAAGTGAATTTGATAGCATGGGACTTAAAAAACACAGTAAAAGGAAAGTTAATGAAGGCTTTACCTTCTGACACTTGGGTCCATTTCCATACAGCAGGGCTGCCAGTGCCTGCAGGACATCAGTGCGTGTCCAGCAGCTGCACAAGGCCAGTGCCTGGGTCACGTACGACACCAGGCAGTCCAAACTCTGCTCATCCACAATCACCTGTGGCACACAAAAACAACCCTTCTGGATGCTCCCGGTGGCATTTTTTTTAGCCAAGCAGGAACATTCACACAGCCAGCTGCCTCACTACACAAGAAGTAAGGATCTACTGCCTGTGCCATAAAAATGACTCCATCCTGCGTGCCACAATCTAATCACAGAAGCATATACAGTACTGTGTCTCAGGCAGTAAAAGAAAATGATACTTAAATGATCTTCATGTTGGTGTAAAACTATGACATTATTTCTGTCAAAGTGTGGCAGCTTAGCCATTTCAAAGCATCTCCTAAAGTCACCTGTATTTGCAGCAACCATCCAATGCACCGGTGTATTTTCTGACTCGACCACTACCCCGCCTTTCTTGGCTAATCAATACCTCACCGACTTATTAAAATGATTAGGTTAATTAGTAAAATGAGCTGGTGGTGAAATTTAACAAATACATGGAACAGTTGAGGTGCCCTTGAGGAGAGGTTTGGGAACATGGTGTTCATCTAGCCATCCAAAAAGAAATCAGTAACTTTTTGGAGAAAAAAAAAGTCTTGTTTATTTTTTATTGTTTGTCTGTCTGGCCATCCATCCATCTTCTATACCGACTTGTCCTATGCAGGGTTGCGGGAGGGCTATCCCAGAAGCTATGAGCGTAAGGAAGAGAATAACCCATTTATTATTATTTATTTACTGTTAATTTGCATATGTTCTAATGTTACATTGTTTTTCTTTCTCCCAGCAAATATATACTTACTACACAGATAAAAAGCCTGAAACATTTTCTTTTACTGCCTAAGACTTCTGAATAATATTGTACCTTTGAGCACTATCTGGAAACAAAGGAGGTCTGTATTAATACTGGATAACTAAATGTACGAATAGCAAGGGCTGAGGTGACCAGAGCAGGGAAGGGCAAGAACTACCTGTAGCCGGTTGAGAAGGTGATGGATAAGTTGGCAAAATTTAACAACGAGGTGGTCCTGACTGAATTGCACCAATCGGCTGGCCTGTACCAGGACAGCACATACATCCTGAAAGCAGAGTGCATATCCGAGGGTGTCGTTAAACAGGTCTGGAGATTCCCCAAGCTCAATTCAGATCAGAATTGCTATTTCTGGCGATAAAAATCTATCTGCTGACAGTCTTTAGATTTTTCTGCTATAGCTGGATTGTACGATCAATATCAATATACAGGGGTATGATACTTAGAAGTACTACGTGCCAAGTGCGAACCTAAACAAACTTAGCACTAACAAAAATTACATGACGAAATTAATTTATGGCTGCACAAAATGGTGCACAATCATATCAGTCGTAGTTTACAGTGCATATAACCAGCAGTTATCATACAGTTAGAGTTTAGAGTTATTAATATTTACACTAATGTTCACAGTTAGTAAAGAGAACCATAGTACCTCAGGCTGAATATCGCGACCAGACGCGTAGCTATAGTAGTTTTCTGATATCAGCTGATCGAACAGCAGGTTCAGCTCGGTTTTCAGGCTGTCGCTGTCGGAGGATCTGAGCGAGCAGAGCTTCGAGAAACAGCGAGCGAACTGCAAACCCGATCTGCCTGATGGCTCCCGATGGAGCTCTGCGGAACCGGAGGCCAGGAAAGGTGTAGGCTCTGGGAAGCAGCGGACAGGACCCCGCATCGGGCTGGAAGCCGAGGCCATTGCCCCATTGGCGGCCATTTTTTGTGAGGCTGAGGGTCACGTTGCTACGGTAACTGAAATCCACATCCGGGTTACATGTTATTTCCGGTCTTTCCTTTTTTTTGTAGACCGTGTCTTAAATCAGTCTGTTTATAATTGTGAACAAATTGTAATCTATAGTAAGTCTGTCGAAGGAAGACAATTTTAATTTGTCATATGTGTTTTCTAACAATCTGCAGTGAAGTCAACTGGGTCAAAATAATGTAGTACAAAATTCAAATTTTATTTCATTCATTCGTATATTAGCATTTTATTTCGCGTAGCGGATAAAACGACAAATCTATTGCGTAGTGTGGAAGTTTTTTTTTTTCCATACCACTGATATTTCTTTAATCCCATCAGGGATTAAAAAGTTACGTAACGGCTTACCGTTTATATCTCAGATGAAAGTCTACAGACATTAGCTTAACAACTTATCGGTAACGTAAGTTTTTTTCCCCCAAAGCCTTGCAGATTGATTTCATACCATTTTGCAGAATTCCCGTGCTGAAGAATAGGTAGGGCCATACTTCCAACTGACGCGTTTTAATGTTAGACGTCCCTTTTATTACGGACCTAACTTTTAGCGCCAAGGTCAGATTTACGAAAACACATGCACAAAGTTTAATGTCATTGCACCGAAAGGGTTGTTCTGTAACGCGTGAGAATGTATGATCAGCTTTTCGGTTTGCACTGTGAAGAGAGTCGCTGAAAGCAGGCCGGGAGGGGCGGCGGTATCATTTGGAAGACTCCCAAGCATTCACATTGTGTAACCATCCATTTTCTGTAACCGCTGATCCATGTTACGTAATATCGGGCTTTTTAAAAAAAAAAAAAAAAACTCGAACACATTCGGGTTTGCTGTGCATCACTCAACTCCTTGAAAAATCTGAATATGGTTGGATGCCTTGCTTGACAGAAGCACAGCAATGCATATAACCCCCAACCTATGGAAGGCCACCACACCATAAAAACAATAATTATGACCAATGCAGGACATAACATTTTGACAATTACACTAATCCTCAAAGAAATTATTTTTACATGCCTAAAAATCGACAACACCCACATACTTTAAACGTGTAGAACTATTCTTTATTTTCACTTAAAGGCCACTTTTAAAGCATTTTGTACAACTTGAGTGCAATAACAAAATAAGTAGAAAGCATTAACAAAAACTCTCCCTGTTGCTTACTGTACCCCAGCAACTAAAGAAAAGCAAGATTTTACTGCAACATATACACAAATATTGTACACCGCCCATGCACTTGAGCACAGCCAGTTTAATAGTGTTGTGTCCTGCCTCCCCCCATGTGTATTAAGTGTAAGGAGCAGGTGAGGCAGCCATCAGTGCATCAGTCCAGGTGAGGGGGTCCTCCCTCACTTTAGCCATCCGTCACTCAGCCCGACTTGAACAGCAGAATTGCCACCTGGCCCAGGTAGAAATAGATGAAGTGCTTGGTCTCATGAGTCACATAACTGCCGAAGTTCCTGCCCACGATGCAGTGCCACGTGGGATTATACTTCTTGTCGAACTCCTGACAGGTGGAGAGAGGCACAGATAGGTCAACGTGAAACTCTGATGGGTCACCAGTGTGCAGGTGAAAGTTAAATCATGCATAGCAATTGGTTTCCATTCATAGCATTAAGTTTTTTCTTAAATCTCTAAAGACATTTCCCTGGCAGATTTTACCCATTCAGAACATTACAAGAATCCCATGGGTGGGTGGGGGTGGAGAACACACACACCTTTTTGATGTAGGCAGCAATGTCTTTCTCAATGTTGTACTTTTCCATCGCCTGTGTGGCACAGTCCACCGCGTCCTGCTGCATGTCCTCGGACATGTCAGCATTCTTGATCACAGCCTTCCTGTCAGTCATGGTGCCTGTATGTGACAACCAGAGAAGGGGGGGCGGGGTTAACACAGCAAACAAAAGTGATCATTAAAGTGGAATAAAACGGAGAGGAAACATGAAAATTAGCAGTTTTAATGAGACATACGTGTCGAACACA
>JAAGVU020000038.1:11727402-11739493 GCA_011763525.2 Mormyrus iriodes
TAATAATAATAATAATAATAATAATAATAATAATAATAAGTTTAGTTTAAAGGTATTTAAGCAATATGTAGGTGAAGATGAACATACAGCAGGATGGTTGGTGGGTGTCTGTTCCTGATAGCACTGTTTTTAGTGATCTCTTAATTACCTGTAATTGTTAGCTGCATGGCTTAACTTCAGTGGTGCGAATTCAAACATTGAAGTTTTATAGCAAATTTGTGTATTACATTGGTTTGTACATGTGTTAAGAACAATTAATCATTACGTTAACCACACTTGTAATTAGGCATAATCCTACCTTACTGGAAAGTGTTTCTAATCATAATGGTAATAGAATACGTCCCTCGAGAATATTGATTTGAATTTAACAGCTCAAATAATGGATCAATGTAAGGTAGGTAAGAGGAATTACATGCCTAGAGCTGAGTGGTGACATCACTAATGTGGTCACACTCTGTCGCCTGCTTGTCCTTCTCTCTGCCGTAGGCTGCGTGGACGTTTGGGAGCCTAAGGTGTTGCGAGCTGCCATGGGTGCCCACTTCCGCCTACCCATAATTCCCGGCCTGGACTGGGGCGATGTGGCTGGAAACCTCCCGCCTGCGGTCACCATCCACTTGGCGGACAACTGCAGTAGAACCAACATCCACCAGGGGGCCACGGGTAAAGTAGACCCATCTAAACCACAGGTCTTACGAAAGGTGGGGGATTACGGCTGGGTGAGAAGCCGGTCCGATTCCACCAATGTGGCCAGCGCCTGGGAGTCGGACTCTGATGAGGAGCCTGAGGATGAGGAGCTGGTGGTTTGTCTGCCTGTGGTGGATGCCCAGGTGTACCACGAGCGCTGGGCGGTGAGCTACACGGCCCTCGTGATTGGTGGGGAGACTCACGGGCTGAGCTTGGAGGCCCTCCAGCTGGCTGAGCAGACCGGTGGTCTCAGACTCTTCGTGCCCATGGTCTCTGGCGTGGATAGCCTGAACTCCGCCATGGCGGCCAGCGTCCTGCTGTTTGAGGGCAGGAGACAGCTGATGAAGTGAGTAGGTCAGTGTGGAGCGAGAAGTGGCCACTCCTGATCACTGGCCATGCCTTCAGCTCCAGCTCTGTGACCCTGTTGGTTGGGGCATCTTGTTAACCAATATCAGAGCTGTCATGCTTCCTGAATGGCTGAGTGCCCCACCCCCAATTAGTCCCAAATGAAAACTGGCAACGGTCACAGCAGTGGGGGCTCAGGGATCCATTTGGTTCCCCTGTCATCATTTCTATCAACCCTCATCAGGTCAAAAGCTTACTGCCACAATGCCAGGGCTCAGGGACTGGGAGGACAACTAATGCTAATGTGAAAATAAAAACGCCCTTATGCTGTGAATTTTTGAAGCAAGTACATCTTGTGGGCAAAAAGAACTAAAATTCACTAGTTTTGAGAGATTTGCATTGTGGATAACGTGACACAGCTCGCTAACATATACGCTCATCTCAGACTTGAACCGTGCATGCTGGGGACTGAATCTTCTGGAACAGTTTACTGCCATGCAATTGACATGTAGTAAAAGAGTGCCCACAATTCATTTTTCCTAATGTAAGAAGACATGTAAAGCAACCTTGTGAACAATCAACAGAGGAACACACAATCTCAGTGGATAAAATTAATGCTTCTCTGCTCCAAGTCAACAGGTTTCACTTTATTGTCATTTTCATATTTAGTGTATACATCTAAGTTCTAGAAAATGGATAAATAAAGACGATGGTGATATTTAGAATGCTGGGCATATGCTGATTTTCAGGGGACAGTGTATGAAAAGGGCAATTGAATGTAAATTTTGTGCTATGTGGGAGTGGTGCCTGTAGCCAGAAGGGGAGCAGGGATTCAGTTTGTGCTCTCCTGGGTTCAGATGGGTTCTGGCGTTAGCTTCTCCGCCAGAAAGTCGCTCACAAACTCTTCTGCCACGGCGGCCGTGACCTCCTCCACGTCACGCACGAACTTGGCCCGAGCTGACATGTCCAGGATGGTGAGCAGCGGCGCTGCCTCTGGCAGGTTGGTGTAGTCGCGCAGAGAGTCGCTCATGTCGTCCTGTGGGCAGACAAGATGACATGGTTGTCAGTGACCTGTAACAGCTGGTTTATAGCCATTGGCATCCAACATCAATAGCGTCCGCGGGATATAATCACAGGTGCATCGTTTTTATTGGCAACAAAGTAGCCTCTAAATAAGTAGCCTTTGCCTTCTAAATAAGACCCCATCTTGTGGAGATCTGTTCTGGAGAGTCCTGCCCAGCTTTACAATCTTTCTGAGTATTTTATGGTTCACAGTGTCAAAGGGAGCACTAGGATTTAGCAGTACTAATCTGTATTGGGACAAATGACATTGTACCTTTATGAAAACTCTCTCGAGGCTCAGTGACGTGGTCAGAAATCAGATTTGAAAAGCTACTGGAGCTTGCAGAGTTCACTGAAAATTACATCCTCAGTTTTGCCTATGAATTGTGTAGTACATGTTTCTCTTTTCTTGGAGTGGCTGAACAACTGCAGTCTTTAATGATTTGGGAAAAGTGCCTGATAGGAATGAGACATTTATTATATGCGGGTGATTGATTTCTAGGCAGTTGTTTTTTTTTAAAAAAAAAAGCTGGTGGGGAGAGCAGGCAAAACAGGGAGCAAGATTTAAGATAAACGGTTTCCTCCAAGGTCACGCAGTCGATCGCATTAAATTGCATCCGAGTTGCTGAGGTATTTCTGTGATGGTGAGGTTAGCTTCGCTTCCATGTTGGTGAGGAGCTGACAGCCAGGATAATCTCTCTGATTTTATCATTAGGTCGAGCTTGGATCATTTTTCATTTGCTAACAGAGAGAGAAGTTCAGTGGCTATGCATTTAGGGGGGATTTGATAATCAGTCCATAGCAGCAAATGAGGCACAGGTGCTGTTGATGTTCCTGTGTATGATTCAGATCGGAAGGACTGAATACAGTGATTTCCAAATTATAGATATGAAGTTTTCTCCATAAATGTCATGGTGGACCTCTAGCTCCGCTTTCCTGCATTCCGTTTCAGACTTTAGTAGTTATATTTTTACATTATACATTCTGTTTTCTAGAAATTTTCTTTGCAGGTGCAATAGCATCAACAGTGTTCAGTTTTTGAATTAATGCTGTCAAGGAGCACATCTGAAGTTATGCATGGTGTTATGAATATAGCCTGCATGAATAGTGTGTAATAGTGTCTGTGTTGTTATTAATATACCCTTTTTTCGTGACTTATCTGTATTGGATGATGAGAGAATAACATGTCAAAGAGAATGTACAGATGGTAAGAGAGGGTTTGCTCCTTGATAACTGTGGATATGCTGAGATCCTTACTAATAACCAAGTCCAGGCTACACCCTTGGCTATGGGTGGGACCATCCATGTGCTGTGCCGTTTGGAAAGTGCCAAATACCACAAAAGTTTCTTTGGCATTATTGTCCTTGGAATTATCTGTATGGGTATTAAAATTAGCCACTATAAGACGACAGTCAGGCTCGGTGGTAATCATGGACAGCAGGTCTATAATTAGTACAAAGGGGAAAATTTCAGATGGTAATTAGTAACCCGTGTGGTCATACCTATCAGCATAAAACGCACACGTCCAAAGGAGGTGTGATGTCCTGGAGATATTAGCTGGCATTGAAACAGACTCAGCTGCACGATGTGCGATATTAATGTCGACATTGCATGTTGTGCACACGTAATTGTCACATTTCAAGGACCGCGATAATCAGCTGATTTGTCTTCCCCTTTATGGAAATATTTTGGATTCCATCAAGACGATACTGAGCAAAAGCAAGTGATCCATCGCGGCAACACCACCAACTTACTTGACAGGCTGTTTTTATAAATATGACAATATTTCTTAAAAGTGACTGGGGGGGGGGGGGGCTGATGCCATAAGGACAATTGCTCTGTGGCTTTGTTCTTTGAGCAAATCATTAACTAACATCACTAACTAAAATGATTTATTGGTAGGCAATCTAACATTAAGCAGAGCTGAGTTTATGATGCCACTGTAACCATGAAATTGAGGCTGGAAACAAATTACTTACATTTGCCATGTGAACTAGCTACCTTCTCTTCTCCGTCACTGATGGAGGCAGCAATCTGAATTGTCACAGGCAGTCGGGCTCCCAGCTTGTTTTGAGAACAATCATGGGTGTTTTCACTATTGTAACAGTGCAGCAGAAGGCTGGTCTATCAAAATCGGAGAGCTGTTTGGTAGGACTCAATTCCACGACACCTGCCGCTCTACAATGGCATGTCCAGCTCCCTCAGACTCCCCCTGGTGGACATCATTCAACTCTCCGGGGGTGCTTATTTGACTGACAGAACGTGAGGTTGTCACACTTAGCATGCAGTGCTCTTAATAACCAGTAGGTGGCACCAATGACCCACTGTCCCTTACTTCAAACCGAAAGATCAGTCGTCTCTAAGATCTTGACTTTAATTTGATACAGAGACCTTTTGCATTAGTGAACCTCAAACCAGCCCTGTGGAAGGTTCTCTGCTGGTCTGCTTACTGCTAATAATTACAATCTGCAGTTTTCTTAGCTACTTTTTTGTACAGATAAGTGAAATCTATTTTCTTAACTTTATTTGGTGCATCACAGACCTCAGAAAAACATAAAAAGCTTAAACTTAAGATAAAACATCTGCTCCCGCATCCAATAAGCAGCCAAGCCACAAAATACAATAATCATGAACAAAATCCTAATTTACCAAACTTCATGTGGCCAAACACATCTACCTTCACAGAAACTTGAACTGTGAATTCAGGGTCTCCGTTTATTGACGTGGGTACTGAATTCTTAGAAAAATCCTGCAAAAAATCCAGCCACAGTACACAAAGAAGATCAAAGTCCAGCATGGCTGCATAATGGAGTTCATTATCTCCAGAGTTAAGTCCGTCATACCAGCACAAGACTCGCTCAGAAATACCCTCACAGAAAACCCAAAGGACTTGAGGCGTTGCCCAGCCACCACCAATCACTTCTTTCAGGCCAGGGCTTTCCATTGGACAGAACTCAGAAGAGGCATGGTTCTGATTGGTTTATCAAAGTTCTGGGTTAGCAGCATCAGAAGCTCTTGTAAATACATCTTTCACATGCCTTCGGGGGAGGGGTGTCAAGGAGATTTATGAATGGCATCATGCTTTACCCAGGTGTATACAGGTCCCCCATCCTTTTCTGCTTATGGGAGTTTTCATGATAGACAAATGTTCTGAGGGCATAATGAAAAAATGAAGTGTTCAGAGAGATAGGACCAACTAATCAGATGTCTTGGTCCCACCTCTGCTAACTGCCTGGACCCACCTCCTCTACAATCTGATTGGTTCAGAGAGAGAACCAATCATTTTTTTTTGTCCTGCCCTCAGAACATTTTTGTGTAAATAAAACTCCCACGAGCCCCTTGCCTTCTATGCTCAGCTCTGTGATGAGTGAGTGAGTCCAAGGTTAACATCAGCACTTAACATTCCCACAGCAAATGGTAATACACACAGATGGGGGAAGTACATCATCTCATGGGAATATCTCAAAAACTCACTCACCTCTCCAGCCACAAAGAAGAGCAGGGGTGGCTCCTCCCCCTTGGCCTTATGATTGGCTAGGATCTTCCCTGCTATTGGCCGGAGAAGCTCCCGCGCTGGCTCCAGCTCCGCCTCATCCTCTGCATCTGAAACCCAAAAGGGCCGTAGGTCAGCCACAGTGAACTGGACCGGATGGGTGGAAGTGGGGTGAAGGAGGAACGAAATTAAAAATGAAATGCTGCTGTATTTGCATGTCCTATCTCACTGTCCTTTGAGATGCACACATAGGTGAGAGGACACAGTCAGCCATTTATCCAGCAGCCCTAGAGTAATCAGGGATCAAGGGCCTTGCTGAAAGGTGGCATCATCTTCCCGGCCAAGGATTCAAACCAGCAACCCTCTGACTACAGCGTTCCTAACCCGCTGAATCGCACACAGCCTCTTGTAAGTGCTACTGTGCCGGCCAGGAGTCAAAACCAAGTGGCTATGCTAACCATTATACCACCAACACTTTGGGCTTGGGTAATTTACCGTCCAAGCTGATGGATGTGCTGGCTGCTGCTTGCTGGCACTCACCCACAAACAGCACCAGGCAGGGCCCCTCATGGAGCTGCATGGCGTTGGACTCGCTCAGGTCCAGCACGGGCCGCGGGTGCCAGGGGAACCGCCAGCAGTCCGGGTCGCTCAGGACCTCCACGCGACCCTGCCGCGTGATGACACGGCCGTCCGTGTCCAGCAGGATCAGCGTGGGGATTCCTGGGGGGGGGGGGGCAGGATGGTCATGTGACCAATCACAGTAAAGTACAGTCTTGCAGGAACAGGTTTCCGTTTCATTGTCTCTAGGCTTCAACAGGAGATTGAACCACTGAGATAAGCACTCAGCCCCTAAACCATATTATTTCCTTCTTCAACCAAAAATCAGGCCATGTTACACCCATCCATCTACCTGTCTTCCATACTTGCTTGTCCTATATATAGGGTCACTGGGGTCCCGAGTCTATCCCGAAAGCTATAAGCACAAGGTGGGGAATAACCCAGGATGGGGCACCAAGCCATCGCAGGGCACACTCACACACTCTTCACTTACACATACACACCTACCGGCAATTTGGCAACTCCAATTAACCTCAGCATGTTTTTGGACTCTGAGGGGAAAACCCATGACGACATGGGGAGAATATGCAAACTCCACGCACAAGGAACCCAGGCGGAGACGTGAACCCTGGTCCCAGAGGTGTGAGGTAACAGTGTGTCCCCCCATGTTACACCATAAAGTAGAATAATATAACCCCGAAATGCTCCCCGGCCCTGGGTCATAGCCACGGGGCGGCAGTGAGACGCGCAAGTACCCTGTATCCCGTAGAGCCGGTTGAGCCGCGAGCGCCGGGTCTTGTCAGAGTACGGGACGGCCACCCAGGGCATCTCGCTTAGGTACTGCGTGAAGGAGTCCTCAGACCTGCAGGGGACAGAGGAGGATGACAGGTGTGATGGGCTGTTGCCATGGGAAACGGGCTCCTGCACGGCGGCGGAGATTCACCTGTCAGCACTGACAAACACGACTTCTAGCCGGTGACCCGCCTCCCTCAGCCTGTGGTAGGACTGGACCAGCGTCCGGGTCAAACTGCGGCATGGCGGACACTACCGACACAGAGACACACGCGAGAATGAGAGGGGACACTACCGACACAGAGACACACGCGAGAATGAGAGGGGACACTACCGACACAGAGACACACGCGAGAATGAGAGGGGACACTACCAACACAGAGACACATGCGAGAATGAGAGGGGACACTACCGACACAGAGACACGCGAGAATGAGAGGGGACACTACCAACACAGAGACACATGCAGGCGTGGGAATGAGTGGAGCACAGGACTGCCACATATGCCGGTTATATGAATAGACACTGTGCAACTCACCCAGTGGGCGGAGAAGTAGACTCCAACATAGGAGCCATCCAGCAAGCTGCTGTCTGTCATGTGGCCGTCATTCCTGAGGAGAGGTCCTGCCACCACCTCAGCAAAAGGTTTAGGCTGCCAGGGGAACTCCAGCCCTGCAGGCCGCGGTGGTGGAGGGTCACAGGGTACAGCGTGTGATTAAAAGCTGAAGTAAGATGTGGATTAAAGCCAGATCAAACTGGACATTTCTGCAGCTGCTGAACAACACACTGTATAATCAGGCTCTGCCACCCCATGGATGGCCACTCCCCCCACTGAATACACCAGCGTTTACTTCGTACATCTCATTGCCACCAGTTACTGATGCTTCTAGCGCAGTGTTTCCCAATCTGGTCATGAGAGACCCACAGATGGTCTGCGTTTTTGCTCTTGGTGGGAGGAAGCAAAAACATGGACCAACGGTGGGTCCCAGAGGACCAGGTGGGGAGACACTGTTATAGCAGTTTCTCTGTCCTACACATGGACTTCTTCCATGATGTTGAAAATCATGGGGGTGGAGGTAGTGGGTAAGAGCTGTATGCCCACCTTTGGGGTCATCCTGAACTACCAGGAGGCCGTTTCGGCATGCCACCTTGCCCGTGGCAGCATCCACGAACACCAAAAAGGGGATGCTGGTCACCCGATACTTGTTCCAAAGTTTCATCTGGAAGGAGAGACAGGGATTAATTAGCGGTGCTAATTAATCAGAGATGTCCTGTACCCACACCAAAGAAAAATCAGCCACAATATCCGTTTAAAAAGCGAAACCAATCTCTCCTCACATAAATCAAGTTTATCGTTTTTTTTTGTCTGAAACAAATAGTTCCAGCTGCTTTGGTGGTGAGTCAAGCAGACATGCTGAGGAGAGAGAGAAGCACTTTGTGAGATTGCCAAGGGCCTGAAAAACACAGGCTAACAATCAGCCGTTTGTCACAACTGCATAACAGCAGATGAGACACTGAAAACACACAAATAGTTTATATGGAGCCCTAAGATATCACAGCAGCTGGGGCTTTAGATCATCTACATCTCCTAGGATGAAGATCAATCAGGTTCTGTGCAACATCTCCAGTACGTCTCCTTCTGTATGCCTCCTTCAGTTTGACCGGTGGCAGTCTGTGTGTGTTGGGGGCTCACTCTCATCTCCGCTGGTTCTTCGGTTCCCATGTCCTCAGCTCCCCATGTCATTCACATCTCCATGGTGATAGAACCAAACGTCAGCCATATTATTTACCAGCATAGATCTGACTGGGGATCTTCATTGTCACATGTCGTGTTTACAGTGAGTTATTTTACAGATTCATGCAGCAGGACTCTGCCCATGATGCTCTGATAATTGAGCCAGATGTTGACATTAGACACCTACAGCAGTGTCAAACCAGACAACTACCTATGAACGCTGTTCCTTGTGTAAGCAGAATGGGATAATCATTCTGCTTTAATCTCTCTTTGCTCTCTATTATGGCTTCCTAGACACGTCGCTCCCTCAAACAGCCCTTATAAATCATTTATTTCTCACTCGTTATCATGCTTCCTGAGTCCTCCACTCCGCTTCGCCTTTTAACGCTGCCTGCCGACGTCTTTCCCATCTCCATATGCATCTCCTTTGAAGTTTCTCTCATGTCCAGAAAGATGCAAGGAAAGAGAACCTTACTCACAGCCTCCCAAGAAACATCTGGCCGCACAAAGGCACACTGCTGTCAATAAATTGCCTTCCTGCTTCGCTAATTTGGTGGAAGGGCTAAGCTAACGAATTATAGCAGCGTTAATAGCGGCTTCCTCGCGCTGTTGGTTTGGCTCTGTTCCTGCGGTAGCCTGGTCTTCATGCCCTGGCCTTCTAGTCTGGGTGGATATTGTGCTCCATTTAATGACCACTCTCTGACGGCCCATTTTATGAAAAAATCGGCTGGACACACCAGATCACCTTGTGCATCACCCTGAACAGAGCTGGAAAGATCAGATCCAGAAAGTAGAAATCCAGACAACGATTATGTTTCAACCAACCAGGTTAGTATTAATAGTCATAGTCAGTGAGTATTCAACTGGTTGGTTGAAACAAAATCTTGGTCTGGATTTTTACTTTCTGGACCTGAAATTTTCCACCTCTGACCCAGAACATGTACTCTTATAGGTGGAATTAACAAATAATAAAGAAAGGGTCTTGTTTAAGGGCACTGATTATTCACATGAAGTCTGCAACTGAGGAAATAAAGGATTGCATAGATTCCGGTATGGGTTAGGTGTGTGTAGGGCTGAAAGGGGATCCCTATGACCTACACAGGACCCAGCACAGACATCCACTTTTTTTTTAGGACTTGTGGAAGGATTCATGTGGAAATTCCAGGGACTTGCTCCTGTACTTTTAAAAGATGCTTTACAGGGTGGTCGCCCCCACAGTCATGCGTTTAAGCCAATTATTTTCATGTTTACAGGCCAAAAATGCATTCATTAGTAGAATTACTTTCTTTGGCTAAAAAGTAAACATTTCTGTTTAGCTTCTGTTAGTTTAAAATTTTTAATACTAAACAAAAGTTAGAATTAAAGATTAAAATAGCATGTTGATTTATTATTGTGATTTGCCTGGCAGGCACTATGTGTGTGGTTATAGAAAATTAAACGATTGGAGAATCCGACTGCTGTGGAATAATATCATTTAACTTCTATTATGGAACAGTAAGCATATGAGGTCACAGTGAGTATACAATGTGATATTGAACATATACGGTAATACACAACCTCTGAGGTCACAGTGAATGTATAATGTAATATTGAACATATAAGGTGACACAAAACCTCTGAGGTCACAGTAGGCAAATGAGGTCACAGTGAGCTAGCACAGAGTGCACGAGGCAACACACTGCCAATGAGGACAGAAGGATATGCAATTAATGATGTAACACTGGTTTCAATTCTTCAAACTAGTCTTTACCCCACACGGCTTCTCAGAATATTCAGCTATACTAAGAGGCCGTTTTTAAGCTGTGGAAGTGTAAGTAATGCAACACGAAAAACGGGTAAATCATGAAGGCCAGCCTCATCAGAGGGGCCTTCAGCCGGAATGATGCGAGACAAAGGAACAAAAAAGCCCCCACTTTGTGCACCTCTCGCTTACCGCTCAAACAGTCATGGAGACATTACTGCTTTCATAGGCATCTTTGTTCTGGAAGCACAGTTGGGATTCTAGGGGAGAAAAATGGTCATGCTGTTTCCTTCTTATGAACGTTCAGAACATTGATGCCTGACGGTAGAATAAAATGAGTCGGCCATCAAATAGGGCTTCAGCCAGTTCTCAGAAATGAAAAGAGGGAGATGTGATTGAAGGGAAGGGGGACAGAGGGTCACACAAGCTGTGCAGCCAGTGTGGCGTATGGAGAGGGGTCGCCAGTAGCACCAGAAGACGGTCACTAGGGGGGTGCAGTGTCCTGGGTAGCCACACCACCAAAGCCCAGACACTTAGCAACACCCAGAAATGCTCTGGCGAGAGACAGGCTTTTGGGCTGGAGCTCCAATGTGAGTCTGAGCAGCTGGAAGTCAGTGTGACTTGCGTTCAAATGGTTTTAACATACGGCCACATGGGACCCGCCAGAACTGTGAGGAAAGAAATGGGGCCACGATGCAGAATGCCTCAGCAGGTTCACAGACTCCTCGTCTGGGATGCGGATCTAGAACTTTCCCTCCCTAGCCCAATTCTGCCTTTCCATCTAACCCATAGACCGACGGCTCCCGTCTCCCACTCCTTTTGTGACCACTCAGGAGTTCTAATCTCTTATTCGACTATTTTTCCCTCACAGTGGAAACACGGAAAAAAGGATATTTTATATCAAATGGATGAATAATCAGTCTGATTTAACACAGTGCAACCTTCGCCAGATCCTGACTTTGAAAGACCTCAATATGAATAATCCTAGCTGCCTAAAAAAAACACTGCCCTCTATTGACAGGGAGGTAGCATGTGATCACCGGACAATGAGGACTGAATGAGTCACTTGTTCTGAGTTATAAACTTCCTTAAAGAGAACCAATCAGTGGTGTTTTTTTCCTTTCTCAGGACCACTCAAGCTTCTATGGGGTCAGCTGAACACTTTTGAATGTACTTATTTACATAAAATGTGAAAATTCTTAAAAAAAAAATAAATAAATGCATTTTTAAGTGCTTTAGTCTCAGAGCTCCCTTAAAATCCACTGTGTCCATATTTAACAGATTCATCCAAATCCTCCTGGTTTTTGAGCATCTAAAAATAATCGGGACAGGCACGCGTCAGTGTAGACACAGGTATGTGCACTGCAGCTGAGTATCTGAAATCTGAGCTGCGCTGTCCGTTGCAGCACAGCCAACGGGGGACAGTGATCCACCTGCGCCCAAGGACATCCCGTTGGTCGGTTTCCCTGGAAACCACTGCAAAAGGCTTCCTATGGCGGTGTTTCCCCGGCAACTTCCAATAGGGTCAATACAGGCTGTCCCTTACTCCACTGTTGGGGTGCTAAATACTGGTAAGGGGTGCTGCTGTTGTACCCTAATGCCAGGTATTGAAACGGAAACTCTCTTTCGAACAGCTGATCCCTCATTGGGGCTTCAATCAGAACCATTTCAGACTTAATCC
>JAAGVU020000038.1:11745810-11760141 GCA_011763525.2 Mormyrus iriodes
TTAGTAATCTAATTAGGGAGTTGCAGCGAAAACCCGCATACACACCGGCCCTTTGCGGATAAGACTGGCCACCCCTGGGGTAAATAGACAGATAAACAGAAAGACATTCAAATATCTTCCACTAGAGGGTGCAATTGGCCTGTTTTTTTCCCCGACGGACCTTACGGTCAGTCATGCGCTTGTTCTGTTTGTTAGTTTTTTGGCGTAAAGATTAGCGGAAAGAGGGTGGGCGGTTAAGATGCAGTTGATTTGCTGATTAATAAGCCGGGAAAGCTCGTTATCTGCTGTCTGTGCCCTCATTAGCAGCGTTTACTAAGCTAGCTTCCCCGGAGTGGCGCACCCGTGGCTGCTCCGAGATGTGTACGTGAGGAGGGTAAATTAACGGGGAGAAATAGGCAGGAGAGGAACACCGACCGGGCACGCTGACACGCGCACACAGAAAACAAACCGAGGGAAACGTCAACATAATGTCACTGCTCCCAGCATCAAAATAAGGTGTTTTACACCTTACTGCCTCACTCGGAAACATGTAATGATCAAAAGCACCTTAAAACACACTCTCCAGATTCATGACACATAATCACAGTGTAAAATACTGTACTGTAAAATAATTGCTTCAAAAAGAATGTCCTGCCTGGCTGTCTAGGACGGACAGACAGACAGAAAGCAGGAAACACGGCGGGGCTGCTATTCTGATAGTACTCAGGTAAAATGTCCACCTGTATGCTACTTTAAATTAAAATGTCAGCCAAGCAATGGGATAATAATAATAATAATAATTGTCTTTCTGTGCACTTTACTGCCTTTCACGCTGTACTGTGCCATTCTGCACTATATACTGCTGCTCCAGGCGATGAGCACAGCAGACACATGTAGCCAGATGATTACCTGCGATGTCTGGGCCATTGCCACCATGCCAAAGAGAAAGTGTCTGCCAATGTGTGCCCATCAGAACGAGCAGGGAGAGTGAAATAGACAGACAAACTGATAGACACACAGAGAGACAGACAGATAGACAGGCAGATAGATAGATAGGTTCTGGAGATGGGTAATGGTGCAGATGGAAAACGTGATGTGATATATTTTATAAGTATGCTGGCTCCTTATTTGGACACGGCTTGTTCACTCTAAATCAATACCAATACTGAGTGAGCTAACACGTGTTTCCATGGAGAAGCTGTGTTAAGGAGCGCAGTCCTTACTGGTGAATCTCCAAAGACTCCCTGTTTCCAGGATTTTCCACCTGCTTCCTGTAAATGTGTTGCCTTTCATCATGGAGTCCCATATATACAAATGGCTCTGGGAAAAATTTTGAGATCACTCCATGTTTTTTTAAATCTGCATGCAAATGGAAGCCATTCAATGTCTAGACTCACCCCCCCCCCACAACTGGGGTCATAACAGCAGTATTTGTCGAACACCAACACACCAGACTCAGCTTAATGAGATACTGATTAGCTGATTAGCTGAACCAAAGTTCACTAAATGAGGATAGATTTGTGAATCACTGCTATGGATTTAAACATCCTATTTTGGATGTCATAAAACATTCCTAATAATACATTTAAAATAATATTAGTCACGACACACTATGCTACCACCAATATCCATGCCAAAGATGAACAATTCTAAAGTTTTGCGTTATGATAAGAACGTTGCTAGCCTGGTTCTGCTGTTGGAAGGCTATAGTGAGCAATCTTTTGCCATCATAGCCACACCCACCCCTGTCTGACTCCGCCCCCAGCTTAGCTGGACACACCACAGATTGTCACCTGCTTCTTTCAGCCCTAGTAACAGGCATGTTTACTAATACTACAAATATCTTTGATTTTGGACTTGCCAGTATTTGTCAAAGTCAGTGTCATATATTTTAATATATATATTTGTTGGTTGTGTTGACTGCTGCCTGCAGACCAAATTGCCCTTTGGGGGACAATAAAATCAATCTAAAGCAATGCATCTTTAATGTTATCTTCAGCTCTGTGATGCATGGGCCATAAACCGAGATGAAATATTTTCTCCTTGGTCATAGTGCAAAAAAAGTAATAGAATATAAATATCTAAGACGCTTAAACGTGACATATTAAGACATGAGACAGTTTAAAATATAGTTGTAAAAATGGGCAATGGAACTGAATGACCAAGAATGTGCAATAAATAGGTAAATAGATTTTGGTTTCATTGTTATGATTCCAGTGTAGAGATAGGCAAAGTTAGTCCTTTTAACAGATGCTGTTTGCATAACATTTGCCCAAAATTTCTTTACTCACTTGGAAATTCACTCATTCCGGCAGATCATCCGGGAGACATTAAGCGGTTTTCCCGAAGTCGGTCCCACCAGAATAGTCTGACTGTCACTCTTCACTCTGCGCATCGTTTGGTACAGATTCACTATGTCCCAAACCCTGTGTGATTTATTTTCATGGCAAATCTGATTGGCTCAGTATGTGTGACGGCAGGGTGTCGTCTCACTCCTTTGCGTGGGTAGACCGTAATAGAGAGAACACAACAATATTTTGTAGTGTGCCTGTCCATTGTCTTATATAGAATGTCTGTTATGTTAAGTTGTGTTACTTTATATGTTATGGTAGGTAGAAAATATAGGTAGCAATCTTCCCTCTGTTACCCTAACCCTTAAATTATTGATAATTGTACTTTATGTTTTTGTCCTATGTAAATAATCCCATAACTCTGTCTTGCACTGCACGGTAATCCTGTCTAGTCTGTCATGCATGTTGCACTGCGGCTCGAGGAGGAGCATTATTTTGTTTCATTGTCTTCTGTGCATGACTGAGGTGATAAAAGCTTTGCTGGACTGGACTGCTTTAGTGGACAGACAGGCAGAAAGACATGGAAAGACATAGAAGAATGATACAGAGAGAGAGGGATACGGAGAAACGGAGGGAGCGATACAAGGCGAAGGAGCGAGTGGAAGGTGGGTACTGAGAGAGGACAGAAAGATAAACAGAAAGAGGTGTCCTACGATTCTAGATTCCAGGAGATGGAGAATGACAGAGGGAGAGTCACACAGAAGGGGAGGCAGAAAAACAGAAAGGATATGGGAAAAAGAGAGTGATAGTATGTGACTTAGAGCAGCTTCACCGGGGGTGTACTGTGAGCGGGGAGCTGTCAGCCTGCCGGATGCTGACACGTTTAATAAGAAACTTCCTGTGCCGTCAGTCTGTAATTCGCTTCATTTTTCTCCAGCAGAGACATTTCAGAACAAAGACCTGTGACCACATAATACTGCCTGGATTGGACAATCACAACTGAGTGCCCCCGGAAGCCTGCCTTTAAAGCCCAAATGGGGTTATGCGATCATATCCATCTCCTTTCATCTACTATCCTTATCCCCGTTTCCATTGTGAAGTAAGTTATCCCGAAAGGCCGAGAACATCTCGCCTACTTACTCCTACGAAAGTCACATTGCTTAGGGAGATGGTCCCATCATGTTCTACTGCAGTCCAAGTTTGTTGACTTTTCTAGATGTTTGTATTTAAATGATTGAATAGAACTGTGCAAATACTGTATCTCCATTACTAAATATATTTCTGTTTGTGTGTCTTTATACAGACACACAGAACTTATTTGAATATTATGTAAGAGTATATTAATAATTACAAATAAAAAAATAGGTTTAAAATTTCTATAGTATTGCGTATCTCGTCCCTAATCAGATATCACGGACTTTTCACAGAGTGCTGGTAAATAGCAGCAATATTGCTCCAAACTGATGGCTGTGATGAGCTCACTGTACCGAAGGGGGCTGAGCTGCTTACACACAATGTTTTCGTAAGATCACACTGATCATGCAAGGCAACATGGAAGGTGCACATTTTATATACAATGACATAACAGTAATGTTTCAGCGGGGATTCGAACCAACAACCTTCTAGCCAGTGGCCTAATGTATAATTTTGTCTTCCGTGCTTTTGCTTACAATCAATATCTGGATAAGAAAAGATCTGTTTATACATAATATCTAAATGTTAAATTGTACGGAAATTGCTACAAAAAGATAGTAATAATATATTAAATGGAACTTAGATGATCTGATTCATTGGATTATGTCATTGATTTCCTCTTAGCAGTTTTCATGGGAAATATAACAGACTAAGAGCTCCAACAGCATTGTCCATAGCTTGGCTTTGTGTCACTGGGATGAAAACAGATTTCTCTCTGTCTCTGAATGAATTGGATCAGGCTCATTTCAGATTCGGGGGACAGTAATTGGTACTCTGCAGCCGCCTGACCTCCTACAAGCTGTTTACGTCGAGTCGCCTCCCAACAGAAATCACAGCTTGCCATGTCTTTTTTGGGCATGAGCTCTTCGTCGCTGGAGTGTGAAAGGCTGACCAGAGCAGCATCGTGCAACCAGACAGGGCCGTCACACTCCATAGTCATCCGCAAAACTCTAGACGTGACCTGCCTCCACCCATATATCCTTATTAAAGTCATATATTTGTGTCAGGAGCTGAAGACAAGCAGCGTCTGTTTTGTTAAAGCTGAGTTTGCCAGCAGATTTACTGCTGTCTACGTTTGCCGGCTTTGTCGTGGCTCTGTGGTGCCAGCTAACTGGGTCTGACCGGCTGCCGATAAGATTTCACCTGTGGTCTTGCAGTCCTTGTTCATCCTGGATTTTACCCCCTGCTTTCACATTTCTTAAAGTGATTCTTTCAAATCGACTGAAAAACATGAAAAATTCACAACTCCTACTGAACATCGCTCAAGTCAATCAAGCTGCACCTTATTATGACAAAGCTGCCCTTCGCTCACTCTGGGATTTTGCTTCAATGACCTCATGGGGGAGGATAAGAAATCAAAAATCTTGGGCCCCTGGGTACGAACCTTTCTAGCCCCCCTCTCTGGTCATGTGCCACTTCACCTTCTCCCCCCGGGCTGTCCAGAGCAAGACAAAACTACAAGAAAATAACATGCAATCACAGCTGAACTGACAATAATGGGCATTTGGTTTAATGTTGAAAGCACAGCAATTTTATGACCATGCTAGCTAGCTAGTTAGCAATTTCCTGCCCAGGGTTGTCCTAAGTCAGCATACATGTGCCATAAGGGAGCCTCCAACTAGAATTGCTATAGTTACGAAGGGATTTTATCTAAAAATGGTCACGGACTGTCTTCATAAACGGGGAACATGGCTTGCCCCCCCGCCTTGGTAGCTGAAGGCATGTTGGGGCCCTGGGCCTTTAACAACTAACACTGCTTAGGTACTGGAGGATTTCATACACAAATGAATGCTGATGGTCTTCATAAATGGGGGGCAGGGCTCCAGCTGCCCCAGGTAATTGAACAGATCTTGGGGGCCTTAACAACCACATTTCACCCGTGGGCTTAAGCCATAATCCACCCATCGATAACCCAGAAACAATATACGTCTGCATCTATATACCAATATATACACTTACACATTTTAGACACTTCAGAAAACCTGAACTCATGAACTTGAAAATAAGCACTTGATGTAATATTTAACAGGTAAGGGACGATCTTGGGCATGGATTGAAGGTGAGGACCAGAAATTTGCTTTAGCTCTATACTAATCATATTACCATGTCTCACCTTCATGTTCAAGTGTCAGACTGTTGTGCTTTAGCCCTGGGATTTGACTGAAAGGTGATGAGCCCTTTACCAGTCTGTAAGTCAACTGTATTACCTTCGTCTAAAGTACCTGAAGCCCAACCTTCCTATGCCAAGGACTGAAGCAGGGTGGTCTCTGGAGGCGTGTTTATTTTTACACACTGGTAAGGTACAGAGCCAAGAGGTTTTAGCAAGACCGTGAGAAACTTTTAGAATGTTTTGAGAGGCATGATTGTCATCATCTCGTCCACATGCGACCAGTGGCATTGTTTACGATTGCTCAAACCACGCATTTGCGTCCGGCCCTCTGTTGGCCACAAATAGTGACTACGCGTGGAGGAGCAGGGACTCCTAGAAACAACAAACGTGCCCCAGCGGGCAACTGCAGGGCATTGGCTTAAAGGTCCTTCAGAGATTCGTCTGAAAATGACCCCCTGTCCTTGAAGCCCTTGTGACAACGTAGGCAAACTTCATAGGTAAGGGGGGAGAGGCTAATGGCGAAGGCAGTTTGCTAAGTCGGCACCCTAGGTGAGCACCTATAGGACTGAACGGCTCTGGCCTCCTCCATTCCCTGTACTTTGCCCTCCTGCCCTGAATCTGCAGCGCTTTTGTACACTTCTAGATTTCTCCTGGTCAGTCCTGTTTGTAATTCAAGGTGTGGAATGACCCCCCGACCAATTGTCCTTCCCATTCATTACCTTTGTAGCTTATCACCTCTTCTCAGATATTGCCAGATTACTCCCGCCTCCAACACAGGCGGTTTCTCAAATGTATTAAATTACACACCAGATTCGCCTAACGAAGGGTTGGAACTGAATCAGCAGATCGAGGTCTTGATCTGCGATTCGCCGAAAGAGGAGGTAAATAAACAGGGGAGAACGTGAGGAGGAAGTCTGAGAATCTCGGTTTCAGCTGGTGCTCTAATCTTGCCGGGGAATCATAGCAGAATCGGTACCATTAGGGAAGAAGGCTATCTATAAATGCATTTTCATACGACTGCGCATTATGTGTGGTATAGACTCAAAAGAGCACTGTGAGCGTCAACACTGTCGATGTTAAATCGAACGAAAAGTTTGCGCTACTAAAATGTACAAAGAACGTCTACTATATATACGACTATTCATTATTATTTCTTGGGTGGTCCAAGGTAGTGTCTTAGGAATTGAGACAGTCTGTAGCAATTTTGAAAAGTGCATTTTATTTAGACTGTATAGGTCTGATGATCTTTAATATTATAAACTCTCCTTGAAGCGTTCTACAGACTCTCTTCTGCGAGGCAATGTACAAGTCTATACCCTTTTAAGCAATTTATAGGTCTATATCCTCATTGCTGTGATCAATAAAATAGATAAGAAATCAATTCGGGTAAGATAAGAATCCTTTCAACGTCTACCCCCCACCCCTACCGCCCACTAAGACGCACGCACTCACGCACAAAACCCACCCCGTGCGCACGGCAGCTCCTTTAAAAAGCAAGCGGGATTTATTCATTCAACAAAAGGAGAAGGGCGATAGGGATAAGAAGGAGGTACCGAGGTGTCCGCAAAATACCCGAGCAATCACCGACACCGGCGACGGAAGCGAAGCCGCTGGATGTTCGCATCTGACCAGCCGGCGTCGGCATAGAGGTGGGCAGCCCGCTGACTCCACATTGCCCTCGGGAAGACGAGCAGAGGAGGAGGTGGGGACCGTGCACCTGGCGCAGGACGGGATGGCGAGAGAGACCAAAGGTAAATGTAAGGCAGAACAAGTGAGCGATCGTATCGCGCCCAGATATGCTGCGCTCGAAACATCTGTTGGAATGCGGCGTTCGTGCAAGGGGTCCATGGCATGTAGCCTAATTCAGGTATGGAGTTGATCTCCCAGGCAATAGCACGTGTGATATTTTGTATGAAATCAACACGGCATGTTCACGTGTTGATTTTGTTACTTATAGCGCACGCTCGCTTTTACCCCAAAATGTGGATGTAAAGGTGCGCATATCGCCCTTTGGCAGCACAGGTTGGAGAGTCGCTTTTCCTGACCGCCAGCTGTCTGACCCGCTGTAGCCGTCAAAACACGGGTAACCTGATGCGCTTTTCCCGAAGTGATGCCGGTGTCTTTTGTGGGCACAACATCGTTTATATTTTGCGATCGCGGCAGCCCCTGCGATGCCCATTCGGTGAGCAGTACTGAAAACACGCAGTCACTGAAATGAGGATGTCCAGTTACTTTTCATCAATTCCACCGCTTCCGACTCCGTGAGACACCCCCACACGTAAATATAAAATGGCAAATGTCACTGTGAAACCCCGCTGAGTTGTACATTATAAATCAAAGTCTGCTGTATATACGTCGAGGTTTCTTTAGCACCATCAGAGGGAAACTTCAAATGCCGAACTAAATTTGACTTTATATTTATTTAAAGCCAAGGTCATGTGTCCGCATGTACGTGCTTCATTTTTACACTATATGACTTAATCTGCTGCTAGGCTATATATACAAATTCAGTAAATTAATATATTTTTATTATTTCAGCCTAAGCATCGCGGGTAGGGATCGCAAATTGGCCAACTAACAGCTCGTTAATGTATGTAATAATGTGGGGTGTGAATTGCTAATATGCCCCGTTTGGTGAAATTAACGCGTTATTAAATTTATCTTCTTTGCCTAAAGCGTGAAGTTACCGTACAGAGACAGCAAAACCTGAAGGTCATGAAGCAAAATGTGTGGAAATGTGTTTTTTAAGGTCGAACACGCCTGACTGTGCCTACGGGTCCGTGTGGATGTTTTGTGACATTTGTCTTGTTTTGAAAGGGGAATCAAATTTTGAAAAGTAACCTATTAGATGTTCAAGATTAGCGTGATGATGCGTTAACGTTGATTTTATAGGTATATCCTAGGTAGAAAAGAAACGTATTTTTTATTTGTTGGCTTATTTGCTGGAGGGGGGTGGTGTTGACATTTTTTTGTAGTGCGTACCTGGAGCAAGTATGGAGGCGAGGAATAAAGTGCATAGAATTTGTTGCAAATCACCTGCATGGATGAAGTATCAGAAGTCCACAGCTATTTTAATAAGGAAAAAAATGTTCAGGGGGAAAACAATGAAAATATAGAAAAATCGGGACCCAAACAGCAAGGAAACAGAAGTCGATGTACTGATGTACTGCGTTTGAGCGAGACGATAAGGGAGGCGCCCTGTGTGTGCGTGTCTGTGGTGGTGGGGGGGCTTGGTTACTCACCTTTACCAAGAGAGGTCCGATCGCAACCTCCCCACCAAGCACCGACCCCCTGGAACCCCAGAGTTTTCACTGGGAGGGGGTTTTCTGGAGTTATTGCAGACTGGTTCATTAACATTAAGATTAACATTGCTTGTGTGAAAGGACGCAGTAAATACGCTGTACCTTAATCACTGTGATTCAGAGAGGGAGTTCCGTACAGGTATTATTCTGGTCGTGCCGATGTAAAAGTTAAGAAGAGCAGAACTGAAGCCTCATCACTGCATTTCAACAGACAACTGTGGACGTGTGGTGTCAGTCAACATCTCCTTGTCCTTCACATGTTTTTATCAGGGTATGGTACCGTAGTGCGGACACCTAAACAAGGAAAAGACTGCAGCATGTCATAACTATTCCCTCTGTGGGAATCGGCTGGACCCTGCCTTAAGATCAATCCCTGCGCTACAAAGAGCCACCAAATCTGCGAATAGGATGATCCGTCATTCACTACACATGACTTATTTCCCCAGTGCTGAAAGGTTACTTAATTAATGTGCCACCTTTCCTTCTGTGATTAGCAATGTGCCATGTCTTGTGCTATATTTCAATAGCACTGTTTAAGGCTATATTTATTATTTATTTATTATTTATGCCGCACTTTATTCTCTATTCAGTCATTTTTGATGTGTATTGTTTATTTTATGTTTGGGATTTGTTCTGTATTGTGTACTCTCTGTTTGTGTCCGGAGTGTCTTATCTTTACATTTACATTGTACATGTATCCCGTGTGGTATACTTTTAAGCTGTGTATTTTGTATTGTGTATTATTAACATCCTGTTTCCATATTTAGGTTGCTGTTGTCATTTGATGTGGTAAACTGCACAAAAAATTCCACTGCGCTGGATTGCACAGCAATACAGGATAACACATTACTTAAGGGGGCACAAGTAACTTAGTAACTCGGTTACTACTTAAGAACAAATCATGAACAAATATAGCAACTGCATGAAATACATGAACCATTATGATTGATTAATGATGAACTAACATGGGATCAGTACGTGTAACTAACGCAACTGTAACTTAACACTAAATAATACGTTAAGTAAGAGTGTACTACTACATTGTGTTCAAGTAAAGTGTTACTCAGTATAGATTACACCCCCCCCCCCCACACACACACAAGTGCAAGCATACATATATTGATGTGTGAGGCACACAGCTGTAAACAAGTAGTAGAGAGGTTGAGGAGAAAAATGTGGTATCAGACCATGGAAAAAGCGTGTAGGTGGGTGTCCCTGTTTCCCTGAGTCAGGTGCTTTATTGGGCTGGCACAGTTTGAGGGTGACATTGCGATGTGTCAATGCTAATTATAATCAGAGGCAAACAAACGCTGGTTTGGGTGCTTATGAATACTCACGGTCCCAACCTGGAGCTCATGAGTGCAGCCCGCAAACTTAGCCGTGTGTTACAGATTGGAAGTCTGGGGAGTTGAGCTGAATGTTGCTTCCCTCAGACCTCTGTGATGTTTACATTTAAAAGGAAGAGGAACCAGGGAAGAGTGCAGGTGGATAAAACAAAGATGGGCACTGCTTCCTCACTGAGCCCCTAAGCCTGAAGGTCCCGAAAGAGCAGCGTGAGAAACACTATGGAGTCACTCAGTAAGGTTTATAAAACTTTGCACATTTATTTGTTGAAAGCTGTACTATAAATCTGTGAGTCTGACTTATAAACCTTACTAGTTTGTGGTGGCCCATATAAATGAACACACTTGCTTGATATGTGTAAACGGAAGCCGTCAAACTCAATCTCCCACAGCCGTTCAAAAGGCTGGATGTCCAACGTTCTTCTTATTGTGTTCTCTTGTAGAGTACAGGTTAAGGAGGTGGGGCTGAAATCCCATGAAGGGTCCTGCTGTTGTACCTTTGAGCTTCTTGGTTAACTTGCTAATTAAGAATAATGTTTAGGAACACCTATGAGATTTGACCAAGACTTAATCATATCCAAAGTGGCCACCATGGTGCTCCATGTGTTCAGTAAGTATAGCTAGCAGGTCAGTCACTGACCAGGGGGCCAGACTTAAACATTGGTGACTGTGTAACTGGCCGAGAATGTCAATCAAAGACTGCATTTGATTAGCTTTAATTCATTGAATTAGGCCATGCAAGCAGACACCTCCTCCCTAGGTATTCTGTTTCCGTGGCGATCCAAATGATACCTCTCGGTGTTTATGGGGTATCTGCTCAGACCACACTGCCTTGGATCATTTATTAGTTTTAAAGTTCGTTCTGGCACATGGAGCAATGAGAGTTTGCTCAGATGAGAAAATTCTAATGATAATGTCTTCTTTTTTATCAAAACATCAGGTAATTAGTTCCTCACTACCATTTTAACCGCCAGTGTCCTTGTTTCCTAAACTGTTAACAGGATTATTATTGTTATTTAAAATGAAAACTATAAGAAAACATATTCATGAATATGATATGAAAATAAAATTTGAAACTACAGCTAAACAAAAATGATAAATATTGCTTCCCAAACTAACTGAACCAAAGTAAAAACTAATGTCAAGTACTTTCCATTACTGTTTTAAAGTATTGTTTAGCTTATGTAATGATTTGCTTATATTTAATTACCATTAATAGTGTCTGGAACATGTTTTGCCCATTTAGAGGACATTAGTACATAATGTACATTCTGTATTCATTTGGATTCTTTAAAAATCAGGCACATAAAATAGCTCTACAACTTTCAGTCTATTCCTAGAAATAAAATTTCTAAAACTTAAGAGAGGGGAGTGTGCACTGGATACAGCACATTGCCACACCCACCATATGACAAACCACCTCAGGGTTGAGAACCTGAGTGCAGCCGTGCGGTGGGTGATATCTCAGCACCACACTAGTTCAGACGGAATGAAATGAAACAGTGTGAGTGTTTTTTCCCCCAGTGGCTGGAGCACCATTCTTGCCAAACCCCCAAGTTTTCCCTGGAAGGTGGAGGACCTGCTTACAGGGCAGGATGTAGTCTAATGTCATACCCATAGCAAAGCAACTACAGGTTAAGGGCCTTGCTCAGGGGCCCAACCGAATACAATCACTCCTAGCACTCACGGGATTTGAACCGGCAGCCTTCTGATTGGCAGCTCGGATCCCTAGCCTCGGTGACACCACTCTGTTCCACCCTTTAGTGAAACTAAAATATATAAAAACCAAATGGAAATATCTTTAAAATAAAAACTCATAGACCACACCGACAGCTAACAAAATCTAAGCTGGATTTAGGATGAAAATTGAAAAAATATTAAAATAAACACTAAATTTGAAAAATGGAAACCATATTGACACTGACTAGTAGCTAACTGTTAGTGTTCACGTTAGTGTAGGAGACAGTTTGATGTTTGTGCCTATTAAAGGTCTATTTATAGGGGGGACGATTGAAAGCAAATTAAATATTGGGGGGTAAACACCTTCCTGTCCCCTCTGCGCCCTATGCCCCTGAGTGCTCCTGTATCCTCTCTCAGGAGGAGGCTTTGTGATGGGAGGCCTCCCCGCTGTCAGGCACATTCCCTGGCCTCCTGTGTCACGCGTGTCTGTGGGGAGACGGAGCTCTTCACGGCAGCCGGCATCGTAGAGGAAGCCTGCACAGCCAGAGCTGGATCTTTCCACGGCTTCTGTAATTTAGGCAATGCGTGTGTAAATCACACACAGCTCAACCCACTTCACTACTTCTAAATGTCATGTTTTCTCATATTGCACAGGATGGGGGAAAGCGATGGCTCTGTACCCTTGGATTAGGTCACGCGGTTCTTTTTTTCACATTGTCAGCAATGATTGTTATTATTTGGCTTCTTAAAGCTCTGAGAAAAAGAGATATTAAGGCAAAGACGTAAACTGTAACAAAAAATAATAAGCACACAATCCCCTTTATATTCTGGTCCTTTCGAATAAAGCCTCGTTTTAGGGGTAATCCATTTTTTTTAGCTCTTTGACACATCTTTAAAATTCAGCTAATTTAGCATGTGACAATATGTAGTTCATTTAATTAGATCAGTTCACTTGCCCTATATTACACCAAATTTGCCGTATTACGTTAAACGTATTAAACTTAATCAGCCTCATTGCTAATCTACTGAATTACACAATAACAACCCACAAGGCAATTCTGCTGCTCAGTGACATATTTTTCAATTCTCTAGAGAAAATGCCTCATTTATAACTAGGCTTTGTAGTCTGGCTTATTCTATGTGTTATCTGAGGACTGAAGAGTAATATTGAAAATTAAAATGAAATATTAGATTTTATAACGAACAGGGAGAGGTCGGGATAATGAAGAGGCGGAGAGTAAATGGTGATTAGATTTACCTCTGCAGGCCCCTGCAGAGATCTTCTTCTTAGATCCAGCACAGCAATCTGTGGGATTTTTAAAGAGTGAAAGAGCTGAGCAATGTGACTGTGCGAAAGTCTCTTCTCTCTGCTGCAGTGACCTTGTTATTGTCTGTGAGAAATACAATGGAAATCCAGGAGATCTGGGCACAGAATCTGCTTTCATCTCTGGGAGGTGCTACTGGATCGGTGTGGTCTGAGAAAGCTATCAAAGCATTACATCGTTATGATGGTCTGAATTGTAGGATAAATAAAGCTCACCTGTCTATTAGACTTGCTGACCCCCCCCCCCCCCCGGGTTTATTGGCCTTCGAAACCAGAAACTGACTGTTGAGTGGTGGAGTTCGAATCGGGGGGGGGGTGGGTATATAGATGTCTCAGAAAAGTGTCAGTGTTGATTTGATCAGACAGGCCTAACGTGGCTCTGTCAGCCCCCGCCGAATCTCTCAGAGGGGAAAAAAAACACTTGACATCCATTTACAGCAAAGTGAATCCAAGGAATGTGAGCCAGCTCATCGAAGGGCAGGATGTGGCAGTTTGAAAGAGGCTCGATTTTAATCAGAATCCGAAACATTAGGTGGAGAAAGGAATTTGCAGATGGTCAATCACAGCATCGGGGTTTGAGGTGGGGTTCAAAACCAGCTCAGTCAGTCCCTTTAGAATGGAGGAGCATGGATAAACTGGACCCTTCAGGGAAACTGGGAACGACACACTGAAGGGGGGAGGTCTCATGTCTGTAAGCCACCCGCCTTCCCGCGTCCTGCCTGCCAGCTCGCACCCTGCAGCCCGCCCGCCCGCCCGCCTCGGGATGAATCACCACCGCCTCTGTCCCACGTCCGCGTCAGGAGCCCGCTGCTCACCGTGCCGCACACAACAGGCTGGGATTCAGCGCGGGGCTAAAAATAGCCTGTGTGCAGGGGCCGGGGATGTGGGGGGGAGCTGAACACTTCTGCCTCCACTCTTCTGTCGTCAGCGTGCTCATTTATTTATGCAGTGGTGGGAGCTGGCAGTGTCGCGCGAAGAGGTTTGAAATTGCAGTCGGGGGGGGGGGGGGGGGGGGTTTTTTGGCATTTCTGGGTTTTTTGGGGTGTGGGGGGGGTGGGGGTTTGGGATGGGGGGGGGGGGGGGCCAAACCAGTTAGGTTGTTGTCTTT